>OZ004729.1:80140437-80796687 GCA_963924685.1 Dexiosoma caninum | reverse complement strand
ATTTAGGAATTAATGTGAATAGGACATGCTACTTTATTCTTGAAGCCAACCAATACCGTGTTATGTGTCTCATATTTGAGATTAAGTTTTTCTCAAAAACCTTGTATTACAAATAGCACTGTTGCGACTTATGTGTTATGTAAAACACCCTTGTAAACATTGTTACAGCCATTATTACAACTCTTAAGCTGAATTCACCCACTGTTTCGGAACGGAATTTTTGTTCTGAAACATTTTTTTTTATATGTAGTTTGACGTTTATCTTTTTGAGAGAGAGAGAGAGCGAAAGAGAGTTAACATGTTTCAGAACCTGAATTGGTTTAATTTTAATTTTTGTTCTGAAACATTTGAACTGTGCTGCCAGCTTCATAAATTTCTTATGCAAAGTTGAACTGAGCTGCCAAATCTTATTAAATCTACATAGTATGTATTTATAATAAAATACAAAGCAAAAAAAAAGACAAACAAATAACAACAAGTAATAACTAATGGAGAGTTAGAGTGCAGAGATAATTTAATAAATTTTTTGGAACGAACGAAGTGAAACGTAAAAGTCAGAACAACGTTTGCGACGTCAGCTAGTTGACAAATATTTTTCCTCTGGGAGTTGTATTTTCCAGTGCTGCCATTTTGACACTTCTCGGGATATTATGGCACTTTTTGGTATCGTAACACTTTTAATTTTTTCAATCAACACATTTTGAAAATTTCATATTTTGCTCTTGACGCTTTTACTTTTTTTTTTCGTAATTTCTTACCCTTTCCAGCTATTTTTACAGTTGCCGCTTTTTTTTCCTTAATTTTTAAATTGGCAACACTAGTATTTTGCCACCGTGGCGTATGCTTTATACTGAATACGAAAATACAAATCAAGCGCCATTAAAGCGAAAATAGATTAAACCGATTTTAATTCCAAATTCCTCCGATTGTAAAGTATCGAGTTACCATAGTCCTCTTAATATTTTTAGCTGTGGATTTAATACCTTTCCATTTTTCATCTTGTCAATATTGTAATGGCAGTGTATAAAAATCTCTATTAAGCGCAGAAAAAATTACTCACATTTAACGAGTTTTTTCTGTGTAGTTTTTCGATTCAACTTCTCTTTTTTCAGTTTTCATTGTACAATCGTTTTATTAAGAAATAAAATAAAATTGCAGAAAGAAACAAAAGCAAGAAGATGGTATAAAAATGGCAATTAGTGTCTATGAATAAAAGCTGTGTAAATCACGATTAATGAACATTAACATGACCAAATGACTTTGAACAATACAAATTGTTCCCATGTTTTGTTTTAAAGTACGTTTCGTTTCGTTTCCTCTTCTATTTTTTTGTTTTTTGTCCCTGAGTTTGTGCATCTTGCAGATACTTTAATCCTTGTAAAGACATTTTGCGTTTAAGTTCTGAACTCTCTTTTTTGTAAGTAAGTTACGATTTCTTTTTTTTTAAAGGACTATTGAGACTTTTGATATTTTATTAGTTAATTCTTATTCTGCTATCATTAATCATGGAAAAGTTTCTCTTAATTGGACTTCAGTTAATTGACGTAAAAACTGGACTACGAAATGAAGGCTGCAGCTGAAGAAACTGTAAGGCTTTTGGAAAATTTTAAAAATCCATTCATGCAAAAAGGAGATTTAAAAATATGTTTTATGCATTTTTTTTGACGGAAAACTAAATCAGATAATTAAGATGTGTGTTACATTTTTGTTGGGAAATATGTAGTATAGAAAAGAGACATGTCTATGGTGTCACGTTATGTTAATCTGAAGCGAAAGAAGAGTAATTTTCTTCATTACTTTATTTTGCGTGCTGGAAGAGGACACTGTGATATACGTTGTCGTATAAGCAACAGCAGAATGTTCAATGGTTGGAATAGAGGTTGAACTCCCTACCTTTAGCCCTGCAGAGTCTATCAGAATTCAGGCATGCTGAAAACTAAATTAGTTTACATTACTGTACTGAATTCAGAACAAGAAGAGTGTCAAAAGGGAATAAGCTGTGAATTTATATGAAGCACCTCCTCCACCACCTCAGCTGGGAACACTCACTAATAAGAGTTTTCTATTGGGACACTGTTACTTGAGATCTAAGCTCAACAGGTTACGTCTCCCAGATGAAACGGATTGTCGGCTCCGTTTAGAGGAGTATGTAACCACAGAGTACATGTTGTACAGCTGTATAGCTCTGAAGAAGACCCGATTACATATTTTCCACCAGTGCCAATAGGAGGTGGGAGAAATTAGATTTATCAGGGATTTACTCGAATTTATTCGGAGAGCGGAGAAGCTGTTGTCTGATCATGGCGTTTAACCTGCCCATTCCTATTTCCGAAATAATTTGAAGGAATAATACCAGTGATCAGCTGCGGCCCGGGACACACTAATGATATTGTAGGGAGGGTTATATTGTTCACCTTTCATGGTTATAGTCGAGCACGGAAGATCTTTGAGGTAGAAATGTATGCCGATAGGTAACGCACTGGCGCTTGACAATAATAATAACAATACTCCTCCACCTCATAACCATTTGCGACAGGGATGTTGGCGGACCGAGACGTGGGTAAGGGGCGGTCCTGATTGGGACGTTGCTCTGGGCCGGAGTAATACGTAGAGCAGTGCCGGGAAAGAATCTACCCCGAGGAGGAGGAGGAGAGAATGGTTTAGTGGTAACACCACTCGAAGCAGATGATGGTGGTCGCAGCAAATGCGTAGACATTTTTAACCCCACCTCACATGAAGAAAAGAATCATAATTTCTGAGCTCATAAAACTGATTTTCTCATTTACCATCAGTGTAGTAAATGTTATTGAAAAAAATGAACTTGCAGTTGTAGTGAAAGAAATTATTTTTTTTTTTTTGGAGGACTCCTGTCTTGCAAATTCTTTACCAATCGTGTGCTCAGCGATTTAAGAAAATTACTAAAAATCTATTAATTTTATTACCAAATGATAAGGACACATTCTCAGTGTAGTTTCGTCAGTTTTATTAAACTAAATGCACTCGACAATTCTAACGACAATTTAGCTCCATGTTTCTCTCTCTTCCTTCTCCCATCTGGAAGTACAAGTACATACTGCAAACAAATCCTGATGAATAAAGTTAAAACATGAACATGGCACTTGTGGCGGCCGTCATTTACTTCCCAGAAAAATAAATAAATAAATACGCATTGAAACATACGAAAACATGAACATGCCCATGTTGTATGTACCTGGTGCAACTTAATAAGGATTTCAAACAATTTTAACATCCATTTCCGCTAGAAAGCACACATTTTACAAAGGAAAATCCCAACAGCCAAACAAACTAATGAATAGATAAGTAGTCGCACTCATACTTGAACACACCGTATGTGGTGTCATAGATTTTAGTTTGTCTTGCAATTTAATTTCATTTTTTTTTTTATGCGGCATTTCAAATTGATATGGATGGAATTGTGGCCAAAAAAAGAAAAACAAGAATTGTACAAACATTCTGGTTATTCTGCAATTGCAAAAACGTTGAAAATAGTGTTGCATAAACTTTAAGAACATTATAATCGGGTAGTGAAAAAATCGATACAATTAAAACACAAAATGTTTCTTTCAAAATTTACTTGAATTATTTTTCGAACGTGCAGCCATTTTAAGTTTCCTCCTAGTAACCCATTTTTTTTATTTTTATTAATTACAATTTCAACCGAGAATATTAGGATCCACTTTTTCTGTAGACAATCTCCTTCAGATATGTAAACTTCGTAATTGAACGTAATATTTTTTTTTTATCTGGGACCAGCACTCAGGAGATGACTTCTACACATGCGAACTATAGGAAAGGGATAGTAGGAGAAACGACAGGAGGTGAAGCTTAATTAATTATTTTACAGCTCTGCTTTTGCACGTTCTTTGTTTATGCTCTTAGCAGTGCTGAAGCTTCGGTTCAGTAGCCATTTTTATTATTATTTTTACTTCGCCGGTTCTACACAATACCGAAGAAGGAGGGCGAGTTTGAACGTAATATAATGGTGAAAAGGTTATCGTGGCCGCCTCCAGCACTGCAACCATAATTGATCTCTTGTGCACTCCATACTGTTTATCGTACGTCGATTATGCTAACGAATCGGAACAGCTCCTTCTGGTGTAGAGATCAGGGGTCGACATGCCAGAACGTAAATCCGTCTTACTCCTTATTCCCGGACAGTTGATCATTAGATGGTCTATAGATCCATTATCTTCATAGCAGAACCTGCACAAGCTCGTGTCTGTAAATATGCCCATATCAGGTAAAATGCGCTTCGGTCCTTCGAGCTGTATTCGAAATTATATTCCCGCTGTATACTATCAAGTTGCAAAGTGTGCTGGGCATTACTGAGCCTATGCGTTCATTGGTTGAAAGCTTCACTATATCGCTTACTAGGGGTATATCGGGAAGGCTCCACTCCACTCCCTCCACAAATGTGCCAATGCATTTCGAAACGTATACTACGTTCGTATATGGGGTAGTGTGCATTACTGTCTTACATGTGTACATCGGATCATCGCTTCTGTAATGAAAACTTTTGCCGCTGGGTTTTATTCACTCTGACAGTTTTTTCTTCTTGCAGATACTTCAGTCCTTCTAAATTCTTAAGTCCATTTTGTTTTTTAATGAGTTAGGATTTATTTATTTTTTTTAACAGACTAATGAGACTTGATATTTTATTATTTAATTCTTATTCTGGATCTCCCAGTCTTCCACCTCCCATTTCACATCATTCCTGTTGAAGCTCAACACAAGGCCGGGTCTCTTCTTTTCGCTTGCGAGTTCGTTTCTTCATTTCCATCATAACCCTCATGCCCTGGTATCCACATTAGTGTAACACTGTTTCTGGATGCCAGATTATTGAGTGCCCTGTGACACTTCAAAACGATATAGCCGTTCAAAGACTATAGAACAAACTGACTGTGCGGTAGTATTTTTATCATTACTTTCCTGTTGTTTTTCTCGTGCAGAATATGTATAGCTTCCAGTATTGCGCAAGTTCTGCCTGAAAAATGGTAGTATTCCTGTTAAGACAAATGATCAGTGGATTCTGGCCCAACTACTCTTATATCACAACACCGATCATTTGCGATTAATCGGTATACCATTTTTATGAATCACCATTCTTCCAGTTGGAATACGGCCTCCACTCATCTCTTTTAGGGAAAATAACTTCATATCCACTTGAGAAACAGTGTTGGTTCAGTATGGGCAGAAATCCGGGCCATGTTCTCCTCTGTAACTCCTCTCAAGCCAGGTAACCAGTGGCATTAAAGTCTTTCTACACGAGTGCCTGTATGGTCGCCTCCGCCTGGATCGCTATATGAAGCTAAACATGGTAATTTCCATACATATTAAGTTATTTCGTTTCAGCATTATAATGGACTCGTATTACGAAATCTATAATAATTCACACATTTAATAAATTCACTTTGGCACTTTGACTAGTAAAAAGAAAAATGGCATTGTAATTTTTATGGTCCCTCCAATGATACGAGTATCTTATTCGAATCACTTAAAAGTAACGACTCAGTTTTCCTTATCTCTAGCTTGTTATGTTTTAACAATAGATTCATTCGTACGTTCATTTATGCACTCACTCACTCTCGTTATTTAGTTATTTCTTTTTAAGTTGATGTAATTTTCAGCTCACCTGGGTGCAAAATATTCTTTTATTTGTAAAACGTGTGCCAACGACGAGTATCCATGTTCATACACTTGTTTGGGAAACAACACAAACTCTAGAACATTAAAAAAGATTTTCACAATTTTATTAAATTGAATTTATCACACATTTGCACGATGCTTCTCAGCTGTTGCCGTCATTAGACGATACAACAACAAAACGACGAAAAACAACTTTACAAAGATTCATTTAAACAGGAAATTATTTCTAACAGGACTTGTTGCTTGCAAAAAAATTATCGTAACATACGTATTGGAAACAAGTTAAAAACAATGTACTTAAGTATAGAAAAGTGGGTGGCATACAAAATATTTCGAATAGTATGCAAGTGAAAGTCGTTTTTGTTGATCTACTGTGATGCGCAATTTATGGTATCAAATGATTGAACACATTGTGAACAGATTGCAAAATTTGCCTTATTTTCTGCAGTCAGAGACGACAACTTTATTTAGTAATAGTGCAACAACGGTCTTTCGCACCGAATTGCCCTTGTTAAATGTTTTAGTTGTCTGGTATCGTATAGAATGCAATCAATTATAAAGATGACATAAGAAATTTTACTATTCAGTGCTTCTCAATGAACAGGAAAATATATTTAGATTCCACTAAAGTAAAAAAAAAAAAACAACTCCATTTATTGGAAATACTTTTTTACTACTACTTCGAACCGAAGTAGTTCCATCTTGTGGACACCACACTAGTGTAAGTCGTATAGTCATATAGATTAAATGTTGAACGCTTCGAGCCATCAGTTGCTTATAGGCAAGTTTTACCTGACAATTATCCTTTTATTTAAAATGACTGCACCAGACCAGACGATTAATAGAGCTGGTCTTCTAAGGGGAGGTGCTGTATAAATTACATAGCGCGAACATTAGTAGAATATCGGGTCTTTTGTCCCTGAGATGTCACATCAACATGTTACGTCTCAGAGAAGAGACGGATAGTCGGCTTTGTCTGGGGGAGGATGAAACCAAAGAACCATTTTGTACAGCTGTATTGCTCTGACCAGAAGCCTTTAACATGTTTTTAACTGGAGGAAATTCGAGGCGGGGAAATCCGATTTATTCATATCAGAGTGTTCATCTTTCATGGACACAAAAAATCTTTTAGGTGAAGAAGTATGCGGTTGGGCAAATGGAAGTAACCAAATCCCCAAAGCAATAAATTAATTTGGTCGTAGCATTTTTTTTTAATAGACAATTAGCATAGAATTTTAGGGTACCCTGCAATTAATACAACTAGAACTTGTTATTCAATATGAATTTATGATAGAGTGAAATGATTGCTAAACAAAAGTCAGAATAAAGTCGTTATAAAGAACTCTAAATGTCTACAGAGTGGAAAAACTAGAAATTTTTGCAAACTTTAAATTGAAAATAAAAACCGTGAATACCATCATGAAGTTTCAAAACAAGAGTGTAGCGGAAAGAACTAAAAATTTTTTTTATTGGTGTGTCTACTACACCAACCAAACAGTACCCAAACCAAAAGTGAAATAAATCCCATTTTTTGATAGTTATTTTATTAAGAAATAACTTGTAAAGAGAGTGCCCCGGTAGTACAGAGGTTATTGTGTTAGTTTATCAGTTGGGGGTTCTAGGTGCGATTCCTAGCCAGAGACTCTGGTCTGTGTCACTACAACACGTGAAAGTTTTTTCACAACAGATATCATAATGGGGCCATAATAAATTGGATCCAAGTGGGCTGAAACCTTTCTTTACCTTTACATCCAGCAACCTGCCGACCTAACCTAGTAGAGCACAGAGGACATTTTTGCTACTGCTTATCTATTGGGAATTGGTATAGGAAATAAATTGCTAAGCGAACGAATTTTATTTGAAATTTATTAATTCTGCAGCAATTCTGCAATAGATTTTCAAGGATTTTCAACTTTTCTTTCCCAACAAAATGGTTGAAATGGATGAAGTTTTACAGCCCAAGTCTATCACCGTGAATATTGATGAAAATCATAACGTGGCATCTAATATATTCTGCTTTGGTAGGGTCAAAAGCGGTAATTCCTATGGTCCTTCGAACCGAATTTGGCTTTTATGATGCAAAATAGAAACAGCATCTGGCCCTGGTCCTTCGAAGTGAATGATAACAAATGTTAATTATGCTACGCCGGGAATTTTTTTACCGTGAATAATTGTTCATGGTCCTGTGAACTTCATTTTGTTTTTATGCGGAAAAATAAAAACGGCAATAGTCTTTCGAACTGGATTCTGATTACAAATGTTACATCGACAGCTTATTAACAGAAAACATACTGCTTCGGTAATTTTAATCAGATATAATAGTTGTTTATGGTCCTACGAACCGACCGGCATACTGAAACTAGACTCTATTATCAACACGGTAAATCATTTATGGCATAATTGTGCTTATTAAAATCTAATAGTAAAATTAATATTATTTTCTTTCCTGAAGTGCTGTTTTTAGTTCGCTGCTTCCTGAACTTATTTTGCCTTTAGTTTCATTCTTACATTACGAGTGTCTTCAACACACGTGACATTCCATTTTAGTACTTTTTTTTTTATTATTCATTTCACACCACCAGTCGAGCTTTAAAAGTAAAGTTTCTTGAAGTGATGCTTTTAATTTGCTGTTATGTGTGTGTTGGAGAAAAACGAAACAAGGACACGCAAGGATAATTTCATTCAAACATTCTTTATCGTAAATTGTTGCTTTCTTGTTTGGTGGAGCATGTGATATTTAATTGGTGATTCGCAAAAGAAAATTGCAACGTCGTTATTATCTGCTGAATGGAATGTAATTAAACAGATCTAGAGATTTTTTTGTGGGTTGAAGGGAGTATTGCGCATTAAAAAAAAAAAATATTTAGGCTTTGCTTATTTCTTAAGAAGAAAAGAGCCACTGGTGGCATAAAGCTAATGATTGGTTTTTTGAGAGCTACAAAAAAAAAACTGCAAGTATTGTGCTTCACAAATCTGACTGTGAGGCCACCGTAATTTAAGAGAAGGAGTTTTTATGTTATTTTAGCATCGTCACGGAATTATTCGATTAGAGCCTTAAAGCTTTAAAATTTTGTCTCATGATAGTTTAATAAAATCGGATATTTCGAAGAAATTATTATATCTGCAAACTTGTGACCTTATAAAAGAATGTCATCAGATGGGAACGGTTGCGATTTGACGAAGCAGAAAGTAGCCAAGAATTAATTCAAGGCAGTAAGAAAATTGATCCAGTTAAAAAGATTTTAAGGTCATTATTGACAAAAAGAGAAATGAACTGAAAATTATTTAATATATAAAATTATATAATATATTTTTTAATTATATTTATTTTTGAGCGATGGTCTTTTTTATGAAAAGTTTTTCAATTATTATTTATTTCTCAATATTTCGTCAGGAAATAATAATTTGTATTAACAAAAATATTTTTTTAAAATAAGGAAAAAAAATATTTTTGAAAGAAAATGAAAATTTTTTTGTCATTAATATTAAAAATATTCATAACACTAATTATTTTAAGCCTAAGGTCTTTTTATATATTTTATATTTATTTCAATATTTCGCTACTCCTTTGTGTAGCTTCTTCAGGAAAATTGGTTTTTGTTTATAATAAATATGAATATGACTTTTAATATTTTTATGAATATGGCTGTTAATATTTTTATTTTGAATTTTCATTGACAAGAACTTTTCCTATATTGTGAATTTTTAAAAAAATTTTTTTATTATAAACAAAAACCAATTTTCCTGAAGAAGCTACACAAAGGAGTAGCGAAATATTGAAATAAATATAAAATATATAAAAAGACCTTAGGCTTAAAATAATTAGTGTTATTAATATAAAAAAAAAAAAGGTAAAAAAACTAGAAAAATTATTAAAAATATTCTTTATACACATGTATAAATGTGTGTACCATGTATACATAAATAAACAAGTTTTCAAAAGTATTTTCTTTTGTACATATGTATATACATGTATGTAAAATAATACATTTGTAATAATAACATATATCTATTAGAATATAACATAATTATTAAAAATAATTTAATAAATGACCTATGACTATCTATTATTAACTATATTTTTTGCATAAAAATATATATATAATACAAAATTTAATCTAAATTGTATTAACTAAATATCTATAATTTCGTGCTAAATTAGCCTACATCTGATTTATAATTTATTCTATTGTCCACAGGTATTTTAATTATCTGTAACATTTCCAACAAAAAACGTCGTTTCTTTCTCCAGTATAGTTGTGTCTTCAAATTTTGGATAATGATCTAATGATGCACAATGTGTAGTTAATGCTGTTGTTTGTGTGTTTATATTTCTGTATTTTTGATCTGACTTATGTCCTGCTAATCTAGTTTTAAGTTTGTTCTTTGTTGTTCCTACAAATACTTTAATACAACTTTCTAAATTATTTCCCCCACAAGGTATCCTGTATACTAAATTAGCTAATTCCGTGTTTTTAACTCTATCTTTCATTTTATTAAATAATTTTCCTAAAGTATTATATGTTTTATATGTTATCCAATATTTTTCAGTATTAAATATTTTCGATCTTAAAAGTTGTTCCGACATATTAGGTATACTATATGTAGTAGATTTATAAATTCTAGGTTCCACCATATTATTATCATTAATATCATCCCGTTTACCGTATTTTTTCAATAATTTACGAATTACTCGTGTTGGAAAATCATTTTTCCTCAATATATCTATAATTATATGCTTATTTTTCTTATGAAATTGACTACTGCTAAGATACAAAACTCTGTCAATTAAATTTCCTGCCGTATTCATTATAACTCCTTTTGGATGTTTTTTAAAAATAGTTTATTAATCTATCTGAGGATGTAGGTTTTATGATACCAATCTATTATTAAATTCTGATCTCTTCTCTCAATCAATACATCTAAATATGGAAGTTTTAAATTCACTTCCTTCTCTATTGTAAACTTAATATCTTGGTTAAAATTATTAAAAATTGTCAACATATTATCTATTTGACTATCCTCAATAATACAGAATATATCATCTACATATTTAGTTACTAGTCTAGGTTTTAAAATTAATTTTCCAATACAAGAATCTAATAGCTTTTCCATCACAATAGTCCTTTACTCTGAATATATAAATTTTATTTCCATATTGAAAATATCTGTTATCCTGTATACAAAACCTGACAATACGTAGAAAAAGATTCCTATTTATATTCGTATGTCTTTCTAACTTATCCCATTTTTCACTTATTATACCTAATGCTAAATTAACTGGAATACTTGGAAATAAAGATACAACATCATATGATATTAATCTATCATCCTTATCTATATTCAAAGCTTCAACTTTATTTTTAAATTCCAATGAACTTTTAATATAATAGTCTGAATTAAAAGTTAATACTTTTAGGATATTTGATATATATATTTACATAGCTCATATGAAAGTGTATTCATAAATGAACAAATTGGTCTCATTGGAAAATTTTCCTTATGTGTTTTTGGTAATCCATACAATCTAGGAGCTATTGCAATATTTGTTTTCAATTTTCATTTCCTTTCAAAAATATTTTCTTTTCTTTATTTAAAACAAAATATTTTTGTTAATACAAATTATTATTTCCTGACGATGCTACACCTATTTGGTAGCGAAATATTGAGAAATAAATAATAATTGAAAAACTTTTCATAAAAACGACCATCGCTCAAAAATAAATATAATTAAAAAATTTTAATAAAGGTCAAAATAAAAATAGAAGTGATACTATTATATAATAAACTTATATATAGGGTGGTACAAAATTAATGATATCATTTGAATTTGCTGATGGCTGGAGTAGGGTTTGAACCCGTGACTTCGGCATTGTAAAATGAACGCCATAACTGGTTTAAGTTCCTCTATTTTACAATATTTCTGCCCATAATTCTTCCACACTTTAAAATACTGTCAAAGGAATAATAGTTGCTTAATAACGAAATGTCACTTGGCCTTTTCTTCACATACTAATTCGATGGATTTCGATACGTTTGAAGAGTCCCAGATATATCCCAGAAAGAACTCAAAAGAAATCACTCTATACTTACCTTTAAAAAAAATAAATATTTAAGTATTTCACAGCAATTTTATTACAAAAAATACATTTCAATAAGACTCAAACTTCTGCTGAAATAAAGAAGCAGAGAAGAAAGAAACATTTAACAAATTTAAACATTCCTGTCATTATCACAGCAGTATTGCACGTGTAATCATGGTGTAAATTGATTTCGTTTTCTTTTTTTTTTTTGTACAAAATCCTGCAGCAAGTTGCTTTCGAAATTTCTAACGATTTTCTTTTTGTTTTCTTTTCTTTTCCATACCCCTGTTGCTATTGCTTTTACGACATTCACCAGTATTGGAAAACTATAAGCGGATATTAGTTTGAACGATTTTTATTTATACTTCACTAAAGCACTCGAATAAGAAAAAAATTCTCATAAAATTGCAATCAGCCAAAGAAGGCGAAATTGAAAATAAAAATTCTCGAGACAAATGCAGTTAAAACTGTAAGTTTCAAAAATAATTTCAACGCCATCGCACTCCTCTCCTCTTCCTTCCACTTTCCCTACTATCAAATCAAATAAAAGGAATCGGTAGACAAGTATACGGTGTAAGAATCTGTTTGCCCTGATGCGTTTTCAGGGATTTTGATGAGGCTGTTGCTGATGCTGCTACTGATGCTGATGCTGTTTCTGGCTGTGTATAGCAATGAACGACTGTTGTATGTGTATGCAATTGATTGCAGGAAGTGTCAATATTATCGATAATATTGTTGTTATCCTCCTTAAACTTGATATTGCTTCAGCAATTTTTTTTCTTTAGACGTTGACATTGATAATCATGTGCTGCAGTGACGAAAGTGACGGTGTTACACTGCTATGCGGATGCCACTCGTATACGTTTTTTTGTTATTGTGTACTGCTGCAACAGCAGATATTTACGCATTTCGCTGGAAAGTGTTTCTTTGGAACACTTCTATGGGGTTCTTAATCACTGCTGTTTTACTTTACTGTTACTTAGACGGAAGTATTTTGTGTTTTACCAGCAAGACTCGTGTCTGGAATGTTTTATTAAATTTTTTCCTCTGTGTGTTTTAAGATTTATGTTGGCTTCTTTATAAAAAGCAGCCAATATATACAGGGTGCATGACTTAAAAGCTGAAAAAAAAATGCTCTAGAGTCTGCGGCAGTCAGTTAAAAAATTTCTATATTCTTATATTCTTTTTGAGGAACGAACGCATGAAATTACTGTTGTGCTATAAAAACTCCAGAGGGAAAGAGATGTAGAAAATAGTATTTATTAAATTATTTCCTAATGGTTCTTTGAATCGAATATGCATCACAAATACGTGATTTATTTTAATTAAGTTACAGCACTTAGAGCGATTTTTTCCTGCAATCACTTCAATCGTTGTATGATTGTTTCAATAACTACTTCTTAGGAGTTCATATCGGCTAATTTTTTTTGGTATTTGTGACAATGCCAAACATGCCGCGTTATGTTTGCCATTCACCATGAATAGACTAACACCGCTTCCAAATCATGGAATTTCATTTCAAGATTCGTGCAGTGTGAGAAATGTGTTACATCCAATTTATTGTCGCCATAATTGACCCACCGAGCAGGCTAATCAAGCTTGTTGTAAATCAAATTTCGCACCAGTTACAGTTTGTTGGACATTAATCCACAAGCCCGTAGATACGCAAAGAGTACGTAACACAGAAAATATTGCAGTGTGAATTAATATCGCGATAAGTCAATGGAGCAATAATCATCGATTTTTTTTTCCCCAAATGGCAGAATTGGTTTTTTTTTTTTTTTCTTCGACCGGCATTCAGGGGATGACCCCTATACATGCGGTGCATTGTGCCGTAACTAGCAAATAAGGTTTTGGGAGAAAGGATAGAGGGAGTAGTGTATGTGTTTCCACACATGTCACAGATTTGGTCGTAGTTCAATTTGCCGTCAGGATCAAGCGATTTGATTCCACTAGCCTTTTTTTGGTGGCGATACTTGAAGTTTCTTGCGTACAGGAGTGCACAGTCAGCCGCAATTCCAACCTTGGATGACAACATTACTGCTGAAATTGGTCAGATACCGGCTGGAATGCTGGAAAAAGTATGCCAAAATTGAAGCTCACGGATGAAGCACGACGACGTAGCCGTGGGTAACGTTTACACGAAGTAATCTTTAAAAATAAAATGCCAGGCATTCATTTATCGGCCCAAAAAATATTTCATTCACTTTTGCAAATTGTCCGTTTTTTTGTTTGTCTCAAAATTTTAAAACCCCAAAAACGCTCTTATGCAATTTTTGCTTATATATTTGAGAAAAACTGTGAAGAGTTACAGTAATACAATACAAATAAAGAATTTATAAAAAGTGTAAAATGAGAGGATTCGTGTATACAAGGAAATTGTTCATTGTATTGATGAAAATCTTTATTAATGGAATGCAGAACATTTAATGAATGCGTTTCATTGCCTGAATTAGTGATTTCTCTAGCAGTGCAGTGAACCAATAAGCCTCTAAATATAGCGGAGGCAATACTTCAATGTTCAATGTCAAATTGTCTCTATTAATAACAGGTAGTTGCAGGATGGCTTACTAATCTCCTTCGATGTACTCACGCAATAAGTAAATTTTCCTTAAACCAATCAGCATTTTAAGATTTAGCCAGACAGATTAATAGGGGTGCTACTTCGAAAATCATTTATAGATACATGTTTGCTCAAAGTCAATCACGGCAAAGGCGAAGAAGTGAAATATTAGTTCTAATGACGAATTTTTTGAACATCATACGATGTGTCAAAGTGATGTTACCTTTCAAGAGCACCTCCTATTAAGAGCACAGGCAACTCCAGGATTTATACTTGGTACGGGCTTATTTTCACTTTTGTCAATTGGGCTGTAAAGCACATGTTGAAGTAAGAAGAAAAACAATACAATACACCGATTTATCTAATTATATCGGCGACTTGCATACTTTTTTCAACACTTTAATTTAACACCCTGTTTTCTTAATAATTGCTAGTGTTTTATCTGGTAAAAGCCGGCAAGGAAAAACTATCTATTGTTATATTAACAAAACTACTGAGATGGTAAGAGCGATTTGATAAGAAAATAAAACAGAAAAAAAAAGCTACAAAAGAAAATCCATAATGATGGCAATTTCCTAAAGTACACAGTTTTATTAACGTTTTTTTCACAGCACAACACATTGATTTCATTTTATTACTTTGTGTTGATTCCCTTCCAGTTAAAGAAGAGTTCTCAAGGACCCCAGTAGGCAATTGAAGGTGACTGAGGAACGACATGTTATTAAAAATCCATAACGGCATTGTATTTATAAAATTCGGGCAAAAGCCGAAAGGTATTGTGTACCAAACCTACTCCAGCCAAATTTCAGAAATTTGTTCGATGATAATCACAACGCTCTCAAGCTGAAGGAAAATAAGAAATAGAATGGCTTTCCTCTAGCTTGAAAAATTAATGTGCACAAAAATGCTGCTTTACTTTATAAATATAAATTGCGCCAGTGCAGAGTTGGGGAGGAATTAAGCCCTCCTCTCTCCACTCACCTCTTCTATCTTCACTACACTATTCCTGAGTAGTTAGCGCACTGACGCTGCAATCATAAGATTCTCGGTGCAAGATTTGTTCAGA
Organism: Dexiosoma caninum; assembly: GCA_963924685.1. NCBI lineage: Eukaryota > Metazoa > Arthropoda > Insecta > Diptera > Tachinidae > Dexiosoma > Dexiosoma caninum. Next base: position 80,781,308 of record OZ004729.1, on the reverse strand, counting down.
CCAAAAATTGCAAAATTCCAAAATGAAGGAAAATAAATCATAAATGAAGTAGGGAATTCTATTTTGTATTTCTAAAATTCTCAAAGATTTATTGGGAGTTTTTGCATAAACATGAAAGATTTTTTAGCTTTCTCAAATATTTGCTTGAAGCTTTACTGATGATTTGGTAATCGCATCACCGAAATATATATATATATATATAAACTGGTTTAGATATACAACACGTATATATGTTTACAAGTTAGTCCAATATACTGTTGGAAATATAATTTGAGCATTAACATTTTGCTTATTCAACATGTATATTCACATAGTTGGCTTTGAAATATTTTTTATGTTGTGTCACTTTGTAGAAAAATTTTATATATAGTTTAAAAGAATTTGTCATCAATAAAAGTCATACATGTACATTGTGTTTTGTACATTGCTTTTTATATAAGAACTTTGTGGAATTACTAGAAAGGGTTTGCATCACCACAACTACATTTCAATAGGTTATGGGCCCAGACATACGATTTGGAAGTTGTTGAATTTTTATTGCAAGATTTAAAAAGAAAAAATGGCATCGTCGTCATTATATCAGATAGAAAAGCTAGATGAAAGGAATTACGAAACATGGAGTATTCATATGAGAAGTATCCTTATTCATTCTGGTTTTTGGAAGTATGCAAGTGGCGAAGAAGAAGCAGATTCAACCTGGAGTCGTGATAAAATTTTGGAGTGGAAGAGTAATGATGAAAAAACGCTCGCAACAATTTTATTAAGTGTTAAGTCTAACCAGTTGAACCATATTAAAAACATTAACAAATCTAAAGATGCCTGGATTAAACTTAAGGAAGTTTACAAGCCGAGTGGTCCGATGCAAAAGGTTAGCTTATATAAAAAGATGTTAAGTTTGAACATGAAAGACAGCAAAGATATGGCCGAATATTTAAACAGTTTTTGTGAAATTACGGAGAAATTAGCCGATGTTGGAATTAGTATTCAAGAAGAATTATTGGTAGTCATTTTATTGTCAAGTCTTCCGAGAGAGTTTGAAAACTTCGTTATTGCCATAGAAACGAGGGATTCTCTACCAGCGTTAGGAATGCTAAAGGTTAAACTTCTTGAAGAGTATGAACGTCGAAATCAACAAAACAAATCATCTACGATTGAACAAGCTTTTGGTGCAGCCAAAAGAGAAACAGGTTACAAGAAAGGTAATAATAATTTGAATGTTAAAAAGGGAAATTGCTTCATATGTGGTAAGAAAGGGCATTATGCAAATAGGTGCAACGAAAAACGTAATCAAGAAAAAACTTACTCTTTGATTGCAATGGCGAATTCTGAAAAAAGAAATACACAAACATCGACATGGTACATTGATAGCGGTGCTACAAGTCACATGTGTGCAAATCGAAATTTATTTTGTAAATTAGACAGATGCAGTGATAATATAATGTTGGCAAATAGAAAATCAATTGCTGCTGAAGGAATAGGAACAGTCAATCTGTTTATAAATAATAATAAAATTGTACTAAAAGATGTTTTATATTCCTCAGATCTGAATGGAAATTTTTTATCTGTCAATAAGGTCGTACAGTATGGTGGCAAAATCAAATTTAATAATAAGGGTGCAATATTTACTGATGCTTACGGTGAAATAGTTTTAAAAGCCCGTAAAGAAGAAAATTTGTTCCAATTTAAAATAAAAATACCGAACGAGAAATTATGTGTTGTACAATCCATTAATGAAACTTGGCATCGTCGATATGGACATTTGAACTATGAAAGCCTGTTTGAGTTGTCGAAGAAAAATATGGTGAATGGTATAAATTTGACGCAGAAACATCAAGATCCGTGCGAAATATGTATGGTTAGCAAAATTCATGCTATAAAATTCCCGAAGAAATCTGAAAGTAAATCTGGTGAGTTGTTAGATTTAATACACTCGGATGTTTGTGGTCCTATGAAAATAGATTCAGTTGGAGGTTCAAAGTATTTCCTCACATTCATAGATGACAAGTCAAGAAAAGTTTTTGTTTATTTTTTAAAATACAAAAGCGAGGTATTTGAAAAATTTAAAAATTTCAAAGAATTAGTAGAACGTCATACAAATCGTAAAATAAAATGTATTCGTAGTGATAATGGAGGAGAATATATTAATAAAGATTTTAATAATTATTTGGAGCAATGCGGAATTCAACGTCAGTTAACGGTACCTTATACGCCGCAACAGAATGGGGTAGCGGAAAGGTTTAATAGAACAATAGTAGAAATGGCTCGTTGTATGTTAGTCGATGCTGGTTTAAAACAAGATTTATGGGCTGAAGCTGTAGCAACAGCAGTTTATTTACGTAATAGATCTCCATCAAAAAGTCTCGATGGAAAAACGCCTTATGAAATATGGACGGGTAGTAAGCCATGTGTAAATCATTTTAAAATTTTTGGTACAAATGCAGTAGTTTTGAATAAAAGAAGAGGAAAATTTGAATCAAAAGGTGCAAATATGATGATGGTTGGTTATTCTAGAGTATCAAAAGCATATCGCTTATATGATAAGAAAACACGAGAAGTTATTGAAAGACGCAATGTTTTATTTAATGAATATAAATTACCCTGTAAAGAAATTAATGATAACATTCAGAATTTTATGGATTTCGAAGAGATTGTAAATAAGAAAGATGTCGATGAACAATTTGAGACAAATAATACCTCAAATCAAGAAGATTTAGAGTATAGCATTGTAAGATCAGTAAATAGCGATATTTCACTTGATGAGGTTGTAGAAACAAATGAAAAACGTAAACGTGGGCCAGGTAGACCTAAAATTTTTAGTAATGGTAGGCCAGGTCGTCCAAGAAAAATATATCAACAACTGAATAATGCAGTGAAGGAGCAAGTTCCAAAAACTTTAGAAGAGGCATTATCCAGTCGTGAAAGTGAAAAATGGAGAGAAGCTATGAAAAAAGAAATGTCTTTGTTGGAACAAAAAGAGACATGGTCATTAGTTGATTTACCAGCAGGTCATAAAACTATTAAAAGTAAGTGGGTATACACTTTAAAGAAAAATAGTGAAGGTGAAATTGAAAGGTTTAAGGCAAGGTTGGTCGCCAAAGGCTGTAGTCAAAAATACGGCATAAATTACGAAGAAACTTTTTCCCCTGTTATAAGATACGAAACGATAAGAATGATTTTGGCATTAGCAGTTGAGCACAAAATGCATTTGCACCAAATAGATGTAACTTCAGCATACCTGAATGGAGATTTATATGATGAAATTTACATGCAACAGCCTCAAGGTTTTGAAAACAAAAGGATTGATTCGTTGATTCGTTCTTGATTTTTCTTAAATCAATCTCGTTTTCGGCTTATTTCCAGTACGCTATCGGGATTGAATATGGTTAGAAATAAGTATTTAAAGCTCGAAGAATCCGTACATGAATTAAGTGTTCTGTACTTGATTTCAGGAAATCCATACTTACCGTACCTTTGACATCGCTTGGGATAGATTTAAGTACGGATGTATTGATTGTTATTTTGAGTGCAGGTTTAGCGGCGCATATCTCAATGGTTAATGCATGTGCTACTTGTTGGATGAAGCAGCAATCATTGAGAAATGAAAGGAGTCGATTTAGTGGTGGTCTGCTGCAAAATAAAAAATATACAGTCGGAAGAGTATAAAAAATGTACACTTGACTCTGTAGGCTGAATCTTGGAGCTGCCAATGCCTATGCCAGTCGTTCTTGGCAGGCATCTTAATTGTCTTAAAAAAATAATTATAATAAATAGAATGGCTCCATTAACAGAATCCCATTTTGCGACGAAAGAATTCTCAAAAGCTTTCATCAGTCAGCAATATTTCTTGATCTAATATTTCATAGTCTACAGTTTATAGGTTCTTAAAATTTCCAACTGACTTTCTTTTTAAAGTTCGTTGAAAGATGTTGCCTGCAACTGAAACAATATGATGTTTAAAGTTGTTCTTGCAAATAAAATTGAACATTGAAAGAAAAAGAAATCGTTTATTTTGTTGAGCATCATTTCCTTTTGCTCCATAATGATTTAGAAATTATAATTTTTCCCCTTCTTTGAAAAACAAAAAAAAAACAAAAGTAAAACTGCCAAGCAAACTCGGCATCACATTAAAGTGTGAAAGAAGTTGTTAAAAATAAATAGTACGAGAATTTACAGAAAACAATTGACATTATTCTTGTCATTGTAATAACGATAATGGACAGCCAAGATAAATTTAAAATCGGCATGCTGCTGGGAGGAAGTTGTTAAGCGAATAGACTGTGGAGTTTCAAAGTAATAGAATTATAATTATAAAGAACGTTTTGTAATGGGATCAGTGCGATATATCGGCATATCAACAAGCAATCGTATCATGTACTGATTACTGAGCATTGCAAATGTCGTTAATGTTTTAGGAAATGAAAGTTAAAGCGTAAAAAAAAAATAACTTCATATAACCTGTACTCGTAGGTTACACGAGGAAATACACAATGTTATTGGAAACAATAATCAACTCGAATGTGAAATACTTCAGTATTGAAAATGTCGTTTAAGAACATTGGCTGTATAGCCTGCGAGTCGTGGGTTCAATGCCTACTTCAGCCATCAATAATTTTTCTTATGTTCATTAGAGTCTATACAAATGTACATCACAGCGCCCTGCTTTGACGCTGCTACAGCAATAAAAAACATGAGCCAAGTAAAATATTAATGAAAAGGCTCTGCTCTACCTTAAAAATAAATGCGTCGATATAACATCAGAAAGCAGTAGCTGACTTTCGCAAAATTCACTTAACTGCGCAACTGCCGAGTTGTACAAGAAGTGAGCTGTATTGTTCCGGTCTCATCTCTATACCGAGAGTGCACAGGAAGGCATCATTCATAAAGACTACTTTAACCATACAACAAACTTAAAGAAATAATCTAAACTCATTCTCATTTGCTTTAAATTTTTTTTTTTCTTGGACCGGCACTCAGGGGATGACCCCTACACAAGCGGTGCATTGTGCTGGAACTAGGAAATGAGCTTATGGGAAGGAGGATAGAGGGAGTAGTGTTTATTGACATTTGATTTAAATTTTCCCACGCCAAAAGTGACTGGAAACACCTCTGCGGATAGTCCATTGCACATACGTGCCGTTCGGCCAAAAAACGAATTTTATCTGTAATGGGTAGTGCGAGTCGCCGCCAAATGTCGCAACCACAAATGAATGCGTTCTTAATTATGATCGCGTCGTGCTCGCGAATGACCGGGTTTCGGGAACAAGTTCCCTGATTTCATTAGAACACATCCCATTATAGTAGCGATATAACAACGAAACGCACCCCACGTTGCGATGAAGGTCAAGAGAGTCAATAGAGTTGGCTACCCTACTGTCCCCTATGAGTTTCTTCGCCCTTTCTTGTACACGGTCGAGTAACTTCAAAATAATCTTTGAAGCATTGGCCCATACATGAGAGTTGTATTCCATTTTCGGTCGGATGTAGGCGGTATAAATAGTGAGGAGATCAGATGGGGTGAAGTATGTCTTACACCGCCTTAAAAAGCCTAGGCACTTGAATGCTTCCTTTGAGACCTGAAAAATGTGCTCAGTCCATCGGACATCACACTGAATTTTCATGCCAAGAACATCAAGAGCTTCTGATTCCTCAATGTTTATGCCACCCATTATTACAGATGAGGCAGCGTGATCGTGCATACGGCGATGGGTTAGCATGCAGCATTGGGTCTTTTGGGAGGATTTGAAATCGACCCTGATCGCGTGACCCCATTCCAATATTCTCGTGAGGTCACCTGTTAGCGAATCATTCATATTTGATCATAGTTGATGTCGGCCTACGATCAAATGAATATGAATAGCAGATACTGCTGTAATAACGCGTAAGAGTGGATAGGGTTGGAAGTATGACATAGGAGGTCATTAATATTAATATCAGTTTCATGTTAAATTAAGCAACAAAATCAAATGATTCAATATCAAAAACAGTTTGTTTAATATTTATACAACTTTTATTTAACATTTGTTTCAATGTTTAATGTTAAATCGACTAGGTTCGTACATTAAATCAACATGACATAAAGATATTTCAAAGTGGAATCCATGCTGATTTAACATGATGCAAAATCGATACCGAAAAATGTAATACAGTGCCAGCTCGCTAATCCGAATTAATGATTGCAGACCGTGATTCGGATTAACGAGATATTCGGTTTACTGGATCTGCTGTTATTATGTAATATAATAAACTGTATTCGCAAATAAAACACAAGCCAGGATTTCAAAACAAATTTATTTTATTTTTATGAAACAAGAATGAAAAAATTAAAGCTTTGTTTAAATATTACGTTTTTTTAACATAATTTGTGGTATAGTACACATACTTTGAAAGCTTTGTTTCGCAATTCCTTCAACATCAATATGTAATCTGTTTGAATACCTCGTGCCTTTGCCCAATCTATTGAAGTATTTAAGGCCTACACAGCTTCACGATTTTTAACGTGTTTCATAATTATGGGCTCCCATTCTACATTTTCTGCGTTTGATTCTGAACTATTACACGAAGTATTGTCAGAGTTAATAATCCAGCTAAGAATTTCATCTTCAGAAATTCTCACATCTTTATTGCGATGAAATAAGTTGGTTATTGCGCGAAATTCTCCTGTTTCGTTAACACCATCATTCTCAGGTAATTCTCGTTGTAACAATGATAGTGGGATGTTATCCTCTGAAGCCCATTTCTGTGAATGAATATGCGACTAATACCATTCAACAACTAAACTATTTGCAACAAGACATAAAACATACATACATACATATGCATGTATCATGTACCGTTAGTTTTAAAATTCCACACATGGTATTGTAAAAAAACAATACACAATAATAGAGCAGCAGAGAAAAAAAAAATAAAAATTCGGTTTAGCGAGCTTGCAAGCAATGCGGACTATAGAGTATGTAATACAACATAAATTCAATTCGGATGACTGGATAATTCGGATTAACGAGCTGGCACTGTATTACCATAATTTTTTATGGTTTTTAGTATGAAAATTATTCTAAGAGTACCAACAACAAGTTCACTCTATTCTATTTAATACAACACATACAATGACACAATGAGCTGCGGCAAATAGAAAAATTTTTACAAAAAATTAACTACTACTTTTGCGATGATCTTTTCCAAAAAGTTAAAATTATGCTACTGAAATTATTTAAATATCGTTACGAGTTAAAAGGCAAATTTTTTAAATAAAAATATTTCTTCCCTTTTTTCAATCTACCGGAAGTAATAATAATCTCTTGGTTTTTAAAAACCAATAGTTAATTAATGAATATGAAAATTGGTTATAATTACAGAAAAGCTTTTCAAACAAACTCGACAACAAAAAATTAAATAAAAACTTAAACCACCAACAGATCCTTTTTATTTAACAAAAAATAACTTTCTTGCCATAACGTAATTAAAAGGGAAAAATCTTACGGCAAAAAAATAATAATGAAATAGAAAAAATGATAAATGAATCGAACAAACCTGAACGTATAACTAAAAAGAAAACAACTGGAAACAATAACAAATCCAAACACATTAGAGTGGCTGCTGTGTGTTTGAGCACGCCTGCTTAATTTATAACATTTGCTGGCGCACTCGGGCTGGCAAGAGACGTGGAATAGAATTCGAAAAAAAACGTAAGCGTAGAACAGCAGAAATCATAAATTTAAACGGCATTTGCTACAAACCAAATCTTAATTATAAATCTAAAGCAGGACACTCTACAACAATTACACACACACACACACTCAAAACGAAAAGGAGAATTACAAAAAAGTGCAAATGAAAAACTACGTAAAATTATAAAGAAACATAAAAAAGAAATATTGGAGGATTCCTCGAGAAGAATATGATTTAATAGAGTATTTTTGTAAATTAAAGTATGTGGCGCAAGCAAAAAAAAAACAACAACAAGCTGGCTCTAATACCGCATAAATGATTTTTTCCTTTAACGTCAGTGTTGTGCTTTTCACTGGCCAGCCACGACAGCACAAGTTTCAAAAAAAAGAAACGGAAGTTCTACAAGATTTTCGCTGACATAGCACCAGCGACTACTACAACTGCTTAATATGAGTACTGGCCTCAGAGTTTAACTTGGGGAAAAAAAATGCGAACCAAAAATATGTATAAAAAAAAAAACGAAAGAAATTCTTACTGCAGTTGTTTGAAGGAATTGTCTTTTGAACTTTTGATCATCAGGCACTTTTAGTTGGCTAAATCAATATGGCATGGGTTTTTTGATATCTCATAATACTGGCTGAGAGTATTATGAGTCATTGATGGAAGAACAGCTTCCGATAGAGTGATCTAGAGTATGAACGGGCGTGAGTGTGTCCATTCTTAGGCGTCTGGAATTTGCACAGAGCAAGGCGAACTCATAGCAGGTAATCTCATCGGTACAACAACAGAATTTCTTGTTTACAAACACAAAAAATTCCATTCGACTTGTCAAAACAATTTACGTATTAACGTGCTTTCGGTTGAACACAACTTTGACACTCAAACACAAATCAGCTGATGATAATTTTAGCTAATGCAGCCTCTTGGCATGAGTTCGCCTTGGCACAGACATTATTCTCTTAAAAACTATAAACAGAATACTGATGGACTTGCTCCAGAAGCATCTCTGCATAAAAAAATCACAGTGGCTGAAGGAGAAATAAACAATGGCAGAGCAGCTTGTGAATTTAGACAATTTTTGGCTGGGTCTTCGTATGAGAATTAATTCCCTGCAGAGATCTTCCCTGGAAAAGTCAAGTACTGCATCCATTGTCCTCCCCAAAAACTAATTTAATTTACTTGTCCCGGTACTGTAAATTGTATAAGTGGGCAACTTTTCCACAATAGTCGTCCAAGAAAGGAAAAGAATTCTGAATCAAGTGCATTCAGTCAGAAGATAAACGGCTTCTTATGCAGAGATTCTCTGGTTGAAAAGATGTTTATAAGAAAATATATCCTCATATAGTCCTCGAGCCACCCAGACGAGGAAGAGTAAGGGACGGTGCTGATGGAAACGACGATCTCGGCCCTTCCGAATTAAAGCAGAAAGCGGTCCGGGGAAAGAATATACCCAAAGCTAGAGGAGGAAATGTTTTAGTTGTAACACCATTCGACGCAGAAGGCTTCACACCCAAAAAAAAGAGAAAAACTAGTCCTCGAGCTTATTGACTTTACATTCATTTAAATGTCTGGCTAACCTACAAAACATCTAGCAAGTAACCAACATGTGGCATAATTGTATCACATAGAAATAGACTAAAGAAAAGGAAGAAGAAAAAACACAAAAATTGTGACAGCCTCAAGCCTTGGGATATTTAAAACCATTGAAAAAAATTGTTACCAGCTTATTTTTTTTTTGCCCAGCTTTCAAAAGCTACCAACTTTTCCAACACAACTGTGAATGAGTACGTTACTCGTAGTTCTTTCTTTCCTTCTATGCTGGTATCTTATTGCAAGAAGCAGTGGCAGTAGCAGTTGCAGTTGTAGTAGTAAATTATGACATTTTACTGCAAAGTTTATGTTCATGCAACATCTCGTTATGGTATTAAGTTATTAAAGTTTTTCCTTCAATTTTTTGCTTTTTTGTGCTGTTGTTAGTGTAAGCAGCATGGCTACTACTGATGCTGCTGTTTTATAATCGTGCTGCAGCTGCTGTATGTTGGTGTAGTTGCAACATCCATGTACCATTTAAATGCTAATTGCTCAATGATAACAGCTTTAAGGAAAAAGTATTGCTGATGGCAGACAGGGAAAGGGGAGCTGTAAATAAAAAGTTTTTGTTTTGAAGAGGGAGTTTGTAGGGCGTAAGCAATTGATAGATGAAGTGATACTGCAGCAGAGAGGGCATTGTGGGCAACTGGGAATTATTATTGTTTGTTATTAACTGTAAATAATCTATGGATTTTCATCTCTTAATCGCAGTACTTTTCCACTTTAGGATTTTAGTTTCCTGCTTGTCTTTTCACTATTCTTTCGCTTCTCCCTTTCTTGCAATACACAATGAGCAAACGGCAGTTCTACTCGCACATCTTGTTCTAATATTTTTGTTTTTTTTTTGCTGTGGGAAAATCTTTTGTTTGTAGTTTGACAATTGCATTAAAAGTTTATGAGTTCTTTTCAGTTTCTTTAATTTATTATCGAAACGTGTCAAATTATTCCAGTTGTTAGAGAGAAGTTTAAAGTAGAACGAGCGCAATTATAATATAAAAAAAAAAAAAACTAAGAAAAATATTGGCAAGGCAATGGAGAAAATAATTTCTTTACAAAAATAAGAACATTTTTTGCAAATACGAATAATATATTGATTGAAGTTCCAATCAGAAGAAATTAATTAGAATCTGACAAAATCCTTTCTTTTACTCAGGAATTGTGCATGCAATGCCTGCACCGGAACTAGTTGGCAAGGAATCGTCTAGAGAAGAGACAGGTGCTGTTGTGATAAGAAGAATAGATACAGAATTTAATTTTAACAAAGCTCTGCAGTTGCAAGCCGATAAAGAAGAACGTTGTTAGCGCAGCCACAATAGAAATATTTTTTTTTTATCTGGGGCCAGCACTCAGGAGATGACCCCTACACATGTGATGCATTGTGCTGGAACTATAGGAATGGGATAGAAGGAGAAACGACAGGAGGTGAAGCTTAAGAAATTATTTTACAGCTCTGCTTTTGCACGTTCTTCGTTTATAGCAGTGCTGAAGCTTCGGTTTAGTAGCTTTTTTTTATTATTATTTTACTTCGCCGGTGCAACACAATACCCACAAAGAAGGGCGTTCTGATATGATTGAGATTGCTATCAGCTGAAGCCGGTATTATTATTCAGTGACCAGTTACTATGCCTTCGCCACTGAAACCTTTCGACAACAACTGACACACTAATGCACATTAGAAAAATGCGAGATGTTATTTTTTTTTTAATAATTTTAGTCTGAAACTGGTGTTGGACCCAGGTCTATTTTGGTTTTGTAGTCAACGTACAGACTACTTCAGCCATCGCCACCATGTTCAGCTAATGTCACACATTTGCCCAAAAAAAAACGTAACCACTGTTTTCGGCAACTAATTAGTAAACATTTCATGGGATATAAAAAAGTCCTGTTTCAAATCAAAAGTAGTTTCAAATAATAAAAAAATGTGTTTTTCGTTTTCTTGGGCAAATATTTGCCACATGTGACCGTACCTTTAGGCTGATCGGAGAGAGATGATAATTGAAAAAAGGCCAAAAAATAATGGACAACGGAAATCTTATATTTTCAATACATCATCGTAACGATAACGCCTGCAGAAATCATTATACGGTAGGACCAATCTCCTGGCACGCAGACCAATGTGCCCATGGCCTGTCATCACCCCCACCGTCATTCGTAGTCGGCCCCTAGTCAATTCCCCAAGTCTGCGGGTTCGTACAGAGTCATACCGAATCATGCAGCAAATTGAGCACATAGTCTCATTCTACCACCCTGTCTTCCCTGTCCCGTACAGCTCTTGCTCGTGCCGCGTTTTGCAGTATCCCATAGGAATGTGGCCGTTTGGCAGGCGAGTCCCCTACCTGGCCAGACCGTCCGCCACCTCACTCTAGACCATACCATCCTCTCCCTGTAGTAGGATCAACTAATGATTCGAATGTCTCGCGTTCTCATCCAAACACAACCGTGAACCAAAATCGATGTCTTTTATACACCCGACAGCAATCTGAATGCAACCTTACTGCCGGTACATATCCGAATATACTCTCCTATATCTCGTAATACCTCATCCAGTTCAGCGCCGTCCTTATAGCCGACGTCTAAGCCTGCACCACGGTGCAACGATCATCCAAACAAAAACTCATCCTCCGTCCAGAGTGGGAAATGAAAACTCCAACCCCCTTGTCGGATTTCAATCCGTCCGTGAATGCGAATGCCTCCGTAGTCTAGTGCATTAGCATTAGTCTTAGCAATAAGGAGGTGCGGTTTCAATTCCCACCTGGACCCTGGTTGCTTCTACGGACAAGCTATAACTATAAGAGCTTCATAGAGTTTGTGTTGTTTAAAAAAAAAAAAAAAAAAAATCTCGCACCACATACCTACAGGGTGGCCCAAAAGTAATCTCCCGGGGCATAAGTAATCACCCGATGTTCTTTTGCTGTAATTTTTTTTTTTAAAGACAAATTTTGACACTGCTTATGATATGGGCTAAGTGACCGCCGCCAGAGTTGATGACCATACATGCAGATCCAACGGTTTTTATTAAATAAAGGTTTAGCAAAAAGATATTGGGTGATTACTTTGGCCTCGGGTGATTATTTTTGGCCCACCGTGTATAAAGTGTCAAACTTCAACGTCATTAATTTGATAATTTTTTTCAGTATTTTTTTTTTAATAGTTGATAACATGCATTACAATTTTTCTATTATATAATACCATTTTTTACATTTGAATGCATTTTTAATTCACTTTCGCCAGCTTAGCATAACTTATAAAAGTTTGATAATGTGATATTGAACCATAATGGAAACAAAAATTACATTACAATCTCCTTTTGAAATGAAATAAATTGTAAAATCTCTTTTTAATTCTGAACTTTTTCACAGTTTCTGTCGAACTCTTAAAGATGCTTGAAAACGAGTTGAAAAACTCAAATAATCTTAAGAATTGTTTGTATTGTTAAAAGTATTATCTTTGCAAAAACAGAAAAAAAGATTTAAATAAGAAATAAAAACAACACGAGCCTGCTGCGAAAAACTAAACTTTTATTATGTGCTGGCTGCAGCAGGAAAAAATTGAAGAAAAAAAATTTAAAACACACGAAAATAAAATATTAAAAAAGTTCAGCGAAAAAGAGTTGTGTGATAATATTTGCAAAACTATTTACATTCGAGTGGTTGCAATACACTGCTCCTCGCTCGCGTCCTCCTGCTACGACATGTAAATAAATAAACAACACAATGCACGAACAGAAGAACTACCAAACAAATAATCCTAAAAGCAGGCAACAAATTTTAGCAACCAACCGAGTATCATGTGAATTTATATTGGATTTTGCTTTTTGTTTTTGTTGTTTTTTTTTGTTTTTCCTTCCAGTTGGTTGTTCGTTATCGACAGATTGTATGCGTTTTTATGCATTTTATATGCACGTTTTAACAAACTTTTATTTACGCGAAATAAGCAAAGTTTTTCTATTTTTTTCCACAACATTTTGATTAAACTTTTTTCGATTTTCGCATAGGGTGTTTTGTTTAAACTTACATTTCGTTAAGGGGTTTTTGCAGAGCTAAAATGGAATTTAACTTTTAAACTTAACAGTTTTTTTTTTCTTGTTTTTTCATCACAAAAATTGTTTGAAATTTTTCTTTCAAACGCCTGAATGATTTGGTTTTAGTTGAACATTTTCTGCTTAGTCATGATTATTTATTTTATTTCATTTTTTTTGTTCAAACTCAAATAATTATGTGTCAATTATCTGACTGTTAATTTGAATTCAATGAAACTTTTACTGCTTACGCACTCAACTATTTATGTGCTAATTGAATGCAAGAAAAAAATAAATAAATAAATCAATGGGAAAATGACAAACCACAGTGGCTGAAAAGCGAAAGGAATTTTAAATGAATGCCTAATGCATTTTTATGGAATATTTTATTGTGGTGTCAAATGACGCCACTCAACAAATTTGCCGCATTTGATTTTAGCTGAGGTCGCATTATGTGCTGATTATTTCGTGTCCGCCATAAAATGAAACTACGTGATTAAAATACTTTTTATCACATCTTCATTTGGAGATAAACAGCGAAAACCACAAATTTCTTTATTAATTTTATTTCATGTTTTTTTTTTCTTGGACTAGTGCTCAGGGAATGTCTCCTACATATACAAAGCATTGCATCGGCACTTGCGAATTAGGTTTTGAGAAGTCTTATAGAGGGAATAGTGTTTGTGGACATTTAACTGGAAATTTCCAATATCGCAAATGACAGAGCAGGTTTCAGCAGGGTGTGTAACCCACATACGAATGGTAACGAGTAGCGCGACTCGCTGTTAAATCGACCACAAATGGACACACATCCCATATTGCGTCGATGCTGTGGCGAGTCAACACAGTTGACCGTTTTAATGGAAACGTCAAAGATTTTTTCCAGTGTCTTTTACTGCTCCAACAGAATTCTGTGAGCATATCAGGCTCCCATTTACCTTCCAAACGCCTGGCAAAAGAAGCAACATCTTGATGAAAGCGTTCTCCATGTTCGCGAGGGGAAAAGAATTGGTTTGGAATAGCAACTACGTATTCATAACCGAACCGAACATAATCTGTAACACGGCTGAATATTTTATTTCGTTTTTAATTACGAGTAATAAAAAAAAGTAATTGTCACATTATTGTGATAAATTAACTACGAACTTAAAAACAATTAAATATTCATAGAAATAATTATCGTCAGCGTTACCACATATATTTTTTAAGAAAAACTTTTTATTTAAAAAAAACATGATTTTTTAACAAAAAACTTTTTTCCACAAAAGTGTGCAAATAATGAAAAAAAGGACGAACACATTCATGCTTTTGTGTTAATGCTGAAAATTTATAAAATCATTTACACTACATGGCAACATCAAATAATATTTTCGTCATATATCTCTAAATTAAAAATTAATAAGCAATACTTGAAAATTTTAAAGAATTTCAAAAAAACTTAGTTTTGAATCTAAAAACTTAAAAACTTGTTGGCATTTCAAAAACTTTGAAAAAGAAGGAAACACTTGAGAATTGGAAACGCTGATTGTCGTTCAAATAAATTTTACTGATTCTATAAATTTATTTTGCTGATATTTTTGTTAACGATGTTATTGTTAAAAGTTATTATAAAAATAACTGCCTTTGTTATTGATAATTTAGCAAAAAGTACTCGGCACTATCGTCTTTTATAGAAAACAGTAATCATGCTTTGAGGCTAAATTACTACGGTGATGAGCCGATTTTGGTGAAATTTTATAAAATTTTTATAAAAAAAAAATTGTGAGAATTATATTATTTTGGACAATGTCACAGTGAAAAAATTGATCACGGAAACATTTTCTTCTATAGAAATTTACCACAGTTTTGAGTTTTTACCTTGAAACAAATACTTTGAATATTTTTATAGAAAATAAAACATATATAAACATATTTTAGCGTTGGCTGACCACTGTCATAATAATAAATTTGCTTGCCAAAAATATCATTGTGGGCCAGCACACTTACACGAGAGTGGGAGGCAACAGTTTAATTTTTCAAACACATTGTTATTTTAATTACACCAATTAAGATTTACTTTTGATTTTTTGTTTTACTCTTTTCTATACTCTGGAGAATTCAGTCATTAAATTTTTATATCGAGCATCAAGAACACATTAACATACACACACACACACACACACACACACACTCATTAGCCAAATGACCTCGCTTACAACGTTTGTCAACAGTATGTGTGTGATACGAACTACCCCATCACATCACATGGGCAAAATTATGGTAGATTTTCATCATTCAGCGAGAAAATAATAATGGTGGGGATAGGGGTTGGGGGTTGTAAGCGGGAGTTTAACAAAATTTTTGTTACAAATTAATTGTTGTTCATTGGTTCGTTTAAAATGCTGATTCAGTACTCATCATTATTGAAGATTAATATACCGTTACATTGTCTGTGACAGCCATTCAATAAACATTCATACACATGTATGTATATATGGGTACGTTGCATGTACGTGCATGCATCCATTGTAAATGAGTAGATTTTGTCAGCAGTATCATCATCATCATCATCAGGCACAAAACGGTAACATCTTCATCAACATCGTGACCATTGTTTGCAGTGGTGGCAGGGCTGACTAAAAGCATTAGCAAAGCAGCCCATAATATTTGATGACCTTTCGGAAAATTGTCATTTAAGTCGATAAAGAAAAGACAACATCGGCCTCATCATCGTCAGCTACTCAAATAAATAGCAGAGACATTTAAAATTATGATTATTTGTTTCAGGTGAAATTTATAAAGGCACTTTAAATTGGCTGCAATGAGTAACTCCAAAAAAAAATGGACAGTTGAGTTTAAAGTGGTTTTATGGAGGTTGGAGCAAAGATTGGTATGGGGATTGGTATTGGTACACTCAAAAAAAAAAAAAACTTGACTGATTGTAAGCTTGTTCAGAAGTTGTTTTTAAAATTAAAATTCAGTGATAATATTCTTTTCTATATTGCTCGCAATAGCTGTTTTATTTTTTAATAAAATAATAAAATTTTTCCTTAACAGGAAATAAATAACGTCTGCTCGCTAAGACATAATAGGAAATTATTATCTTATTTTCACAGAAAGTTACCGCAGTGATGATCAGTTGGTTACAGAGGTCATATAGTGTCTGACTGCATGTATGATTGATCCATTGGCTCTAAAATTGGTTCCATTGTGACAGCCGAGACGCAACGCGTAATATCCACTTATACCCTGGAGTCTATCCGTTTGACATCATACTCTGACACTTGCGCGAGCCTGTCAAGTATCGAAGAACCCAAATGAGCTGCCTTCTAAGCGGAGAAGGCTATCTCTCCCTCTTCTTACTCCTCCTCGTCCTACTCTTCCTCCTCCTCCTCTTCTTTCTGAGAATTCTGACAGTAGTCATTATAAAGCGTATTACATCTTCTTGCAACTACGCAGCTATCGCGTTTATACACAAATAAGGAGGAGATCGCTCTACACAAATTCAATTTTAGTGTGGTCGCCCACGTGGGCTTTTTCCAAAAAAAAAATGGTCATCCCTCAGAAAATCAATAGTTTCACAATTTCTAGTGTGGAGAGTTTTGAATAACTTCCTTCAACTCGCTCTGTTGAATATTTCGTTTATGCAGAAATAAAGTGGAGATCCCTGTACACAAATTGTATTTTAGTCTGGACGTCCACGTTCGTTCCTTACCTAAAATTCTGCTTTTAAGAATCCTTAACAGATCTATGTTAATTGGTTAACAGAGATTTGTTACGTGCTGAGGTTTCTGTCTAGGGTTTATTTATTTTAAATTTTAACTTCACAGGATTCGAACCGGTTTCAAACCATCTTTTTATTACTGCCTTTCTAAGGAAACCGGTTCGGATGTCTATAACCGGTTTTAACCCGGGTTGTAAAGCGGTATTTTTCGGTGTCGTTTAAGTTTTTGGTTGACTCTTGTTATTCCTTTTGTTACTAGCAGATATCCCAAACCGATTCGGTTTGAAACCCGGGTTGAAAACCGGTTTCTTTCGTTTTCATGTCATTATAAGTTATTGGAAGAAAAACTGCTCCTAAGCTACAAAATACAAATATTTAAGCCAATATATCTCAATCAAGCCTCCTACAACATTCATTAGAATTCATTTGAAACAGTCGCGCATAATTTCCGAATTCTATATTGGCAACGTTGCTAAGTATTTAATCTGTCAATGGGTACACCACTTATTGAATAGACCGGCTATCATAGTGATACGTAGGGTGCCGAGGCGGCATCCGATTTAGTGGTGGTCTGCTTCAATATGCCCTCCTACACTGTACTAAAAAATGAATTCATATTCTGATAGGAAATTATCAACGAGATTAATTAGTAGATATGCTAGTTCCTGCTATTGTATGTGTGTGTGTGTGTGTGTGTGCGTGTGTTAAAATAATCACATGCGGAAGTTACAAAAGAGTACACTTTCTGATGAAATTAAATAGAAAAGAATCAAATGTATTTCTGTTTCTTTTCGTTCATTATATCACTAAAAGTGAACTAGAAAGAGGAAAAACGAATGGCTTGTTACTTTCAAATTAAAAAAAGAAAATTATCAAAGTTTTTGTTCAACAGTTTCCCTCCTAAAAAAAAAAAAAAAAAAACAAGAAAATTCCACACCGGAAACATAGAAGAAGTGTAAAAATTTGTCTTTTATTTGTGAAATGAGTAGAAAGAAGTCTATTAAATGCAAAGTTGCCACAAACTGAGAGTTGAGAAAATGACGAAGATGCTGATGACGATGTTGGAATAATGAAGACAGAAAACTTTTCTGAAGGCTTGTATTTTTCCATTTTTTTTTTTTTATTCTTTGTTTTTCGTAATTTAGATGCTTTTGGAAACAAAAGGCGACAGCTTGGTGGTTTATAAGGGAAAGAAACGACATGACAAAATAGACAGTCAGGAAAAGTTATTTTAAAAGTTTGTGTTATTGCAACAATATGTTTTATTTTGTTTCTCTCTTTTCATTTATTCTTTTAACAAATTAAAAGTTGAACAAAAAACATGCATTTGAAATTTCGGGTGTAAAATTTTTTGTTTGAGAATAAGGGAAAAAATTTTTCTGTCGTTCTAAAAAATATTTTTTAACAGCGAAACCAAAAACAAAAGAACACCAAAAGCAGCAGCATAATAAAGACTTTGCATCTCTTCCCTGAAATAAACCAGCAAAAATAGGGTCAGCACAGTTTGCAAGTCGCCTTTGCCTCATGTGGCAGTACAAACAAGTGTTTCGAGGCACACATAGTTAATTGTTTGCCGAAGCTAATTTTTTTTCTAAGGGCAGGCATCTATAAATGTGTGACACCTTTATTAATTCGTTCAAATAATGGTGGGTTAACTGCTCAAAAAATTTGGCTGACTGTCTGGCCGCTGGCTTGACTCTATTCTGGCGTTTTGATTATAAAATATTACCGCAGTCAAGGTTATAAATGTTAACAATGCCTGAATTGATTGGCCAATTATATTGTTATGTTACACTTTTTTTTAAATTTATTTTCAGCCAAATACGCTTCGTTAATTTTTGACAATCAAAAACGCTTTTTTCTCTGTGAAAGAATTAAATAAAACTCGTTCAGTTTAGCGGGAGGGTGGTCTTTTTAAATTAATGATTGTTCATAAAGAATTTAAAATGTTTTTTTAATGAAACTGCTGTACTACAAAAGAAATTTATCACTGTGCTAAAAATAATTTTAAACTAAATTCTATCGCGGTGAAAGAGTTTTCTTGAGAAAAAAATATTAAAGCGATATTTAGTCAGAGATATATTTTGGTCCTCATCAATGTGAAATTGCGTTTTTGAGAAAAAATTTCATCAATAAAAACAAAATATTCTTTAGAAAATATTTTATTCGATTAATTTAAATGTGTTTCAATTTGCAATACGCTAACGATCGATAACTTAAATACAGTGAAATTATCAAAGAAACTACGAGGGCTGTTTGATAACTGCGTTACTTTTTGAATTACCTTCGCAGTAACTTTAAATGGGTGCCTCCGTAGTCTAGTGCATGAGCATTAATCTTATCAATATATGGAGGTGCGGGTTCGATTTCCGCTTAGACCCACGGTGTTTCTACAGACAAGTACTCAGAGCTTCGTAGAGTTTTTATTGTATTAAAAAAAAAAAAAAAAAAAAATGCCACACTACTGCCGTCAACCACCATCTATTAATAGGCAGGCCTTCATTGAATATGGAGCAAGCCATTAAAAGCTGAGAACCTCGAAAATTACAAAAACAAATATTAAAAAAAGTAAATTTCCTGAGTTGACTAACACATTATTTTGTTGCTTTAAAAATAACTACTGAAACCAAAGAAAGACTTCGTAAATACTATGGGAACGCTGCACCATCAATTTCAATGGTTGAGAAGTCGTTTACTGAGTTACGTTATCGTCATAACAGCGCAGGTGAAGCCGTATGTTAAGGTTGTCCAGTAATCGTTGACAAAAATATCTAGGGAATGGTAGAACGATCACCGACCAATATTATTCATACCTTTTATACAGATTCGTTATTGATTTTATGCAAAATGATCACATTTGGCTGTTCCATCAAGACAATACAGGAGCGCACACATGGTAAGAAAAGCTAAATACCACAAATTGGGCTACGAACTGCTACCCCATTCAGCATATATTCCAGATTTAGCCTCCTGCGACTATTTTCTTTTTCAAACCCTAGAGAAATTCGTCTACTTGAGGGCCTTGAGAAAACCTTGAGATTATGTTGGCAAATAAAACGCTTATTTGCCGAAAAAAATTTTTATATTCAAATAGTCGCGGAGTTATCAAACAGGCCTTGTAAATCACAAACAAAACTGTAAATCACACTGACAAACCCGCAACACATGCTGTTTTCGAAGGCTGCTACACTATTATTTTCAACGTTCTTCGTTTGTATTTTTTTTGTCCACTGGGTGTGGCTTTTACATGTAAAGGGTGGGCAAATTTAATGTGAGAAAGTAAATTGGCTGTCAAA
This sequence comes from Dexiosoma caninum, assembly GCA_963924685.1. Taxonomy (NCBI): domain Eukaryota; kingdom Metazoa; phylum Arthropoda; class Insecta; order Diptera; family Tachinidae; genus Dexiosoma; species Dexiosoma caninum. Next base: position 80,761,033 of record OZ004729.1, on the reverse strand, counting down.
TGATGAAATGTCAAGAGTTGAGCTGTCATCCTTTGACATTTGTTTAGTAAAAAGTTGAGAAACTTTAACCATGGAACCCCACACTCTTGAACAAGTAAATTTAATTGTGAGAAAATACTATCAAAATGGTAAAAATTTACTGTATTACTTCGTAAAATTCGAGAAGCATTCCCTCGTAATCTGAGACCGCTGTACCTAATTTAATGCCTATATTCGAGGAATGTTGCTGACAATACACCAAAACAATACGCTCGTAGTGGACGTAATGATGCAAAAATAGCCCCTGTAAAAAGTGTTGAGAATAAACCTGACGTTCGCAATAACTGGGCATCACGAGAGGCAATATTTTGCATAAAGAAGAACAAATATTTTTGATTTTTCTATTAAAAAAAATTCTCACTATGAGAAGTATTAAATACTCGTATATGACATGTATAAATAAAAAATATACCAAAGCAGCTAACGTGTTTTTGGAGAAAAATTTTCTATAATTTATTTTAGAAAAATATTTTTATGAAGAAAACTTAAACACAGTTATCACGGTTTTTTTTTATGTAGGGCCCTTAGAGTTGTCTCTACAAACAGAAAATATATTTAATGTGCAAAATAATTTCATATTTTATTGAAAATTCATCAGCAATCTAATTGAAACTTATGTCTAGTTCTACATAAAGGACAATATCCTCAGACTTACTTTTCAGTTTGCCATAGAAATAATGTCCTTTAATGCGATAATCACCCGGATACAAATATATTGGTATCAAGTTTGGCTCATACTTCCAACCATTCAAATAATAATGTCCACTTAATATCGGGCAATTTTGCATAAAATTTCCATATTTCAAAATACTTTGGAACCATTTTCTAAACATTGACTCCTTAAATGATATTAACATGTTGCAAATATCCAAAGTGTATGTGAACAGTGTTTGATATACTTTTGAATCTTTCAAACGTATTTGAAAATCTAAATGGCTCTTGAAGCCAAAATTAAATTCTTTGCTGGTATTAATGTCCATATAGACTGAGTTATTTTTCAAGTACAATGAAAAATTTGTAAAATAGTTTGCATTCCAGTGATATGCCAAATTTTGCAGCTTTACTACGCGTGTCTAAGATTTATAAAAAAAAAATAAACAAATAAAATAATCTATGAAAATAATCAGTTAAGATAATTCGTATATATGAATGATTATACGTACTCCTTCGGAAGATTTGACATAAATTAATAAAACTATAAAAACCACAATTCTTATTTTAAGGCGCAGTTGAGCCATGTCGTGTGTTGAAACTCAAAAAAATAATTGTTTGCTAAACTCCAAATTTTAGCTTTAATATTTTTTAATTTAAAAATAATAATTTGAATAATTATTTCCAAATGACAAAAGAGCGTCGAACACTGATCATATCAGTCTGTTGTACATTAACCACTTAATAAATAATTTTAATGCCAGATAATTGATATTCAAAATAGTCATGTGTATGTGTTGTAAATTAACTTTGTTTTTAAGTTTTTTTTATAGTTATCATTGTGATTTTTTTTTAAATTTTTGCTGCTGTGAAAAATTGTTCTTCTATGAAAAAAAATTCTTCTATTGGCAAAGAATTTATTTTCTTAAAAAAATTATCATTGTAAACTTATATTTTTTAGAAAAAAATTTATCACCTGGAAAAGTGTTTCTTTAGAAGATGTTTTTATCAGTGAAATAAAAGAAGAAATTCTCATCTTTATCAGTGGCAGAGGAATTTTTAAAAAGTTTTTATCACTACCAAAAAAAATGTCGTCTCGATTAATATTATTATCATCACATCAGATTAGTTTATGAAAGAAAATATCACTGCTAACCATTTTTTTGGAAGAACATTTATCATCTAGAAAACTTTTTTTATCAGTACAATTAAAGGAAAGATCCTCTTTAGAAAATTCTTTAGCAATAAGAAAGCAGTTTTTATCTAAAAAAGTTTTATCACTGTCAAAAAAAATATCATTGGGAAAAAGATTTCAGATAATTTCTTGTTAGTTAGAAAAATTTTTTACTGCTGATTTTATTATTTTTTACTATCAATCGATTTTTTGGGAAAATTTTCACCTCCCAAAAAAAATATATTTTTTTAAATTATAGATTAAAAGTAGATTTTGTTAAAAAGCCTTCGCACTTACAGTGACCGTCGTCACCTGTGTTGAGTGGTGGTGTTACCACTAAAATAATCCCTCATCCTCCTCTGGGAAGATTTCTTCCCGGTACTGCTATCCTCATTACTGCGGGAAGGCCCAGAGCGACATGCTAATCAGCACCGCTCTCTACTCACCCACGTCTGGGCTCGTCTTCCTAAGTCTCCGTCAGAATCAGCCTGGTTCTGCAGCGAGGCATCCAGATCCCTCGTCTTTTTCCGCAGAACGTACCCTATAAATTGTCCCACGGCGTTCCAACTATCTTCACACTCGAGCATCTTCTCTATTACGTTGACGTAAGTGATTCTGCCAACCTGCAGCGTCAATTCATTCCTTTCAGCGTGCCATCTGATATAGTTGAAGAAAGTGTGCTCAGCATCATAATCCGTAATCCCGCAGTAAATGCAATTGGGACCATCTGCCTTGACCATGCGCTACAGTTACAGGAAATAATTAACCTTCCCAAATTATTTCTAAGCTCATCGTTCCACGCGTGGAGTGAGCCTTGACGTCCATCGGCCGACCGTTTCCGTTCCCATCTGTCCTGCCATCGTCCATAGCACCAATACCAGTGCTGTCCTCCCTTGAGTCCTATGCCTGCTTACGCTCAAGTGCCAACAGGCATCTCTCCCCAATGCGCAATGATGTTTAATGGTTAACACCAATTTTTGTTTATCACTGAGAAATAATTTTTTTTTTAAATTTCTATCACTAAGAAAAATCTCTTTTTGAAAATATTTTCATCGCTGAAAACAAATTTTGTTTATGGAAAAATCTATCACTGGGAACGAAATTTATTTATTTATTTATGTCCATCGCTGTTAAAAAATTTTCTTTTAAAAAATTGGTATAACTGGCGATGGCTGAAGTAGTCTGCACGATGACTACAAATCCATAAATTTTCCTGGGTTCAAACCCAGTTTCAGACGAAATCATGAAAAAAACATATCGCATCTTTTCTGATGTACTGCATTGGTGTGTCTTTTTGTCAGTTGTTGCCGGAAGACTTCAGGAGCTAAGGCATAGTCTCTGGCCACTAAACAGTACCGGCTTAAGCTTGCCAGCAATCCACAGAGACATCAGAAGGTCCTTCAAAACGCAACACTGTACAATATGTTATGTTTATTTTTTATTGTAAGAAAGTTTCACGATATTGTATTTAGAGGTATTGTATCACTCATTGCATAATATAGAGTAAAATGTAAATAATATGACGAACAACATACGTCCTCATGAAAACGCTTAAAACCCTCGAAAACTGTGCGAACTGTGAATTTTTACACTGAACCGTCAAAATTTGTATGGAAATTCGTTAACATGCCCCACAATTTTGACTTGTAAACTTGCGCAGTTCTATTGTGCATTTAGTAAAACAGCATGTCGTGACTTTTTTCCCAAAAAAAATCTAGTGCTAATTTATCACAAATAGCAACTTCTGCAAATAATCTGCGAAAAAGTAAATTACAATATTTAGACAGAAATTTAAATTTTTCGTATTTTATTTAATTTATTTTCATATAAACTTTTGCTGAAGGAATAGAAAGACCTCCGCTTCCTTACGGCCACACTGTATAATAATATTCTCTTAAGGCAAATAAAAATAAATCCAGTTTTAAATTACTAAATTTTACCACTTCTTAGGTATTTTTTCTTAAAGCCTTTCAAATTATTCAATAAAATAAGAATAGAAGAGAATAAAATAAATGTCATAAATGTTCAGTTTCTATTCCAATAAAAAGGAAATAAACTTCACCATTTTGATTTCAACTGCTGAAATTTTGTCCTGGTTTTATTGTAACAATGAACAAATAATTCACAATAACAAAAAAAAAGAAACATTAAATATTTTCAACTGGAATCTAAATTTTACATACACACCATACAAACCACAAATCCATACAAACAACTGCAAAAAAAGGCAGCATCATGTTGATGTTGCACATACACTCTCATCAACAGCAACATTATTTGTCTCATCTGCATGCAATTGAAGTGTCTATGTTTACGTTACGTTACTTTTGCATTTCTCCACAAAACAATAGCACGTAATTTTGCTTATGTAAACACATTTACGAGACAGTGGGCTGAACGGCCCAAAATGAGAATGGATTAATTTTGTTTTTTTTTATCCCCGACCAGTGATCAGGGAATATCCCTCACTTATTCTCTGTATTGCTCTTTAACTAGATAGAGGGAGAGGGATAGTGTAGAGAATAGACACGTGCCGAAAGTGTTAGGAAGACAGAGCATAATTCACAACTCTGAAATTGCGCCGTCTCTGATATTGATTTTGACGCATAATTTTTTAAACTAACTTTATAGCTCAAATACCGACGAAGCGAGTTGCTGTAGCGCACAAAACTTTTTTTTTTAATTGACAGGGGTGGGAATTGAACCATGGTCCTTTCGTTTGCCGAGCCAATACCACAATAATTATGAAAAATTATGGATAATTTTATATATTATTTACCTCAATAATAATTTTTACTACTCAAGAATTTCAAGTAAATATTAACAGCAATGATGAATTTTTAGCACACAAAATTTACGTCAGGATAAGTTTTCTTCTAGAAATTAACATCATTATCACAGTGATAATTCTTGCCTGTTATAATTTATCACTGGGAAAATCTTTGCAATTAAAAATTCGAAAAAAATTGCATCACTCACTGCATTTTTTACATACACACTTACATATATGTATATACATATATATATATACATACTGGGCTTAAAGTCACCGGTAGTTTAAAAAATTTAATAACTTTTTCCTTCATAAATTTTTATTTTTATTTCTTTCATTTTATATAAATAACACCTGCAGAATAAATAACAAAGAGATTCACAACTGAACAAAGAACCTGAATAATACAATTTTATTATTTAAATCAGTGATCAATTATTGTAAAATCAGCTTAGAGTGATGATCATTTTTATTTCACTTTGTTCATTTGGTAATAAACAGAACTGTAGGTTCTGGGGTGCTGAAAATCCAAGAGCCTGTAATGAACGCCAATTGCAGCCCATTAAGTGTACACTGTACAGTGTAGTGTGACATTACATCTGACAAGTGTTTACAACACTGTATATGGAGATTGGTATCGGTTTATGAGAGAAAATTTTTTACATCTGCTCTTGAAAACAGACCTGAGATGGAGCCACTGCCTACATTGCACATGACACCCTGGCTCTCCTTAGTCAAATTTTTGGATAGTGAATAATTTTTAAAAATTCGGACATTAATTGTCCATCGCGTTCACCAGAGATTTCTACTATTTTTTTTTGTTGTTATTTGAAGCAGCGTCTTGCATGCATATCGTCGTCATTTTATTGTGAAAAATGGAACTGGAAAATATTTTAAAAAACGCACGTATGTATGTATGTGCGAAGCAGAAAATGGACATCACTTACAGGATACCATTTTTCAAAGCTAATTGCAAAAAGTTCCCCAATAATATACTGTATTTAAAAAAAAAAAAAAATTATAATAATTGCATAAATAAAAAAGTTATAAACCATTTAAGCCATATAGCTCTTTCTGCGCCACCCTGTAGTAATTCTTGATAACGAAACTGAATATTTTATTAACATATGATATTTTTATTAAACGCAGTCACAAGCAATTATTAGTATTTAGATGCTTCGTCGCCAAAACGTCTTCGAAACTGATGACTTGGAGGCACTTGTCTCCCGGCGTCTTACGGGATATTTATGTAGATTGAATGTATATGTTGAAAATGCAGGGGTGCATTAAGTCTCTAGTCTAGTGAAACGTTTACATTATTTAATTTAAAATGAAGCATATTCATTAAGATTTAAGCCTGGAGGGAACGTTACTACTCATTTGTACAATTAACAACCGGTACACTGTGAACTTTGATCCGTGTTATATTTTTGCATGCGTTAGAGGACAAGAGTAACACGGCACACGTGCATACAATTTTTGTAAATTACTTGCAATTTTTGGCAAACTCATTGCTGCAATCTTTTTGCAAAATTTCTTTTAAAGTTGGTATGTGAATATGTTTTGTATGACAATTGCTTTTGAATGCATCTCCTGTTGCGAAAAGATATGCCTGTATGTGTATATGACACATTGATGGTCCCAAATGCCTTATGCATATTTGTATGTACAAATATTCAGTTCGTCGTCGACCGCCCTCACTTTTGGCAGCACTGGCTTTATGACATCCTTTGCACCCTTTTTTCTGCTGTCTTACAGTCTTTTACAAATTTTTTTTATTTCAGTCATAGACCTCATTTTTGCTTACCTTAAGTCTATAAGGCTTATGGCTTTTGAATTTATTTAATTTTTGTGCTTTTTTAGCATTTATCTTATTCATGTCTTTTACGTTTTTATTTTTTATAAAAAAAATACTAAATGTTGCCACCACATTCAAAATAACGTTGGATTAAATTTAAGTTGTTGAATATCTGCAATTTGGATAAAAATCCGCCATTATTGCTCTTATTTGAAACTTTCTGCTTTTTCTTGTATTCTTATGATATTCTCATAATTCCTTTCTAAATATTATTCTCATGATAATTCTTACAGCGATATTTTTATTTCAAATTATCAGCGTGATAACTTATGCCACAACTGCTTTTGAAATTTAGCAAATTTATTGGCAACACTTTTCGTTTTTACCATTTTGCCATTTTTCTGTTACTGAAACTTTATTCTGCAAGTTGTTGCAGTCAGGTATGTATTCGCATATTTACACTTAATGCTACGTGTTTCGTTTGTGATAAGTAAATAGAATAGATTTGTCAAGTTTTAACTCTGGTTGCATATATAAAAGTACTATTGCCGTTGGTGCAGTGCCCCTTCTCCATAAGATTTTAATCACTATGCTGGTTGGTATATTTGTTCGTTTTCTTTTTCATTTCACTCCGCATTCTCGTATGAATACCACCCATAGTACACAGGCAGGTTTTAAATCCATTTCTGCAACAAGATTCATTTATTTAATCTTGTTTTGTTTAAAAATTAAGGTCTGCTTTTCTTTTCTATCTCTAGAATATTTAACGGTTGAAAGTTACAATGTGAAATCAGAGAAAAAAAAACACATTACATACCTTAAATTAAGTCTACTGTATGTATAATTGAAAGCGAATGTTACGAAATAAATTTGAGATAGAAATGAATTTAGTAGGTCTTCTCTAAAGTTTTATAATGATGTCACATGATTTTTGTTTTTTTCCCCCCTAAAAAATAGCAACGATTCGCATTATTTATTTAAAAAAAAAGTTTTTAAAATTTAGTTTAATAGTAAATTTGTTTTCTCTATAAAAAATAAAACATTCAAACACTTACGCTCTCATTCATTTAAAATCAAAACGTATTTGATGTGAATATCGTCGTATGAAAGGTAAAAACTAAGTGACATCAATATCGGGTTTTCTATTGATATTGCGTACCATGTGAAAATGCACGTGCATTTTACTATAAATTAATGATTCTGTATATGGGGGGTTTTGTATGAAAAATTCAAATCTTTTCGCCTTGTATTGTAGTTCAGTTCACTTCATGGTATTTTTTGTTTATTTCTTCTTTACCTTCATCAAGCGCATTTACCCTTCAAAATCAGCACATTTGGCTCCACTGTTACTGACTAAGTTCCTTATAACCAATAAAATCGGCATATACTCCATATGCTAACCACATAAATCTTAAAACTATCAATGAAATTTATTATTTATTGGTTCAATCGTTGGACTGAACCTCGCAAAAAATTTGGTTAAAGACTCATTAGAGTGCTCCTCTCCACGGAAATCTTTAGTAAAAGGCGAAAGATTTATTCGACAACTGAAGAGAAGCCAGAGTGAAGAACATTGCAACAACCTCAATATCTTATACAAATAAAGTTTTAATCCAAATGAGAATTATATGTACAACACAATTGCAACAGTAATGTATCACTAAACAAAATAAGGAATAACCAAAGTTTTCTTTCTACAAGCAAAATAAACGTATGATTGAATATGGTATGCACGCACACAAGTAGTGATCACATAGTAAACGTTTAACTGACAGAGCTGGGAAGTTTTATTAAATTTTTAATTTATGTATAATGAGCAAAACAGCAAAATATTTTAATACAAATTTTTATTTAATTTTTATTAATAAAAAATAAAAATAGTAAATAAAATTTAAAAAAAAAATAAAATATATTTTTAAGCAATTTATAATTAATGTCTTACTTCATTTAGAGCTATAATTTTATAACCCTAAGAAGAAGGAAAACAATTGTTTTTGAAGATCAATTAACTAACTAACCCATGTTTGTTTTTTTTTTTTTATTGCAATGAGGAAAAGAATTTTGGACAGATTGGGAACACTTGATGCCCATATTCAGAGTTTGTTTTCATAGAAGTGGAGACTGGTTTTTTATGCTGAAAGTCTATACTACGCATTCTATGCGTTCTCGTATTCTACACACCGGTCAAAGGAGTAGAGTCGGAATATTTACATGTTTTTTTTATCTCGGACCAGCACTCAGGATATAACCCCTACACAAGCGATGCATAGTGCTGGAACTATAGGAAAGGGATAGTAGGAGAAATGACAGGAGGTGAAGCTTCACTATATTATAACTCTGCTTTTGCACGTTCTTTGTGGCAGCGCATCTGATGTCAAGGAGGGGTATCAAATTTTTTGAAGCTTCATGGTTAGGAGCGATTTTTAGTAATTATTCGCCGGTTGTACGGAATACCAATGTAGGAAGCATTCTGGTGTCCTTCGAATTGATATCCATTAACCCGTTACTGTTTAGCGACCAGTGACTATCCATTCGCAACTGAAACCTTCCGGCAATAACTGACACAAAGACACACTAATGCACATCGGAAAAAATTCGAGATGTTTTTATGAGTTTGAAAGTGGGTGTTGAACCCAGAAAATTTCTTGTTTTGTAGTCAACGACAGTTTACTTCAGCTATCACCAACCAGCCACCCACCATGTTGTATATTACACACCAAAAAATTTACAATGTTTTAATGGGAGAAATGCATACAGAAGATATACTTCCTACTTTAGTAAAGACAGCCTTAGATGATATAATATATTTTATTTCCAATGCTTTCAATGAAAATGCCCATATTCTTGATAATTTTGCTCTTATTTTTATAGTTAAAAATATTCTAAAAACAACAAAAATCAACAAGTGGTAGAAAATTTCAGCTTTAGATGTGAATGAAAATGTCTTTTTAGAGAAACTCCCAACAAATGTCAAACCACATATTCATGGTCTATATTAATTTTTCTTCACAAATGACAGTTATTTGTTCATTTTTATTTCTCGCAGCAGTCGTATTTATTTTTTATTTAAGGGAATTATTACCATAAAGAATACCCGTTTCATATGAAAATTGGGCGTTACTACGTAGAACTTTTATTACTGTAGTATATGTATGTAATCGTAAAACGTTTACATTCTTTGAAAGTAAGCGATTTCTGTTTATGACTAACTGCTTTAATTTTGTATATTTGCGATTACATACTGTCTACTTAATTACTCAGTTAAATACAATAAGAATGGCTGACCGTTATAAATAATACTGGTTTATCATAGTACATTACTAAGTCTAACTATTAATGAGAAGAACTGTATATGTATATTTACTCCCGAAACAACTAGCAAAATATTTAGACGTGTTACATTTAGAATTTAAGAACTTTTAAATAAATAAAAACTAAGTACATTACAGTTACAATTATAAAATATCTACGTAAAAGATTAAGAACTTAAAAAACAAAGGTAACAATTTCTAAGTTTTGAAATGTAATAATAATCTGTAGAAAATAAAAATAGGTCTGGTCTATACTATGAGATATAAAATTTTACTTGTTCTTTACCTGTTCATAGAAGAAAAGTGAAAATACTCGTTCGGCCATTTATATTGAAAACAACAATAAACAAAATCAAATTGTTTATATTTTCAATATACATAAATGCCTGAACTAATATTTTCATCGCTTTCTGTGAAGAGGCAGTAAAATAAATTATAACTACGCTTTCCAAATGCTGCAGTGAATAACAATGGTATTACACTTTCCATTTCTGGGTTAAAATTAGCTAAAAACATAGAGGCGGTTGAGAGTTCTTGTTGTTGTTCTTTCAATAACCGATAAACGGTGTTGCCGTTGGGTTATTTTAGAAACAAATTTCTTATGATATTTTAAATTACTTATTTAATCATTGTGATTGTAAAATACTTAAACTTAATATATATATAAAAAAATATATAAAACTATATTTTCTATTCGACAAAGATTTCTAATTTTTTTAAATGCACTTTTTTTGGACAAAACTTAAAAAATTGTATAATACTTCTTAAATATTCCAGCATATTTCTTTAAAAATAATAATTTCATCACATAATTAATTGAATTGAATTTATCTTTTCTTTTTAGGTAAGCAAAAAATATTTACGTGCATTATTAATTATTGTAAGTAGTAACAAAATAACATAATCTAAATCTAAAAAGTAACATATTCTAAACAATATCACTGTAATTGCCGTATAACATAAAAAATTTTGGTGAAACAATTTTCAATTTCAAATTTAAATTCAATTTTAAATTCATCTTTATTAATATCTTATACTTAGCATATAAATTTATAATTTCGGGTTTTTATCTATAGATACTACAGCGAATAATTTTTGTAATAAAAAACTTGATACAAATTTTAAAATTATAACATTATGCAAGGGAAATAGGTAAAACCTTTATTTGAAAAGAGATATAAAGAAAGTATCTGAAACATAATTTACAAAAAAAAAAATTGAGAAAAAACAAAAAAGAAATTCTAAAAAAATTTTATATTGAGAATACAAATTTTAAAAACAATTTTGTTTACGAAAATCTTGTAAAATTTATATTATCTTTACGAAAAAACTTCAACTAAAAAAATTAAATTGTGAAACAAAAATGAAAAATATGGAACTACAAAAATTCTTGCTTTTCAGAATTTGAACTCATTGGAAAATATTAAAAGACTTTAATTCTTGTTGTTAAGGAATACAACCAAATAAATAATTAAATATAGTTGTATAGAATTTTCTCTACGATGGCAACATTGCTCTTATAGTGTGTTGTTGTTATTTAATATTGGGAACAAATTAGTAAGCGTCATGCTGGTATGGAAACTAGCTACTATGGGTTTTATATTCACATTATAAAAGTCTTACGTCATATAATATTTCTTTATAAAAAATATGAAGTAGTACATGATTTCAAAATGTACATCAGAGCTTTATAAATTGTTCATAAATAATGAAACATTTAATTTGTTCTTAGAAATTTATTTAAATCGCTACTTTAAAATTTAGAAATGTAAATATGACGTCAATATTGTTTAAATAAAATTCAGGACCCCTCCCGGATCCAAAAAAAAGTATGCTACCCTATAGAAAATTAAAAAATAAGAAGAAAAAATTAAATAAAAAAGTGAGCTGTAAGTTTTAGTTTCCGAGTTATGATCCTCCGAAGTTCCATTATAAATTTGTGAATATAGTACATTTTCCAACGAATATATATAATATAATATAATATAATAAGCAATATGGGTATCATATTAAAACTGTTCAGAATATTTTTACAACTTTATTAAAATTCATTAGATATAATAGTGAATTGAAAACTTAAACCCTGTAAAAAGATCAGTTACGCCGAAAATCTTGGCTTAAATCTATTTTACGGACGCTTTACCAAAAGGAAAAAAAAATTAACTGCCCCAATACAAAAATGGAAATTAAGAAGAAAATATACAATGAAAAAGTCGCATTCCCGGGACTTTAGTTTTCGAGTTATGGACCTACGAAATTTTCATTTAGAAATGCGCATCTCTACTATATAATTCATACATAATCGAACGATTTATGAATGCGTGTTCATTTGTTACACAAACAAATTTTTTTTTATTAGTGATTATTTAAAAAAAAAAAAAAGATTTCAATATCTAATACTACTTATACTACCCATCTCTGAACCATATCTTAAAGCGAATGCTACACAATCAATGTTCAGCTGCGATATTTGATATTGTGTGCGTTATTTTATAAAAAAAATAGTCACACATCCACGTATAAGTCTGACAATTTTTTATACGTTCAGTGTGACAATTTTTATAAAATAACACACCCAATGACAAATATTGAACCTGAACAGTGATCGTGTATCATTCGATTTAATAAGCTAAAATTTATTTATTCATAACCGCCAGCGTTGCCGTTTTTGATTATGACTTATTTATTTCTTAAAATTTTAAATTTTTTATGCTCAAGCTCAATAAAAAAATATTACGAAATGTTATATTGCTTTGGTGTCAAAAAAATTCCCGCAACAAATGGGTAGAAGTTTGATTCATTTTCTTTTAATTTATTTCCCTATGACGGTTCTCAACTTTTTGCCATTTACTAAATTCGTAATGTCATTCTCAACTCAACTAGCGGTTGACATTTTAGTTGTGTTTTGGTATTGTTATTTACAACTTTCCCTTGGTTTGGTTGAGAAAAACATGGTCTACAAGCCAGTTACAGTTTGGTTTGAAATAAATATATGAAAATACTGAAAAATTGTATGTAAACACATTTGTTGTGCTTATTAACAATAATTTAAGCGTTTCATGAACATATGTATGCATTTTTTAAAATGAACTAAACCTTCGACTCAGATTTTCCATCTTCAATCATTTCTGTTTTAATCAATTTGACATATCATCAATGGCGTTGGCACTGCACTTCTCGTAGCTCACGTCAACACCCAATTACAGTATCCACAAGCACAGATTTCCTGAAATATGGTACTATGTCATCCTGCAAATACACAACGATTCTTTACTCAGCCGAAAATAAATAACAAACCTGCAAAACTTTTACTTTTATAAAATATTTTGATCACTTCTTGTTTTGTGTTCTAAAATGGTTGGAATCATCGTGAATTTTACTTTTTATTGGCACGTGGCACATCTATATTATCGACTTCGTCTTTGTCGTCATAAAATGTATCTAAACATGTATGAATTTGATATATTTCTTTAAATATTTAATTTATATTTCTTAAATTTGTGTACGAATTTTGTTTCATGTGGTAACGCGTTGACAATTTCAACTAAAAAACAATTGTGTTTCCGAATACTAAATACGTTGCAGGAATAACTAGCAAAATATGCAACATATTTGACCGTCTACTCTCGAAATGCTGACCTATTTTATACTTTGATATATACCTTTTTATACAAATAAGAACTTTTATTCTTGTTATTTGATTGCTAAAGCGGTTTATTAGAAAAAAAAATTTATTATTGTTGTTTATTTATTATTTTTTATAAAATTATGTTAAAAACCGTAGAAACAGTAAAACTTTTAGTATACATTAACAAATATTTTGTACCATTGTCGTAATAAAAAATGTATCACTTTTTAAAGGTGCCGAAAGACTGTAGAAAGTGTTATCCAGGGAAAGAGCAACATGGCAACCAAACTAAGTTGAGTTGAGAACTGTGACAGCGATATTATTTAAAATATCTCTCCGAAATTTTAAATAGTTTTAAATCAAATAAGGAGCGCTGTAACTTTTGCGCTCAACATTCTATAAAAGTTTTTCAGAACATTTATCCCCTCTGCAAAAATTCTTGAACTTTAAGTCTTCAATTTATGTCATACAAACCCAGGTAAATGGGATTTTACATTGAATTGCGTTAAGTATTGAAAATTATGCTAATATAATATTAAAGCTAAAAGGGAAATTAGTGTTAGAGATAGAAAGTATATTGAATAAATGAAATATTATTTTTAAATAGTCTTCTCAATGCACACGGTTTCAAAGTAAACGAGTTACAATATGTCTAGTTAAATAGCATTCTTTGAATAATTAAAGTCTTCTTAGTGTTCAAGCAATTTGTTTTATATTTTGCACTATTGAAAATATTTTAAAGAAATAAATTAACACAAGCAAAAATGATATTTGAAATTTTATATACTTATTTTATAATGATATATTTTTACCTCTTCTGGCAACACTGTTTATCATAATCCACATGTGGACATAATATTTGTTGCTTGGTTGGGCAAATTATTTCAAGATCACACAACAACACAAAACACACATTTAACACACACACACACATTTACTTTCGTTAGCAGTTGACTAAAAATAGGGCTGATGATACACAAATAAATGCTGAGTTTTTATTAAATAATTTTATTCCATACATGTTCTGCCGTGGCAGAAATACAATTTCAAATATAATTCTCATTCAGTTGATATTATTATGTGCTGAAATACTTTAGCTGAAAGTTAGTTGAGTTATCGCTTCTCGGCCTTATGGCTAAGATCAAAGTGTAGTATCTGTTCTTATCAGCTTAACATCTGATAGATCCTCCATCGGAGGACAACAAATGTTAAACTAGTTTTTGTAAATAGACGGAAGTTTAGGGGCTTGCTCCACTTCTGTCACGGGTTGGCCCGGTATTGCAGTACTGCCGGGATTTCGGCCCAATAAACAAATCAATTTCAAATAATCTTAAGTCACATTTAGTCTAATAGAATTGTTAGAAAATTATTTTATTAAAAAGTCTTGTAGTGTTCCTAGATTTTTTTTACGCCATCCAAAACGTTTTTGTTTTTTGATTGTTTGCCAAAAAAAAAATCGCTCAAAACTGTGGTTAATCACAATCAATTTCACCAAAAAATTTATTTGATTTTATAGATTAATAAAATAAATTTTTCTAGTTTTTTTTTTTTTTTTTTTTTTTTTTTTTTTTTTTTTATATTAATAACACTAATTATTTTAAGCCTAAGGGTCTTTTTATAAATTTATAAAAAAAAAATTAACATCTTGATTAACAATATAAATCAAAGGATTTCCTTCATATACCTGAAATAATTAAAATATTGTACAGTTGCCACTAAATTTTACATTATATTGCACTTTTTTTGGTTGTCAATAAAAATAAAAAGTTACTTTCTGACCATATATGATGAATTTTGCTACATTAGAAACGCAAATAACTTTTTTTAAACTATTTTTAATTTTTTTTATTAATTCATTTGAAAAAGCATACAGTTTTATTAGAAAATTCATTAAGTTTTGAAAAAAATTGAATTCACGCTCGCTCATACACATGTGCGACATCTTATCAAAAAGTTATGCATTACTGCCTGGAGTGTTGCAGCAGGAATTGCCTTAATTGTTGTTCGAATACATTGCTTTAAATCATTAAAATTTGACGGTTTTGTTCTGTAAACTTCCTCTTTGCAATAACCAAAAAAAAAATCAGGTGCAGTAAGGCCAACGGAATGTAGAATTTCTTGAAATAAGCTTATTTAAAAATTTTCGCTGAAATTCTGTCATAAGAGGCGTGGCTATGTGACAAGTTGCCCTTTCTTTTTGAAACCACACAGATATGAAAGGGATTCTCTTTCTGGAAAGAAAAAATCTTTCAACATCTTTAAGTAACGGTTTCATTGAACGTAAAAGTACGACCGTTTTCTTCGAAAAAGTAAGGCCCGACATTGAATTTTGATGATACCACACTGTGACACGAAGTGGATGCAATTGTGTCTCATGGAGTACCTGTGGGTTACAATTACTCCATATTCGGCAATTTTGTTTATTACTCGTAACTTTCCCATTTAAATCAAAATATGCTTCATCGGACATAAAAATGCAGTTCAAGATGTTTTCATCCTCTGCCACCATTTATGACCTCGAAAAATTCCAGGCGAATCGGCAAGACTTTTGTGTTCCTGCGTCTAAACTGAGTGATCTGGATGATAAAAAAAATTATACACGACCCTCATTATAGTCCATCTGCTAGTAGGAGTGCCGCCAAGCGTGCGTCTATATTCCGTTTGCACTGAAATTACCGATTCTAAGGCATGAAAGCCAATTCGCCATTTTTGAAATCTAAAGATCAATCTATAAAATAAATTAAAAATGGAAATGGTTGGTAACACAGAAAAAAGTTATTACGTTTTTTTTTTGGTAGCAGCTTTCATCAGTCACCCTGTATTATATATAATATGACGTACACCATTGGCAATATTATTGTACAGTCCGAACCCCAGAGATAATCTTTGAAAAAAGTTAAAAAACAATTAATTTCGTGGCATTGCTTTATAATTACACAATCGGCAACACTAATTTCTATACAAACACCAACTCTGTTCTAAATGTACAGAAATAAGTGAACGAGAAAAATGTAAAGTTGAAACGAGGAACGATTAACAAAAAGAGTCTGTGAACAATTTCGAACCGTTCCAATTAGAGAATCGTTCCGAGGAACGAGTCGTTCCGGAGAATTGGAACGTGATTTTTTGTAGCATTACGGACAGCGGCCAACTTTGTTTTGGATTTCATTCTGTTTCACTGTTGCTACGCTAGTTATGAAATGTGAATAACATCTATAACTATTTTTTAGTTTCTGTTTTACTAGTTTCGACTCTGATTATGATTTCTGAATATGGGCCAAGCTTTTCCGCTGATTTACCACATAACCTATTAAATTTTTTGTGTACAAACATTTTTGGAATTGGCGCCAGCGAAAATAAGAGCACCCAGCGCAATACATAAGAATTTTTCGTGCCGAAAATTAATAAAATCGGTGCGAAAAGCAACGACACTGACTAAATTCTATACTTTCGAACTGATACCATATCAACTAAAAGTATCCGACAACACTGTGTATCATTCCAATTCTAAGTTTCAATGAAATTTATTATTTATTGGTTCAATCGTTGGACTGAACCTCGCAAAAAAATTGGTTAAAGACTCATTAGAGTGCTCCTCTCCACGGAAATCTTTAGTAAAAGGCGAAAGATTTATTCGACAACTGAAGAGAAGCCAGAGTAAAGAACATCCCAACAACCTAAATGTCTTATGCAAATAAAGTTTTAATCCAAATGAGAATTATGTGTACAATACACCAAACAAAATAAGAAAAACACAATCGTTTCTACCAACAAAGTAAACGTATATATGTATGTTTGAATGTGCTATAAAACACATGCACGTACGGAAGCAGACAACGTTTAGCTAACAGGGTTGGGTTGTTTTATTATAGTTTTAATTTTTTTTATACTTAAGTGAGCATCCACCACTTATTAACAGCACACTATTTTAAGCAATTATGAAATTTCATTTTTATTAAATAGTAAATAAAATGAAGGTGCTAAATTTTGTAAATATGGAAATGACTATTTTAAGTGGTTTAAAATATATTTTTTAAAATGTGTAATTAATTTTATTGCCCCAATACGAAGAAGGAAATATGATTTTTTGCAGGTGAATTAACTGACTGAAACATTTCAAAATTTGATTTTTTATTTCAATGAGAATGAGAATTTTGACAAAGAGCCAACAGTTGATGCACAAACTCAGAGTTTGCTGTCATTAAAACAAAAAATCACTCAATATATATATTTTTCTTATTTTTAAAAAAAATTATTCAAAAATAACGGATAAATTTATAATTAAATATTTGTTTTTGTTCATTAAATCAATTTAATAAAAAGCAATTCTAACATTAGTGTGCCATAAATTTCTGAAGGAAAATCTTAGCTGATCAGAAAAAAAACGTAATTTAGAAAAAAACAATTTTAAAATTGTTCTTTTTTAATTTTAGTTATGTGTACTATACAAAAATATCTATTATGTAATAAAACACATATGTCATTTTGACCCTTTTGGTACAAAGAGGTTAAGTTTCTAAAAGTTATTTCGGGATATATGTACATAATTTACATTATCCAAAACTATAGTTTGGCTGGTTTTCTTTACAATCAGCACAAACGTAGCATATTCTCTGATCAATTGCATTTTCTGAGTTTCGGGCAATTTGAACTTTGAATTCGATTTACTTAAAATTTTCACCATTTATATCAGACTCAGTGTTACAATAATTCGCCTGGGGTTTTACTACAGTTTATTTTTTTCACACATTCTAATGGCACTCTAATGTACATATAAACAAACTACAATAAGTAGTGCTTGTATCGTAGTTGTCATTTTGCATGAAGTTAGCGGACCATCAGAAACTAATATTTATTTAGAGGAGCTTTTAAAACGCACTAATATTGAAAATGGGGCAAAATTAGTATCGCTGCGTACCAACTTCTAAATTTCAAGATGCAGAACAATCGGCTAATAATTAACTAATGACTTTGGGGTTAAGTGATTCGAATCATTTCACACCATATAATAATAGTTTTACAATTATAATAATTATAATTACATTGTAATAAACAGTTTCTATTATGTTTTAGGTTTCTCCTGTAAAATTATTTTATTATTTGAATTATGTATGGCCTCCCTAACGATTTACTTAATTAACTCCACAATAAATGATAAAAAAAACTTTTGATTTATGTTGTTATTTATTCAAGATGTTAATTTTTTTTTTTTTTATAAATTTATTTTAATCTATAAAATTTTGGGGTTTTTTTTTGGCAAATAATCAAGAAAAAAAAATTATTTTGGCGATGGACGTAAAAAAATTTAGGAACACTTCTCAAAACTTCTTTAATAAAATAATTTTCTAACAATTCTATTAGACTAAATGTGACTTAAGATTATTTGAAATTGATTTGTTTATTGGGCCGAAATCCCGGCAGTACTGCAATACCGGGCCAACCCGTGACAGAAGTGGAGCAAGCCCCTAAAACTTCCGTCTATTTCCAAAAATCAGTTTAACATTTGTTGTCCTCCGATGGAGGATCTATCAGATGTTAAGCTGATAAGAACAGATACTACACTTTGATCTTAGCCATAAGGCCGAGAAGCGATAACTAAATTACCCTTAACGTGAAGTATTTCAGCAAATCAATAGATGAACTAAATGAGAATTATATGTCAAAAACAACAGAACAAAAATATCTTATTTAAAAAAAAGCAATATCCACACGTACACATATTTTGTCCAAAAATGCCCTCTACCAACCCCCATATTGTTCATAGCTAATGAACGAACACGTTTGTTAGACATTTCAATACAAAAGCTTAATTATTTTATACTTCTGTTTGGAAAAAAAAGAATTTTTATTTTGGGATATTTTTCCGCACTGAAAATTACGACATTTGCGAAGGAAGAGGCATGCTGATAAAAATTGCCTGGTACAAACTTTGGAGCTATAAAAATATCAGAATTGTTCATAGAGCGTTTTATAGAAGAAAAATAAAGAAAGTTATATATAATTTGAACTTTAATTTATAGTAATATCGGCTTAATTAGTTTGTGATGCATTTAACATGGTAAACTATTTACGCGATACGTTCTCAACTGATTCACAAGTTATGCTGCATGTTTTTGGGATTAGTTAAGCAAGTAACTCAATTATCCGGAGATAAGTTAACCGGAAAATACCAATGTTTATTAATATGATTCTTACGTAATTGCTCGTCGACAATGTTGTTCAAAATTCGGTATTCGGCGAATAAGTGATGGACCGAGTGTAAATTAAATCGTTCATGGGTGCAGAGATTCCGCACAACTGCTTTGGCTATGAATGGCTCACGGCCAAGGCCCAGTCGATCTTCAAGGACTCCTGAAAACATTAAATTGGTTGAAAGCAGTTTACGTGAAAATACGCGACTTTCAATACGGAAAAGAGCAGCTTCACTGCGACTTCCAAGAGCGCTTATTCATGAAATTTTAAAAAAGGGTCTGAAATTTCAAATCGTTCAAGAACTGAAAGAAGCATATTAATAAACATTGGTATTTTCCGGTTAACTTATCTCCGGATAATTGAGTTACTTGCTTAACTAATCCCAAAAACATGCAGCATAACTTGTGAATCAGTTGAGAACGTATCGCGTAAATAATTTACCATGTTAATTGCATCACAAACTAATTAAGCCGATATTACTATAAATTAACGATGAAATTATAAATAACTTTTTTTATTTTTCTTCTATAAAACGTTCTATGAACAATTCTGATATTTTTATAGCTCCAAAGTTTGTACCAGGCAATTTTTTACAGTATGCCTCTTCTTTCGCAAATGTCATAATTTTCAATGCCAAAAAATATCGCTAAATAAAAATATTTTTTGTTCGAAACAGAAGTATAAAATAAGTAAGCTGTTGTATTGAAATGTCTAACAAACGTGTTCGTTCATTAGCTATGAACAATAGGGGGTTGGTAGAGGGCATTTTTGTTCAAAATATGTGTACGTGTGGATATTGTTTTTTTAATTTAGATATTTTTGTTCTGTTGTTTTTAACATATAATTCTCATTTAGTTCACATATTTATTTGCTGAAATACTTCACGTTAAGGGCAATTGAGTTATCGCTTCTCGGCCTTATGGCTAAGATCAAAGTGTAGTATCTGTTCTTATCAGCTTAACATCTGATAGATCCTCCATCGGAGGACAACAAATGTTAAACTAGTTTTTGCAAATAGACAGAAGTTTAGGGGCTTGCTCCACTTCTGTCACGGGTTGGCCCGGTATTGCAGTGCCGCCGGGATTTCGGCCCAATAAACAAATCAATTTCAAATAATCTTAAGTCACGTTTAGTCTAATAGAATTGTTAGAAAATTGCTTTATTAAAAAAGTTTTGTGAAGTACTCCTAGATTTTTTACGTCTATCGCCAAAAAAATTTAATTTTCTTTTTATTCTTTGCCAAATAAAAACGGCCAAAATTGGTTAAAGTTTTGCACCAACAAATTATTTAGTTTTATGGATTAAAATAAATTTATAAAAGAAAAAAAATTAACATCTTGAAGATAAAATAACAACATAAATCAAAAGTTTTTTATCATTTATTGTGGAGTTGAGTAAATCGTTAGAGAGGCCATAATTATAATGTAAATAATTTTACAGGAGAAACCTAAAATCTAATAGAAACTGTTTATTACTATGTAATTATCATTTTTATAATTGTAAAACTATTATTTAAAACTATTAGAAAAAATTTGTGTGACAAGGTGTGAAATGATTGGAATCACTTAGGCCTAAATTCACAGTCATTGGTTAATTATTAGTAAACTCAAATGATAACTATTGTTTATCTAATACTTCAAAATCACCGTGTATTGTTTAACTAACATTCTCAGTATAACCAAAGAATGGTAACCCTAACAATCTTTCAATGTTGGTAGCACTGTTATAGTATGTGGTTTGTTCACATTTGTTATATTATTTTATTTGTTGTTATTTAATTTAAGCAAATTTCGTTAATTAAAAAACTGGCAACTTCGCAATTATGCATACATACATATGTAGGTATTTTGTTGTGCTAATAAAAAATTTATGGTTTGTAAAGCTTCACGCTCTTTTTTTAAATGATGCTTTCTTAAAGCAATTATTGACAATAAACTAGCTCCTGACATTTTTATATTCTTTATTTCATCTAATATTTTAATTCACAAACACAAAAATATAAACAAATATAAAACATCAGCTGTTTTCTAGTGTTTTCGAAAAATTAAAACCAAATGTAAAATCGCGTGATTTACAGAACAGCTTCAAATCGTCGGCGTGGTTTCAAAATGGTTCGTGATTTCAAATCACGTGGTTTGCATAATAGGCTTGTAAATATGCTTAAAATATCACACCATGAATGGGTTGGTGTATTTCATTAGTTCTTTACTTTTTTTATATGCATAAAAAATTCTTTCAATATTAGATGTGGCTATGCAGGTACCACAACGGGACCATGATGAATTCTATCGAACTGGTTATTTCACCGGCGACCTGTCACCCAATCTATCTGTGCTATTGCCATATTGCTTAAACTATTTTTTAAAGAGTGAAAAGCTTCAGAAGCAGAAGCAAACGAAAGAGTGAATTACGAATCTGACTATTTATTTGGATGTCCTACGTAAATTAAAAATAGAAAACCAATCCCTGCACTCAAAATAAAAATCAATCCAGGATCCAGGATTAGTTGGCAGTAAACTCAGTTTCTGTCTGAGTTAGATACTGGTTGATGAACTGTCATTGCAATCATTTCTGTAGGTGGTATCAAATTCTTCAGAAAAAGCCTCAATTTTGCATATGCCGAACACTATGACAGCCAGAGGACTAGTGATCAACTCCGTGTCTATTAGATCTGGGTGAGATTAATGCTGGAAGACATGTTATTGCAAATGAGTGTAAACATAATAAGTGGATAACATAATAAGCAGGATGAGCATACTATTCATCTCTGTCTGTTTAATGTCTCTAGAGATCTCCTGTGAGCTGGGAGAATTTCGCTGTCAATAGACTAATCGATTGCTGGTTGCTTTCAAGCTATCGCAATGCACAAGCGCTTAGATAATTCCGTAGCCCCAACTAGGTCATCCAATTTATATAATTCCTTTTGCAGATCTACATCTCGAATTTTGTGTATGGTTTCCGAAATATATAATTTCTGTTGAAGGAAGTTACACATTTCACTACTGGCTAGAAATTTTTTCAATATTTCCCTGAATCGATATCATTACGCATTTAGATTTGGATGTATTGTAGATAATATTCTTTCCCCCTCCCCCCCACATATACATATTCTGCAAACCATAATCTTGCAAGTTTAATCTAGAAATTTTCAAACTTAAATCCATTCGCAGCCTTTAAAAGTATTCCTTAAAAAAATCGCTACCCAATTCCAAACAAGTAACTCTTTCTTGTCAAAACAAAAGCAAAAAAAAAAATGTCAACGAACCACATTTAAAGCAAGCCAACAAAACAAAATACCTAACAAACAGAAAACTCACAGAACCAACAAAAAAATCTACTTATTTTTATAGTCTACTTTAAGGCTCTACAACAAAAGTCATTGCAGTGCATATAAAGTAGGCATTGAAATGAAATAAAAAAAAAAAAATTAAAAAACGAAAAAAAAATAAAAAAAAAAATACAACAGCAACAAATTTGTCACCTTATTTTCTTGCGTACATTTGGTAAAATGCACGTGAAGAGTTAGCAGAAGGGTAAGTGTGAATGCATTCATATGAGTAAACTTAATACAACAATATACTATAGTGGAAATGTTTGCAATATGACTACGAGTGTGTTTGTATGCTGGTGTTGTGTGTATGTGAGCAGATATATACAATATTAAGTGTAACATACACTAGGGCGTCTACATTAAAGTAAATACTATGCGCACTTGTTTCTATAGAAAAATCACACACTAAAAATGAAAACTGAAAAAAAATAAAAAAAAAAATAAATGAAAATGAAATAAACCTTCATGCATTTGTATTCAACATGCCGTAACATGCAGTAGCTTGCTTACACACTTGCATTTGCAAAAATATTCGAAGAAAGAAA
This sequence comes from Dexiosoma caninum, assembly GCA_963924685.1. Taxonomy (NCBI): domain Eukaryota; kingdom Metazoa; phylum Arthropoda; class Insecta; order Diptera; family Tachinidae; genus Dexiosoma; species Dexiosoma caninum. The sequence continues at coordinate 80,737,591 of OZ004729.1, read as the reverse complement.
GGGTGTTGTAATGGAACTGAGCAGAGATAATGGAAAATTTTTATGCTCAATTTATGACACTTCCAGTTGTCTCTTTTCTACAAATAACTACAAAAATTTTGTAGTTGACTGCATATTTTTCACGGAATTTATGCTACTGAGTGCACTTGATGCATTTCTCTACAGCAAATAAATTTCCCTTAATTTTTGACAGCCTGGAAATATGCAACGCTGTGATTGGTAGGACAAGAGAGCAATTTGATATGTTTTACACCCAAACGATTGGTTGAAATATTTAGGGGAGCTTTTTATGCGCATGAGCTTTGCCATTAAAAATTAATGGGAGAATTTTATAGTCTGTGTGTTAAAAGCGCATTGCAAATATTGTGCTTAATTGAAGCTCCCTAAGGATTTGTAGGGAATTTGTTGTAATCTCGCTACCGCCTTATAATACGTTCGAAAAAAAACTTGTGGTGGTTTTGTGCTGGTGGTAGTAATGTCTGCTCAGTTTTTTGATTTGTTTTGGAGACATATTCAAGTTTTTGTTGTTGCTCGCTGAGGGTAACCGTTATGGGAGTAAAAGAGAAAAAGCCGGCAAAGTAAAGGAATGCCGTAGCGCTGTACGTATGTTTATATATATACCTATAGACTGATGGTCAAACAGGTGTGTATGTATAATTATGTTGATGTAAATATGTACGTGTGGTATTGTTGACATTGATGCAACGTAAATGTTCTTCATTAGGGCAAGCAGCAGAGGCGTGTTAGAAAAAATATTTCTTAAAGCAATCAAATTTTTTAACTTCAGCAAAACTATATCGAGAATGTCAAAGCAAATGCAGAAATGCATTGCAACACTCAAAATTTCCAGTACATAAAATTTAATTAAATTGCAGTTTAAAATGAATGAAATTTCACTTAAATTTAACGAAAAGTTGATTTAGTTTTTGTAAAAAATTAAATGACTTCAACCCGTAAAAACATTTGAATGAATTTTTCCCTTATTTCATTTATTTTAACTTACAAATAAACAAGCAACAACGACTTCAGCAAAAATTAAAGATTCCATCACCAAATAATCAACCCCAAATTCCGTAAAAACAATTGATTTTTAATTTGTCTTTTATAGTACAGCCGTGGAATAAATAAAATTGAAATGTAAATGTAACATTCTTTTAATATTAATTTATATTTGTTATTTGGACCATATGTTTTATGCTGAACTTAGCCCGTAGCATGGTTTAATCATTATAAGGTCAGCTCGGCAAATCAGGTGATCAATTTGTTCACAAAATCCTGCTTGTCAAAATGTGTTTACATTTTGTTGGCACCATCATTATCAGGGTTGGTTGCCAGTTTAGCACTTTTAGTGCTACTACATTTTAAATAACGGGATTCCATCAACATTTAAATATACTTGAACTTCACCATAGTTTTTTAAAACGTTCCCTAATTATTCAAACTGACTTTGAATACCTACTTATGTGGCAATAACTTCCGGGGAACACTTTTCTTATAGAAACTTTTTTAATTTTTCGCGCTAGGGAAACTTTTGTATATGCGAATCTTCAAAAGAATGCACAATATCTTCTACGGGCTCTATAGAATATCTAAACGTTGAAACTTCACTATCATGAATTTCATCCTGCTCGCTTATTCTATTTCTGTAGCACCGGAGAAGTAAAATAATAATAAAAACAAAACGAAGCTTCAGCACTGCTACGAGTATAAAAAAAGAACGTGCAAAGGTAGAGCTGTAAAATAATTAATTAAGCTTCACCTTCTGTCGTTTCTCCTACTATCCCTTTCCTATAGTTCCAGCACAATGCTTCGCATGTGTAGGAGTCATCAGCTGGTTCCAGATAAAACAAAAAAAAAAAAAAACCGACTGCTTCTTCACCAGTCTTTTATAATTTCTCTTGCTCATGCTACATTCGTATACAAATTTTATTATACATACATACTTATATTAATTCAATTATTTTAAAATATGTATATTTACCTTTCGACTTTAATTTTTTAATCATATTAATTTTTATTTTTACTTTTTCCTTAATTGCACCACTCAACAACTGTTTTTTTTTTTTCACTAAACAAAATTATACTGCAAAAAAAAAACAAAAAAAAACATATTCTTACAGTTCCTGAACGAAGCCGAAGTCCTTCTACTGTCGCCGGCAAACTAAAACGTAAAGTTTAAATGGTAGACGCTTTGTTGACAATGTCGCCAATAAGTCACCATAAATATTAAAAAAAACTGTTGATTTTGAGACACTTAACCCCAGGCTTCCTTCAGGGTTATTTTCCATAAAAAACGGAAATAAATACAATAACAAAACAACAAATTCAGTTGAATATACAGAGGCATGTACATATATATGATACACTTCTACATGTTGAGAAGCTTATTTAAAGTATAATTAAATATAAATTACTTACATATCGAGCCTTTGGTGCAATACTTCGTAATTCAAAAAATCGTGAACTGAGAAAAATGCATTTGAAGTTTTGAGCCTTCTTTTTGATAGTATTTTCATTTAGTAAAGTTAATTTTTTTACAAGATTTTAAATAAAGAGGCATGTTTTGTTTTCAGGCATGTTTTCTGTTTGTAAATTTCGTGTCATAAAGGAAATATTTCATTATTCCAAATAAATATTGTTGGAAATAGCTGGAGGCAATAAAGACATTTGTAGCTGTAGAATCTGAACAGTTAGAGAACCATAATCTTTTTTCCTTTAGATATACATATATTTCCCCAAAGATCATTTCTGCATACCCAGCTCAAAAAATACAAATTTTGAATTACTGCGGTATTGCAAAAAAGGCTGGATATGTACAAGTATGTGTAAATAATATAAAACTAAATGAAAAAATCGGATATTTAAAAAATTATAGAAGAAGTCATTTCATTTCTTGCATAAATATTAGATGATCTTACTTTTAACAAATCTGGAGTTATACATACAAAAATGTGTCAAAACATTGCAAATTTCTCAGCTTTAGCCAATCTTTTGTAAATAAAATACCTACTAGGCATTCAGTATAGGCATATAAAACTAGGCGGCATTGTTTTTGGCTGTACGTAGTTTCGTGATTCAAACGTCAAACATTTGTTGACGCTTATGTGCTTACAAGCAAACCAACCAATAAATATACAAGTAAAACACGTTTTCTTTGACCTCGTCCATACAATGAAATTAATATTTACAAAATTCATAATTCGCAAAAAAAAATTTCTGGGTGTTCTTTTATAATCATATGACATTTTTATCGTATTTCCAGAAGGTCTTAAAGGTCTTCGGTATTAGTACCAAATGAAATACACATATAGACTAACTAAACCAGCTAACCAATCATAAGTAATTAATTAAGACTCACTTACAATAAATGAAATAATGGTGACATAATTACTATTATTAAAGTTATTTAATATAAACTTTGCATTATTTGATCAAGATTTACAGCAAACTAAAAATAAATTCTTGGACTTTCATACAGAACTAATACGCGACATACAACAGAATCTAAATAAAACCAAGGCGTTGGGCATGGGTGTAAAATTTAGGACAAAAATTCTCAAACCTGCATTTCGTCTTTTTCTAGTTGAAAAATCTGCAAAATACAGATAAATCTGCACTTCTGGCAACCGTGACCACAAGTACCGTAAAAATACTCAACTGAATAACTGATTCAGACACTTCTTCTTAATTTATTTTACTGGTATTAAAAATTTATAAAATAAAAAAAGGGCAATTTCGAAAGCAATGGGACATCCATATCAATATGTATAATACATACTACATATATAATTACGTACAATTTCGAATGTTTTATTCATTAAAAATAACTGAACAGAATATTTCTTGAATAAACAACAATCCGTTACTGTACTAATTTTTTGTCTGAAGCAGCGTTACCATGTATTTTTGAAGAAAACCTTTTATTCAAAAAAAAAAATTTAATTTTTACAAAAAACTCTGAAATATATATTTCTCGAATTCATTTTTATTCAAAAAAAATTAAACACCAACAACATTCTTATTCTTCCCACGATTTTAAGTAGATACAGATTTTTTTTTTAGGTTTTTTGGACCCTCCGTTGTGTTTGTACTGCTGCTTAAAACTAATAACTTTATAGTTACTGTTTCTCTTCAAATATTAACCAAGCTTTTTTGCAATAGAAAACTTTTTAGAAAAAAAAACACACGCATAATAAACTACATATATTATTAATAGAGCACAGTTCTACTAAATAACGAATAGACACATTTAACACTGTTGCAGTAATAAAGAATGAAAAATTATAAGATCGTTTACATTACATGGTAACATCAAATAATATTTTCATCCTAAATACTGTAAATTAAAAATTAATAAACAAAACTTGAAAATTTGAACGAATTTAAAAAAAAAAAAAACTTATTTTTAAAGCTAAAATCAGTAACAGACAGTAAGGATAATTCTCGTATGCATTTTCCTAAGCTCTGACGGCTTAAATTGATGATATTAATGACTTTACAACTACCTCCCTGTTGACACAAACAGTACTGATGACATGCGTAGTTGGCATAGGAAATACGTATTATACTCATCTGACAAGAACAGAACTACAGTTTGATCTTAGCCATAAGGCCGAGAAGCGTTAATTTTAAACACTTACAACCACACTATATAAACAAATAATAATAAGAACTAAATGAGAAGAATTACATATATAAAGCAAAAAATAATTTTAAACGCATACACCAGAGAGTATGAGAAAAATATTTTAGGGACAGGCAAAAACAAATAGGCATTATTAACAACAACATATATTTGTCATACACTAACAACATATTCATTTAAATTTTTGTACATTTATATTGGCAGATATGAAACTCATGAGTATTATAATGACTGCCTATTAAGGTGCGCCTTACATGTAAGATCCAAAATTTTTCACAAGGATTCGGTTATAGCTTTCCCCAAAAAAAAATTTTGTTAACATAACATAAAATAAACCTCGAAAATAATTGTGCTGATCGTTTAATGGCAAGGAAGGCATGGCTGAAAAGCCCTTATAATCGGCAAAATATGTCGAATATAAAGAAAATCGACATAAATGTTATTTATATGCAAAAGCTTATAAAGGGTGGTTAAATTTCAAGGGCCGATGTTGATTTTGAATAAAACACAAACTATTTAGGAAATTATTGTAATTTTATTTTATTATGATATATTGGTATTACTCAATTATGTATGGAACAAAATATCGGCCAAATGGGCGCCGCGACCACGGCAACAGTGGATGATCAATTTTCGAAGAAAATCATCTTCAGTGATGAGGCACATTTTCACCTCAGTGGATTCGTCAATAAACAGAATTGCCGCATTTGGGCGAATGAGAATCCAAGAGTGATTGTCGAAAAACCAATGCACCCACAAAGAGTGACTGTTTGGTGCGGTTTATGGGCTGGCGGCATCATCGGGCCGTATTTTTTCCAAAATGAGGCCGGTCAGGCAGTTACTGTGAATGGTGTTCGCTATCGTGAGATGATAACGAACTTTTTATGGCCCGAATTGGAAGATATGGATGTGGACGATATGTGGTTTCAGCAGGACGGTGCCACTTGCCACACAGCTAACGAAACAATGGCTCTTTTGCGCAACAAATTCAATGGCCGTGTTATCTCACGTAATGGCGATGTCAATTGGCCGCCAAGATCATGTGATTTGACACCGTTGGACTTTTTTCTTTGGGGTTATTTGAAAGAAAAGGTGTACGTCGATAAGCCAGCAACAATTCAAGAGCTAAAGGATGAGATAATTCGGCACATTAACGGCTTAGAACCTCCATTATGCCTCAGGGTCATCGAAAATTTGGACCATCGGATGGAGGTGTGCCGCCGTGGTCGCGGCGCCCATTTGGCCGATATTTTGTTCCATACATAATTGAGTAATACCAATATATCATAATAAAATAAAATTACAATAATTTCCTAAATAGTTTGTGTTTTATTCAAAATCAACATCGGCCCTTGAAATTTAACCACCCTTTAAATAATTGTAAATATTTTTAAACTATTTTTATTAAATTAGAACCTCTAAAAACTTATTAGGATACTTATTTATTAAAAAAAAAAATAACAATTTTTAAAATCTTTTTCGACTCGCCCGGTAAATTATATTAAAATGTTCAATTATGTAAAGATACAAACAAACAATTTCTTTATTAAATAATTCTCTTTTTAAAATATTATTTTTCAAAAGAGCAGCGTTTTTTTTTCAACAAGTCCTATTGTCATATCAACCCTCATCCTACTCTTGTGTGGAAAACCACAAAATGAATATATATTTTTTTTATTTTTTATAAAAAGTTTATGAGCAATTTAGTGAATTTTCTGGACTTTTTTTAATACGTTGTTTTACCACAGAAAATTAATTAATAATTGATTAAAGAATTTTTTTTTGGAGAAAGAGTTATTGCAAAACTTGATTTGTTCTCCCAGCTTTTTGTTTTCAGTTTTTTCGGCTTAAGTTTACTGATTTAAATATAAGAAATTCGTTCGGCGAAAAATCAAAAAAATTTACGGGTTTTTTTGTTAACAGCTCGGACTTTGTTAATAAGTGGTTGGCCGATGTAGCGAATACTTACTTCAACTAATTCGTGATTGGCGTATGGATACATTTACTTTATTGATTACGAATAAGACAATTAATTTGGTCGATTTAACGAAGTTTTTAATACAGGAAGGGCCAACTTCAACTGACTCATTCCCGCAGATTCGCCATTATAGCTCTTCGCGGTATGAGCTGTATCTCCATCTTGCTGCAATCATATGCCAATATTATTGAAAAATGCTCCAACATGGTCCGATATACTGCCCCGGACACAGTCTCCTGGTTCTTCAGCATTATTTTTGAAAAAACATGTATCGATAACCCTATCAGCAATTATTCCACACTAAATGGTGCATGTGAGAGGTTGTATAAAATAAACATGAGAAAAAAAAAACTATAAAAATTAAGAAAGTTATAAGCATTTCAAATCAGTCGGCCCACCTTGTACCCGTTTAACGTTGTATCGGTTATACAAACCGGAAAACAACTGTATTTAATTTTTTTATAAATTTTTTTTTCTTATGAATTCAGATATTTTAAAAGCAATTTGGATTTACCAAATCATACAAAGTTTATTTGTTGAAGCAGTTAGAAATCGTGTGCATCTAATTTATTAAATTTATTTGGATACAATACAGAATAGTAAACAGCATTGTATTAGTTTGAAGGCATAATGGCCATACCGAAAAGTGCATTTCAGAAGTGCTTCGCGGATTGGAAGAATCGCTGGCATAAGTGCATTAGTATCTGAGAGGGATTACTTTAAAAGGGACAAAATTGATATTGAATGTGGATATTGAGGGTGGCGATGGCTGAATTAGTCTGCACGTTGATTACAAAATCAAAACAGAGATGGGTTCAACCCCAGCTTCAGACTAAAAAAAATTATATAAAAAAAAAACATCTCGAATTTTTCGGATGTGCATTAGTGTGTCAGTTGTTGTTGGAAGGTTTCAGTGGCGAAGGCAGACGTTTAAGTGTGACTATTTTTTTTATGAAATAACGCACACAATGGCAAATATTGAAGCTGAACATTGATCGTGTAGCATTCGCTTAACCCTTATGCAATCGTCCTAAAAATTTCTGAAGGTGATTGTTTAGCTACAGAGAACATTTTTGGGGCGAGTTACGTTGTAAATTCGCGTTTATCGAAAAAAGGCGCACCCTACTGCGAATAGTAAACAGCGTTACCAAATGTGAAGATTTATTTCAATTGAATAGTTCACAAGTAAAATATTTAATTCTATAATTTCCTACAGTTTTTTTTTTTTTAATTTAATAAATTGTTTTCCAACTATTTTTCAATGACCATATTCTCAGTTATAAACAGTGTGGCCATTTTAGCATTTCTGTAGCTAAATTCAGTGTTTTTTTTTTTTTTTTTGTTCATTTTGTATTTGGCATTTTTCAATGTTTAAATAAATTTAGCAATGTTTAAGCCCTTATGACACTACATTTTTTCTGCATTCTTCAAATATATTGTAATGGGGAAATTAATCAGGTGCAAAGAGTATAACCATAAAAGCAAAAACGTCAAAACGTTCGCTGATGTTAACGATAAAAAATAAGTAATTGTCCAAAAAAAATTTAAGAAGTTTCAACACAAAATTAACGTTTTTAACTTAAAATCTTTTATATGTTGACAACTTAGCTTTCAACTATATATTTTTCTTTAACGTTTTTTTTTAATGATAATAAGGAGGGCAACACTTAAAAATGTAAATATTATATTGTATATGTTCCTCTCTGGCTGATGCTGTCCCTTTCTATCAATTTTATATGATTTTATGTAGTGTCATACGGGCTTTAGCATTACATTCAGGGCTGCCAGATAACTTTTTCCAAAAAACGTCAAAAACCCGACAAAATATAAAATAATCGCCATTTTAGATTCAAATAAGCGGACAACGAGATGTGCATATTTTAACCACATTAAAGAATAAATAAAACATTTGAGTAAAACTGAAGAGCCTTTTAATGTTACATTGATCTACTTTCATAGTTAATAAATATAATAAAAAATATAAAATAATAACGATTTTTAGTACGGTTCCTTAATTTTGAAGGGGAAAGTGTCTGCTTTTTGAAATTTGAAATAATCATTTCCCCACTTTCAAATTCCCAAATTTAAAAATATGATTAAAATACCCAAAATGTTCCCGTGACATTTGTCCCGGTTTTTAAATTCCCAAACTCGAAGCTTTTTTTTGGCGCACGTTTCTATTTTCAGATTTTTCTTCTCATCTACACTAGGCTGTCCATCGGCCACCATGCTAATGTATTTTGCATCAAATAAAAAATTATAAAATAAAACAAATATGAATATTAAAATCACACACTGTGCACATGTAGTATTGTATATTTCCCGTAGGTAGCTTCAAGCCCCCGTTCAATTAAAAATTTTTCTGGTGTTTTTATTTTTTCACAGTCGGGATGTGAACATTAAAAACGTCTTCGAAATAAAGGCGTTCCCTTCCATATAAGTCTTCTACATTAATTTGCATCTATTTACAATAGAAAAGGTTGCGTTGTCTTGTGAGTAGTGCACTAGTTTATGAGTTTGCGTGTTCTAGGTTCGATTCCTAGCAGAAACTCTGATCTGTATTACTGCAACAGGAGAAAGTCTTTTCACAACAGATTTCACGATGGGACCATAACTGAGCTGGGACCTTTATTTACCTTTACATCCAACAACCTGCCGATCTAACCTAACTTAACAACAGTACTCTCTAGCATTTGATGGTTGAGTATTATGACAACGAAATATTGAGACAGACTATGAATGAAAAACTACTAATTGGGACATGAACAATTTTATATGTCCCAAAATAAACTACTTAAAACCATATACATGTTTAATTTGTTTTTTATTGGTAAAATAACCATATAAATCTTCTCAAGGCCACTTTGCCAACAATGTTCGCAAGAGAAATTTTAAATATTTTTTTTAAGAGGAATTAAACGTTTGAGAATAAACATTCATTTATTTATATTTTTTTTCGGATAATCTTGCCTACCATGAATTGATATCCAGCCCCCCTTTCATACCAATAAGAATTTGCTGTAACATTTTAAATTCCAGCAGGAAGTTTAAAAAAATGGTGGATGGAGGACTGAAATGAAATTCACACAACAAATAAACAGTAAACAAAAAGCTTCAACCCTTATAAAGTGGAGACTATTTCTCTTAAAAGTAAACTCTTATCCTAAGAGAGGTGAAAATACAGCGAATTATGACAATTCGCCGTCAAGTGAATTAAAAGCTTTTTAGGGCAATAAAAGCTTTCGTTTATTTCAAAAAAAAAAATATTAAATAAAAGTACATAATTAAAATTTAAGAAATTGAACATAAAACAACAACAAGTTTATTATTTACGTGTTTAAATGCTGCTTCAAGTTTAAATTTAAAAATATTTTTTATAGAAAAAATTGTGTTTTGAAAAAACTGTTACAAAAAATTATGTTTGCCAGAAAAATAAGTTTGCGGCAAATTGAAAGCAACATGTTGATTATAAAATGCAACGCTTTTTATTTACTTGTGTTAGTTGTTAAATAGTGAAGCATGACTTAAGGCGTAAAAAAAGAAAAAGAAATAAAGAAAAGCTAAAAATTATATAAATAACAAAAATTATTTGGTCCTTTTTTTTATTTGTTCTTTAAATTGGCAAGAAATTCGTTTTGCAATTTTGTAAGCATCCCACAAGTGTGCAATAGTTTCGTGCAGGTTACATCGAACTCGTTCAGTTTCGTGCTTTATAAACATGTTGCAATTTATAACGATATAATTTTCAACAAATTTTTTACAGCAACGCCATAGCCGAGAACTTGGTCATGGAGCAAAATTAAAAAAGAAAAAAAACAATGTCACAAATAAAAAACTAAAATAGTAATTCTTTCCTTCAATCAACTACAAAAACGGCAAACCAAAAACAACAACAACAACAACAACAACAGCAAATAAAATTGTAGTTGTATCCTTTGTGTCTGCCACACAAGTTATTACTAAACTATTCGTTTTTTTGACGACTAAATTTTCGCTTTTTTTGCATTTCAGCGAGCCAAACTACGATACAAGCAGGACGGACAGACGGACATATGTGTTCGTTGCTTTTTCCTAAGACTTGGTTGTCGTCGGTTTAACATGGCTTTCGTTGGTACAACACCATTTCGTTTTTACAAACAAAGCAACCTCGTGTGTTGCCGTTTATTATTTTTAGTTTTTTCCATGAAATGCTTCTTTTTTCATTTTTGCCTGGGATGCATTTCGTTGAGTTAAAACTGTGAACTGTGTGTTTTTGTTTTGCTTTTTTGCCTTTTAAAATTTTCGGTTTGCAAAAGACAACAAATTTGTTGTTGTTCGTGTTGTTTTTGTTTTGCAAAAAGAGGGCCAATGCGCTTTTTAACGAATTGTAAGGATCAGTTTAACGCGAATTACGGTTACGAAAGGATGCCAATGCATGGAACGTAATAAACGTGGTTTTTTGTTCAAGTGTGTATTGTTGTTTCTCATACAGTAGAAAAAAAAATAAATAAATAAAAAAGAAGAAACAAGGCAAACAAAAAAGTAATTGCTTAACAAGAAAAAACTAAAACGAAAAATCTGTATTTAAAAAAAATTGTTTTTCCTCAAGTTTAAAATTAAATTAAAATTAAAAATAATTCATATCAATTATATTAAAGGTTTAATTTTAAAAACAAAATGTAAAGCTGAAGTATTCTGATTTACTAAAGGAATTTGTGTAAGAAACCAATAACTGACCTATCGCAAGACCTTAACGGTTAGTAGTGTTATTTCATAAAGGAATATATAGCCTACTTTTAGGCTAAGGCCGTGCTAAATGAATAATGTCAATTACAGAGAAATAGTTTTTCATAAAACTATAAGTTTTCTGAAGAACAGCTTCCACTCTCTTTAGCAACTATTGCAAGATTTTGCAATTTGCCTTAAGGTAGGCTATAGCTTCTGTTGATTGTTGCCAAATTAATTCTTGTTATTAAAATGGAACATATTATGGTTAAATAGTCAAATGTAAAAAAATATGTTTGATTTATAAATTCTAGTAAAACTTACAGCTGAATAAGAACAAAAGAATTAGTTTTGTGGCCCCCTAAAATAGGCAATGAAAAATGTCTTATACGATAACATGTCAAAAGCAGCACGAAATATGTTGGTTTTAGTTTCATGTATTTTTCTGACTTTTAATTATTCGATTAGTTGTTATATATCGCTTAATTATAAATTAATCGATACATGATGTACTTAAACGTTTTAGTTTGGCAAAGTACCGCCATGACCATTCCACAAGAAAGTTTGTTGCCAATGTTCTCAGTGTTGTAATAAAAATTGTTGTAATCGTAAAAAACTGTATAAAATCCTGTGTTTAGCAATAAAGCAAGTGAATTTAAAGCTTGACATAACAACCCCATTAAATGTAATTCTTTTTTAATTCTTAATAAAATAAAATAAATTCAGTTCAGCAAATATACCGTTACAATTTGATGCATGGCGATTTCAGTGTAGATGCAAATAATTTTTTATGGAGTGGGATATAGTGAAATATGTGTGGCATTTGAAATATGGATTTTTAGAAATTGTCATTTGAATAGTTTCCTCTAAATTAGTGTAAATCATTCGATTTCCATTTACGGCATTCGATTGGAATCGAAATTTCAAAAAAAATTTTATTAAAATGTATAGTAATATCGTTCGACATCGAACGCTGTAATTTGGCACCAGGTTTATTTTACTGTGGATTTATCTATTTTTTTTTTTTTGTCAAATACCAGTATTAAGATTTCTAGAATTATTTTTGCCTTAATATTCTTACTATTATAGATAACGATATTGAAAGCGTTTTAATCTAAATTATATAATTCCATTAATATCATCTAGAGACGCTTAAAATATTGTCGGAAGGAATAAAATAGAAATAGACTGAAATGGGCTCTCAAAATTATGATTTAATTGGTTGTAAAAAATGAAAATTTAATAACTACATAAAGTTCAATTATAGGAGCTGAATTCTTAATAGGCCTCTTTTAGTCGGCCCTAGGTGGCCTACAAATTACACAGGTCAACAAAAATTTTCTTTAATAGTTGCTACCAGTTAATTGTGTATAAAATCATAATTTATGAACGGATTTTTATCGAAAAATGGTTTCTTTTGTTTGTAACATATGTGCATATAAAAATTAATAACAATATTTTCGATTCTGTTTATTTTAAATTTTAAAAAAATTTTTTGAAAGAAATTTTTTTTCAAATTTTCGTGAAAAAAGTATTTCTAGCTCAAAATATTCTGAATATCTCCTAAACTATGAGGATTTGCAAAACAAATATAATAACATAATTAAAAGATTATTTTATTCTCGATTCTTCCGTATCGTTCTATCAAAGAGCTATTTCTCGAGTTATTGCAAATTACGTGATGCAACATCCGAGTTTTTATATTCAACGGTAAATCTCGCGAACCAGAGTCAATCCAAAAAAAATCTAATTTATAGCCATTGAATCGGAGTACCATATGTATTAAAATTTACCTATTGAAATGAAATAAAATTGATGTATTGAACTGAAAACTTAGATGAAAGAAAAAAAATTAGATTTTGTTGACGTATGTTATTGATCGAAACTTAAAAAATAATATTCTCATTTTCAAGTATGAAAAAGTTTTAATTTTTTTTTGGATTTATAGAAGGTATATATTGATTGAATTCTGTAAGAAAATTTGTCTAATAAATCGTTCATAAATAAAAAAACAATTTTTATTAATACGGCAGTTAAAGTTTTGAAAAAAATTTTCAAGTTCATTGTGAAAAATAATTTCACATAATTTGTAATTGAAAATATAAAATGTACTTGCCTGATTTTATTTAATCGGTTAATCGAATAATTAAATTAATCGACTAAATTGTTAGTCCAAAATATTGAAATTTTAATTCTATCAATCGTTTTTTTTATTAACTGCCTATTTAAAAAAAATTAATGCCAAATTTCGAACGTAAAAACATTCAGTAATACTAGTACACCTATACCTCCACTTGCACGATAAATAAAAAATAAATAAAAACAAAATCGTGTAAATCGCAAGTTAAAATTTTTGTGTGAAAAATCGTGTCATACGAAAACCGGAAGATAAATCCACTAAAATATATTATTTTAATAAATATTATGATACGATATCGATACCAAAACTGAAACAGAAATGTTGCCGCATATTGAATAGGAATTCAGGTTTAAATTGACAAAACTCAAGCAGAGTATTTTCTTTATTTTAAATAATTTATTTGTTTATATTTAATATAATTTTAAAATTACAGTGTAAGAGATTATTAATATTTAAAATTGACATTAACAAGATTTAAAAGCCAAAAAAAAAATTTATTAAAATTCAAGGTAAAATTAACAGACAATAAATTTCACTAATCTGGTGCTAAGCAGAACGGTTAATAATTAAAATTATCTCTCTTTATATGTTACGTCTCTTAGGAAAACCTAAATAATTAAATTATTTGCTAAAAAAAACTTTAAGAAGACAATAAAATATCGTGAATATCGCCATCACTACATTCAATATATAATAATAAGTGCAACAGTTTTCTATTTTGAAGACATTTAATTAAAAAAAACATTAATTTATACATATTTACAAAGCTCAAAATAGCGCCCTAACATATGCGGTTTTTAACAATTTTAATAATTAAAAAAATCTTGTAAAAGAATGAAATTTTGAAATTCGTTAGTTTACACGAAAACAAAAATAGTCGTGTAAAAGTGAAATAGTGTACAAATAGTGTCGTGCAAATCGAGGTATTGGTATATTTGTTGTAAGACAGCATTTTTTCATATTCAAAATCTTTTGTAAATTAATTATATTTTCTTTTCATTGACACAACACAAAATTTTATTTCGCGAAATTATTTTTTACTATTCGAAAATATACAATTAAATTGGAGTAAATATAATAAATAATTATCTCATTTCGTTTCATTTCATTTCATTTATTAAATTGCTTATTAATCGAGGCCATATATGATTAAAAATGTGGGTTTCACTAGTAATGAAAATATAATATAAGAGGACGAATAAAGGAAATATATTGCAAAAGAAAATTATACTTAAAATGATAATACAATAACATTTCGATAATATTTAATTAATCCAATTCAATATCCTATTGAGAAGATATTGATAAATTATAACTAACATTGTATATTGTAGTGTAGGAAAAAATGAAGAAGATAGTAGATGATATGCAAAGCATTAGATACCGGTGCTAAAAGCAGATGTTTAAGCAAATGTTTTAAGCGAGAGACAGAGATATCAAAGCTTCTTAAACTAATAGGAAGTTCATTGTAAAGTCTACTAGACCTCACCAAAAATTACTTCTCAAAAGCAGAGTAAATAATTTGTGGTAAAATCAATAGTGGGTTTCGAGTTGATATAGAGAAACGAAACGATTTATTAATTATTTAGACATGTTTGTTATATGGTTCAGCTGGTCTATATGAAGCATATTATTTGGTGCTAATATCAAAATCTTTAGTAGACCTTTAACCAAATTTCACATGTTTATACAAGAACTTCCAAAAAATATTTGAGAATAACGCAATAGACAAACAAACAAAATAGCTGCTTTAAAAATTTTCTTTATATTATGTATAAAATGTTTGTTTTATTATTTGATTTTAAATCTATTTAATTTTTCTAAGGCTTTCTTTTTCAAGAATTTGGCTAAAAGTCTTCTGAACATTTTGACAGCTAAACCATATAACAAACATTGATAAATAATCGTAATTAATTTTGACTAACGTTGAATAAATGAAAGAATAATTACATAAAAATAATTTAGCAATCATTAATGAAATTAAACTATAAATTATTAAATCATCTGTGAAATAGGGTTAAAAACATTACCGAGTGGTTTACACAAACCCAAGAATCATGACGCCGCACTGATTTCTTTTATATGTTTACAAAAATTTTCTATTGTATATGAAAACTACATATAAATATGCAAAAAATCTGCAAAGGGGCTGGGGTTCGAATCCTGATAGACCCAACAGAAGATTAATGTAGAGTTTTTTTTTTTTTAATATAAATAATGAATGAAAACGGCAATAAGAATTTATACCGCTATTTTGCATTCTTTAATGATTTACACATTATTAATTCATTCAGTCTATATGAGTGTGTGTTAGGATTCGAACTCAAACTACATTAAAACTTCACTAAATATATCCAAAAAGTGTTTATACAGTTGGAGCTTTTTAAAACAAATAAACAAAATATTATTCGAAAAATACTTGTGCTAAGAATAAAATTAC
Organism: Dexiosoma caninum; assembly: GCA_963924685.1. Classification (NCBI taxonomy): domain Eukaryota; kingdom Metazoa; phylum Arthropoda; class Insecta; order Diptera; family Tachinidae; genus Dexiosoma; species Dexiosoma caninum. The sequence goes on along the minus strand of OZ004729.1, from coordinate 80,721,684 downwards.
AGTGAAGTCTCGAAAACGTGAATAATCAAAAGCACGAAAGACTCCAAAACGTGACCACTTTTATTTTTGCATGAACGAACACTAAAAGGTGAACGTACTTTTTTCGTTTTATCATTTGGATTATTTTCTAATGCGGGGAATACCAGCATTACGAGTATTAAGCAATCGCACCAAAAACAAGCGACATACTACAGTGTAGCCTCGGTTATTGCAACTGTCAAGCGCAACTCCTCGATAATTCTAGGGTGACTTTGTTAAGACAGCTTTTCAATAAGCAAAACCTTAATTAACGCAATTTTGCCAACAAAGTTAAGTTTTATTTTTAAGTTTAGTTTATTTTTCTAAATAAAAAATATGTCATCTAAAAAAAAAACATTCGAAAATTGCACATGAATGTTTTACTTTATAACAAACATCAGTACAAATTGCAATATAATGTGTATTTGTTTTTTGTTTATTCGAAATATATTTTTTTTTGTTTTTTTTTCGCTTTTTTTTCTTTCTTCATTTTAATTAAATAAATGCATTTGTTTTAAAAATTAACCTTTGTTATTTTTTTTTTTCATATTTATTTGCTTTAAAATAATATTTTTTTTATGGAAAAACAGGCAGAGAAATTTTTGACTCGGTTTTCGCAACAGCCCAAAATTTCTATTGATTGCGTTAACCGAGATTACACTGTATTTGATGAAAACATACATTATTTGAAGAGAATTCATTTACTTTATAGAACTAGTTCATTATATTTTTATTTATTTATTAATTTTTAACATTTTTCATTCATTTAGTAAGAATTACAGAAACTAAATTTTTTATTTTTTTTTTTGCGAAGTGAATAAATATTGTTAAAATATTTATTAAAATATTAAAAACAAAGTCAATTTTGATAACATAAATTGTTAAAAATTTTATTATAATTATTATTAAATAAAAATTATTATATAGATCCTGAAGATGAACCTTATGGTTCGAAATATATAGATCAACGTAAAATAAAGTTTTTTATATCAATGAATCGTATAGAGGCAATACAATATTAACATTAATTGTTAAAAAAGATTTTATGTACATAAATATATTCCTAATACAATTTTTAATCTATGTTTTCGTTGATTTATTTATTTATTTTCTTTGTTAGCAATTAATATGTGGGGTACACCGTACGTTTTTGAATAAAATTTAAAACACCCTTCCAAAGAACAAAATGTAGGGAAATTTTTCCGATTTTATCATGGTTACTAAATATGCTAACTCGTGGCCCTGCCATGGATGACTACAATTAAAGAGCGTAATTCTGAATGAGGTGTGGTTTATAAAGAATTGTTTAGTGAAATGGGCATCAGTGTCCAAGGATTATTATTCCTGAAAACTAATAAAATTTTTTTAAAAAATGACAAAAGTCAGTGAGTGTAGTTTTTCTAAACTGCGTGATATTGAATTATATTTTTTGTAAAAAATTTAATTAGAAGAAGACTTCATCTTAACGATTATATTTTCATTTCTGGTATTAAAATTTTATTTTTTTTAACGTTAAAGCAATTACGATTTTCAAGCGAAAAAGTAATGAAATGCCTCAATAAAATGAAATGCAATAAAGTTTTTTCCAAGTAAGTAAACTATTCAGTTTATAATTAGAATATTTTAAATTGTTTTTTTTTTTATTTAATTAAAGTCTCTAACTGGGTTTTGGGTCGGTGCTGTGCGAACTGTGTTTCGGCGAACTTTGAGTGTGTCGCTCACTAAACATAACTGCAGCATATTGCTGAGGAGGTATTGTCAGCATAAATTTAGTACTAGTTTTTAAAAAAAAATTTAAAGTGAATATCAATTTGATTTGAAAATAAAATATGTGATTTAAAACGACCAATTTAGAAGAATTTATTTAAATTCGCGAAACCGCGCCGCATAAATAATCTTGCAATACTTTGATAATTTTTGAAGTTGTATAAAAGTTATTTTTTCTTTTTCGGAAAAATTCTCTCAAATTCCATTTCAGAAATTCCTTTGAAGACAAAAATTTTTCAAATTAATATTCAGTTTATAATTTTTGAAAACTGGTATTGAATTACGGCAATCGATTCGAAATTTGGAACAAAAGTATATTAAAATATATAAAAATATCATTAATTTGGGCCCAGAATGGAATAATTTTTTTTTTAAATTAATAGTGACTTCAAATTCGCGTGTGTTTCAACCATTTTTTTTATAATGAATGATTTTTTCGTTAATTTGTAGGAGTCATCTCCTGAGTGCTGGTCCTAGGTAAAAAAAAAAAAATTTGATGTTTTAGTTTTATGCTTCCAAATTCGGTAATTTTTCGAAAAAAAATCGTATTTAATGAGGAGATCTAAAAGGAATCGTAAAAAAATGTACACAACATTTTCATAATTTTGTCAACTACGTATCAAAAACCATTTATTTGTTCCACAATTCTTCATTATTTCTCAGATTTTTGATATTACACAATGATAATAGAAAAATTTTGTGTTTACTGTATTTCAACTTTTCCATATGCTTTCAAATAATTATTTTGTATATCTGAAGCATGATTGCGACTCATTTCCGATAGAACAAGTTTACTTTCGAAAGTTCCAAGCAACTAAGCGAATTGTTAAAAGTTTAAGGAAAGTAATTAACCATGCAAGAAACTACTACTGCCTAAAGAATTTGTCTTTTGAATTCTTTAATGTAACCAAGAAAATATTTATTCTATTTTGTAAGTCAAAGCTGTATAGAATATTTAATTTTTTTTTACAACTACAAAAAAAAATATAAATTTATTTATTTTTTTTTTTTAAATATATTTATTAAGCTTGAGGTCTTTTTTTATTTTATTTTGTTTTATTATTCGATATTTAGTTAACAAAAAAAAAAAAAAAAAAAGACCTCAAGCTTAATAAATATATTTAAAAAAATATAATAAAAAAGGTCAATTAGTAATATAATTAAAATAAAAATTTAATTTACGTTAATTAATTCAATATTTATAAAAGGCATCGTAATGTTATTTGCTTTTTGTCTTTGCAGCAAAGAAAATAAATTTAACTTAAAAGATTACTCCTGAAAGTATGCTGTCATCTAACTAAAATAAATGACATCTTCAATACCAAATGCATAAAAAATAACAGATGAAAGGCACAGCAATAAAACAATAAAAATTCCGTTATATAATTTTAATGAACTGATTTATCTTACAAATAAATGTATATTTTTAGGCTGCCTTTAAAAGGAGAACGATAATTAAAATCTATTTTTGTTAAAAATAAAAACGAAAGAAATACTAAGAATTACGTATAATAATAATTCCGATGTCCAAAAACAAGAAAAATAAATTCAATTGCTAAGAACGCAAATTAAGCTTTCTCTGAGGACAACAGGTCAAGTGAAATAAACGTTTATTCTTTGCAATAAAATAAATTACAAAAAAAAAATATTTCAATATTTGCAATTCGCTGAAGCTGGTAGTAATGAACTTTCGGCCCGAGAATGCAAATAAATATATAACATGGCTTTTAACATAAATTAAATGAGTTTGAAAAATGAAGAAACAGTAAAATAATTTAGAAAAATTTGTATTAAATTTAAAGGAATTGCAAGACAAGCCTAATAATATGCTGCAGAACAAGAAATCAAAATAGCAAAACAAAAAATCAAACAAGTTTTTTTTGTAAGCAATAATTATATTTAATTAACATACCTTAGTTGTAAAATAACAAGCTAAAGCAATATTTTCTGCATCTTTTGAGGTATATTAATAAACTTAGCAAAGCGCCTAAACACATGCTATACTTATAAAACTTTGTGTCAATCGGATTGCAAATCACAATCGGAAAGCAAAGAAAAATTCATATCAACTATTTCTTTTCAAATAAGTGTGTTATTTATTATAAAACCATATACATGTAGAAATATAAAATAAAATTACGGACACTTTTCTTAAAAACTCGTAAAATATTTCAATAATTAAAAGAAGTCAACGCTCGCTTAATGTAGTAACGGTTGTGAAAAAGATTTTTCAAAATACACTATAGCGTAACGTAAGGACACGTAACGTTATGTAATACAAAAATCTCGTAACATTACCAGCATATAATAATAATAATAATAACACGTAAGATTAGCAAACGTAACATTGTAACGTAACGTTTAGTATTGAAGAAGTAACTCAAATCAGGCTTGTAATAACAATAATCTTTATAACAATAGAAAATATATATACAGATATATATGTATATTAATTTTAATAAAGACAACAATCATATCATTATTTAAAAAATTGTTTTAAATAGAAACTTAATTGACATAAAAATAAAAAGTCAACCACAAATTATACCAAAACTTTTACAAACAATTTTTTTTGCCGAATCAAAAGAAAGAAAAAAAACAACTACAGCACAATTCAACAATTACACATCAAACACTAACGAAAGGCATATAAATAATTGTTAGTCTTGCCAAAGGCATTTGAATTTATAACAGAAATTTAAATTTTGCATAATTTGATAAACCAAAAAGCCCCAGCAGCCGCAATTAAAAAAAAAGAAAAAAACCCAGCACTCAGTATTTGAAATAAATTTATTTTTTATAAAATACTCTTACCATACAAAAATTAAAAAAAGACATGTTTCAATAAATGTTTGTAACTGTGTGTGACTTTTTTTTTTAAAGTGTATTTAAATACAATAAATTTAAAATAAATAAAAAAAAAAAAACATTCTGTACAACCCTGCGTACACACGCTCTGAAGTTGTAACCGTGTTTCTGTTAAGTGCTTAACATCGTACATGTATTTGTGTGAGATACTGCAACTAAAATAAATATTTGAAATCATTAAAATAAATAAAGTAAGTGGCAGAACAAAAAAAAAAACAAAAATAAAAAAATCACAGCAAAAATTTTATTGAACTGTTGAAACATAAATTTCAATTAGCGATGTTAATTGAATTTTAAAGTAACAATAACGTACACGGTACTATCTAAATCACAATAAATCAACAACAGCTAAAATATATGCACAACCAGGCATTTTATTATGGGTGAGTTCAAAATGACATGCCATATTTAACTACCTGATTTATATTTATGTATTTGAGTTTAAAAAAAAAATCCTTAATAAGCAGCACTTCCATCTATGGAAAAGATTTTTAACTTTTACCTCTTGATAGCTGGAGAGAACATTTTTAAAACTTCAACAATTTGTCAGAATATTTCCAAACAAATTGCTTTTAAAAATAATCAGTTCTGTGCTTGAAAATTAAGAAATAATTTCTTAAATTAAAAGCACTTCGTTTTCATTTCGGCCCCTAAAATTCACTCTTTAATAAAATGTTTTTTTTGGTGCCTAACAGTATGCAATTATTTCATTACTTTCTACATTTGACTAGATTAACCCGGTGTGCTTTGCCACACCCCATTTTTGAAGCCATTTGTTTTTATAGATACTTATTTTTATGAAAAGAACATTTCCAAAAAGTGCTTTTCTAATAAGTAAATTTTTCAATTACTACCTTCTCCAAAAAGCGAAATTTTTCCAAGAGTAAATTTTTTTTCAAAATTGCATTTTAAAAAAGAATCATTTCTAAAAAGTGCATTTTCAACAAATTATAAGTGCTTAGAAATGTACTTTATCAAAAGACAGTTTTTCTGAAAAGTAACTATTCCAGTTTCTTTTAAATTTCTGCTCAAAAATTTCCAATTTTTTTTATATCTTGGACCAGCACTCAGGATAGGACCCCTAAACATGTGATGCATTGTGCTGGAACTACTGGAAAGGGATAGTAGGAGAAATGATAGGAGGTGAAGCTTCACTATCTTACAACACTTATTAATTAAATTTTGAAGTTTTGTTTTTAGTAGCCATTTTTTAGTAATTATTTTAATTCACCGATGCTACACAATACCGATGAAGGAGGGGCGTTCTGATGTGCCTGTGGATTGGATACAGCTGAAGCCGTCACTGGTCAGTGATCAGTGACTATGCCTTCGCCACTGAATTCTTCCGACAACAACTGACACAAAGACACAAATATTCACATCAGAAAAAATGCGAGATGTTTTTATGAGTCTGAACCCAGGGAAATTTTTGCGTTTTGTAGTCAACGTGCAGACTACTTCGAACATCGCCACCCATAATTTCTTAAAAAAGAGAAGATACCGTTAAAGGAAGCAATTGAATTGAAATCAATGTCATCATTAACTTAATATCTCTGAAAAATATATACAACTTTCAAAGTAGACGGTTCATATTGTTACGCTTTACCCTTTTAAAAACGTGTAGTTTACTTGAATTCGTGATTGCAAAATAAAACAACGAATTTTTACATTTTACTTTTTAAAAGGCGTAGTGTCTTTTATTTACTACAATTTATAATTTAGTCTCACTTCTATTTTTATTTGACCTTTATTCAAATAATAATTTGTATGAAAAAAAAAAAAAATTAATTTGTTAATACAAATTATTAATTTCTGACGATTTGGAAATATTGAAAATAAATAATTAAAAAACTATTTATAAAAATGACTATCGCGCAAAAAAGATATATAATTAAAAAATTTATAATTTAGTTTGATAAGCTTTTATTTATTTGTCCTTTTAATTAATAATTTCTTCACAATGCTACTTTAATTGAATAATGTTCAGAAACTGAATTCGCCTTGGGAAATTGTTTGCCTTAAATTGAAATGGTGTGTATGTACATAACGTTTTTATATAATTTTTTTAAAAATTTGTGACTAGTATTAAAAGAAATTGAAGACTTATTTTTATAGTAAAACATATTCTGGTATTTTTTTTAACGTGGTAAAACGCTGGCTATGAGTTGATGATATCCCGTCAACATAGTACTCATTGTGCCAATCTCTTCCGTTGGTACGTTAATGTCATTTGAAAAAGTCAAAGAATGACGGGTTCTATGTGTCCCCGACCTTAAGTTTCAATAAAATTTATTATTTATTGGTTCAATCGTTGGACTGAACCTCTGAAAAAATTGGTTAAAGACTCATTAGAGTGCTCCTCTCCACGGAAATCTTTAGTAAAAGGCGAAAGATTTATTCGACAACTGAAGAGAAGCCAGAGTAAAGAACATCCCAACAACCTCAATATCTTATACAAATAAAGTTTTAATCCAAATGAGAATTATATGTACAACACAATTGCAACATTAACGTCTCACTAAACAAAATAAATAATACTCAAAGTTTTCTTTCTACAAGCAAAATAAACGTATGATTGAATATGGTATGCACGCACACAAATAGTGATCACATAGTAAACGTTTAGCTGACAGAGCTGGGAAGTTTTATTAAATTTTTAATTTATGTATAATGAGCAAAACCTCTTATTAACAGCATAATATTTTAATACAAATTTTAATTTAATTTTTATTGATAAAAAATAAAAAAAAGTAAATAAAATTAAAAAAAAAAATAAAATATATTTTTAAGCAATTTATAATTAATGTGTTACTTCATTTAGAGCTATAATTTTATAACCCTAATAAGAAGGAAAACAATTTTTTTTGAAGATCAATTAACTAACTAACCCATGTAAAAATTTGTTTTTTTTATTGCAATGAGGAAAAGAATTTTGGACAAAGTTATTTTGGGATATATGTATACTTAGTCGCCAAAATCTACATACGATTTCATTTCTTCAATAAATTTAAATTTTTAAGACAAATGCAAAAAAGTTGTAGAACTTTTTTATTTCACACGATTAACGATCTTTACAGATAATAAAAAAATAAACATTCACGCTGTTTAATATTATTGAAGGAAAAAAATAATAAATTTTATAAAAGCAAAAGTCTACATACGATACATTGTAAAAACTTTGGTGTGATTTAGAAAATATGTTAGTTTAACAATACACGGTGAATATGAAGTATTAGATAAACAATAGTTATCATTTTAGTTTACTAATAATTAACTAATGAATGTGAATTTGGGTCTAAGTGATTCCAATCATTTCACAACTTTGTCACACAAATTTTTTATAGTAGTTTTATAATTATAAAAATGATAATTACATTATTTATTATTATTACATTAAACAGTTTCTATTAGGTTTTAGGTTTCTCCTGTAAAATTATTTTATTATTTGAATTATGGCCTCTTTAACGATTTACTACTCCACAATAAATGATAAAAAACTTTTGATTTATGTTGTTTTTATCTTCAAGATGTTAATTATTTTTTATAAATTTATTTTAATCTATAAAACTAAATAAATTTGTTGGTGAAAATGATTAACCAATTTTGGCCGTTTTTATTTGGAAAAGAATAAAAAAATTAAAAATTTTTTTGGCGATGGCGTAAAAAATCTAGGAGTACTTCACAAAACTTTTTTAATAAAACAACTTTCTAACATTCTATTAGACTAAACGTGACTTAAGATTATTTGAAATTGATTTGTTTATTGGGCCGAAATCCCGGCGGCACTGCAATACCGGGCCAACCCGTGACAGAAGTGGAGCAAGCCCCTAAACTCCCGTCTATTTACAAAAACTAGTTTAACATTTGTTGTCCTCCGATGGAGGATCTATCAGATGTTAAGCTGATAAGAACAGATACTACACTTTGATCTTAGCCATAAGGCCGAGAAGCGATAACTAAATTACCCTTAACGTGAAGTATTTCAGCAAATAAATAGATGAACTAAATGAGAATTATATGTCAAAAACAACAGATAAAAATATCTAATTTAAAAAAAGCAATATCCACACGTACACATATTTTGTCCAAAAATGCCCTCTACCAACCCCCATATTGTTCATAGCTAATGAACGAACACGTTTGTTAGACATTTCAATACAAAAGCTTAATTATTTTATACTTCTGTTTCGAACAAAAAATATTTTTATTTAGCGATATTTTTTGGCATTGAAAATTATGAGATTTGCGAAAGAAGAGGCATACTGATAAAAATTGCCTGGTACAAACTTTGGAGCTATAAAAATATCAGAATTGTTCATTAAACGTTTTATAGAAGAAAAATAAAAAAAGTTATTTATAATTTGATCTTTAATTTATGGTAATATAGGCTTAATTAGTTTGTGATGCAATTAACATGGTAAATTATTTACGCGATACGTTCTCAACTGATTCACAAGTTATTACAATATCCTGTAAAATTTAGTGGCAACTGTACAATATTTTCATTATTTCAGGTATATGAGGAAATCCTTTGATTTATATTTTTAATTCTTTTTTTAAAAATTTATTTTATTAATCTATAAAATCAAATAAATTTTTTGGTGAAATGATTAACCACAGTTTTGAGCGATTTTTTTTTGGCAAACAACAAAAAACAAACTGTTTGGCATGGCGTAAAAAAAATCTAGGAACACTACAAAACTTTTTAATAAAATATTTTCTAACAATTCTATTAGACTAAACGTGACTTTATTCGAAATTGATTTGTTTATTGGGCCGAAATCCCGGCGGTACTGCAATACCGGGCCAACCCGTGACAGAAGTGGAGCAAGCCCCTAAACTTCCGTCTATTTACAAAAACTAGTTTAACATTTGTTGTCCTCCGATGGAGGATCTATCAGATGTTAAGCTGATAAGAACAGATACTACACTTTGATCTTAGCCATAAGGCCGAGAAGCGATAACTCAACTAAATCTCAACTAAAGTATTTCAGCACATAGTAATATCAACTGAATGAGAATTATATTTGAAATTGTATTTCTGCCACGACAAAGAATTGAACATGTATGGAATAAAATTATTTATTAATAAGTCAGCATTTATTTGTGTATCATCAACCCTATTTTTAGTCATCTGCTAACAAAAGTAAATGTGTGTGTGTTAAATGTGTTGTTTGTGTTGTTAGTGTGATCTTGATATAATTTGCCCAACCCAGCAACAAATATGTCTACATGTAGATTATGATCAACAGTGTTGCCAGAAAAGGTGAAAATTATATATTTTCATATATTTCAAATATTTAAAATTTCAAATATCATTTTTGCTTGTGTTAATTTATTTCTTAAAAATATTTTCAATAGTGCAAAAAATAAAACAAATTGCTTGAACACTAAGAAGACTATTGTTTTAATTATTCAATGAATGATATTTAACTAGACATATTGTAACTCGTTTTCTTTGAAATCGTGTTCATTGAGCAGAGGATTTAAAAATAATATTTAACTTAAGTAAGAAACCACCACTTATTATTTCCATGCAATTGTGAAATTTAATTGTTATTAAATAGTAAATGAAATTAAGTTAATAAATATTGTATACATGGAAATTACTATTTAAAGTGGTTTAAAATATGATTTTAAAAAGTTTATAATTAATTTTATTGCCCTACAAACAAACGTCTTAAATAGCGTATGTACATAATGTTTTTATATAATTTTTTTTTAAATTTGTGACTAGAATAAAAGAAATTGAAGACTTTTTTTTATAAAGTAAAACATATTCTGGTATTTTTTTTTTATTTTTTAACTTTTTAACGTGGTAACGCTTGCTATGATTTGATATCCGTCAACAAAGTACTCATTGTGCCAATCTCTTCCGACGCGCCGGTACGTTAATGTTATTTGAAAAAGTCAAAGTATGACGGATGACGGATTCTATGTGCCCCGGCTTTAAGTTCTTGCATGAATTGTCCTTTTGGACAACGTTAATTTATTTATATCGGAAAAATTGCAACATAATCGTTAAAAAAATAAACTGTTCAAAAAGAAATAGATCGAAATTAAAGAATTAGAAAAATATTGCATTTTCACGAAATAATCTTGAAATCATTCATATGGCACTCTGCCGTTTACATCAGCACTTTCAAGCCATTGACCAGTTTAATTTCTTTCGTATAATTAAAAAAGTATTAAAAACAAAATTTATTTCCCACATTATGCTATTATTGCACAACTTCTCTCTATCAATTTCAAACTTCAGTGCTTTAGAAAATGCAATTATTGCAATTTTTATTGTGTATTATCGTTATTAGATTTGAAAGCCCCAGCAAAAGTGTTCGTTCATCTACGAGAACATGCATATTGCATGTAACTGACAGCAACAGCAGCAATAGCACCAGCCAGTGTAGAAAAACAACAAAAAACCTGCAGGATGCAACAACATATTGCAACATTTTTATGCATCATTACATGAAAAGGAAATCAATTAAAATTTTTACATGAGTTTTTACATGATACTCAGAGGCTGAATGCTGGATAAAGAAGATTGTACTGATAGAAGAATAACAAATTTGTTATCAGAGTTGAATCAATTTTTAAATACAATATAATTTAATAATATTTTTTGAAATATATTTATTAAGCTTGAGGTCTTTTTCTATTTTATTTTGTTTTATTATTCTTTTTATTTATTTATTATTTATTTTTTTATTTTTTAATAATTTTTTTTTATTATTTATTATTATATATAAAAGGTCAATTAATAATATAATTAAAATTAAAAAGGAGATCTTATTAATTAATAGCAATGGACTACAGGGATTTCAAGAAAAATTATGAAACCAGGAGATATCTTCTACATCAATCAACTCAAACAAATTTTATGACAAAAATTTTGTGACACGTTTCAAAAATTTTTTTATATTTCAAACAAATATAATTTCCTATTATTCCTGATGATGTTAACAAGCTGTTAACGAAATATCGAATAATAAAATAAAATAATTTAAAAAAAGACCTCAAGCTTAATAAATATATTTCAAAAAATATAATAAAAAAGGTCAATTAATAATATAATTATAATTTAATAATTTTTAAAAATTTAAAACCTCTTACAAAGTAGTTTTTAAAATACGATTGCTTGCTGTAAACAATATTTAACAAAAACCTATTCTTTAAAAAATATTATCTTTTTCTAACGCACTTAAAGAAGCATCTTTAAAACCAATACAATACTTTTAAAAAGTACTTTTTTCAAGAAGTACCTTTTTAAAAAGTACCGTTTTTAAAAAGTACATTATTCAACAAGTATTTTTTTCTAAAGTACATTTTTCAAAAGATACCTTTTTCAAAAAGTAAATTTTTAAAAAGTACATTTTTCAAATAGTACCTTTTTAAATATCTAATAAAAAAATTAACTTCAAAACAAGTATCATTAAAAAAATATCATTGATAAATGTAAGTACTTTTAAAAAAAGTAGTTTTTAAATATGTGACGCGCAAAATAGAAAGGGACCTAAGGGTAAGGGAGAGAGCCATTTTAAAGATTTAAATACGTGTATCTTTGGTGTACCATCACTTCATAAAACGGGCATATCTCTGGGAGGGAACACTTTTGGGGCATGGGATCGGTCTCATTCGATGCTCAGATGTTGTCCACATCAAAAAGAAAAAAAAGTGAAAATTTCTTTTTTTTACCCTTAGGTCCCTTTCTCTATGCGCTGTCACATATGTACTTTTAAAGAAAAGTTTTTATAAAAATTACCTTTTAAAAAATTGCTTCTAATAAAAGTACTTAAAAGAAATTTCTTTAAAACAAAGTACTTTAAAAAAAAAATACCATGTAAGGTTATGTCTATGTTAAAAGTCAGTCAACCGAGATGGGTCGTCCAAAGTAGCCAAGTGCCGTTTCGTCACCTTGGCCCTGTAAAAACCAGCCTGTCCCTATCACATATCGCATTAAGTCCGTGAGGTTCAACCGAGAGCATAGTCCTAAGGTGCCTAAGAAAGGAGTCCCAAAAAATCTCAGCCTCACCAGACCCAGGCATTCACAGAGAAAGTGCACAACAGCCTCCTGCCGCGAAGCTTCCCCACAGATCTTACAGAGGGGATAGAAGGGAAGAACCATCTTCTCAACATGCGTGTCGAGGGCCCAATGACCCGTGCAAACGGCAGTGAGGCTAGTAATGGATGATGGGTAAAGGCTCAGTTTTCGAGTTCTACACCCATCATATCCTGGCCACAGATCTCTTACTATGGTGCAGTTAGAGATAGAACCCCACCTGTGCTGAGCCTCCCAAAAAGGAAATACTCCTCTATCTGCCCCTTGCAACATGATTTTGCGAGGAAGAGAATTTGTAAAGCAGAGTTGCTGCCTTCAAGTATTATGTTAACGCATTCATTCACTTTTTTATTAAGCTGAAGGAGAGCCATTGTGGTTATTAATTTACTTCGCCGACGTTCCATTGCTCAACTACGGAAAAAGGAGGGCATTGTTAGCAATAATAATGTTTTATCTGATTGGGGTTTTGAACCGTGGATCTGCTGTTTGCAGAGCCAACACGCTAACTTTTGTTTCTTTCTTTTTTTGAAACAACACAAACTCTACGAAGCTCTTGTAACTAGTACGTTGAAACAGCCAGAGCCTCGGCGGGAATCTAACTAGACTAGACTAAGACTAATGCTCATGCACTAGACTACGGAGTTTCTACGCCAACAGCACTTTTCTTTAAAATAGCGCCTTTTTAAAAAAAATTATTATAAAAATATAAAATTTAAAAGAAGCACCTGCAAAAAGTGCTTTTAAAAATAAGTTTTCAAAAAAAGGATGCTTCTTTAAAACAGTTTTGTATTTCCTTTCACATTATTCTCTGTAAACAATGCGAATATTGTTCCGATTCTGGTTGTCCGTGGCGCTGCTTAATTAGAATTCCAGTAAAAGGCTTTTCTAAACCGAAGAATATAAAAGTAAAAAGTACAACATGCAGAACAAATTGTTAAAAATGCACAAGAATCGATTGGTCAAATTAACAACAACAACAACAACAACAAAAAACGAAAACTTTAGAGACCAAAATATAATAAAATTCTAGAAAAACAAAACGCTGATGTCGTTTAAGCAGCAGAACACCAAATTGAAACGAGCATTGAATAGACGATATTTGATTTTTATTTAAAAGGAACATTTTTACTGCCACCATTTCAACAACAACTACAAACGCACTCTCCAGGCTAAAAAAAAAACAATATATGTATGTAGTTGCAAGGCTTTGTTTTTAACGAATCCTTTTATTTTCCTGTTGCATATTGCAGTCAACGTCTTTTTATTTCATTTTTGTTTTTTTTTTTATTTATTTGTTATTTTTTATTTGCATTTTGTTTTAGTTGACTGAATGCAGTCGTTTATTATTTTTCTCTTTTTTGTTCATTTATCTTACCCAAAATTATTGTAAACTTTTTTTTTCTCTATTTTATTACAATTTGGTCCTTTAAAATAAAATGCTCTGTCGAATGTTGATTTGTATTTATTTTTTAAAGACATCCTTTTTTCACAGACCTAAATGCACTCGCATTGATTTTGCCTCAAAATGCGAATTGAGTTTTTCGATTCAATATGCAGCTTCATTGTTATATTTTTCTACAATATTTACTATGCGTTTATTTATTTATTTATTTTGATGGCCGCGAATGATTAAAAAAATTATCATGTTAATTTTTTTTGTTACGTTTTCAACAGATATTTTGAAACTGAATTTTTTTCTGAGCGGCGATATTACAATTTTTATTGAACTCGTTTTGTACGCTGAACACTACAGTTGTGGAAACTATTTGACTATTTAAATGGATTTTTAAATATTCTTACAACACATTGTAAAATGCAACATATTGTATTTTTATTAAGAAAAAAAAGAGAATTATTTTTTATTTGAAAGTCATTGAAATGAAATTGAAAAAATTCAATTTTAAAGGGTGTTTAATTAAAGAAAATAATGTTCAAAATTTAGCGAAAACTCCTACCTGCACCCAGTATATACATGGTAGCAATTTATTATATACTGGCAGGTCCATGGACATAACTTCATGCCGAGCAGTTAAGCCAATATAATGGCTTGAACCGAACTGAACTTTAGTAGCAAGAAAAAATTTTTAGTTGCCAGAAAAGCACTAAAATGTACTGGAATTTATATATATACAGAATGCAGTTCAGATCTGCCTTATCTGCATGTTAGCAACTGGCATTTGAACAAAAGTTTGGTTGCCATCCATAATCGAGCCATAAAACTCTTTATTCAAAAAAAGAATTTATGCTGCCAGTCAGCAATCCCAAAAAGCTACAACTATGGACGTCACGTATGGTTTGAGTTTAGACGAGGAAACAATTATATCGAAACAGCATTATCTTCAGTTGTCTAATGGGTCGATTGTTGAGTGCAAGCCAACTTCAGTTAGTGGTAAAAACTAAAAAACCGCTGGAATTTTGGCAACTGGAGTTAATGCAACTGAATGTCTGCATTACCATTTTTTATTTTTTTAGCAACTGGCAACTGAACAACAGTTCCGTTGCAATGCATAATACAGCCATTAATACTTATTTTACTTTTCTGGTGCTGGACCATACCGTCGAAGGAGGGTGCTCTGATGTGCTTGAGTATTGAAGCCGTTACTGTTCAGTTACTACTGACTTTGCCACTGAAACCTTACGACAACAACTGAAACAAAGACACTCTAATGCATCAGCAAAAATGTGATATGCTTTGATAATTTACTCCGAAACTGGGTTTCAAACCAGGACTCTTTGGTTTTGTGGTCAACGTGCATACTGCGCCATCGTCAAACATCAGAGACGATACTTCAATCAAACGAAATACGATATAAGCACATATTTTTTGAATTTAAAATCATGTTTTGAAAACTTATTAAATTAATTTAAAAAAATAGAAAATGTACTCATCAGGTTCCTTTGTGTAGTTTGGACCAAGTTTTTGTTTTTTTTTATTAGTTTTTCATCGTGGACCCGAGCTTAGGGGAAATACACTACTGGACCTCCGAAGTGAAATCTTTTACTGTCTTTTTTTTGTGCCTAAAATTTGCTGTAAATTTGTAAATTTTAACACGCCTAAAATTTAACTTCAACCTAAAGCACACCCACAATAACTCTTTTTTTGAAGATTATATTTTTCAAAAAGTTAATTTCTGAAGTCTATTTTTAAAAGTAACCATATGAAATTGAGTGAAATTACCCAAACCATGTGCAAATTGTTCATCTTATATTTTTTGAAAATTTTATTTACATCAACAGCATCAATAGCAATAAATAAAAAAAAACTTACAAAGCATATTTTTGTACAGTTAAAAATATTCTAAAATTTTATTTATATTACAAAAAATCTATGAAAACAGTTTAAACATACCAAAGCATACTTTCAGGGTTAAAACAACAACGGCTAAACAAAGCACTTAAAGCATACTTTTGTGACTCGGCAATAAACTTGAAATTGTTGCATACTTTAAGCAACGATAACAAAAATAATATATTTATTTAAAACTACAAATAAATGGCCATAAAATAAAATATATATTTAACATGCATTTATCAATAAAATGTCTGCATATTTGTATTTTATAAATTTACTAACAAATTAAGCACAACACAAATTGAACGCATAAAAAAATCTCTTCCAATATGTAACAATTTATGACAATAACAAATTGTAAAACTACTGGAAATTTTTGCGATTGAACTTAACTCTGACCAAAATAAAAAAGCAAAAAAATATACATGTACAAAACATTTACTGACACGATACTTAAGCAAAAATACATACAGACCGGCTGGCTGGCTGGCTGGATGACTGTCCTCTATGTCTGTAGGCCAGCTAGGGAAAAAACAACAGACAAATAACTACAGAGAGATACCAGTACGCATGCAGGACATTATAGGCAAATTCATAGTACAGATAGTAAAAGATGCAATGGAAATTATGAACAATTTAACATTTACAATACAGGACAAAAACGACAGCACCAGCATGAGCAGCAACAACAAAATTAAGTTTAAGCAATAAAAAATTGAGTTGTTGAACAACAAAAATGGCCATATTCATTTGGATTCGATCGAAGAGGAGAGAATAAAAAAAAATATTCAGACTACGCAAATGTAAAAGAAAAACTCTTAAGATTTATACTGACTGAAGGACACCCTTTTCTGATAACTTGCTTGCTTGCTTTTCTTTTATAATATTTGAAATATTTTCTAAAATAAAAAAGTACAGGGTGGCACAAAAGGAGCTATATTGGTTAAATGGTTTATAACTTTTTTTATTTATACGATTATTATAATTTTTTTTTTTTAAATACAGTATATTATTGGGGATTTTTTTGCAATTAGCTTTGAAAAATGATATCCAGTATATTAGCATATTTAGCATATTTTCCATAACTTCTGCCAGTAGAAAACTTTTGCATCGCTTTGATCATAGTCGCCTGGCGTCTTCCGGTAGTCTAGTGGGTTATTTTATTAGTCTATGTTCGGTTCCTAGCAGAGACTCTAGTTCTACAATACGTGAAAGTTTTACACATCAGGTATCACAATGGGACTATAATATATTGCACCTAAGTGGCCTGAAACCTTCCTTTATATTTTATATCTGAAAATATTCCGATCTAAAATATTAAGACTCAACTTGCCTAACGTAGCGTATGCTTAAAGAACTCCATATTCGTTGAAAAGCAAAGTGGCAAATTATTAAAGTAGGAATGCATGTCTATGCATGTCCATGCAATCACCCTCCACCATGTCTGGCTGAGCAGATGCTGCATCATACCCGGCAAATGAAAGTCATTTTAGCTGCCAATGAAAACAAACAAAACACCCAACCAGCCAGAGACCAATTGTCGCCTATAGTGATGTGAAAAATTGTGGCCAGAGCCTATATTAATCTGTGAAATCTTTTTTAAAACGAACTACTTTTTCGACATGTGTGTTTTTTTTGTTTGTCTGTTTGTTTTTTTAAGGTCTTGGGGTGATAAAGTCAAACGGTTGGAATTTTCATTATGTTTTTTTTTTGCTGTTTGCAGCAAAAAACTGTGAAAAATATAAATATTTTTTTTCATATTCCAGTTTTTAAACTCTTTCTATCAGTTTTATTTATTTTTTATTTTTGTCTTTTTTCGAACTCTTTATCATTTATGGCAAAATCATAACGGGTGAATAAAAATCACACAAAAAATCTACTGCATACTTTAGGGAATAATGTCACAGCTGTTCGTTTATGCTCTGTGCCCTGCATGAGTGTGGTGCCTGTTTTAGCAGCGTATAAAACACTTTCACATTTCCATAGATTTGCTTTTAATATACCTGGCGTTTATTTTTTAACTTTTTCCGTTTTTTCTTTTTTTTTTTCTGTTAATTTGGTTGCCTTTTTCAGTTTGTTAAATCCATACAATTTGACAGCCAGTAGCCAGAAATAATTAAACTTAATCGGATTTACTAAAAAAAAAAACCTGCGCTTTTTTTGTGTCCTGCTTTAAAGCATATTAGAGAGTTATGAAATTTGTGTTCTATAAAAAATTACGATGTTGATGATGATGATGATGACGATGACGGTACTGATGATTTTTATTATGGAGAAATGCTATAGGATTTGTTAAAAAAAAAAATCTATAAACTCGGTGGGGGCTAATGAAACATGCAATTTAAAAATTTATAAAATTTGTCAAAAAATTTAAAAAGCTTAACAGATTTGTTTCATAAATAAATAAATAAAAAAAAAAATTTCGACTATAGAGCGGTTTAAAAACCATTTAACTATATAAGGCACTTAAAAATATTTGGAAAAAGAAACACACATGTGAAATTTATTTAACCAGCATCAGTAGCGTAGCCCCCGCTTAATAGTTGAAATCATGCTTGTATTTTTCTTTTGAAACCGAAAAGCATTGCAACACCAAGTGAATTATTTTTAATTTTGTTGAAAACAGGCAAAAAAGTTTCGAATGTTCCAATTTTCGAACTAATATTCGAATTATCCAACTAATGGAATAAACACAGTTGGAACGAATGGCGAACTTGGAACAGCACGACGAACTTATCGAGAATATTTCGTTGCGAAAAAGTTTCGAGTACATAAAATCTAAGTAGAAGAGGACTTGTGATAATCGCAGGTAATGCCATTTGGAAACCATTCCTAATGGGAAACACTTTCTTGATCAGAATTAGTAAATTTTTCTCGCACTAATGTTCGCATTTTCTAACGAACTGTATAAACTCTATTGGAACGAACGAAGAACTGCGCAGAATACGACGAACTTATCCATGTTCGAATTTTCGAATTAATGTTAAAATTTTCCAATGTTCCAATTTTCGTAATAATGTTCGAATTCTCGAACTAATATTCGAATTATCCATTATTAGAATTATTATCTAATGGAATGAACACAGTTGGAACGAACGGCGAACTTGAAACAGCACGACGAATTTATCCATGTTCGAATTTATGAATTAATGTTCAAATTTTCCAATTAATATTTGAATGTTCCAATTTTCGTACTAATGTTCGAATTTTCGAAGTAATATTCGGACGGCGAACTTGGCACAGCACGACAAACTTTTAGGCAATATTTTGTTGCGTAAATTCGTCGAATAAGGTAAAATTGGTGCATGTTATTCCCGCAGCTGTTAAAGGCCCTGAAAAAAAAGCTTCAAAAATTGAATACGTCTCTTTGATAGCAGAGGCGCTGCAGCACTGCTATTAATTTTTAATTTCAGTAAGAGTTTTAGAAAATTAGCAAAAACTTTAAATTAAAATAAGCATAGTTTTAACGAAGAAAATTGCATTGACATTTAGACTAAAAATTGTATAAAAAAAAAATAATGTCTCTTATAAGAGGCACAAAATTCTTTATAATCTTTCGCTTGCATTCTCTAGACGACCTTTAGGGAACTCCTTTTTTCAGTTGTTCTATTTTCAATTTATTTAATTAATTATTTATTTACTTATTTCCTCTATGTTAAATTTTTTTCGTACATTTCGTCTGCATTATACTCACATTTCTTAATTAATTGTTTGACCGCCCGGCTACCAAATATTGACAATTATTTAAAGAGTTTTTTTTCCTTTTTCTTTCCACTTCTTATCATAATGTTTATACAATTTGGTTTGCAATTTTCATTTCGTATGACTGCTTCAGATAACCACAGATATATTAAGGAGGCACAAATCTGAATATACTACACTTTCCGTATACATTAAAGAAGCAACCATCCATTCATCCATCCATTATTTCATTAAGAAACTCATTTTAACTAAAAATGTTTCTTCACCATTTAATTCCACTGTTACAGCAATCTGCCCGTTGAAAATTTATAAGCATATTTAATCATACATTCAAGCACGTAGAACTGAATGTTTCAGTTCTGCGTGTTTTTGTTAAAACCCCCACTAGAAATGATATTCAGGAAATTTGAAAGAAAAAAATAATTAATATATGCATGAAATCTTGCACATAAAATTTCGTATGTTCGAAATAAATTTCGAACGAAATTTCGAAATTTCGAAACAAATTTCGAATTTTCGATATTTAAATTTTTCAAAAACTAAATGAATTAAAATAGGAAAAGGTGTCCAAGAAATATTTTTATTAAATCGTGAAACGCTTTTTAAAAGTCTTATTATGAAAGATTTTCGAAATCTTTTATATAGAGTTTTAAAAATTAGAGAAGTTTTAAAATTCATGCCAATATAAAGAAAATAATAATATTTCTTAATACTTTTTTTAACCTTTTTTTATTATTTGAACAATCTATTTTGTTCGTGTGTAGTGAGCTCAACTGGGCGAGCACAACGTTCGCCATATTCCGCGCTTGTACAGCCACATCGTATTCCAGGAAATCACCTTTTTAGTCACTGAATGGTGCAGAATCCCCATAGTATTAATCAAGGTTAGGTTTGGTTTGAGTGATGGTTATTTTTCGTAAAAGTTGTGCTTAATGAGCGCACGAAATTCAGTTTTTTCCATGTCCTAATCAAATCACAATGGCTGTGAAAGACAAACTACGAGAAGATGTACGGAATTTATTAAAATTTTTACAGAAGCCAGCTGACAAATCCCTGCCGACAGTAGTAATGTTGGCCTTTAAGTTAAGAAGTGAGAAATTAAAGAAATCGCCGACTTATTGACCCGCCGTAAAACGGTTTTACTTTTCCCACGACTTCATTAAATATTGATTTTTTTTTTAACTTTGCCAAATGAAGGTCTACTGCAGGCAATGCTCGCCATTCTAAAGACTTATAGATAACCAACCGCAAAGATTTAACATGGATTTTCTCTTAAGTGAAATTTCCATTTAGGCAGTTGTAAGAAGGACCCTTACGTCCAAAGGCCGAAACCATTATGAAAAAATATAAAGGAATTGCAAACGAAACAGTTTTGTAGTGTCGTCATGTACAATTAATTGCAGCTCATTAAACTTTATATGTGGCATTATCCTTAAATGTCTGACAGCCAGAATTGTCCAACGACAATAAAAGCAGAATGTACACATGTATGTATGTGTGTGTGTGTGTGTGATATTATTGTTGTCTGTATTTCCCCACTACTGTTGCATTGTCCTTATGCTGATTGAGTTGAAATGGGGAGCAGCCTTAAAACCATTTAACCATTTAATTCACCGACAATTACACATATTTACACAATTTATACGAGCGGCCAGTAGCAAGAAACGAACGCATAACAAACGTCCCATTTTGTTTATCTGCAAAGCGAAAATGAATTTATATAATTTTTTTTTTGTTATTTATTCCTTCTTCAAATGGTGAAGACACAGCATGATTAAAAGGTCTACGAATAGGCTTCCTTGCTGGCCTCCCCCCTCTTGAGGCACAGCCAGTGGGAGGACATTTTGTATGATGATTGTATTATATTGTTATGTTGATGGGCTAGTTGTTGATGCTATTGGCATTATAAAAGAATAATTCCTTCTGTACAAGTCTAGATATACGGCTAATAAATGGATTTTTTTTTCCAATTGTTTAGATTGAGGAGAAAGATGGAAAAACGAAAGGAAAGAACGTACTTATGCATTAGAATAAGAAATAAAACTTATAAAAGTTGGAGCACTTTTTTCAAATATTTTCGAAATTAATTTCGAATTTTCGAAGTTAAAAAATTTCGGCCCACAGTCAATTTAAACGATGTTCTTTTCCTCAATACCGAATATGTAATAAAATTTCATACTTTAGAAACTGAATTCGGTTTTAAACAGAGTTAAAATTATTTGTTGGGATAGAATTTCGAGTGAATAAGAAATTTTCGCCAGATGAAAATATCGATGCCTGTGCGAGAAGTTATCGTATGTTACACTTTTTCCAAAATCAATTCTTTTATGCAAACTTGTTCTAAATACATTCAATCAATTGCTGATAAAAGTATAGCGATAATTGTTGCAGTTATGGAGGTAACACTATATATATTTTATCGTATGTGATAGCTAATGCTGTCAGGCAAATAATAAAAAAATAACGCTCTCCTGTAAAATTTAGTTTTTGTAACATACGATAATTTCGCGCACAGAAGTCCTTCTGCATCTCACAAATTCAAAGAAGTTTAATTTCTTTTGCTCTTTAATTTAATTTTTTTTGGTTATTTATTTTTCAAAATGTTTTAAAAGTAGACGGTTTTGATTAGATTTCGAAATAAAGTTCGAATGGTCCAAATGAGTTGTGTTTGCATTTGCAAAAATCTATAAGTAAAAAAAAAATTTCGATTAAAAATTTTACAGACACAGTGGACTACGGATAATTTGAAATCCAAATAAGATTTCTATTAAGAGCAAAACAAAAAAAAGTCGTTTTTTGTTGAGTCAATATTCAGTTTATTGACAAAATTATTTTAGTGTTCACACATACAAATTTTAATTAACTCACCAAACATTTGACAACTGGAAAAGAAAATTGTTTTATTTTGGTCGTGAAAATTTGTTTAATAAAAAAATCAAAGTTTACAAAAATGGAAATAAATTCTTATTTTAAAATAATTTGTGAACAGTGAACATAGTAAGACTATGTTGAAGGTGTTCCACATTAAGTATACTTGTATATTGTATGAGCAGTGAGTAAACGAATAAATTTTGCGAATCTCACATTTTATACTTGGGGTTCAAAATCCCTGCTTTTTCTTTTAATAAAATTGTAATAGAACTTCAGAGGCCAATTACTCGGAAAGTAAGAGTTTCCCTTCATTTTTTTAAATTTATTTTTTCTTCTCTTCGTTTCTAGCAGGGGCCCTGAAATTTATTTCTTCCAAACTTTGTCAAAGCGGCGAAACAGTCACACCCAAATCACTTTTTATTTTATGTACAGGCGTGAAATTCTGTAATTTCACGTTGATGCCACGCGTACTACAAAATGCTGTTGTTGACGGCGCTTATTGGGCCCGTTTTTCTGTTGTCCACGAAGCCCTTCCATTTTGCTCATCCAAATACCAAATAGAATTGTTTGATTTGTTTCGATGCAGCTCATTCGCTGTTTCTTTATTTTATAGCTATTTGAGAGATTAAAATGAAGCAGTTTCAACTTATTTAAAGCCGACTGACTGTACCAATCAATTAATGTGTGTGGAATATCCATAAATTTATTTAAGAAAATATTTTTTTGTTAATAATTTTAACATTTTATACCCCTTTTAAATCTTCGAATTTTAGTTCGAATTTTCGAATTCACAAAACGTGCCATAATTTCAATTAAATTTTGGAAATTAAAAAAAAAATTCCATTACAAAAATAAAGTTAAATTTTATAACTACAGTGACAACTTCCATAAGGGGATATCTCTCATAGACGGACAAAATTTTTTTAGAAAATTTTAAAATGATTTTATTAAATTTTTTTACCGCCCATTGAAATTAAGTCGTCGGTGAGAGTTCGCTTATGAGAGATTTCACTGTATTTATATTTACTTTAAATTCCCTGGTATAATCCCATTTTTTCTTATGCTTTAATTGAATTGTATTGTTGTGTAGTAATTTAGAGTTTTCAATTGCATTCCCTGCATATTTTTTTGCAGCATTAGTTCACTATGAATCTATTTCTGCTCCCACTTTCTTTTATTTGAATTTTTCTCTTCTTATATATTAATTTTTTGTGTGTAGTACTTTTTTCTCGAGTGTAGCCTCCCGCAAGCTTTGCATTTTGAATGGCTTTATAACCAGACATATAAATTGTTAATGCAACTTTATTATTTTCCCATAAATTATTTTCCCAATTGCTTTTTTTCTTCTTCAAATTTAATGGCCCGTTCAATTGTATTGATACATAAATTGATGTTTTTTATAATAAAACAGAGAATAAAATCGAGGTTTATTTATTAAACTCTTAATTTTTTATGTTTTTTTTTTTTTTTTTTGTTAAATTTAAACTCTTTGTGCAAATATTTGAAATAACTCGCAGCGAATATATGGAAATTTCTAATTGAAATTTAATTCAAAATGGTCTTAAGTCTTAAAAAGAATTTTAAAAAAAGAAGCGTACCCAAACCGTATGGTTAAATTTTAAAGCAGAGCGTTGTTTAGATAATTTTATTTATTACGTTTGGTTTTTGTAAAGCAGTCTTTCAAAAAATTCTATTCCGTAAGTTTATGCAATTTTCAGTTCAGAAGCCTATTGAACAGTTGAAAAATATATAGAGGGCCAAGAATTTTACTAACGAAAAAAACACTGTTTTAGACCAAAAGATTTCTTTTTAAATTTAACTAAATCAGTTTTTACGGGCAAAGTTAAATGCGCCAGCTCTCGTTCATGCTAAAAGTATGGCATATGAACTAAATGAATGGAATTTTATTTTTAAATAGGAAAACACGAGGAGTCCACCAAAATCAAATTTCAAATAACTCAAACAAATGATATTTTTCTTTAATAAAACACAACATGTATTTAAAATTAACCATAGTGAAGACGTTATATTAAATTTATGGAGCAACATTTGAATGATTTCAAAATAGCGAGGAGACTAAACTACAAGTACTTTTTTCTATTACTCGAATTGTTTTCATAAGACTTGGACAACACTTCCAATTATAGAGCAATTGAAATTAAATCCAGTACACTTTGTATATGTTTCCTTCTGGTGTACAAAAATGTTCGCAGTTGTGTCGGCCATTAAATTGTGATGGAGCTGTGAAAGTCCAAATCAAAGTCAAAGTCGCTTATAAATAGTTCCAAGTTATTTCTTCTTATTATCTGCCCTTCCATAGTGTAGTTTTGTTGTTGAGTGTCTTTTTTTGCTACTAGCTCTCTTCACTCTCAACTACAAAACTATATTAATGCGTTTCTTAATCTTCTTTCTTCTTAATTTCGTTTTCAGTTTTTCAAATTTTCAATATATGAAACAAAATATTTAAAATAATCATTTTGCCAAAACGATGCTCTCTTCCCCACCCGTTATATGCAACCAATCTAAATGTTTCCCTTCCAAATGTTGCCCCGTCTTAATTAACACTATGGTGTGTTTAATTCAACAATGTTTCTCAATAATAAAAAATTTGCATAACAAAATAGGGACTTGAAAAAAATTCTTTCCACTGGACATAGCTGCAGACAGCGCAGCTTCTGTCCGTTTGCGATTTACGTATTGTTCTTTTCAATAGAAAAAGTGGTGAGTTTATTTGTGGTGAATACTATGCGAATAAATTTCAAATCAGGGGATAATAAGAGAAATTAAATCTCTTCAATAAAAATCTTAAGAGACACACAGCACACATAAATCACTTTTGTTAACTGTGATTAATGATGCATTTTTTGTGCTTTTGGTACAAATTTGCGATTTAAAAAGGCCATAATAACTTTGATAGTGCCAAAAAACCTTTTTTTTTAAGAATATTAGAACAATATTATAAATAATATTGTCATTCGAAACAGGGAGAAAATTATTATGAAAATGTACTGTACACAGGGCTGCCAGATAAAATTCTTCAAAAATCATCAAAATCGCAATAAAATATGAAAAACACGTCATTTGAGCTTTGAAAAATCGTAAAATCGGACAATGGAAAATGTATATTTTAAAAACATTTTTTTATATTTTTTGTGGTTTCAAGTCACTTTCACGAAATCTGATTTTCAGAACATGCCTGATTATATAATAATTATACAAATTAAAAAACATTTAATCGTATTGCATTATACATACATGCTTACATTTGTTGTAACGGCGGCATAATACAATAGATTTTATTTTGTAGCTAATGACGCTGTACATTTGATAAAGAAAATTATAAGAATTAATTTGTAAATTGTTCCCTTGAGAGGCAATTTTTCTAAACAATTTTTTTAATGATTTAAGAAATCTAACCAAACATGTAGGAAAAAGAAAAAGTGCCAAGAATAACAAAAAGTGTCACATTTGGGTGCATTTTATAAAAGTAGGAAAAAAGTACCTAAGCTAACTACATATGTCGCATCTCTTTACTTTTTTACTGGCATCCAGAAATATTCCAAAAACAAATTTAACCCATATATTCCAATTCGCTCTAAATTTTGGTTCTGTATTTTATTAGGTATTTTATTATTTACTAATTTGAGTTTGGGTTTTATTTCCCCTCGCTCAAAAAAACCTTTATCACCTATTTCTTGATCTCAAACGTTTTCAATTTTTGTAGTTGGGGGTTTTTTTCTGATTTCGATATTCCCAAATTTCCCATTCTATTCCCCTTCTCTCGCAGCCAACTTTTAGTGGTTTCTTTAACTCTTCTTAAGTTTCTCCTGTTGCATTTCAATTTAGTTTCTAGAAAGTTTTGTAGTGCCCGGACGTCTTTGGTATAACGTTGATTAATTAAAATAAAAAATTAATATCAAGTGCTTGCTAATTTGAAACTTTACTAGATTATTGAACATTTTTAATTGTTCTTTGATAATATGGAAAATATTTTGCATAAAGTAGAAGGGCTGATTGCGCAACCTCTTTTTTCTTTCGTTAACGGCTGGTATCTCTCATATGGTGCCGTATATTTGAGGAGAAAATGTGAAGGTATGTTAAGTGTGTTAGTTGGTGTGATTGGGTGTATTTATATTACGATGGGCAATTATGGTGAATTTTATTATTTCAACATGATTGAAAGCAAGTGGAAAAAGGCAGTTGAATTGTTTTTGTACGAATTTAAATTGTTTGTTGTAAATTATAAAATGCAACAGAACAACTGACATATTAAAATTGTTTCATATAAAATTTTTAGGGCTTGTGCTGTGTTGTACATAATCAATTCCATAGTTGTTGTAATTTTTTGCTCTTTTCTTTACTCGCAGGCAGAGATCATTCCAAAGCCAATTTTAACACATATAATTCAAATCGCTCTTTAATATAGTTAACTGTGTGTGTATTATTAGAAATTTTTTTTATTTGATTTTCTGCATATTTCTACTACCCCTCGCCCAAAAACGTTGAACTGCTATTTATCGTATATTTTTCACTTCCTTCCTTTCCATTTGAAGTAGTTGGGTGTTTTCTTAGTATTATTTGGGGTTTCTCCAAAAATTTCCCATCCTATTCTTCTTCTCTCATATACAACTTTGAGAGATTTAACTCTACCAATGATTCTCCTTTTGAATTTCAATTTAGTTTCTAGAAATTTTTGTAGTGCGCGGATGTCTTTATTATACCGTTGAGTAAATTAAAATGTAAAAATAATATGAAGTGCTTACCAATTTGAAAATTTTTAATTGCTCTTGGATAATATGGAAACTATTTTGCATCAAGTAGAACGGCAGATCGCGCAGGCTCTTTTGGGTTTCGTTAACATACGGGCATCTTTCATTAGTTGCCGTATATATGAGGAGTAAAACTAAAGGTATGTTAATTGCGTTAGTAGGTCTGATTGTATGTATTTAAACTACTATGGGCAAAATTATTAAGCTGAACAAGGTATTCAACACGATGGAGCCAGCCGAATAATCTAGTGCATATAAATCAGTTGAATTATTGTTGTACGAAATTAAATTGTTCCTAATAAATTCATATACTATATAAATTCATATGTATTTACATACATATATTTCATATACAATTTTCAATGCTTAGCGCTGTGTAGTACAAAATCATTTCTGTAGTTGTTCTTGTTTATTGCTATTTTCTTTACTCGCTGACAGAGGTCATTCCAAAGACAAATTTAACATATATAATCCTAATCGCTCTATTGTGTTAACTACAGTAACTGTGTGTTTCATTTGCTAATTTTTCTTATTTTTATTTTCAAATATTTTCACTACCTATCGGTTAAAAAAGCATCAACTGTTATTTATCACATATTTTTCACTTCCTTCCTTTTCCATTTTACATACATATGCATATGTTTTCTTAGTTTTCTTCATGATTTCTCCAAAAATTCCCCTTTCTATTCCCCTTCTCTCAAAAGCAACTTTCGGTGGGTTCTTTAACTCTTCTTATGAATCTCCTTTTGCATTTCAATTTAGTTTCTAGAAATTTTTGTAGTGCGCGGACGTCTTTAGTATACTGTTGAGTAATTTAAATTAAAAAACTTAAAATAAAAATTAATTTAAAAAGTGCTTGTTGACAGTTTGAAATTTTAGTAGATAATTTAAAATTTTTAATTGTTATTTGATAATATGGAAAATGTTGTGCATGAAATACAACTGCAGGTTGCGCAGCCTTTGTTCTCTTTCGTTAACGATGGGTATCTCTCATATCTTGCTTTTATATTTGAGGAGAAATCCACTGAAGGTATGTTAAGTACGTTAGTAGGTGTGATTGTGTGTATTTATTCTACTGTGGGCAAATGTTTGATGGTGAACAAAATTATTCAACACGATTAAGCAAGCCAAACAAGCAAGTGCAAATTAAATAGGTGAATTATTGTTGTACTGAATTAAATGTCACTTGGATATTCATATGCATATGTATGTATACATATGTATTTATATACTTATAATAAAAAAGTTTTAAGGCTTAGCGGGGTGTTTCACTAAATCAATTTCTTTGTAGTTGTTGTTATTTTTTTTTTCTTTTCTCGCAGACAGAGATTATTCCAAAAACAAATTTAAGACATATATTCCAAATCGCTCTTAATTTCAGTTATGTATTTTATTATTTACTAACTTTGCTTTTTTGTTTCTATGCATATTTTTACTGCTTTGGCTAAAAAAAACGTTTATGCATATAAACGTATGTATGTATATCAACTAATTTGTACGTCTTTTTCAATTTTATTTTAATTGAGTGTATTCTTAAAGCTCTCTCATATAAATGTTGGTGGGTTTAACTTCAGAATACTTTTTATTGTCTCTTTTGAATTTCTATTCAGTTTCTAGAAATTTTTTCAGTGCGCGGGTGCCTTTTCTAATTGTATAGTAAATTAAATGAATAAAAAGAAATTAAGCAGTACTTGAAATTTTAAAAATTTTACTAAAAAAAATAGATTTTTTAATTATTCTTTGATATTGTGAAAATATATAAATACATATACATTTTCATATGCGCAACAAGCTGAGCTACAGACAGAGAAATCTCCTTTGGCTTTCTTTAACAGACGTGAATCTCTCATATGTTGCCTTATATTTGAGGAGAAAATCGAAGGTATTTGTAGATGTAGTTGTGTGTATTTAAACTAGTGTGGCAAAATTTATACTAAACAAACTTATTTAATAAGATGGCAGCCGTCAAAAATATAAATGCAATGTTTGTAATTGTTAACGACTGAAGGCCTGGCCTTTCTGTTTAATAAAATGTTTCTTTTGAAGAGCACAACGCCAAGTCCAAGCATTTTTGTTCCTTTTGCATGAAACGCATTCAAGACAGCAAACTACCGACTACAACCTGTCGAAATAGAATATATGTTATATGTGTGTATATGTATAAAAATGATTAATTTAACCACGACCACTGTTGTAGCTGTGGCCAATTTCGGTTAATTTCTATTTTTATCAGCGACATGAACACATTCAGTGTTGCCAATATAAAAAAAAAACTTATGTAATAAATGAGAGCATATAAATATTTCATTTCGTTATATAGAAAACTCTACCACAAATGTAAAAGATTGTAAATGCTTTAATAATCAAGAAGTTTTAAACAAATAAATTGATTTGTTTTATGTAATTCTATTTTATAAAAGTAAAATATTGAAATATGGCAATATTGAAAATATATTTCAGCTGGTTATGGTATAGCTGTCGTTTTCAAAATAATTGAGTGCAGCCAACTACATTTGTAGTCCATGTAGATTCTAGCCTGCTGTTTTGACTGTGTGTTTCATGTTTTACAGATTTCTTTTAATTATTAAATTCTTATGATAACGTTGTCAAGGGTTGCCATTGCGCCTGTAATGAATATGAATTCATTTTATTTACCAATTTTTAATTTTAATCAGTGTTGCCAAATATTTTTTAAACCAAAACTATAAAAGAGTGTATACGTATGCACATATTAATTTAATATCAAATTTTCATAAAGAATAAAAAAAAAATGCTAAAGAAAAACAATGCAAATACATAAATTTTTTAATGGAATTTGTTTGGATTTTCAAATCTAACAAATTTTTCCCCTGTACTGAAAATTTTAAAATATCGACATAATACCATCTTGTTGATCAGGTGGAATATGTATCAATATTGTTACACATCCATATTTAATTATTTTTAATAATGTTTTCGTATAAACCATGTGTGGACTGTAAAATATATATAAAATTGTATTAAATAAAAAAAATAAATATTTTTGAATTTATTTGTGAAAAAAGTATAGTAAAACACAAAACGAAACAGAAAAACTTAACTTCGTTTGAAAATGTTGCGTTAATTGAGGTTTTTTTTTATAGTCACCAATCTTAATTATTTGGGTGTTGCGCTTCTCGAGGGTTGCGTTAACCGGGGTTATATTGTGTCTTTAAAAAAGTATCTTTTAATAAAGATTCTTTAAAAAAATTTATCCTTTTAAAGTATCTTTCGAAAAAGTACCTTTTTAAACCTTTATTTTTAAAAAAGCAACCTTTTAAAAATCCCTTTAAAAATATTAGTTTCAAAAAAATTCCTTTTAAAATAGTATTTTTAAAAATCATTTTTAAAATTTTTTAAAAAAAACTACATTTAAAAAGTTACTTTTTAAAAAAATTTATCCTTTTAAAGTATCTTTCGAAAAAGTACCTTTTTAAACCTTTATTTTTAAAAAAGGAACGTTTTAAAAATCCCTTTAAAAATATTAGTTTCAAAAAAATTCCTTTTAAAATAGTATTTTTAAAAATCATTTTTAAAATTTTTTAAAAAAAACTACATTTAAAAAGTTACTTTTTAAATAAGTTCTTTTTAAAAATTTACATTTTAAAACAGAACATTTTGATAAAGTATCTGTTAAAAATATACGTTTTAAAGAAGTATCTCTTAAGGAAATTCCTTTTACATGGAGTAGTCTTTAAAAAGTACCTTTTAAAAACGTTATTTTTAAAAAAGTACCTTTCAGAAAAGTTAATTTTAAAGTAGTATTTTTAAAAACTACAGTTTAAACATTTCCTTGAAAAAATATCTTTCAAAAAACTACTTTTAAAAAGCAAACTTTCAAAAAAGTACCTTTCACAAGCCCACAGCTTGTTAAAACCCTTTTATTTTTAAAAAATTTAAATTTCGTTAATTGGGATTTTCTAGGACTTTTAAAAATATTTTCTTACATGCAAAACGTCGTCGCGATTTGTACTTCATATTTAAGTGGTACTTATTTGTACACTTTTATGGCTAATTAAAAATTTATTTACTTTCTATTTTATATTTCTTCTCAAAATTTCCCTTTTGATGTATCGAAGTATCTTTAGCATTATAAATTGATAATTTAGTATGCAGTACTGAAATGCACAATTATATGCTTAACGGTGGGTATGTTGCAGGAATTTTAAGCGTTTCGTTACAAAATGCCTTCTCTATCCGTTTGTGTTGTTGTTGTTGTTGTTGTTTTGCTTTTTTAATTTGCAACCACTGAAGTACGTCTACTTAAATAAAGAGATAACAATTTGAATTTACATTTTCATTTAATGTGTGTTAGTTCAGAGTTTTGTGTGTGTGTGTGTGTGTCTGGGCAACTGTTGCAAATGTGTGAAAATTTCCAATGATTTTATACCCTTAAGGTTTGAAAATCGATAATTTAAAACCATTTGAATTTTTCACAATACAGTTGCCAACTACTACAAAAAGAGTGTGTGGCTGCAATATGACCAGCAAAATAATTCAAATATTTAAAGTTGAACAAGTATTTACGGACTGTATGAGTTTGCCATACAATTGCAGCAACAGCAATTGCAATCTCTAAATTCCAATGGTAATTTTTGACAGTTTATTACTTAATTATAAATTGACTTCATCGTTATTATTATCACAATCATTATCCTCGTACGGGTAATTGCAAATGGTTGCATAAAACGTTTCTGCAATTGCATTTGTGTCGGTCATGGCGCAGTTGTTGGCCATAGAAATATTTTGTTGGTGTCAAATTTATAATGTCCACAGAGAATAAAAGGGCATAAAGGCAAACCAAATGTTTAGTTAATTGTTAGGAAATTTCCAATTAACAATTTAAAATTATCTCCATCATATACTCGTACGCATATACATACATATATGTAGGTACATACATATAAAACATATGACCGGTTGGGTAACGATATCAGCAGCAGGTAAGGGCAATAGAAAATCTTTAGAAGAGGAGGAGCACAGATTTCAGTAAATATTTTTTTTTACGTAGGACCAGCACTCCTGTATAGGGGTCATATACATGCGATGCATTGTGATGGAACTTAGAGGAAAGGGATGGTTAGTGAAATGACAGGAGGTGAAGCTTCACTGTCATACAACCCTGTCTCGGCAGGTTTTTTGTTTAGAGGAGCGACTCTGATGTCAAGGAGATGTATTTAATTTTGAAGCTGTGTTTTCAGTAGCCATTTTTAGTAATTATTTTACTTCGCTGGTACTATAGAATGCCCCGACAAAGGAGAGCGTTCTGCCTGTGCCTGTGGATGGGTTACAGCTGAAGGCGGTACTGTTCAGTGACCAGTGACTATGCCTTTTCCACTGAAACCTTCCGACAACAACTGACACAAAGACACACTAAGGCACGTCAGAAAAAAAACGCGAGATGTTTTTATTAGTCTGAAAGTGTTCTCGAACTCAGGATATTTTTGGTTTGGCATTTAAAGTGCAGACTACTTCAGCGTTCGCCACTCTTTTGATTCACAATTGAAAAATATTTCTTTTATGAATCGTAATCTTTTAAGCTTCCGCTTCCCTGCTCTCAAATTTTATTTAAAGTCGTTTTCTCCTAACTTGGGCGTTACACGATCAAGTTTGGCTTTTACAATTTTAATACATTCACACTTTTTCACTAGCATTAGAAACAGTCTAAGATTCCTTGGATCTTGGTATAATGCTGTAGCCTAATTCACACATATCTTTGAAGATAAATAAAGCCAGGGGTAGACTTGGTTACATAAAATGCTGGGCATGACCCTTGTATCAAGAAAACCCTATAAATATATTGCTTGTTCGTCCGATTCTGTAATATGAATCGATTGTATGGGATCCTATTGATCAAACATATTCAAATGCTATTGAATCGGTATAGCAGCAATTCCTGTCTTCGTAGACTACACTTTAATCCACTTAACTTACCGTCATAGGCAGCTCGACTGCCTGCTCTAAAACTTCTTGCTTTGAAAAGCCGTAGAACAATGTTCAATGTGTTGTTTAATTTGAAAATTATTAATAGCGATATCTGTGCACAAAATTTGCATCGTTGGCAACGACTGTAAAATGTGGACAAAAATAAATTGAAAAAAAAGCCAAAGCCATTTTTTTATTAAATAAAGTGCTGTCAAAATAAATAAGTTTCTGTCAAAATTGCACAAAAAATGTTATCTGCAACTGGGATTGTTTTTTGTTATGCACCTGGAACACACCTTATATTCTTATGTTTGTTAACATTTTTTATTTTCGGTAAGGAAAAATCCATAGACAATAAATAAAAATATAAATACGCTCATGCTTTTAAAAATTTATGCGAATTTGCTTTAACATTTTCTTTCCAATTGTGTGTTTGAAATTAGAGGCAAGAAAACAGCTGATGACTGCTATTCTCATGAACATTTTCGGCTTGCTTTCCTGATGATAACTTTTGAGAAATAATATTGGCTTTTAAATTGCTTAAAATTTGCGCCACAGCCGTCAACTGAAATAATTTTTAGCAAACAGTATTTGTGAGAATTTAGAAAGGCAACTTTTTGTTCATGTACGAATAACTACAGCGTTAGGCTGCACACCCCTGCTATAGTTTCATATTTACAAAAATAAATTAAACAAAATTAAATTTCATTATTAATATTGTTTATCTAAAACATAGAATGTGTTTGTGTGTGAGAGCAATTTCAATTTTCTATTAATTTCCATTTATAATTGATTTAATTTCAATTCTTGTGTTGTTTGTATTCGCCAACTAACGAATGTTGGTTTGTAGATGCAGTATTTTAAACACATTGAACGTGACCAAGTAGTTAAATAAATTTATAGGTGGTTATAATTTATGAAACAGACCTGCATAAAATCTGATAAATTTTGAAAGCAGCAAAGTAAAAAATTTAAATAAAAATACGCAAATTTCAGGTGGCTCCCACCTTCTAACTTGAAAAAAAAAAAATAAAAAAGTAGCATTTGAAGGCAACAAGGAAAAATATCCAATTCTTTCCGACTAATAACGTTACGAACTGTAGATTGATTTGGATTTAATAATAACTAAATACATATATGCTAGCAATTAAATATTATTATAAATAAATATTACATTGAAATATATTTATTAAGCTCGAGGTCTTTTTTTTTTGGTATTTTACTTGTTTTTATTCGATATTTCGTTAGCAGCTTGTTAACATCATCAGGAATAATAGGAAATTATAATTTTTTTAAATATAAAAATATTTTTGAAACATGTCAGAAATTTTTTCTCATAAAATTTGTTTGAAAAGTTAAAAAATGCGTAGTAAAAAAAAAAATAAAATAAAAAAAAAAAATTATGTCACAAAATTTTCAAAATTATTTTTATTCAAAAATATTTTTATATTTCAAAAAATTATAATTATATATATAATATATTTCAATATAATAAAAAAGGTCAATTAAGAATATAATAAAAAATAAATATTACATTACAAAAACAATATATTTTAAATATTTATTAGTAAAACGAATTAGAATATAAAATTAAAATATGAAAAAATTTTCACTTTTAGAAGCGTGTACAATTTTTGAAATTAAGAAATCTTATAAGACTACAGGGCCACACCTGATCCAAGAAAGAAAAAGCTTGAATATTTAAAACTGTCTGTCTGGCCTACGATGTCACACGATAACGATCGGTGGCTTCATTACAAAGAATACTCGATATGTTGTTTTTATTTTGAATATAATTAAACCACCGATCGATATCCTGCGATATTATCAGTCTGGCAGTATATTTTATATAAATAATTTACTAAGAACACTAATTATTTAAGCTGTAGGTCTTTTTAATATATGTAATATTTATTTTTATTCGATATTTCGGTACTCCTTTGTGTAGCCAAATTCAGAAAAATTGGTTTTATTATAAAATAGTGTAATTAATATAAAAAGAGGTCAAAAAACTAGAAGAATTAAGAAATAATTTACAGTATAAAAAAACATATTCCAAGAGGTTGACTAATTTTTGTTTTTTGTGATTCGCATTTAAATTTAAAGAAAAACTTTCTTAAAAGTACTAACGAAAGTTTATAAATTACATATTTTAAATAAATATACATTTTAACGTATGTTCGAAAATTCGAACTTAATTTCGAAATTCCGAAATTTTATTAAATATTAATTCGTATGCTAAAATATTATAAAATCAAATTTAGTACGTACAATTTTAGTTAATACGCACGCAGAATTATGTTCGAAAATCTTAAAAATAAGAACAAATTTAGTTTTTGTATGGTAAAATGGAATATTTAAAATGTAATGATAATATTACAAGTTCAATTAATAAACATCTGGTAAAATCGAAAATTAATTAATTAAGATTTCGGGAAAATTAAGAATTTTTTTTTATATGATGAGTACATATGCGATTGTGCTGGAAATAGAGGAAAGCAATAGTGAAAAAGATAACAGATGGTTAAGGGATATAGAAACGAAAGCTTCACTATATTACAACTCTGCTTTGCACGTTTTTTGTTTATTATAGTGTGTAACTCCTATGACGTCAAGAAGACTTATTTAATTTAGAAGCTTATTTCAGTAGCCATACTTATTTATTATTTTACTTAGCTCCACTACACAATACCAGTGCAGTAGGTTGCTCTTATGTGCATGTGGAAGCCCGAACGGTACAGTGACCAGTGACTATGCCTTCGCCACTGAAACCTTCGGACAACAACAGACTCAAAGCCGCACTAATGCACATCAGAAAAAATGTGAAATATTTTTAGGACTTATTTTAAAATTGGGCTCGAACCCTGGACTTTTTGGTTTTCTAGCTAACATGCAGAATACTTCAGTTATCGCCATTCTCCTAAGTGCAAATACGTATTAAATATTTGTTTAAATATGACTTTTTAACTATGTTCGAAAATTCGAACTTTATTTCGAAATTTATAATTTCAATGACATATCACAAATGGTTTTAATTATAATATGTTGCAAACATTTCTTTAAACATCAATTCGAAATTATGTTCGAAAATTCTGGAAATCTTAATTTTTTTCCTGGACCAGATTTGTAAAGCGGGGCTGTATGTGAACGCATTAATTTTTGAACTGGAGTAGATCCATTATACTTACCGTCGAAGGAGGGCGCTGTTAGCAGGGGCAAATTCTATAGAAATTTCAATCGATATCGAATGCCGTAATTTGAGTTTTTGACATTTTTGTTTCTAACAAACCACTTGTTTCACCTACGCATTCACATTAATATACATAATACCATGGTACAATGCTATACTAGGTAGTCTAGCAAGGTCAGCTGACTGTGTGCGTACAACTGTCAAATTACACTCAAAGTTTGCCTATGTACACGCACACTATTAAATATCCGTTGTACACACTTTAATAATTAACATAAGCATGTTTTGTCTTTCATTAGTAAATGGTAGTATGCATTTCATACATACAATTTGGAAAAAAACATGGTTGCATCACTAAGTACTACTAGATTTTGCCAAAATCTAGTGACGAAGTAGATTTTGTTTTGTAAGGGAAATCTACTAAAAACACAACTATACTTTGCTAAAAATCTCTGGATTTCATGCGAATGTAAATGGGTTATTAGACCCTGACCTACTATCGCAGACAATCGTACGATTCATTCACAGGGGAACGCAAGTAAAGTCTGTTGGATTTTAAAAAATCACTTCGAAATGACGTTGTACACATTATTATGGAAATAATACTCGTATGTACGTGTACAATTAAAAATACTTTTTATTATTATGATTTAAATATTTTTTGGATTTATTTTGTTTAGTGCCAAACAAAATTCTCAGCTGTTTGTCCAAAATCGCAAGAAAATTATCATTTTGATTTCCAAATCGCACGACTTGCCAAAAAATAAAAACCTGTCACACAGTTGCATTTTTAGTACAAACTGCCTTACTTTTTTTTAACAGACATGTCATTTTTGGCAGATCGTGCAATTGTGTAGGATAGTCCATTAAATCCTTGAACAAACCCGAAAAATAATTCCGTTGTATATGGCAATTACAGGGATGACACACAGTCTTATAGGCTGCGATGGTTCATAAATGTTTTCATTTTAGGAATATCCACACACACTTCATTGCATACTGTACTTTAATGATATTAGCAATTTGTTCTGATACAATTTCTATTCCACAATTGGTTGGTGGTTGGTCCGTAAAACAATTTCATTTCATATTTAGATAACTTTCCTTAAATTCTTCCCTTCACTACATCCCTGCCATTCTTTTTGAGAACATTTAAATGTGAAATTTTACTTGTTCACTTACTTCTTGTTAATTCTTTTTTTTTTGTTTTTTTTTTTGCTATTTTGATTTAGATTTACACTAATTGTAAATTAAGTTTACCATCGAGAGGGATAAAGTTGTAATTGTTGTTATTTCTTAGTTTTGTTAACGTCCTTATTGTTGCTGTTGTTGGAAGTTTTTTGCAGTTATAAGCACTTTTTAACTTTTCCTATTAAGGCTTTTAATAGGTCTACATAAAAATGCTATTTATTTATTTATGTATATGTATGTACATATCTGTACTTTATTATAAGTATTTTGGATATAAAGAAAAAAAAAAAATAAATGGAAAAAATAGCACAAAGCCAAAATATTTTCTTTGCTTTTCTTAAGAGGAAAGGAAAAGTTGGTCAAAACATTTTATTTAACCGAAGAACAAAAAAAAAAAACTTCGGTGAGATCACTTAAATGAAATTAAAAGAATTTAAATTAAACTTAGGAAAGGACATTTTCTGTTCAGGGGCTGCCCATAGAATTTTATAGAAAAGCGGCATAGTGAGTGTTTAAATATTTTAATGAAAACTTATGGTGATTTCTTTTCTACCACAAAAATTACATCTGGTTGAAAGATGCAGCCATGTAATAATGTCTTTTCTTATTTGGCCAGAACAAAACTCAGTTTTTGAAAAAGTGGAACGCTCTGTTTTTCACATTGGGAAAATAAGTTTATTTGAATAAATCAAGAAATTCTTCCTCATCAGATATTGAAGATGAATCTATTGATTTCTAACGATTTGCATATCAGTAAGTGACTGAATTTGAATTATCAAAAAGTTAGCATCTTCAGTATATCAAAGATGAAAACTATCGAAACTTTTTTCCATATAAAACTTGCCCAAAGACTTTTCGCTCATCAAACATTTTATAAGAAAATTTGTTCAGCGATTGAGTATATTTTCGTGTGGGAAGTTTTCTATAAAAAAAATTTACTCAGTCACTGAACGAATTTTTTTTAAGCTTCAATTCTCTCTGACTGGTGAGATTTTCTGTGCAAGAATTTTTTTCTTTTTTTTTCTTGGACCGGCACTCATGGCATGACCCCTACACATGCGATGCATTGTGCTGGAACTAGGAAATTAGGTCATGGGAAGGAGGATCGAGGGAGTAGTGTTTAGGTAACACCTCTGCGGGTAGTCCATTCCACATACGGCCAAAAAAATAATTTTTGTGTGTGACGAAGTTTTCTATTAAAAAGCTGCTCTGGGTCTAAACAATTATTTACTGATAATAAAACTGTACGCTTTGCAATTTTTCTATGACCAAACTAAGGCTGCGATGGGGAACTTTTAAAATACAGGGTGTCTGGTAGCAGATTTATATTTTCAAACTTAAATAAAAAACGTAATAATTGACACAAAGTTTTATTAAGATCATTGAACGATAGAATGGAAATGCGGATTTTATTTATTAAAGAGTATGTCATCCAGATCTTTCAGATCTTTTTTATAATTTCATGAATAATCGCTCTTGGAAGTCCCAGTGAGGCTGTTCTTTTCCGTATTGAAAGTCGCGTATTTTCACGTAAATTGCTTTCAAAGAGGGCAATGTTTTCGGATCGAATGGGCCCTGGCCGTGGGGCATTCATAGCCGAAGCAGTTCCGCGGAATCTCTGCACCCACAAACGAATTAAATTTACCCTCGGTCTATCACTTATTCGCC
The DNA here is from genome assembly GCA_963924685.1 of Dexiosoma caninum. Classification (NCBI taxonomy): domain Eukaryota; kingdom Metazoa; phylum Arthropoda; class Insecta; order Diptera; family Tachinidae; genus Dexiosoma; species Dexiosoma caninum. Next base: position 80,682,346 of record OZ004729.1, on the reverse strand, counting down.
GAATACCGAACTTTGTACAAAATTGTCGACGAGCAATTACGTAAGAATCTTTACGACCACTGCGACATCGTGACTGACAAATCCGCACAATCGATAATTCCAACGGCGCCACCTTCCCTACGCACCGTTTATTACTTTTTGAAATAATCGTATTTAAAAATATAATTTTGCCACCGACACCCTGTATATAACCATAGACACAAACCTCAGCACTTAACAGAGCTCTGTTCATGTGAGGAATTCTTAAATTTTTGTGGGATTCTTAAAAAGACAATTATTAGGAAAGGAACCAACGCGGTCGACCAGAGTAAAATGGGATTCAACTGGCTCTGTTGAAGATTCAGTTTTTACAGTCACACATTGATGATGGGTACGCTTGAGTTGTTGTGTCAACTGATCTGTAACAATGTTGAGACGTAAAGTACCGCGTAATGTCGTTTGTGGAATGCCCAATTCCAAAAATTAAGGAGAAATAGACAAACTGGTCTCTCCTGAACACCATGGGCTACATCAGCAATATTTTTAGTTTTTCTTGAGCGACATGCACACTCGTTGATTCTTGAGAATACCAACTTGTCCCAACAGCTCAAATTATTCCACAATTTTTTTTTCCTTAGTCCAGGGTTCAGGGAATGTTTCTTAAATATTTGGAAAAGGAAACAGGTAGTGAGTGTATTAGTAGGAAGGAATTGAGAAACTGCAGAGTGGCGCAGTTATTGAATTACCAAAGCAGGGCCACTCCCACCTCTGGGGTTATTTGAAATGAGAGCCATTTTATTTACCATTTTACTTCGCTGGCGTTTTATTGCTCAAATGCCGACGAAGGAGCACGTTGTTTATCCGATAGAAAAATGCTTGGTCTTGAATAGAGGATCTTTCGGTTGTAGATTCAATGCGCTAACCGGATCGTCACTCACTATTCAGTATTGTTGGCCGAAAGGGTGCTTCATGACGTCCCAAAAATGTGTCAGTTTTGCGAATTGTGAACGCAATTTTTTTATATACTATATATTTTATATTTCTTGGACCAGCTACCCCTATATATTGTGCTGGAATTTAGGTAGTGAGGTTATGGGAAGGACGATAGAGGAGATAATATATCTGGACATTTCATTTAAATTTCCCCACTCCAAAGGTGACAGGAAAGACCTCTGCAGGGAGTTTATGGTACATACGCGCTGTTCGTACGAAAAATTAATTCTCTAATCTAATGCGTAATGATAACGCGTTGTGCGCAGGAATGAACACGTTTCGGGATAAAGTTTCCTGATTACATTAGAACACATCCCATTATAATAACGATAGAACAACGGAACACTCCGCCCATGATGCAACTATGCACGAGGGAGTCAATGGAGTTGGCTACCTCACGGTTCCCAAATGAGTTTCTTCGTTTTCTCCTGTACACGGTCGAGTATCTTCAAAATGGTCTTTGAAGCACCGGCCCTTACGTGAGAGTTGTATTCCATATTCAGGCGGATGTAAGCGGTATAAATAGTAAAGAGATCTGTAGGGGTGAAGTAAAAAACCGAGGCTTCTTTTGAGACCGGAAAGATGTGCTCAGTCCATCGAACATTCCACTACATCTTCCAGCCAAGAACATCAAGAACTTCTGATTCCTTTAAATTTGTACCGCCTATTCTTACAGGCCGGGCAGCGTGATCGGGCATGCGTCAGTGTGTAAGCATGCAGCATTTGGTCCTTTGAGCATTGAAATCGACTCTGTTCGCGTGAGCACATTGCGATATTTTTGTGAGGTCACTGTTCAAAGAATCACACATATTCTGTCTCATCGCCGCGATCATAGTCGATATTGGCCGACGACCAAAAGAATTTTACAATTTTCAATGCGCCATTGAAGCCTACATATATTGTTCTATTTTTATTAATGGGGCAGTTGTTAATCTGTCAGCTGTCGAACAGTTACAGGGTGTTCCATGACATGACACTTGTCAAATGTAAAGAAAAACTTACACGTCTTATTCGAACACTTTGCTTATTTCAATGCAACCTTTTTTCTACTTGAAATAAATTCGGAATTCGTTTACTATTTCCACAAGGCATTTGAAAGTTAAGTGACCTCTCGTATTAGATTTTCCTTAACTGTTTTCCTACCTTTTCAAACTTTCTAGTCCAGTTTTTGCAACAATTATTTCAACTACTTTGTTTAGTTTTTGCCTTTTCGACTTTAAACGAAGATAAAGCGAAAACTTTTCATAACATTTAACATGTCTTAAAGACACACTTAACTATGAAAGAATAACAATAAAAAGAAACAGCCTTCAAGAGGAAACATTATGAATAAGAGTGCAATAAAATAGAGCCAAACAACAACAGGCAGACATTAAAAATTATACAAGCAACAGCACAATGAGGTACCAACAGATACATTTAGCAAAAGAAAGAACACAAGCAAAAAAAAAAAAAAAAGAAGAAATGCCGGCTATAGTTCTGACATAAAAACATTTAAGATATTGTTATTGTATATTTATATGAAATAAACTACAAGTTATATTATGCTAAGACAAGGAGGTACGTAGAGGAAATCAGGACATAAACTGGTTATAAAAAGGAGATTTGTGAGGAATGTTATAGTTTTGGACAGACGGGACGACGGCATGGGGGCGGTGCGGGGGGAAACAAAGCAACAATATATTGTTGCTAATATTTTAAGTTTCTTCTAGCTTCTCATTCTACTTTCTTTTCTTACTTTTTCTTCCATTGTGCATTTTTAAACGGAAGTAAGCAACGAACGAATAAATGTTGTTTCCGATTTGCATTCATTCGTTAGTTTTAAATTATGATGCAAAACATTGGCAACAAAAAACTAGTAACTAATTTTTATTAGAAGCAAAAGTCCTGTTCATTATTTACAGCCAGCCGTCGTAATAGTCATTTCATTTACCAGTTGCAAGGGGGTGTTGCTTCATTAGAATTTAAATTTAAATTTCAATTTTTCTTTTTCTTTGTTTTTTTATTTTGTTTTTTTATTTGTTTATTTACCAGAGTTATAATACTTCTTATTTCGTACAAACATCTTTTTGCTGCTTGTCTACCACCATTTGAAGACATTTAACTACAATTTCTATTCGCATTTATTTATCTTTATGTCTGGCATGCAAATTTCTTGTGGCTTTTTGTTCAAGTAAAACGAAGATTGTCAGTTTAGTGGACAAAATAGTCGAGCACCCTACACCGAAAGAATTTCTCTTCATAAATTCAATGTAACTATTTCATTAAAGTTTTTTTCACGAATGCAATGAAATATATTCTAATGGCTATGAAATTTCACAAATATTCCGCAAGAATTTCGCTGGAATTGTTTCATTAGCTTTCATAGTTTCGCTAATTTTGTTAATTTTACGTAAAAATGAACAATATTTCCAAAAAATCAAAGAATAAAAAATATTTTTTCAATGAAAAATATATACGTTTTCTTTCTATAAAGTAGTTGCAATTAACTTATGAAATGAAGAATTCAATGAAACTTTTCATTGGTTTAGAGAAATATTTGCCATAAGTTTTTTAAATGTCTTCCCAAAAAGGAAGAAATAACTTCGTTAAAATAATTAAAGTATTTCATTGCCTTAATGATATTACTTCATTATATCATTGACATTATTACATAATTTCAATGAAAATATATCATTAAACAAATGAAATATTGTTGTTATTGCACAGATATAATTTAATAAAATCATTGAAATAATTCATTGTTCTGATGAAACCGTTTCATTATACTACTGAATTATTTTCATTATTTTAGCGAAATTATTACAATAGTTTAGTGAAATTATTTCATTAAATTGATGAAATTTGCGTTAAAATAGTGTTAACGAAACCTGTTTCATTAATTTAACGAAATGCGACTTTGGTTGAATTTTATTGAAGTTTTTCATTGGATCAACGTCGAGATTCACAGAATTTGTGACGAAAATACTTTCAGTGTATAATTTGTCATGGAATAAAAGAAAAACCTTTAAAAATGTCTGGAAAAACTGCCGGAAAGTTGTGTGCTCAAATCTTAATCGTGCGTCTTATATTATTTTCACACTGACTGGTTTTCAAGCAAAAGTTGGTTTTACATTAAAACCAACTATTAAAACCGGGTTTTATCATATAAAAATATTTTCTTAAAACCGTTTTGAAACCTTTTTGCAATTGGTATGAAATTGATTTAATGCAATACAACCTTGATTTTCAGTGCTACCAAGTTAAAAAAATTGTAAACAGCTGGCAATTTGAATGATGTTCAATGAAATAAAAAACAAAATAAATGAAAATAATTTATGACAATGGCCGCACCAGCAACAACAACAAAAATGTAAAGAAAAAACTATTGGGTAGATCATAATGAAAATGCTTTCATCGAGTTGTGGTAGGAGAAAATAAATGAAATTTTAGTACAAAAACTGTGCGTTAAACCCTGATTGAATTAAACTTATAGTGTGAATGCCAATTAAAAAATTAATTGCGAAGATCAATTAAATTATTATTGTGGACTTAATTGAATTAATTTTCTATTAAAATTTTAATAATAATAAGCACATATTTAATCAAGCATTTTTGAAAGTTTGAAACAAATTTTTAATAGAAACGAAAACATTTTTTGTGAATTCCATTCGAATGCTAAATGGGTATTAATTTCTATTTGTGTAAAGAGTGTAACATATGTATAAAATGAAGCAATCAGATAAGCATTTAAATAAAAATAAGCCGCCATTTTGTAAATTTCATAGCAGAAAACAAAAAAACTATATATATAATAATTATTTATTTAATTATTGGGCCCAAAAATTAATTTAAATCTTAATAGAATTGGTTGAAATTTTAATTGAAAAATTTATTATTCTAATTCTATTTCTTTTCCGTGCATAGATAACTTCATTACCACACTTTGGAGTTGTTGTAGAGCAACACATCATTATTTAATGTAAAGTACATGCATACATTTATATAAAAAGTTTTTATACTAATACTTACATACATAATATTAAGAGATCTATATTTTAAGATGAAGCTTTGTATTTTCATATTTTTTAGTTCTAATAAAACCTTCAAACTGTACAGACGTAAGACTTTTTTCCTAACAGAGGTTATGAGCCCAGGCTACGCATAAGCGTGAAAAAAAAAAAAAAAACCAAATTTAGTAAAATGAGTGCCCAAAATATGTTCAATATTGATAAATTAATTGAAACAAATTATGACACTTGGAGTCTACAAATAAAAGCAATATTGGTTCACCAGGATTTATGGGATGTTGTTTCCAGCAATGAAATCAAAGATGATGCAGTTTGGAAAAGAAGTGATGAAAAGGCTTTGTCCACCATAATTTTAACTATAACTCCCATGCAGCTCTCATACATTAAGAATAGTAAAACCGCTAATAACGCCTGGAATGCGCTGAAAGACATACATCGGCCAAAAGGGCCAGTTCGCAAGGTAACTTTATTTAAGCAACTCCTCTGTATGCGCATGAGTGAAGATGATTGCATACAGGAGTATCTCTGTAAGTTCGCGTGTGTCGTAGAAAAGTTGGCAGAGATAGAGATTACTTTGCAAGAAGACTTATTAGTTATCATGGTAATGGCAAGTTTACCGAAGTCTTTCGAAAATTTTGTAGTGGCGTTGGAGACAAGAGATCAATTGCCTACCTTGTCCGTATTAAAAGTAAAATTAATTGAAGAGGGACAGAGGAGGAAAGCTGTAGAAGATTCCAACAACAACGATGACGCTGTTCAAGTTTTTATGGCTCAAGCAAAGAAAAATCAAAATCAACAAGCTCAGAAGAACATAGTATATAACAACAAAAACGTTAAGTGCTACAATTGCCATCAGAGAGGACACTATGCTTCGCAGTGCAAAAACACACGCAGAGAAAAAAAGAGTGACCAACGAAAAAATAACTTTGCTTACTCAGTTTTAGCAGCTACAGACACACACAAGTTAAAACGTAATATTTGGTGCCTGGACAGTGGTGCTTCTTCACATTTATGCTGCGACAGAAATTTATTTGAGACGTTTGAAGAAGGAAAAGAGTTGATTTCTCTTGCAGGTCAAGGTAAAATTGAAGCAATAGGCAGTGGAAGAGTAAGAATAAAGAAAAATAATATTCAACTTAACAATGTTTTGTACGTGCCTCAATTGCAATGTAATTTTATTTCTGTCGGCAAAGTGGCGGCAGTTGATATTGTAAAATTTGACCAGAAGAGAGCAACAGTTCTAAGAGACGGTAAGATCATATTAACTGCAGAGAAGATAGGAGATTTGTTTTTATATGAAGAAAGAGAGGAGGAATTATTTTTCTCTACCATGTCATCGGAAGCTGTACGATGGCATATGCGTTATGGGCATTTGAATATTGCAAGTTTACGTCAACTGGCAGAGAAAAAAATGGTAGTAGGAATGCCAATTAAATTTCCAAACGAGATTAAATGCTCTGTATGTATGAAGAGTAAGTGCTCAGTTAAACCATTTGCCAAGTGCGAGAGTAGATCGCACGATTTATTAGAGCTGATACACACTGACATATGCGGACCTATTAGTACAGCGTCACTTGGTGGTGCCCGTTATTTATTAACATTTATAGATGATAAGTCCCGCTATGTTTTTGTGTATTTTTTAAAAAACAAAGACCAAACATTCGAAGTGTTTAAGATGTTCAAGGCAATGGTTGAACTACAGACGGGCAAGAAAATAAAATCTTTGCGCTCAGATAACGGCGCAGAATTTAAGAATAATATTTTCGATACGTATTTAAATAAGCATGGCATAGTCAGACAACTAACTGTACCGTATACACCGCAACAAAACGGTGTAGCTGAGAGATTTAACAGAACTCTTGTTGAAATGGCAAGAGCGATGTTGATCTCAGCAAACTTAAAAGAATTCCTATGGGCAGAAGCAATAAGTACTGCGGCTTATTTACGTAACAGAGCGCCAACGAGAGTTTTAAGAAATGCAACGCCATATGAAATATGGAATAACCGTAAACCAAATGTTACTCATTTAAAAATATTTGGTTCTTTAGCTATTGCTTTAAATAAGAAACACAACAACAAATTTAAAGCAAAAGGTAAAGAATACGTCGTCGTCGGTTACTCAAACACATCCAAAGCGTACCGTTTATATGACAAAGAAGGAAGACGTATTATTCTGAGCCGCGATGTATATTTCATTGAAAAAATGAATAACAACGAAACAGTACACATTCCATTTTTTGAAGAAAATTTACGCAGTTCAGATATGGTAACCCAAGAGAAAGGCGAAGATGAGGGTGAAAGTGATGTTGAACCAGCAGAAGAGAAAAACGTCAATAATGATGAGCAAAGAATTGGACCTGGAAGACCCCGAATTTTGCGTAGCGGACAACCTGGAAGACCTAAGAAGCAGTTTAATATTATAGGTTTAATACAACAGGTAAATAATAATGTAAAAACACCAGAGACAGTTAGTGAGGCTCTGAATGGTGAATATAGTAGTTTTTGGTGGGACGCAATGCAGGAGGAGTACGGATCTCTGATCAAGAATAGTACTTGGGAATTGACTGATTTGCCTGAGGGTAAAAAGGTTATAGGTTGTAGGTGGGTGTTTACCATTAAAAGAGATGGAAGTGATAATGTCACAAGATTTAAGGCTAGATTAGTAGCGAAAGGATATGCTCAGAGGTACGGTGTTAATTATGGGGAAACTTTTTCACCAGTGGTGAGATATGAGACGATTAGGATGGTAATGGCATTGGCTGCTGAACATAGTTTACATTTGCATCAAATGGATGTATCCACTGCCTATTTGAATAGTGAGCTTAATGATGAGGTTTTTATGACACAGCCTGAATGTTTTGTTGATAGAGTTAGACCAGATTCGGTTTTGAAGTTAAATAGAGCATTGTATGGTTTAAAGCAATCAGGCAGGGAGTGGAATCGAACATTGGACAATATTTTGATTGGAATGGGTTTTAGATCATGCAATAGTGAACCATGTTTATATGAGAGGAATGAGAATGGACGTATAAATTTGATTGCAGTCTATGTTGATGACCTTCTCATAGCATCGTCTGATATTGCTGAATTGCGTCAAATAAAAAATCAGATAGCAGATAGGGTTGATGTTGTTGATAAGGGCCCTGCTAAACATTTCTTGAGTTTTGAAATTGAGAGAAAGGGTACAACGGGTGACATTTTTATCAATCAGAGCAAGTATATAAATGGGTTGTTAAGGGAATACGAAATGGAGGAATGTAGGTCAGTTTCCACTCCATTGGAACCCAAATATCAAGTAGCGTGCGATCAGGATTCATGTAAAAGGGTTTGTCATAAGGAATATCAATCGTTAATAGGTTCGTTAATGTATTTGGCGATTTGTTCTCGCCCTGATATTTTACATTCGATTTCAAAGTTATCGCAGAGGAATACTGATCCACATGCGGAACATATGACGGCTGCAAAGAGAGTTCTGAAGTATTTGGGTAAAACCAAATATTTGGGACTGGGGTATTATAAGACGGGAAAGCCTCTATGTTGTTATGTGGACGCGGACTGGGGTGGTGACATTGTTTCTAGGAAATCATACACAGGATATTGTTTTATTTTAGCTGGTGGAGTTTTTTCTTGGGAGGCTAGGAAGCAGGCTACAGTTGCCCTTAGTAGTACTGAGGCAGAATACATGGCACTGTCTTCGGCGGCGAAAGAGGCAGTTTATTTAAAGAAATTGCTTGATGAGATTAAGTTACATTCTCTTGATAGGGTGGAAATTAGGGCCGACAATTTGGGTGCTTTACATTTAGTTAAAAATCCCATTTATCATAATAGAACTAAGCACATAGATATAAAATATCATCACGTAAGGGATGTATATAAGAATGGTTTAATTGATATAAAATATTGTGGTACTAATGAAAACATAGCTGATATATTTACTAAGAATTTACAGAAAATATCACATGAAAGAGCAATCGTATTGTTGGGATTAAAAAATTTAAAATAATGTGTAAATTTTAATTTTATGAAATTGAATACATTTTTATATATATTCCTGAACAAAGTGAATTTATTGTTAATCAAATATTTTGAATTTAGTTTTTATTTATTTAGTTTTTTTTTGGATGTAAATGTGTTGAGGAGGAGTGTTGTAGAGCAACACATCATTATTTAATGTAAAGTACATGCATACATTTATATAAAAAGTTTTTATACTAATACTTACATACATAATATTAAGAGATCTATATTTTAAGATGAAGCTTTGTATTTTCATATTTTTTAGTTCTAATAAAACCTTCAAACTGTACAGACGTAAGACTTTTTTCCTAACAGGAGTCAGTATTCCATTTAAATTTTTATTAAAAGACTCTTTCTTCATCAACATCGAGCTCTCTATGGACGAGTTGATTTAGACTTGGGACCATATTTCCTAAGGAAAACCTCCTTTAGATACTTCGCAGTAACTTCTCTCTTAGCAGTTTTTTTTTACAGAAAACTCTGCTACACATATTCTACAGACAATTTTTTTTTTTGGAACATCGGCTTAGAGTAAGTTTTTTTCTTTGGAATAAAAATTTTGTGCTCAAGTTCGGTGGTCAACCGAATAACTTAAAATAATTTACTTTGTATTTAGTTGGTCTATGTCCAATGATTTATATTTTCAATTTATCATTTGCAGACCATCGAGCAGAGAGATCTTTTAAAAACTGCATTAAAAAAAAAAAATCATACGCACGGCTTGTAAATTTTTGCCCCAATTGTGGAATAATTTTTTATATTTTTATTTTTTTTTGTCCAACTAAAATGACAAAATGCAACTGAAAAGTAAAAGAAGTTCTATAGAATTGTCTAACTTTTAGATTTGCACAGAAACTAACACATAAATCAGACAATGGCCAGTCTTTAAGTTTCATTTTCTCAGTGCAAGGAAATACTTGAGAAGCCCAGTCAAGTTTGAAAGCAAAACCCAACGTGGCTGTATGCCAATTACAAAAGTGATTTTCCTGCAAATACAAACTCACATATCAGAAGTTTTCTCCTTCAATAGATATTAATCCGACAGACTAAAGACAGTAAGATTTTTTAAAACTACAAGCCAAAGATATATTGTAGAAATATCAATTTCTTCTATTGGAAATCAAACTCTCATGCCACAACATTCAATGCATGTGAGTTGTTAACAAAATGTCTTTGCCAGTAGATAATGATAATAATGATGATGATGATGTCGTTATAAAACGTGTCATGCCAACATGGTCGGAAGTCATAAGAGACATGAACTTGTCATCACTAAACTCTGGCAAGATATTGGCTGATTTATATTTTTCCTTTTATACCGCTGGCTTCATCAAATGCTGCTTTTTTCAAAAGTAACAGGCTTGAAAGTGCAAAAGTGTGAGAAACTTAATAGTAAAAGCAACGAAATATTTATGTGTTTGCAGGTGCATGTTCATCAAAATGTAATTCTGTTAAATATCCTGGATCTTCAGAAGATTGCAAAGATTGTTTTATTTTTTTCCAGACAATTGGAGCGGAATTATTTTTTCAATTACATACGGAAAACTAAAGCTAAAGCTGCTCAGATTTTTTCTGGTTTACTATTGCTTTTTTAAATATCATTTTAATACCAATGGTTACTAAGAAATAATCTTTTCGAAAAAATTAATTGTAGATATATATCATCTCAATCAAGGCGTTTGAAAAATATATTTGAAGAAAGTCCTGCAGAAAATGTTTTTGAAATTACCTCTTTTTCGAATAAGTATCAGTTGGGATTGATTTTCAGAAAAGTAATTTTTCGAAAAAGACCCTTTTGGAAAAATAATTTTTCCAACAACAGCATTTTTAAAAAAAAAATCATAACTTTCCCCAAAAGTACCATTTATAAAAATTTACCTTTTTAGAAAATGGAAAAATATCTTTTCAAGAAGTAGGTTCTGACAAACATTTTTTGAATAGCAATCTTTTTGATAGAAGTACATTTTTAAGAAAATAATCTTTAATCTGAGAAAAGTTCTTTATTGCAAAAAGTACTTTTTTTGAAAGAAAGTACTTTTGAAAAGATAATTAGTTTTTTGAAAAGATTAGCTTTTGAAAAAAATTACTTTTTTTTAAAAGAAGCAAGTTTTGAAACAAGAACTAATTTTTGGAAATATTTCAAATAACAATTATTGAAAAAAATGCGTTTTTGGAAAAGTACGTTTTTCATAAAAATATCCCTTTTGTGGAAAACGTAGGTTTTTTGAGAAATTGATGTTAAATATGTGTACCTTTTTGAACAATATATGTATATTTTCAAAAAAAAAATAAAATTTGGAAAAGTAGATTTGGAAAAAGTACCCACACTTTTTGTCAAAAGTAATTTTTTGCGAAAAATAATTTTTAAAAAGTTCTAGCTACTTACATGCAATATAAAAATTTAATTTTTCACCACTTTATATTCTTGACAAAAATTACCTGTCCTGCAAATATATACTATTTGATAAAAAGTACTTATTTGATAAAAGAAACCTGTTTGGCCTAATAATACTTTTTGTGAATTGTACTTCTTTAAAGTTGTTCAATAATTAATCTGTCAGTTTACCAACTGCTTACTCCCTCTGCGATCTATTTCCAACTGTTTCAGGTTCATAAGAGTACATGCATGCGAAGGGGACATTCCCGAGAAAAAAATTAGCTGGTACAATTTAGAAAAGTAAATACCTTTTAAAATAAGTACGTGCAGAAAGAAAGTACTATATTTATAAAAACTACTTTTTTGATGAAAGGTGAATTTTTGTTTGAAAAAAGTACCCCTTTTTTGAAGAAACTTACATCTTTTGCAACAATTTGCTTTTTGATAACAAGGAAATGTTTGCTTAAAAGTATATTTTTAAACAGAATTTGATAGGAACTATCCATTCAATACAGTTTTTTTTTTGATAAAAATTAAATTTTTGTTAAAAAGTAGTTTTTTGATAAAAATTTAGTTTTTGATAAAAGTTAAATATTTTTTAAAAAATATTTTTTTTGATAAAAATTAAACTTTTTAAAAAATTCATTTTTGATAAAAATTATATTTCCGATAAAAATAAACCTTTTGATAAAATTTACATTTTTTTGTAAAAAAAAAAAACTGTTTTGATAAAAAATACTTTTCTGAGAAAAATTACATTTTTGAGAAAAATTAAATTTTTGAGAAAAATTAAATTTTTGAGAAAATTACATCATTGATAAAAAATACCCTCCTTCGTCGGTATTGTGTGGCATCGGCGAAGTAAAATAATTACTAAAAATGGCTACCAAAAACGAAGCTTTAAAATTTAATACGTCTCTTTGACATCAGAGACGCTACAACACTGCTGTAAAAAACAAATAACGTGCAAAAAACCAGTGTTGTAAGATAGTGAAGCTTGACCTTCTATCATTTCTCCTACAATCGCTTTCTTAAAGTTCCAGCACCATTGCATGTGTAGGGGCATCTCCTGAGAGCTGGTCCAAGATAAAAAAAAATTACATTTTTGATAAAAACAAAAATTTTAAAAATACTTTTTTTTTTGTTAAAATTTACATTTTTGAGAAAAATTTAATTTTTGAAAAAAGTACTTTTTCGATAAAAGTTAAATTTGTGCTAAAAATTATTTTTTGATAAAAATTTAATTTTTGATAAAAAAATACTTTGAGAAAAATTACATTTTTGTTAATAAGCAATTCTGTGAGAAAATTAAATTCTTGTTAAAAAATACTTCTAAAATACATTAATAACACTAATTATTTAAGCTTTGTCTTTTTAATATATGTAATATTTATTTTGATTCGATATTTTTATTTTAAATTTTCATTGACAAGAACTTTTTTGTATTGTGAATTTTATAAGAAATATTTTTTCATTATAAACAAAAACCAATTTTCCTGAAGAAGCTACACAAAGGAGTAGCGAAATATCGAATCAAAATAAATATTACATATATTAAAAAGACCTACAGTATAAATAATTAGTGTTATTTATATAAAAAGAGGTCAAAAAACTAGAAGAATTATAAAATACATTTTTATAAAAAGTACTCTTCGAATGAAATTCTAATTTTGATAAAAATTAAAATTTTTGATAACAAGCACCTTTTTGGTAGAAATAATCTTTTTGATGAAGAGTAATTTTTGTTAAAAATTTGTTTCTTGACAGCTAGACTTTTTTGATAAAAAGTAACTTTTTGGAATAAAGTATTAAAATAGAAAAATATATAGTGAAAAATAAAAACTTGTTTTTGAAACGGCGTTATCTACTGCAAAAAATTTATTTAAATAATTTGCTGTGAAATAGTTATCACTAATTTTCCTTTTATATATGCGATACTTTTTTTTTGGAATTTCATTAAAAATATTCCACACTAAAAAAGCAAATTGTGTTCTAAATATGTAAAAATGTGCTTTTCCTGTGTGTTAGTCTAAAAAGAAATTATAAAAAAAAAAATTGTTTTTTACATACAAGAAAATAGATGAACGCAAAAAAAAAAAAGACAAGAGGAGTTGATTACACAAAGGAAAATTACGGCGAATCATTTCCGTTGTGTTTGCCTCCTGGCATTAAGAATAAAATAACTTGAAATTAACTTACACATACACAGTATATTCGAATAGATACATATAGTATAGTATGTTTGTATATATTAACACTTAGCCATCGTAATGTAGGAGAATCTACAGTGAGGTTGGTATAAATTTTTCTGAACATTTTACCAATATGATTGTAGTACTTTTTGGCTGCTGCGAAATGCGAGCCAAACTTATATGGAGATTAGAAAACAAACCCAAAAACCTTTTTATTTATTATTTTTAATAATTTAATTTTTTTAGTTTTATAATTAATATTTTTTTACACGGTTTCAGCCTACTGTAGATATTCCTACAAAAAAAAACATTGTTAAAAAATTTGAATAAGAAAATGGCATGAAACAGCTTAAAGACTGGCATTAAACGAGCATATGTAATGAAGAATTCGTTAAGAGTTGTAAATGCACACGTTAAGGGAAAAATAAAATAAAATAAAGTAAAAAAAAATTAAATACATTAACACATGTTAGAACATAAAATTAAACACGCTTAAAGGGTTAACAACAAACACTTACTTACAAACACATTTGCATATACACACACACATAAAAAATCATTTTAAAGCAGGAATATTAACAGCACATTCTTACGTACAGGCAGGCGTACACAAACGAGCATGTAAAAAACTTTCCTAAATGCTGGCAATATAATGAAGAATATAAACTTTTTTCTTTTGAAGAAAAACATTAACTACTCTTTTAATGCAAATATTTTTGCCAGAAAAGTTGAAAATTAAATATCATAAATTAAATTTAATGGAAATTCTTTGGCACAACTTTATGCAACATGATTTAATGTCACTTTAGTTTACAAAAAAAAAGGCTTTAAAAAAGTGTATTAGATTTTAATAGCTCCTAAAAATATGCTCTAAAATTCAAATTCATTATTCTTCGCTATAAATTGTACTGGAACTGCCACCGCCCATTCTACCCTTTCTTGGCATTTTTTGTGTTTTTTTTTGTTTCTTCTGAAGAGAAAAACCTTCCAATAATGTTTCCTGCTCTCATAAATTTGTTAGAAATGTATTTCCGTTTGCAAGATATCAAATGGCATATGTTAATATACGAGTGATTTATAAATGCAGTGTATTAAAAATAAGCCGTACAGGCTCAAGTATTTGGAGGAAAATTTTATTAAAAAATTATTAACGTATTACGAAGAATTTACAGGTGGTGGTAATAAATGTTATGAAAATTAAAAAAAATTTTAAACAGAAACTAAAGAAATGTTCTTTCTGAAATTGAATTTAGGCTGAGGTTTGTAATGCTTTTATTCAGAAGGAACTAGACAGGAGACAACACAAATATTCCAAGGGAACAAAAGAAAAGCGAATTTCATTCAATGCCAACCTAAACCAAACCTACATGATCAGTGCTCTATGGGTATGGGTGAATTCCAACACATTAAAATACTTTGCAGCGATGCTGTAGTGTTACCGTATCCAAATAAAGCAAACAAAAGTCTTATAGACTTCGTAAAAATAAACTTTGCACATTGTTTAACGTTTTGAATTTTAAGATGACAATCAGCATAGTGAAATTTTCGTTTAAAATTTGATGAAATTATTGAAAAGCAATTCTACACAGAAAAAAATTTTACTTTTTAATTTTCCATTGACACCTTTAATTAGAAGACAGTCAAACCGCGATAATTCGTAACCCGTTAATTCGAAAAACTCAACAATTCGAAATAAACGACTGGTCGCTTGACAAAAACTGTATGGTTGATGATATAATAAAAAAAATTGTTTTGCGAACGATTTTTAAGGTAAAAAAAGAACAAAAATTTTTTTTTATTTAAGCGTTTTTTTAAAAATAAAAAAAAAAATTTTAATTATATTATTAATTGACCTTTTTTATTATATTTTGCAAATTATATTATATATTATATTATTATATTATATTGCAAAAAATAAAAAAAAAAAATATAAAAAAATAAAAATTTTTTCCGATACGAATTTTTTTTGTGTTTTTTTTTTAATTTTAAAAACAACAGAAACTTAAAGATTTCTGTATCACATAACGTTGCTGGAAAAAAGAGCGTAATATGATCACACATCAAAGAGTTATATTATAAAGAGTAAATTATGTTCGTTGATGCGATTTATTTTGTTTTATTATTCGATATTTCGTTAACAGCTTGTTAACATTATTCCCGACGAAATATCGAATAATAAAACAAAATAAAATAAAAAAAGACCTCAAGCTTAATAAATATATTTAAAAAAATATTAAAAAAAAAAGGTCTATTAATAATATAATTAATTAATTTTTTTATATTTTAAATATTATGAAATACTCTGCTCCAAAACTTACTTCATAAGCAAGTTTTTCTTTGCAGATAATCGCAAATAGAGAATTTTATTTTATACCAGCATGTGAGCTGAAATTTTAAATAATGTAATTTTTTAGGGCAACTTTAACCTTGATAGTATTAAATACAGAGGAAAACCAAATAAAGAAAAAATGCATTAAATTTCAGACTCAGCAATCAAGGTATTAAAACAAACATGACTTCATGTTCATGCTTTGCTTTCATAAGGTCATTTACATATGGAAAAGGGAAAATTTAACTAAAAAACAGTTTAAATACATTTACGGGGTTAAAGTTTTCAAAAACTAAGGGATTTTTCTTCAAAAAAAAAAAAAACACCCAATTTGTGTTTTAACACAATTAAGAGCATTTTGTAGGGACTTGTAGATATCCATTTTTCCGTCTTTGTGTTACTTTGTATGCACTTGAATAGAAAACCCACATGTTTACATAGACTCTATACGTTTGTATTTACTTCCTTTTGTAAATCCGTGTAGAAAAACTGTCTGCATGCTGCTTTTTTTTGTCTTGCTTGTTTTTTGTGTTGGAAAATTTCGTTTATTTAACATGCATTTCTATGATCGGTGTTCCATTAAAGTTTTAAATTTTTTTAGTTGTCTACTTTTCTTGTTGTGAAAATCACATGAACTTTGCCCTTTTTTTATTTTCCATTGTGAGTACATGTTTTTTTTTCTCTATTTTTTTTTTTAAATTGCATTTATACTTTGCTGAACAAATGAAAGTCCTTTTCATTTGAAGTGTTGCACGACGCGAATATGTGCAGCAATATTTTCTCTTTGTGTAACTTTGTTTTTGTTATTGTGTACAAGCGCAAATTTAAAGCCTTTCAAATACAATTAAAAACAAACGGGTTGTAATATTTGTGTTACAAATATTTTTCTATGTGATTCAAAATACTTTTCCGCTAGACAAATATTGTAGCAGATAGTTTTTCTAGAGAAAATCTGCTAACAATTCTAGAGCACAATCCCATAGACTGTTTGGAAAGTGTATTTTTTTAATGAAAAAATTGTAATTCAAATGCATTGTAGTAACTTTCTTTATGAAAAAAAATTATAGAAAATTTTTTAATTATATTTATTTTTGACCGATGGTCTTTTTTATGAAATGTTTTTAACAATTATTTATTTTTCAATATTTCGCTACCAAATAGGTAGCATCGTCAAGAAATAATAATTTGTATTAACAAAAATATTGTTTTTAAAATAAGGAAAAGAAAATATTTTTGAAAGGAAATGAAAATTTTTTGTCATTGATATTAAAAATATTCTTTATACACATGTATAAAAAAATTATAGAAAATTTTTTTGAATAGAAAATTTCGCTTCACTTTGTTTACAGGATGAGCAAATTTGAGGTTAGGAAGTAAATTGTCTGTCAAATGATGAAATGTCAGGCATTACGCTGTCATACTTTGACGTTTATTTAGTAAAAAGTTGTGAAATTTTTAACTATGGATCGCTACACTCTTGAACAAAGAATTTTAATTGTGAAAATTTACTATCAATACGGTGAAAATTTTACTGTTTCACTTCGTAAAATTCCAGCAGCTTTTCCTCATAATCAGGCTTCTTTTGAGAACACAGTGCGTAATTTAATCGCTGAATTCGAGGCTCACGGTACTGTTGCTGACAATAGACCAAAACATACACAATAGTGGCCGTAGTGATGCAAACATATCCGCTGTATAGCAAACTGTTGAGAATCAGCCTGGAACATCAACCCGTCGACGGTCACAATCATTTTGCATAAAGATTTTCATCTTCACGCTTATAAAGTTCAACTCGTTCAAGAATTAAAGCCGGCCGACCATTGTTTGCGTCGAACGTTTGTGAATTGGCTGTTTGAAAAATGAATTCCATGTTTTTACTGTTTCACTTCGTAAAATTCCAGCAGCTTTTCCTCGTAATCAGGCTTCTTTTAAGAACACAGTGCGTAATTTAATCGCTGAATTCGTCGTTTGCGTCGTACAATTGTGAATTGGCTGTTTGAAAAACTGAATGGAAACAAAGTATTTTTCAACAAAATCAATTAGGCGGTTGTGCAAACAAACAACATTATCACATATGGGGCTCACACAATCCACAAACAGTCCTCGAAAAACCATTACTTCCAAAGACAGTGACCGTATGGTGCGGTTTGTCGTCAGGCGACATCATCGGCCTGTATTTTTTCGAAAATGAGCATGAAACCGCCGTCACCTCTGCGCTACCAAACCATGACAACCGATTTTTTGTGGCCACAATGGTCTAATGTTGACATCAGTGAACTTTTGTTTCAGCAAGACGGCGCCACAAGTCATGAGAAATTTCGCGGTCGCGTAATTACTCAATTTGGTGATGTCAATTGGCCGGTCGTTCTTGTGATTTAACGCCGCTGGAATATTTTCTCTGGTGCCATTTGAAAGACCGGGTTTACGTGAACAAACCATAAACATGTGACGCTGCATTGACGAGATAAGTGAAGCTTTGTTGCAAAATGTGTTTAAAAATTTTGTGAAAAGAGCGAACGATTGCCGAACGATTTGCACGACATTATATTCCATTATATTATAATGTAATTCGCATTACATTCCATTATAATAAAAATTCCCATATTTCTATTTTACATTGGTATCAATAAACCTGAATTTGTCAAAAAAAAAGTGTGTTTTTAAGCCAATTTTCTTCCTAACCTCAAATTTGCCTACCCTTTACAGCTTCTGCAAATTAATAAATATTTCTATGGAAAAGTTTACTATATTGTAGACAGTGTTTGCTATAGTAAATTTTATGATATTGGAGACAAGTTTTGGAAGGGAAATGTTACTATACACTGCACAAATTTGACAACAGCTGTTAAATAGAAAAGTTTACAAAATTTTCCTACTGGCATTTTTTCTATAGAAAATTTTTCAACATTATAGAAATTTTTCTATAGTAAATTGAATTATAAAAATCCCAGTCACACTTTCTAGACAACATAGCTATAGCAAAATTTTCTGGAGATAATTATACCACATTCCAGAGTTTTTTTCTATAGAAAATTTTACCACATTCTGCATTGAAGAAAAGTCGGGCCTGTTCATAAATGCATCACATTTTTATATGAAAAATTGGTTTCCCAGACTCTGAAAGTCTTTTGCAAAAAATTAATTTAAATCTATACAACTTATTCTGAAATACATTGAAATGTAACTTAGGAAACAGAAGTCCAGAAGAGAAATAATTGGATTGGGAAACCAAGTTTTCATAAAAATTTTTAACACATTTAAAAAAAAAACTTTACAAGTATAAAAATTTTAAGTAGACGTTTTCACGAGTTTCCAAGCAGCATTTCAAACAATAATTTAATGAAACTTTGAAACAACTAAAGTTGACTAAAATGTTCTACAGACTACATAAGCCAATTTTACATAGAAATTTTAACCAGATGCTAGACAAGTTTTTTTTGAATAAGATTTTCAGTAAATAATTTAATTATAAAAATTTAATAGAAAATCTTACTAGCCTTTAAGTTCTGTAGAAAATCCAATAAATCTTGGAAAGTTATTTAAATTTTACTAGACAAGTTTAAATTTTTCAATTTTCATTTTTTCTTTCAATTTTACTGTACTCTGAGCAAATTATCTAAAAAGCTTCCCTTTCCATATTGTGTTATTTTTCTAAAATAAATAGCAAATGTTATGATGATTAAATATTTCAATTAGATTTCTAGAAAAACATCTCGAAAGAGAATTAATTTATAATGAGGCTAGCTTCTTGAAAAGCTAAAGAAACAAACAAATCAAAGTAAGTTGTAATTACTCGTACACTGCAAAACAGTAGCAGAATCCGTTTCGAAGGTTGGTACACTTTCGTCTTCAGCGTGCTCAGTTGATAGAAATCTTCAGTGATATTCATGTGTTATTTCAAAGTAAATAGAATACGAGAATTATATAAGATTTTCGGTAGAATAATTTTGTTGAATGTTTTCTGTAATGTAACTGACATTCTTCGTTCGTTTTTGATTTGGTATGAATAAAATAAATTAATATTTAAATAAGAGAGTATATGGAAGCAGACAACTTGCAAAATATCGCCCATATATATCCCTCATTCTATTAAATTTTAAGTATGGCAGCTTTGCAAAGACCTTTAGCTATTCTGGAGAAAAATCTCATTATTGAGAAACACCCATGAACTATTTTTTTATAACGACAAGAAGAAGCTTAACATAATATTATGACAATTGAAATATTTAATTTCTGTTGACAAAATTATTATTTTTATTTCCCAATTTAATAAGTGAAACATATTGACCACGTGGGTTAACTTTTTCCAAGAATTTTCAGTTTCGAAACATTCTGAATATTCGTTTTTATTTATAAATTTTTTTTGCGTTTGCTTATCATCATGACCACCAGCACCACTTGTGTCGAGGGCTACACTTTCGTTAAGGCACTTGCCACAGCGTGTAACAAAAGCAGTAGAGATGAATTAAAACGGCGTCTTTAAAAATTGTTTGAGTGGAGACTTTAATGAATGAACTCGTATGTTGGAATAAATTTTAAAAATATTAAAACCCATTAAAAGCTTTAAAGATAATTAAATTTTTATTCAAGGACAATTTAGGTTGTTGAAGGAAAATTTGCTTGTTGTTCATAAACTATTAAATGAATTAAATATTGCAATAGATTTTATAAAGACGTAAAGCGTAACACGAAACTAGCCTCCCTTTTAAAATTTCTAGAAAAAGAGACAATTAAAAAAATTTTTATTGCTAAAATTATGCAAAAATCGAAGAAACCATTCTAAAGAAATGAGAAACTTTTTTTAAAAAAAAACAATTTTGTTAAATTCTGCGAAGAAGTTTCGAGAAAAAAGCTTATCAGATTCCCAGACAGAAGTTCTGGAAAAATTTTCCCGACAAAAGTTGCTCTAGAGTTTCTAAATATTTTTGGTTTTGTTATAGTTGCCCTAGATAACTCTGATAAACTTTTCGATAGAAAAGCTGCTAGCAAATCTCGAAAGGAAAATTGCTCTAACAGTCTCTGAATAAGTTGTTTCTTTAGAAAATTTGTTCCTTACCATTATACAGAAGTGCTCCACTGTTTGTAAATAACGTTTAGCATATAGAAAAATTACTTCAGAGCCGCCGAAACCATTATCGTCCAGAAATCAGGGAACTTGTTCCCGAAACCCTCTCATTCGCACGCACAACGCATTCATCATTAAGGGCGAATTCATTTATGGTCGATTTGGCAGAGACTCGCACAACGCATTACAGAGAAAATTAATTTTTTGGCCCAACCAGCACGTATGTGGTGTATTCAATTTTGAAAATTTTTCAATATTGTCATCCGTGTGGACCGTTTGTCATCAGCCGGCACCATGAAGGTTCCTTATTGCCAATGGTTGTCGAAAACTTGCAACTAGACGGTTTATTGTTGACTCTGAGGGTCCAAGCCGCACATTAAAATAACAACGATATGCAAGCTGAATCAAAACAATGGATCCTGGATTTGAGCAATAAACTTGAACGATTTTGGCACGTTGTTTAAGTGTGTGCTGTTTCATTAATTTTACAAAAAATACTGAAACCAAAAAAAAAAAAATTATAAAAAATTTTTATTTTTAATTCCATGAAAAGTTTTTTAACAATTATAATTGTTAAAAAACTTTTCATAAAAAAGACCATCGCTCAAAAATAAATATAATTAAAAAATAATAAAAAAGTTATAAGGAATTCAAACACCTGCGCTCTTTCTGGGCCACCCTGTACAAATACACTTATGACCCAAACTGTCGTTTAAGAAATTAAAGAGTCATTTAAGTAAAATTTTTAAAAATTAGAAACATACAATGACACAAAAGTCGCGATAATTTCAATCCACCTGGCTGTCGTCGGTGTTACATTTTATGCCTGCGCGGCACCGTTGGGGAATCTGATGAATTTATTTACAAAAAAGCGATCAGATTTTGAATGAATGTTATCGTCAGCACGATTTTATAGCATTGAAAATGTCAATGATTTTCCAACTGGAAATTGCTTGTTAGACTGCTGATGCTGATATCTGTGCTTTAAAAGCCTTTATTTTAATCTTGCGCCTCAACTGTATATTTTTAATAAAACAGCTATAGAATTCCTTTACCACAATAAATAAAAGACCTCAACAGACAATTTGTGTGAGAGAGCAGAATGAAGCCTTTTGTTTTTGTATGCTTT
Organism: Dexiosoma caninum; assembly: GCA_963924685.1. Taxonomy (NCBI): domain Eukaryota; kingdom Metazoa; phylum Arthropoda; class Insecta; order Diptera; family Tachinidae; genus Dexiosoma; species Dexiosoma caninum. The sequence goes on along the minus strand of OZ004729.1, from coordinate 80,660,255 downwards.
CAAATATAAAAAAAGAAGGTGGTGATTAAATAAAATTTGTTCTTGAATTTGCTACAAACGGCTGTTATCATAAGGTTTTTTTTTTGTATTCCATTCGTGTTTTATTTCTATTCTAAATCCTTTATAGTTTATTCACTCTGCTCTGGCAATGCAAGCTCAAACAAAAGCGTCCTACAGAAGTGATAGAAAATAGAAACGAACAACATCACCATTTCGACAGCATTGTAATGGTACGCAACAAACCATTATGTAGGATTTTAATTAAAATTAATTACATTAAGTGCAGCGAGTGAACAAACAAATAGAAGAGTGAACGAGCGAGCAAATAAACAAACTGTTACTTACTTTTGTGTATGACTGTCTGTCGGTGCGACTGACTGAAACTATTTATCTCTGGTTGTGTGTGTGTGTGTTCGCTGTTGATGTAAAAACTAGAAGCCTGCATATCTCTTTGTTGCGTAGACAAACAGCGAAATTGTATTTTTTTTCGTTGTTGTTAAAAAAAAGAAGTTGAAGAAATACAAAAGAAAACAAAGATTAATCTATGGCGAAAACTATTATACGCAGTACTTCTTTTAATTCAAAATTTTTAAAGGTCAAAGTTGGGAAACGACTCGGAAGTGTTAATTAAGTTTTTAAATATCAAAAAAAAATAAGGACATTTTTAAAATTAGTACTACAGGGTTTTCCATTAGAGACTACCGAACGTCGACAGTTGAGAACGGACATCATGTTGAAGACACATCTGTCAAATTAGTTGTCTGTTTTGGCAAATCACTATGAACGGATATACTATGTAACATTCAATAAGAATAGCAAAATGTAAATTTATTTTATCCAAGGTCTCTGCACCTCTACAACAATCAACAACAGAAAAAACAATAGGCATTTTGTTTGTGTAACTTAACTTTGAGATGCCAAAAAACAGAAGACTACAACTCTCTCTCAAAGTAGATAAACACACACTGCCTACAATAGCAACAAAAACATTACTTTCATTTATGTAAGTTTTGGAAACCTCTTTCACAATAAAAAAAAATTAGTAAAAATGTTATTTGGTCACTCTCTCAAATTAAACAAATGAGTAAAATTGATATTGTGAAGTATGAAATACTATGATGCCAAGTAAAACACATGCTGAGTTGCACAGACTTCAGACCTTGGTTTTATCAAAATGGGTGTTCTCTTCATTCAACGCACCGCGCGCTTTCCCCATTTATTTTTTTTTTATCTGAACCAGCACTCAGGAAATGACTCCTACGGTCGTTTTAACAGTTCTACCGATAGGGCTATTCGCAATGTGGTGGATAAATTTGGTTCCACTGGTTCAGTTAACGATCGACCTACACACGTATGTACGTCGACGAAATGCAAGATCTGCTGAAATTATCCGCGGTGCGTAAGAGTTTGCAGAAGAATCCGAGGCAGTAGATTTCGCGTCGCTAGAAAGAAATCGGTCTTTCTCATTTGGCGAATTTAGCAGCGTGATTTGGGCCTGTACCCATACACAATTCAACTGACCCAGGAACTGAAGGTAAATAACCATAGACAACGATTTGTGTTGGTTCTGGAGCAGTTGGCAACTGATCCTAATTTTCATTTAAAAAATCATCTTCAGCGATGAGGCCCATTTTTGGATGAATGAACAAGAACATAAAAAAATTGTCAAATTTTAGACCATACCAATATAAATGAGATCCAAGAGCGTTAATGCATTCCGAAATGGAAATAAAAATTAATTCAAAATATACACTTAGTCGCAAAACGCTACGCAGATAAAATAATTGTTAAATATTTGCCAATTAAGTCTTTGCTCAGTAAATCTTTTTTCCATTAAAATTTTAATTGAATTCACATTTATTTTAATAGACTTTGTTAGTTTGTCAAAACAATGTTATCAACAGATTTAATTCCAAATACCATAAAAGAGTCAAAAATAATGACCTATTATTTGTGTGTATAAGCTTAGTTTTTATATGTATGTGAAAAGCATCTAGTTTTTTTTTTGATTAATTTATTAATTAAATCCCTAAAAAATTTTAATTGAATTTTTAAAATTTTTTAATTACTTTCTTATGAAAAAAAATCGTACAATTTTTTCAATTAAAACTCGTAATTGAATCTACGATTTCGTTATAGGTTGAAATCCAATCCAATTAATTTAATTGAATTTTCGTCTTTCTTAATTGAATCTTGATTTTATTTTTTTCTGTGCACATACGATTTATTTTTTTCAATAAATTTTAATTTTCTAGAGAAATACAAAAAAATGGTGTTGAAATTTTTTATTTCATAGGAAAAACGATCTTTACAGAAAATAAAAAAATAAACATTCACGCTGTTTTTAATATTATTGAATGAGTAAAATAATAAATTTCATAAAAGCAAAAGTCTACATACGATAATACATTGTAAAAACTTTGTTGTGATTTAGAAAATATTTAATGGATTGTATGGTATCCTTTTGCAGCTAAAACTTCTTTAAGCCTTTTTAGGCATCGAAAAAATAAATTCTTTCTTATTTCGGAGGAAATATTTACCTTTCCTCATTTAAAATCATTTTCAAGTGAGAAGTAGAAGAAGCCCTTCCATATACTATATAAGTTTCTGTTTTAAATGAGTTCATAAATGTGCCCTGTTAAGTACTTACAAGTAAGATATTCAAAAATTTTACTTTACATATAAAATACTGATCAGATATAATGAAATTTTGATATCGTATGTAGAGTTTTGTGGCTAAGTGTATATTTTTTTCTTTCCTTTTTTAGACACTTTTGTGGGAAAAAGTTTTTCATTGAAAAATTATTTTCTTTTAAATAAAAAGTTTTTCTTAAAAAATAAATGGTAACGTTGCTCGCGACTATCCTCGTTTTCATATATAGAAGCACTTTTCAATTCTGTTTAGTAACATTTTTTTTATAATTTTTGTTCAAATAATTTGTGTTTTAAGTTCTCATGAGTACAAAATGAAAAGTGGTGGTACTTACGATGTATCTAGAAAAAGCTTTAAAAAGGGCGCTAGACGTACTCGTTTGAAGTACAAAAAACATGAGATGGCCAATTTGTCCTTTTCTGATGTGCATTATTGTGTCTTTGTATGTCAGTTGTTGTCGGAAGGTTTCAGTGGCGAATGTATAGACACAGGTCACTGAACAGTAACATCATCAGCTATATCCAATCCACAGGCACATCAGAACGCCCTCCTTCGTCGGTATTGTTTAGCACCGGCGAAGTAAAATAATAATAAAAATGGCTACTAAACCGAAGCTTTAGCACTGCTATAAATAAAGAACTTGCAAAAGCAGAGCTCTAAAATAATTAATAAACCTTCACCTCTTGTCGTTTCTCTAACGATCCCTTTCCTAAAGTTCCAGCACAATGCATCGCATGTGTAGGAGTGGGTCATCTCCTGAGTGCTGGTCTCAGATAAAAAAAAACAAGATTTGAAAGTAAAAAGTCAATGTGCTTTTTGCCAAAAATTCATGTGTAAAAGTCACATGAGTAATATTTCCCCCGCAGTGCTATTATTTGCAATAAGATTTAATTTTTTGCTTTGTATAGAATATTTTTTCTATGTTTCTTAAATTTATACAATATTTTTATTTATGAAAAAATTAACTTTTTTTACTCTAATTTGCTCCTTAAAATGAAGTGTGATATGATTATTTTAAAATTTTTCAATAACAATTTTGTATACAAATTAGGAAAAGTTATTATGTTTAAAGTTTAAGCTTTTGTTTAACAAAAAATTTTAGTTTAGACCTCTGTTTGCTCTTTGTTGTGAGAAAATAAATTAGTTTGGCTGGGGTGTAAACAGCACCCAGCGAGTAACGGCATACACAAACAACTGCGCCAGTAACGCCGGGTTAACAAAAATACAGTCAAAGAACGTGCAGTGACAACTATTGCACCACCCTGTACGGTGTATTTTCTAGTCATTTATAGAGTTTTTTTTTATAGATGTCCTGTTGTTGCGACCAATGTAAAAGGCCATGCATAAATTTAATTCGTTTAAATCATTTCATAAATTTTCAGTGACAGTATGGAAAAGTAACTGAATTTAAAGATTTTTATGAAAGTGCTGTTTGCTCTGCGGTCTGCTGTATTGATTCGAAAACTTTCTTTCATAAATAATATTCACTAGATTACAAAATAAAAGAAAGAAAGCAAATTGAAGTGAAGAAAAAACTTTATCCGGCATATTTTACACAAAAATTCCATAAAACTCAATAAAGCGCCAATAAAAAAAATATAAATAAAAAAATCCGGAACTTTCTCTATCAACTCGATTTTATCATAAAAAAACTAAACCGTTGAAAATCTTTGATGACTCTCGCATATCATGGCAAGCTTCCTATAAAAGAACACCTTACGGCAGTCGCTAACGCGCATTACAAACAAAATCAATAAGAAGAATCTTTTATCACACGCATCAAGCAAGATTTCGTACTTCTTAATCATCATCATCATCATCATCATCACAATTGTCTTGCGAGCAAAGTTTGTTATTTGAAGATTTTCAGGGTTAATTTCATTGAGGAAATATTTCTTCAGCTTATTTTCTTTGTAATGTTCAACTATGAAATCTACTTAATTTCATAACCAGACCATAAGTTTATCTTGAAGGTGTTAAACTTACGCCTGCAGACAAAATTGCACAAAATATCACACCACCAGCCTAGTTTTCCGTCTATTGAAGAAACCAGGAATAAATCAATTACAAATACTTTTATTCAATTTTAATTTTTTTTTATAAACGTTTAATATCAATTAAACTTAAATGCAGAAGTTGTTCCGCTTTAACGTGCCACAAAGACACCGTAAAAATACTTATGCCACGCAAAAATTTGTTGTCTCCATGCATTATTATCAGCAGAAAGAGAATGCAAACAGGAAACAATATAAAATTTTGCATGAAAAGAGCTAAAAATAGATTCTTTGTTTTGCGCATCATTTTCGCACCGTTATTTGACGACACTAAGCTAAGATGGGTTCAACAGTCAGAAAAATGTTTCGCCAAAATACTTATGCGGACTAGTGTATGTTGAATGGACAACCCGCAGAGGTCTTTCGTGTCACTTTTAAAGTGGGAAAATTTAAACCAAATGTCAATAAACACTACTCCCTCTATCGTTTCTCCCAAAACTTTATTTCCGAGTTCCGGCACACTGCACCGCATGTATAGGGGTCATCCCCTGAGTGCCGGTCCAAGAAAAAAAAAATCTTAAAAAACACTCCCAGAATGCAACTGTAGTTAAATTGCTGCTGCACTTAATTGATGTCACACCATTGTAGTTGATTCATTTATGAAATCCTTATTGTCCCTTGATTGGTGTCGTCTACATAAGATCGTAAAATCGTCATTTTGATACTTTCGTGAATTAAAATCGCCAAAATAACGATAAATCGTGTAAATCTGGTAGCCATGCCCCTATGTTAATTTGAACCACTTCATCTGCACTAGAACCAATGCATTAACTATTTCTCTTGCATGTCTTTTTTTTTCCTGGGTACTTATTTCATATATTTTAATTTTTATGGAAATAATTCTGGAAACAATTTGCGTTGCAATTGAATTTTATTTAAAACTGTTATACATTTATGAACATTACAATTTCTGCTTTCAATTTTAACAAAAATATTACGAAAAAAAGACCCCAAATGTAATGAAAAGCTTAAGAGGAAAATTTATCAAAATCACTCAAGCGTTAATTGTTTGTTTTGAGTCTCGTTCATCAGCGTTCGTAATACTCGTTTTGCCAAATTGCGGTTATTTTGGTTTGTAGGTTTTTCCTTTTTCCAATGTTTTTTTTTGGAGAAAATTTGCCGGCAGTGTTGTAGCCATTTACGTTGTGCCAATAAAGCAATTTTTTTTTTTTGTTTTAATTTTTCATGCAACACTTAAAAGTTTTGTAAATAAATGAGGAGATGATGGTTGCAAAAAAAAAAGAAAACAAAACAGGAAATGAAACCCAGTCGCTGCAATTGTGATAAAATTTAGTTTTCATTCTCGTACCGGCAAAAAAAAAAAGAAATGCAATAAATTTGTATTAAAGAGTATTTGTATCCAAAAAAATTTTATTATTGCAACTCTGTAGCAGGCTCGTTTAATTTCCATTTCATACTAAACAAGTAACTCTTTATATAGAAACGTTTGTTGTAAATATTTCAAATTATGTAAAAATAATCCTGGCCTTCATCCTGCTGCTCATCGTTCTCCTCCTCTACTTTGTTACTAAAATGTCCAAGTTCATATTCATGTTCCTGCACTTTGCAATTATGACTACGCCTCCATATACTCGTACGAGCATCCTTTTTTCCCACATTATTATTTCAAACGGATGGATTTTGTGCTTTTTTTCGGATTCCTTCATAATATTTCAATTTATTTTGTTGGCTGAATGTGTTAGAGTGTGATTTTGATGGCAACATTTCAATCACGTAAATTTATTACGTCAACATTTACTTTACAAACAACGCCTTTCATAATTTTTTTAATGTATTCATATTTTTAGTTGCAAATAAGATGGGTGCTATACAGATGATAAAATAAAACAGAATTTGAAAAGTTGAAATTCCACAAAAAATTCAATAACACATGTGACCATTAAGAGCTGGAGGTAAGTAGCGAAAATATAATGGCAGAGGGCAGGGCAAGAGCAACTGAAACAACACTGGCCAAACATTGGTTAAATCCGAAAATAATGAATATTAATTCATAATGCGGCTGTATGCCAGATTTTTGGTGGTATTCTAGAATTTGAAATGTGGATTGCAGTCAGGGATGTTAAAATATAATGACAGAGGGCAGGGCAAAAGCAACTGAATGACTGGTCCAACTTGGGTTAGATCTGAAAATAATAAATGAATATTAATTCATAATGCGGCTGTATGCCAGACTTTTGGTGGTATTCTAGAAATTTACATGTGGATTGTAGTCAGTGATGTTAACTTTTTCAGAGCAAAACGCACTGTTATAAATATAATCCCGCAGGGGGTTTAGGAAGGATTATATATCAATGCCTTTTTCTCGAGAAGGTTAATGTTCTGTCCCAATGACCATTGCATTCAAGTATACCGTTCTAGTATTGGTCCATCAGATCTCTGTTTCTGCCGCCCTAATGCCCAATCTAAATGTCAGGAAATTAAAGCTCAGAAAAAGTCACTACAGTTTTGTTAATGAAGTAAAACGACAATACTTTACCATGTTGATACTTCTTAGGCGAAGGCATAGGTCATTTTAAACCTTAAGAAAGACAATTTTTTTTAAAAATTTTCTATAGATAAACTTGGGCTATAAAAATTTTCCTATAGAGAACATTGTATTATAAAAAAGCTTGTGCTATAAAATTTTTTTAGACATAAACTTTTTTTATACAAAATTTTTTATACAAAAATTTGTGGCCAAAATTTTCTTTTATTGAGGAACTTCTTTTTTAAAACTTTTGTTATAGAAAAATTCTTGTTCTAAAAAAATTTCTATATAAAAAATTATGTTAATTTTCGATAGAAAACTTCTGCCAAAAAAACTTATAAAAGAACCTGTTTTCGAAAAAATTTTCTGCAGAAAAATTTTAGTGAGACAAAATTTTATATAGAAAAATTTATGTCCAAATTTTTCTTTTATTGAAGAACTTTTCTTTTAAAAATTTTTTCAAAAAAAATTGCGCTATAAATATATTTTATAGAGCGACCTGGGCTATAAAAAGTGTTCTATAGAAAACTTTAATTATAAAAATTGTTCTACATAAAAGCATGTGTTATAAAAAATTGTGTTATAAAATTTTTTTTTAGAAATACTTGCTTTATAAAAAATTTCCTACAGAAAAACTTATGCTCTAAAGCGAATGCTACACATAAACGTATAAATGTGACTATTATCTATAAAATAACGCAAACAATGACAAATATTGAAGCTGAACATTGATCGTGTAGCATTCGCTTAAAAATCTTTCTCGAGAAAAACTTTTGTTATACAAAATCTTCTATACAAAAACTTGTGCTCAACATTTTCTTCTATTGAGGAAATTCTCTTTTAAAAATTTTCCAATAGAGAAAATTGTATTATAAAAAATTTTTATATAAAAAATTGTGTTGTAAAAAATTTTCGATAGAAAAACTTTTGCTATAAAAACTTTCCTATAGAAATCTTGCTACAGAAAAACTTTTGTTATACAAAAACTTGTGGTAAACATTTTTTTCTATTGAGGAAATTCTTTTTTAAAAATTTTATATAAAAAATTATGTTATAAAATTTTTTCGGTAGAAAAACTTCTGCTATAAAAATTGCTCTATAAAAAAATTTTGTTCTAAAAATTTTTTTGCAGAAAAACTTTTGTGAAACAAAATTTTCTATAGAAAAACATCTGACAACAATTGAGGAAAATTTCATAAAAAATTTGCGCATGTGTTAAAAAGAAATTTTTTTTTTTAACACATTGTGTTTTAAAAAATTTTTGTTAGAAAAACTTCAGCTATAAAAATTTGACTATAAAAGAACTTGTGTTCTAAAAATTTTTCTGCAGAAAAACTTTTCTTATACAAAAACTTGTGCTCAACATTTTTTTCTATTGAGGAAATTCTCTTTTAAAAAAAAATATATAAAAAATTGGGTTATAAAATTTTTTCGATAGAAAAAATTATGCTATAAAAATTGTTCTATAAAAGAACTCTTGTTCTAAAAATTTTTTTGCAGCAAAACTGTTGTGAAACAATATTTTCTATAGAAAAACTCTGACAAAAATTTTCTTCTATAGAGGAACATTTCATAAAATATTTCCGCATGTGTTATAAAAACTTTTTATATAAAACATTGTATTATAAAAAATTTTTGTAGGAAAAAATTTTGCATTTTTTATTATTTTTTTTATACACAGACTAGGGCTATAAAAACTGTTCTATAGAACACCAAAAATAAAAAAAAATTATTTATAGAAAAACATGTCGCCCATTTACTTCAACAACGTCATAATTCAAAAAAAACTAGTTTTGTAAAAAACGTTCTTAAATTTTTCAATTTACATGCCTGTAATGGGGCAATTAAAAGTTATTCTTCTGTCACGAGATGAGTTCTGAAGCAATTTGCATGAATTTTATACACCAGATAAAGGCCAATATGAAGAATTATTCTGCATTACTAACTCAAAAAGTGTATTTTTTGAATTATGACGTTATTTAAGTAAATGGGCGATGTATTATAGAAATGTTTTTATAGAAAAAATTTTCATTGTTAAGTATTCGTATATAATTTTTTCTCTCGAAGTCGCCATCTTCTGCAACTTTTAACATAAAAAAATTTTTCAACTATTTTATATTCCTCTAATAAGAAAAATTTTGCTTGCCCATCATTCTCTGTAGAAATGCTTCCGTCGTTAGCTAAAAATTGAAAAAATTTAATTTTACTGAAGTTCCTTTTCAAGTCCTGATGTACATTTATAATGTTTATTATTTGGTTTTAGCTTTTTCGCATTGAAAACTTCTACTGGCCTAAAGTTTTTTTTTTTTCTGTACTCAACGTAATTTTTCTATTTGTTTGCCATTAAAGTTTTCATTTACTTTGCGTAATATTCATAATGGATTTGCCAATATGAAATTTTTATTGAAATATCAAACAAACATCAATACGTAGAGTAACCAATACACTGCTACACAAACATACATACACATGCAAGTACATATCCATGGACATACATATATGGGTGTATGTATGATTGTGTGTAAGGCAGCCACGTATTACTGCTACAGCAAAATCGTGTCTGATATTAACGTCATCATTTCAATTTCACAGTGATGCATGTTGACTGTTTGTCTAGATTTGGTTTCATTTCATTTTATCATGATGCGGTGTGGTAGTGAGTGGATGAGTGGCATGGCATGGCATGGTTTAGTTTGCTTTCTAGATTTGCTAAGTTGGTTTAAACCTTTTTCGGTTTAGCTTTTTGATCCCGTATATTTATTTTATGCTGTTTTATTTTTTTTTTGCTTCTGCACCCTGGTTGTTTAACCTTCAACACTCATCCTTTGGCACTTTGAATTTCGTTTGATTACATTTTTTCCGCACTCTTGCCGCTTGAAAAATTAAATTTCTTTAAAAAAATAAAATCACAAAAACAGCCAGATACATTATTATAATTACATTAATGGTTTCTTATTGTGGCTAAGTTAAGTATAGATATGGCTGAAATACGGATAATGATTTTATGTAATTTCAAAAGAAATTATTAATGAAAAATTTTTAATCAAGAAAATGTGCTTGTGAAATAGAAAGTTCGTTTTGAAGCCGGCCGTCTGCTTTCAAGTAAAAAATATTTGAATTAAATAAATTCCATTTAAGTTCTCTTTGACCCCTTTCACCAGCCTCTGCCTATAGTTTTGTATTAATATTATCGTAAATAATCTGCAATCAATAAATGTCTACTTTAAAGTGTTTCAATAACTTAACAGAGAAAACGAGAAAAACGAATGCAACTTTTACTACTTAACAAAGTTATCGAAATACTTCATATATATTTATAATCCTGCGAGAGTATTTGTTGCAGTTAATGAACGTGTGTTTATCGGAAAATTATTGTGTATTTTGCAATAGAGTTTTCCACTTACATATATGAAGGGCCAAGTAAATAAGAAATCACAAGGTCTAAAGCAGCACAGAGCTGGGAGTTTGTTTATTTTAAATGTCAACAATGGAATGTAATGAAAATAAAAAGAAAATGAGAAATAAATATACAGCTCAAAATATTGTTGTAAGGAAAACTTTTCTGGAACTTTTTTATATAGAAAATTTTAAAAAAATTATCAAGGGTAAAAAAATTTTTTTCACAAAAATTTTCAAGGGAAAAATTAAAAAAAAAAACAAAAAATTTTTATAAGATAATTTTTCCCATAGAGTAATTTTTATAAAATAAATTTGCCTATATAGAGCAGGTTAATCGGATGCAAAATTTCCTAATAAGAGAATTTTTTTTTTTTTATAGAAAAAGTCTTTTAAGACAAATTGTTCCATATAAAAAATTTTTTTCGCGAATTTAGTTTAGCCAAAATAAATATTTTTCATTATTTTAGTCTCACTTCTATTTTTATTTTGACCTTTATTAAAATTTTTTAATTATATTTATTTTTGAGCGATGGTCTTTTTTATGAAAAGTTTTTCAATTATTATTTATATCTCAATATTTCGCTACCAAATCATCGTCAGCATCGTCAGGAAATAATAATTTGTAGCGAAATATTGAGAAATAAATAATAATTGAAAAACTTTTCATAAAAAAGACCATCGCTCAAAAATAAATATAATTAAAATATTTTTTCTTATTTTGAATTTTAGTACAGGGTGTCCGCCGGGATGGTATACTACTTTGTTTGTTTATAATTTTTGATTAGATGAAAGAAAGTGAATCTTATATTGATAAATGTTTTATTTAATGTCGGCAATTATGTATGGAATACAATATCAGATAAATGTCCGCCTCTGTTAGTCTCACAAATGCAATCCCTTTTTTGAGCTAATTTTTGATTACATTCTCACACATTTCACGCGGTATTTCATTAATTTTTTCACGAATATTTTGCTTGAGTTGCTCAAGCGTTTCTGGTTTGTTATCATAAACGTTGCTTTTCAGATATCCCCACAAAAGAAGTCCGGAGCAGTCAAATCAGGCGACAGTGGAGGCCAATCAATATCACCATTGCATGAAATAACTTGTTGTGGAAAGAGGTCTCGCAGTAATTCCATTGTAATCCTGGCCGTATGCGATGTGACACAGTCTTGTTAATCAAGCCCCCATGTTAATCAAGCCCACTTGTGGCGTTAAAAATTGTGGCCAAAGTTGTTCTTTGAAGCCAAGCTCCTGAGTACGGCGTCGAATTGTGGTTGATGGATAGTTTTGAACACTTTCTGGAGCAGCAGTAATGTTTTCAGCCGATCTTGCAGTACGTTGTGGTCCATGCTTGACTCTATCACCTACAGATCCTCTTTCTTCGAAATCATTCACTACACGATAAATAGTGCGTTTTGTTGGCACGTTGTTTCTGCCAAAAATTTCATGTAACTTTCTCATCGTCACACTAATCGATGATTGATTTGGGGGAAAAAATGTTTTAACGATTAAAACCAGTTGGTTTATCGAATATTTTTCCATAATAAATTTGCCACTTGTCTACTTCACGACTGCCAAATATGAACTGTCAAGACTAATGTTTACCAAAATGGCGGCAAAACAAAGTAGTATACCTTCCCGGCGGACACCCTGTATAATTAAGACAAAAAAAAACAACTCCCATCTATGGTTAATTTTTCCAATATGTATTTTAATTTCTAGTATGCTCAGCGAAGAGCAAGAAAATAAAAATGCTTTATACAACATCCATCATCAATCATCGTGTTTTAAATCAACAGAAAATCAGCCAGCGCAAACATATTTTGTTTTTGTGATATCAGCAAATATCTTTCGTTATATACTGCTGCTGTTGTTGTTTTTATCCTTATCATAAACGTGTAAATTAAACTTCTTGCCGCTGTTTGTATGTGTTTACTCCCACTCGTTCTCCCCTTGTGATTTACATATTTCGATTTTTTAAGTGCTGGCTGTGCTGGTTGTATAAATAAATCCACCATTAAGTGTAACTAATTTTGTAATAAGACCAAGAAAAAACACAATGATGATGATGTCGGTTGTTGTTAAATGGAATTTTGAGGGGGGATGAGAAGAATGCAAATATTAAATTTTGAAAACAGAAACTTAAATTATTCAATTGTATGTGGGAAAATGAACTGCCATACAGAGGAGTCGCCTCTTCACCTACATTTCCCTATCTATAACACTTGTCCTATTTGCTCTTTATTTTTTTTTTTTTGCCGAAATCATGTCATGATGGAAAAATGCTCCAAAATGTCACCTGAAATATGCCACATACAATAGCGAATGAATGAATGAATAACAATAAAATTTAATAATAAAAACAAATTTAAATTCATTTCAAAAAAAATCGTAACTGAAGTAGACTTTGCCTCCGTTTACATTTGATTTTGGGCCCATTAACAACAACCAGTAAATAGAAAAGTAAAATGAACAAAATGTTTTGCTGTTTTTTACTTCCACTCGTATTACAAAATAATCAAACAAACAACAAATAATAATAACAATTGACAAAATATTAAAAACTTTTTTTTTTTTTGAAAACAAAAAAAAACGTAGCTGAAAAGTGTTGTTTGTTATTTTCTGAGCAATTAAATAAAGTTCCTGTTTTCCTCATTCAGCTACTCCTGCTTCCGCTCTCTCTCGTCAAGTGATTTTGTTGAATTTCATTCGTTTTGTGATGTTGTTTTCAAGAGTAATTAAAATTTATGAAACTTTTTTGGACTTTTTGTGATTGATATAAATATTTTAATTTTTATTTTTGTTAGCGAACAAAGTTAATTTTTCCCAAAAAAAATAAACAAAAATTAAAAGTGCTTGACGACAGCAAGCAAGTGAGTTTTTGGAAAGCAATAAATGCGAAATATAAACGGGAATTAATGCAGTTCTATGAATTTTATTTCACTTTAAACTTTGTTGAAGTGAGCAATATTTCTAGAGTTATTTCAGAGTTTATTGGGCAATCACTTTAACAAAACACTGCCAATATGTATGTCCATAAAAATATATCAAGTTATACAAAAAAAAAATATTTTTTTGTATTTAAATTTTTTTATAAAAAGCTTCTTTCTCTAAATATGCCATAAGAAAAAAGCTTGTCGAGAAAACCCTGTCTACAAAAAATTTTTCTTAAGCAGAACATGTCTGCCAAAAAAAAGTCTCCTAAGAAAAACTTGGCTCCCAGAAAACTTGTTTCGCAAAGTTTTTTAAAAAAGAATTTGTCTCCCAAAAATTTTTCTTTAAGAAAATCTTGTCTCTCAAAAAATGTTCTTAAGAAAAATTTGTCTCTCAATAATTTTCTTAAAAAAAATTGTCTCTCAAAGGTTCTTCTTTAAGAAAATTTAGACTCAAAAATTTTTCTTTAACAAACACTTGTCTTCCAAAAATTTTTAAAAAAAAAAAATTTGTCTCCCGAAAATTTTTCTTTAAGAAAATCTTGTCTCTCAAAAAATGTTCTTAAGAAAAATTTGTCTCTCAATAATTTTCTTAAAAAAACTTGTCTCCCAAAGACTTTTCTTTAAGAAAAATTTGACTCAAAAATTTTTCTTTTAGAAATCTTGTCCTCCAAAAATTTTTCTTTAAGGACACCTTGACTCAAAAATTTTTCTTTAAGAAAATCTTCTCTCAAAAATTTTTTAAAAAAAAAAATTTGTCTCGAAAATTTTTCTTTCAGAAAATCTTATCTCTCAAAAAATGTTCTTAAGAAAAATTTGTCTCTCAATAATTTTCTTCAAAAAAATTGTCTCCCAAAGGTTCTTCTTTAAGAAAATTTAGACTCAAAAATTTTTCTTTAAGAAAATCTTGTCTCCCAAAAATTTTTTTAAAAAAAAAATTTGTCTCCCGACAATTTTTCTTTAAGCAAAACTCGTCTTCCAAAAATGTTTGTTTAAGAAAACCTTGACTCAAAAATTTTTCTTTAAGAAAAACTTCTCTCAAAAATTTTTTAAAAAAAAAATTTGTTTCCCGAAAATGTTTCTTTAAGAAAATCTTGTCTCTCAAAAAATGTTCTTAAGAAAAATTTGTCTCTCAATAATTTTCTTCAAAAAAATTGTCTCCCAAAGGTTCTTCTTTAAGAAAAATTTGACTCAAAAATTTTTCTGTTAGAAATCTTGTCCTCAAAATTTTTTCTTTAAAATTTTTTCATTGGTTTTGCACAATTTCCATTTGAAAATGAAATTTTTATAAATTTCCGTCTGTTTTTTTTACATTGAAATACAAATTTTGTTAAAGAAAAACTTTCTTTACAATTTATTTCAATGATTTTTTTTAACCACTTTTAAATTGTTGACAAATATTTTAAATATTTAAAATTTTACTGAAACATCTTTTTGTGTCGTTCAAAGTATATTTGTAGCATGTCCTTATTTGACTCACCACTACATCAACACTTAACAAGCATTTGATTGATGGTTCTAGACTGGGTATGCATGTTTATATTTCTGGCACATGCATATTGTTTGCTGTTAATTTACAATGACAAATCTAATAACGAAACCATCATATCCTTACAATATACTCGTACTTTTACATTCTCTATTTCGAACTCCTAGCCGTTCTTCACAATATGTGGTTGTAATTTGCTTGTCAAAAAGACGAAAAGGGAACGTACAGGTACTTCAAAGTACCAAAAACAAAAAACTACAAAACCAAACCTTCACTTCACCACCAACAATTTCAAGTAAAATTTACATTTAATAAAAACACTGAAAATAAACTTAAGTCAACTGAAGCTGACAGCAATTCCTAATTTATTTTTTTTTTTTGCCATGCAGAAAGTAAGTAGCTTTATATTTAACAGATAATAAAATGTTTGCGTGAAAATTGCTCAATACCATACCCCACGACTGAAAATATTATTTACAAAACACTTTTAAACGCGTACATATTTTCGTGCGATATCTTTTTAATAAATAAATATTTTATTTCGAAAAAAAAAATGCTTCGAACTGTTAATTGCTCTTTGAAAATGGCACGTTTCTTTCTAAAAAGATTTTTCTTGAAAATTTGCTGTTTGTTTTGACACAAAATCTGATGTAGAAACTAATGTAGTCTTGAGAGCAAAGGCTATTTGCCGACCTAAACAAATGCTTCTTGTCTCTCCATACAAAGATTAAAGAAATCTTATACAATGACTATTACTGGTCAAAAATTAAAACAGTTTTATATAGCAGCCTTGAACAACGGCTGTTTGTCGTCAAATTATATGCAAACCCTACCGTAAACTTATAAAATCCTACACAAAAAGATTCTTGTATTCTATACAAAGAGTAAATCTGTATTATTTATAATACAATTCAAAATAATGATTCCGTAGCAATCAACTCTATTGAAGTTTTTATACGGAATGTTCTAGGGTGTTTTATGTGTATTTGTTCTATAATTGACGTTAAAAATTGTATTGCCATCTAATTTACCATCTTCTTATACGTCTTATACGAAGCCTATTAAAGTCTTATACACTAGTATATCGAGCCTCTGATGCAATACCGTAGTAATTCAAAAAATCGTGAACTGAGAAAAATGCATTTGAATTTTTGAGCCATCTTTTTGATAGTATTTTCGTTTACTAAAGTTATTTTTTAGAAGTTTTTAAATAAAGAGGCATGTTTTGTAATGTTTTCTGTTTGTAAATTTCTTGTCATAAGGAAATATTTCATTATTGCAAATAAATATTGTTGGAAATAGCTGGAGCCAATAAAGGCATTTGTAGCTGCAGAATCTGAACAGTTAGAGATAGAACCATAATTTTTTTTCCTTTAGATATATATTTCCCCAAAGATCATTTCTGCATACCCAGCTCAAAAAACTAAAATTTTGAATTATTACGGTATTGCACCAAAGGCTCGATATGGTGTTTTTTAGAGTTACACCAGTTTAAATTACAATAAAAAGAAAGAATATATTTTAATATCAATGAATCGGCGTGTACAATGCGGAATCTGGAATACCAATTTTCATAAACTTTTCACAGAATTTCCGGTCGTATTTCCCCAATAACTCTTCGAATGTTGATTTTCAGGTGTACAATTGTCTCTGGTCTATCGACGTAGGCAAGTGACTTTACATAATCCCAAAAGAAAATAATCCAATGGTGTTAAATCACACGATGTTAGTGGCCAATTAATTGCACCATTGCCTGAAATTATTACTTCTTCAAAAGTTTCTTTGAGCAAATCGAGTGTAGCTTGCACTGTGCGGCATGTGGCTCCGCGTCCTATTGGAACGACATGTCAGCAAGATTATTGCCAGTTAATTTCTAATCATGTCCCTACACCGCTCACCATTGACAGTAACATTCTGACCATCATCGTTTTTGAAAACATATGGACCAATGAATCCGCCCGCCTATAAAGCGGACGAAACAGTACTTTTCTGTGGACATAATGATGTTTCGACAAAAGGTTGTGGATTATCCTCACTCGAAATGTGACAATTCTGCTTATTTTCGTACTCATTCAACTAAAATTGACCTTCATCGGAGAACAACATTTTAAATGAAATTTCAATATCGAGAATCATTATTTTGATAAAAAAATTTCAACAATTTGCAAACGTTGTTCTGGTGTAAGTCTACCCATAATGAAATGTCAAACCAAACTAAACACAAAGCAACTATCAGCTGTGTTGGGGTCATCTCCTGCTGGTGCTGGTCCAAGATAAAAAAATATATATAAAAACTTGCGTAGTAATTATACGAACGCCAATGAGAGTCTATAAATAATAAAATATTACTTAAGCATTATAATAATTATGATTGTCTTATACAGCAAAAGTCTTATACAAAAATATAATATTTAGTATAGTTCCAGTTTTAATGTTTATTTCCAAATATTTTCATAAGTTTCTCTGTTCTTTTCTTTTCAGATTATCGCTGGTTTGAAATTATGTTCGGGTATCGTTAAAATTGTCGGTTGTTAAAAAAAAAAGTTTAAATGCCGTTCGGATTCGTTGTGCTATAAGTGTAAAATTAAAATAATTTTGTTGTGTGTAGTTTTTATTTAAAAAATAATTATAAAAGAAAGAAAACAATTTTTTATCAGGTTATAAACATTCGACTTCTTCAGCTTCAAGGTGTATCAGCAGTTGAAAAGCAACATGAATTATCAAAAGGGTGAGTGAAGCACCATTTTATTAATTCTCAAATTGATTAACGATTTAATTATGATTGGGCATTTCTTGCCCAATTTTGCACAATTTTTTTTTGAAAATATTTTTACTTTATTGCTCCGCTCGAAAACTATTTTACAGCAGTTTAAAAGAGAACAATAAAGTGCAAATGATTTCAGTTATCGAAGTGAAAGGTGCTGTGCACTCTTCGATAAACTACCTTTTAGTAGTGTAATTTTAATTGACTAATATTATAAAGCATATATTAAGGGACAAGGGAAATTTATTGACAATATCTTACAGTTTGTCTCCATTTTTCTTTTCAAAAATAATAATTTTTATTGTCAAATAGTGCCTTAATTCGAGCGTACATTTTTACATATGTAATTAAATAAAATGGGCTAGTGATCGAAAACATACAGGCAGGTAAAAATTACATGCGATAATTGTTAAGAAACAAACCAAGTCCAAGAAAAAAATTTAAAGACACACTGACAAACACGAGCAGAACGGAACAACATGCTGTTTTCGAAGGTTGCTACAACTTCATCTTCAGCGTTCTTCGTGTCTTCTGCACAATAATTTTTATTTGCTTGAAGTGTACCCCAAAATTTATAAAGTTTCGATTGAGAAATAGGGATCCTTGACTTTTCATTTTATTTATGAAAAATATTTCTATTTTCGTTTTCTCTTTTAAAGTCCTGTAAAATGGCTTCATGGCCGAACAAGAGTTTTAAATTAATAGGGCAAAATTGGGCAAGAAATGCCATGCACTTTTGTTTGAAAAGAACTTATCATGGGATTCTCTATTTAAAATAGTTTGGAGTTTCGCTAAATTTTTACATTAAAAATCGACTTCCATAATTTTTAGTGTAGAATTTGACAGTTGATAAAATTACAATTAAAGCAAAAATTAAATTCTTTAGCTTTTTTATTTCTGATTGTGTTCGTTTTTTTTATAGATATAAATTATAGCCTTTTTATAGAATACGTGTCCAAAATACTTTTCCTTTTGAATTCTTCAACCGTATCTCAGTTTACCATTTGAACAATTGATGCTTTACCATGACAACGTAACTCACGTAACCAAAGACATTCCCTCAGCTCAATTTTATGTACATATTCTATTTTTTATTTTTTTTGCTTTCATTTAGAAGTCTAAATGTTCCATTTAATCAAAGGATTCAAACGATTTCTGTCTCTCTATATTTCGCATGTGTGTGTTTTGGTAGGCTCCTTTTTCTCCTTGGCATTCCGTCTGACAATTTAAGGGCACATAAATGCTGTTAATGCAGTTTTTCGTTTCAATTATGTTTGTCATCTCTTTTTCTTTTTGGATTTTTTTTTTTTGCAATTTTTGTTCATTTTATTTGAAGTTTTTTTTCTTTCTATTATTTCTTGGTTTTTTTTTTTTTTTTGTTGAAGGAATGATGAGCGCAGTCAACGAACAGGCATAATTCAATTAAATCAACTTGCATAAATGTTTGCGAGAGGGGGAAATTATTGCGTCGTTGTGTGGAATATTTGATGAGAAAAGTTTGGAAATTTATTTGAAATTGCTGTCGAACAAGAAAAAAAAGAAGAAAAATATTGCGTATAAAAAGGCTAAATCGGGAGATTTATTGGTGTTTTCTTTATTTAAAGAAGGGTAATTTTGTATTCCTTTCGTGAAACATTTTTTTTTGTCCTGTGAAAGCGCGTTATGCTCTATAAAAAAAAACACTCAGCATTTCTAAGGGCATTGCACCTGACGGCCCACTTAATGTGACTAAAAATAGTCGATGTCTTTTATTTATCAATTTTGTGAACAATTATTAACGATATTTTAATATGTGCGTATTATAAGTTCTAGTTACAAAATATGGACTTTACTTATTAATCATATGAGCAGAAAATGCGAAAAGGTGTTTATCAATCGCTGATGTATAATTTTTGAAAAATTATTGAAAAGGACTCTTCGAACGCGTCTTAAATTATTTGTGTGGAGTTGTTAAAACAGGGTGTCACATTTTGTCACATTTATTTATTTTATAAAGTAAATTTGCAAAATAATGTGTGATCCATTTCGAGGTTCCCTACTTTTTTTAAAGAAAAAAAAAACACAGAAAATTCAAATTTAATGAAGAATGTTTATTATCATTTGAAAGAACATTCTTTGGCATTTATTTTTGAGAAAATTATGCCTATCAAAAGTTGGCCGTGGCTACGTCGCAGATGGTCCATCCGTTGAGTCCAATTTTCGATGACTCGTTCGAGCATTTCGACTGGTAACTGGCGAATGACACGCGTGATGTTTTCCTCCAAGGCCTGAATCGAAGCGGGTTTGTCCGCATAATCTTTAGACTTTACATATCCCCACAGGAAAAAGCCTAACGGTGTGATATCACACGATCTTGGTGGCCCAAAACGTGAAATTATGTGCTCACCGAAATGTTCTCTCAATAAATCCATTGATTGATGCGATGTGTGCGAAGTGGCGCCGTCTTGCTGAAACCAAATGTCGCCGATACCACGAGCTTCAATTTCAGGCATCAAATATCATCATTCTGCGCCACCCTGTATTAGCAATTTATACAATTTTAATTCTGTTTTCTGTCTATTTGAAAGATAAAATATGGTTACATTTTTAAAAGTTTTTAACTCAACTAGAAATGCCAGGTTTACCTGCCACTGACACTGGAAACATATTAATTTTACAACAAATCCATAACAAGCTAAACACATTATAATTATTTTAAAATTTAATTCAATATTCCTTTAGATTTATTTCAACATGAATTTTTTTTTTGTTTTGTTTTAATTAATTTAAAGTGCACAACTACAAAGAAATGTATTTGGTTATTTTATTTGGACACAATAAATTTTACAAATTTCTATTTGGCCTCAGCGCCAAGAAGGGGAATTATTGATTGTTAAATTCTATAAAATTTTTTTTTACTTTTTAAAAAGACTTTTGATTTGAACCTGGTGTTTATCTCTTAAATAAAACACCATCGATTCGCAATAAATTATTACCTCAATCCATTTTGACTTTTATATGCCATGAAATATTATCTAATTAATTGCCGAAAATAGTGGTTACGTTTTTTTGGGGCAAATATTTGCCTAATGTGAACGTAGCTTAAGGCATCGAAAGATAACGAAAATATTGAAAGAAAGACTGCAATATGGGATCATGACAGCTGTAATTTTTTTCTTTGTAATTATTTGCCACACTGCGAATTTACGTAACGATGTGCTGGCAACGATATCGCTGTGCTATATGAAATTCGTCGTTGGTTGCAATTGTGTACAGTACAGTAATATGGCTGCCAGATATCACAATTTATAGGCATTTCATCTTGGTTTTTTGTATTTGTAATAAAATAAAACTAACGTTGTTGTAACATATCTGGTTTATTTATTTTATTTATTTATTTATTTATTTAAAGTCTATGGATACATAATCCTTACAGACCATGAACAACAAAAAAAAAAAAAAAAAGAAGAAACAATGCAAACTACATAAAATTTACATTACTAAGTATTCAAAAACAAAATAATATTACGTTTTACAATATTAACAATGTGTTGATAAAATTTATTATAATCAGCACAAATTCTAGTTAAAGGATCAAAATTAGCATAATTAACCCTGAATACTCGAATAGATAGTGGATAAAAATTTCGAGTAGGGCGTGATGGAACATTAAAAG
This sequence comes from Dexiosoma caninum, assembly GCA_963924685.1. Taxonomy (NCBI): domain Eukaryota; kingdom Metazoa; phylum Arthropoda; class Insecta; order Diptera; family Tachinidae; genus Dexiosoma; species Dexiosoma caninum. The sequence goes on along the minus strand of OZ004729.1, from coordinate 80,638,819 downwards.
ATATATTACTTATTAGGAAGTCAGAAGAAACATTTCCTTTTATTACATTAAGTACAAACGTGACATTTAACATTTTCCTACGACTTTTAAGAGTTGGTAACTTGATTAATGCCAATCTACTAGTGTATGGCGGGAGATTAAGCATATTCCATCCTGGTCCTCGAAGGCAAAACAACAAGAACTGTTTCTGTGTACAGATTCTATAGTACGGTTATGAACGTCATACGATGGGTCGCAAATAACTGAACCATATTCCAGAATGGGTCTTACCAGAGAAGTGTATAGTTGCTTAGTTACATACGGGTCATCAGATTCTCTAGCCCAACGTTTTATAAACCCTAAAACAGCACGAGCTTTATTTGCGGTTGAAGATATATGTTGAATAAAATTCAATTTGGGATCAAGTAAAATTCCAAGATCTAAGATGGCATCCACGATCTACGATAAAAACAAATGTAGTTACATTTTTTGTAATTTCATTCCGTAAGGTTAACATTGCACCAAGCACTAAAAGCAACAAAGTCGTGTTGTAACTGGCTTCAGCTGATAGCAATCCACAATCACATCAGAACGCCCTCCTTCGTCGGTATTGTGTAGCACCGGCGAAGTAAAATAATAATAAAAATGGATACTAAACCGAAGCTCTTGAGCACTGCTACGAGTACAAAAAAACTAAAAAACGTGCGAAAGCAGAGCTGCAAAATAATTAATTAAGCTTCACCTCCTGTCGTTTCTCCTACTATCCCTTTCCTATAGTTCCCAGCACAATGCTTCGCATGTGTAGGAGTGCTGGTCCTAGATAAAAAAAAAAAAAAAAAATAATGGTCAGATTGATGATTTAAAGTTAAAAATATTTTGACGGCGTCAGCGTACATAAGAATATTAGAATATTTTATAGTTTTTGGCAGGTCATTAATAAACAGCGAAAACAACAATGGTCCGAGATGACTTCCTTGCGGCACACCAGATATAACTCAATTGGCTTAGACAGTAGCCCCTTGAAAATAACTTTTTGCCTTCTATTAATCAAAGACGAAAAAATCCATTTTAAGCTATTGTGCGTAAATCCCATCATATCAAGTTTTTCTCTAAGAAGTTTGTGATTGAGCTTGTCAAAAGCTTTGCTGAAATCGGTGTAAATAACATCAGTTTGTTTTTGTTGAACAAATCCCCTATATTTACTAACGTGGTTAAATGCAGGAGATTTGTCACAGTTGAGCAACCACTTTTAAAACCCTGATGAATCGGAGATAGAATTGATGAAACTTGGTGGCTAAGATGATCAGTAATAATTTTCTCAAATAATTTTGGTATTGTGCTAAGCTTAGCAATTGCTCTATAGTTTTCAATATTATTTTTGCATTAGTGCGTTAAAGGGCATAAAAAATAAATTAACCGCTCTAAATACACAAGGCAGTTAAAGGAAAAATTTCGTCATTCGTGTATGGGATTTTCGTTAAAGTGCTTGTTTGTTTTACTGGGCGTCGACTGTATTTAGTTTTTTTTTTTTTTTAATTTTCTGCAACCAACTTCACTTCACGTGCTGTTAGAATTAGATTTTTTTCAACGCTCAGTGTTACCGCTGCGATGTTATTTTGGTTTGCTGCATATAAATTGTATTGGCATACGAATTTTTTTTTTTGACAGATAAACAACACTTGCCGCTTTCGTTAAAGTTTGAGCGTTAGTTGTGTATGGAGTAGCATTATAAGAAGGTACGCAAAACACATTACGTATGTACATTTCTGGCATATTTGTCTCGAAAACACACAGCATGACGTTGCATTTCATGCGGTTCAATAGTTTTTCAATTTGGCATAAACTTTTTTACTATTTATAGCCAGCATCTCAATTTCAAGCTTTTCGATTTTACTTCCTTAAATTTTAATTCTGTAATTTTTTCAACATTTTCCAGTTGTTCTTTTTTTTCACGTGGAACTGGCAGTCATCTAATGGATATATTCCAATTAGTTTCAATGATAGCACTTGTAACTCCATTGTTACGCCAATTTTGCCACATCATACAGTAACTAGTCTGTACTACAATGGGCAAATTGCTTTCACTCTCCTGTTACTTGTAAAAAAAAAATCAAATCAACACTAGACAACGGAGATTTTACCAATCCTGACCCAGTTACTTGAATTGAATATTTTTGCTTGATTTTTTTTTTCCACCAATAAAATGGAGGATTGCTGTGTATGTATTTGTTCGACTCCTCCAAAAGCATTACAAAAAAAAGAAAAAAGAAAACGAAACTGTTTATGCGATTATAGTGAATGAATGAAGTTATTTAAGGGGTTGAAGTCTTTTAAGTTTTTCTTTATTTTTTTGCTGATTCATATGTGTTCATTAGGAACAGCTTACAACGCATCATTTTTATTATATATTTGTTTGTATAAATAAATTTACATACACAAATACATAAATAAATATGGTTACAAGCAAGAAGTTGTGGCAAGAAGCGGAGGGGCTTTTAAGGAGGCTTGTCTGAGAAATACAGACTACCCTGCAAATAATGTGACCAGTTCATTCATGCATTTATGGTATAGCTTACGGAGGGCTAGGACCAGTGCAAGACTAACTTAAAAATGTATGAAGAAAATATGGTCTATTTAACACTACGATCCTCGGGGTGGCCATATAACCGATCGGACTAAGCCGAAAACTAGTCCATGTAACCACTCCATGGAGCACCTCAGGGAGTAATTTTAATGCGTCCGAGTAATCGTAAATACAAGCTGTTATTTTCAATGAGATGGTCCATGGCTGCTGCATGTTTGTAACCAGTCCATTTAAGCTAAAATAGACTACAGAGCCCAATATTATTTGCAGGGTACGACCAGAGATTTATTTTTAAATTTAAAATTCTTTTTGTGGCTCAAGTGCTCGAAGGATGTTCGCTACGTTTGCAGTGCAATACACGCTGACTAGTTGGAAGAAGTAAAGAAGAGAGACAGAAGGTGAAGTGATTGGAAGCAATATGGATTAATTATTGCAAGAGTCGTCTTTTGCGTTTTTTTTTAATTTGTAAATTAATTACTTGCAGACTCTTTTTTAATCTTGGGCCAGCACTCAGAAGAGATGATTCCTACACATGCAGTGTATTCTGTTGGAACTAGAAGAAAGAGATAGTTAAAGAAATGACAGGAGGGAAAGCTTCATAGTCTTACAATTCTGTTTGTTTAATGTCATGGAGACGTATTAAATTTTCAAGCTTTGTTTCTAGTAGACATTTTTAGTAATTATTTTGCTTAGCCGGTGCTACTTAATACCGACGAAGGAGGGCGTTCTGATGTGCCTGTGGATTGCTATCAGCTGAAGCCGGTACTGTTCAGTGGAGGGTGACCATGCCTTTGCCACTGAAACCTTCCGACAACAACTGACACAAAGGCGCATCAGAAAAAATGAGAAATGTTTTCATTATTTAGTTTGAAACTGGGGTCGAATCGAAGACTTTTTTTTTGGGGTTTTGTAGACAACGGGCAGACTACTTCTGCCATCGCCACCCTCTGCTGTGTCACTGATTTTTTATGTGGACGCATTAAAGTTTAAGTAATTTTATTTATTATTTTATTTCACCTACGTTTGTTTTTATTGCTCAAATACCTACGGAGTTGGGCACTGTTAGCAAAGATATGTACATCAGAAAAGTTTTCGTTCATCTCAAACAAACACCCTCGTTTTATTAAGAGCATCCAAAGTACAATTCGATTTTTCTACGCACTTTCAATTCTATTTTTTTTTTTTTTTTTCGTTATAAATGTGATTTACGATACGGTGATAAGCAAAAAAAAAAAAAAACCAAACAAAAATTAAGCAAGTTTCCAAAATATGTTTTTTCATTGCATGAGGGCAAGGCAAGCAGCTTAACGAATTGCTGCGCGTGTATGACCAGCCCAGGCAATTTCAATCCAACGTATGTATGTTTATTCAGCGATTTGCACGTTCACTCAACCAGATATTCAAATATGTGTGTGTAGTTGTTGCTGGGCATTTTCATTTAGCTGAATACACATATAAAAATTGAAAATAATTTCTAGTTATTTTTGTTAAGTCATCTTTGTAATATTTATCGCTGGATTAATTTTATTTTTTTTGATTCGTTTTTTCTATCTATTATTGCTCGGACAAATGAATTTGATGTGTTTTATTTGAAATTCTATAAATTGCTTTTTGTTATTATTGTTATGCCTTTTGGGCTTTTCCTTTTTTCTTTTTTTTTTTTTTGATAAATACGAAAATCTGTACGAACTATTTTCGCTTTTACCATAATAAATTTCGTTTGTAGAAAGAACAAAGTTTGCTCTCATTTTTATTTCTATTTTCATAAAATTTGTTCGGCTTGCGTCATTTTTATTATTGATACATTTAAGCAATTGATTGGCTCCAACTGCAGACAAATTAAGGAATTTCTTCAAATAAAAATTCTTAAAACTAAACAGTTTAAAGAAATATTAAAGATTTTTATGTATTATTATGAAATGGTGGGCTATCTGGCAAAACGAGGGACAAATTTGTCCCTAATTGGGGCCAGAGCCATTCTGTGGAGTTGCAAAAAGCTACGGAAGTGAAATTTTTACCTTCGCCACTGAAACTTTCCGACAACAACTGACAGAAAGACACAAAAATGCACATCAGTAAAAATGCGAGATGTTTTTATGAGTCTGAACCAGGGGTTGAACCCAGGAAAATTTTTGCGTTTTGTAGTCAACGTGCAGACTACTTCGAACATCGCCACCCATAATTTCTTAAAAAAGAGAAGATACCGTTAAAGTAACCAATTGAATTGAAATCAATGTCATCATTAACTTAATATTTCTGAAAAATATATACAACTTTCAAAATAGACGGTTCATATTGTTACGTTTTACCTTTTTAATTCCTTTTACCTTTTTGAATTCGTGATTGCAAAATAAAACAACGAATTTTTACATTTTACTTTTTAAAAGGTGTAGTGTCTTTTATTTACTACAATTTATAATTTAGTCTCACTTCTATTTTTATTTGACCTTTATACAAATAATAATTTGTATGAAAAAAAAAAAAATTAATTTGTTAATACAAATTATTAATTTCTGACGATTTGGAAATATTGAAAATAAATAATTAAAAAATTTTTCTTTTATTTTATTTGGTTTTTATTATTCGATATTTCGTTAACAGCTTGTTAACATCATCAGGAATAATAGGAAATTATTATTATTATTCCTGATGATGTTAACAAGCTGTTAACGAAATATCGAATAATAAAAACCAAATAAAATAAAAGAAAAAGACCTCAAGCTTAATAAATATATTGCAAAAAATATAATAAAAAAGGTCAATTAATAATATAATTAATAATTAAAAAACTATTTATAAAAATGACTATCGCGCAAAAAAGATATATAATTAAAAAAATTTATAATATCCTTTTAATTAATAATTTCTTCACAATGCTACTTTAATTGAATAATGTTCAGAAACTGAATTCGGCTTGGGAAATTGTTTGCCTTAAATTGAAATGGTGTGTATGCACATAATGTTTTTATATAATTTTTTAAAAATTTGTGACTAGTATTAAAACTTATTTTTATATTAAAATATATTCTGCTACTTTTTTGGTTATGAGTTCATATCCCGTCAACATAGTACACATAGTGCCAACCTCTTCCGTTTGTACGTTAATGTCATTTGAAAAAGTCAAAGTTTGACGGGTTCTATGTGTCCCCGACCTTAAGTTTCAATAAAATTTATTATTTATTGGTCCAATCCTACGACTGAACCTTCGAAAAAAAATTGCTTAAACACTCATTAGAGTGCTCCTCTCCACGGAAATCTTTAGTAAAAGGCGAAAGATTTATTCGACACCTGAAGAGAAGCCAGAGTAAAGAATAATGCAACAATCTTAATGTCTTATGCAAATAAAGTTTTAATCTAAATGAGAATTATAAGTACAATACACCAAACAAAATAAGAAAAACACAATGGTTTCTATCAACAAAGTAAACGTACATATGTATGTTTGAATGTGTTATAAAACACATGCACGTACGCAAGCAGACAACGTTAAGCTAACAGGGTTGGGCTGCTTTATTATAGTTTTAATTTTTTGTATACTTAAGTGAGCAACCACCACTTATTAACAGCACACTATTTTAAGCAATTAGGAAATTATGCGAGATGTTTCTATACGTCTGAAACTGGGTTTGAAGCCAGGAAATTTTTCGTTTTGTAGTCTACGTGCAGACTACCTCGTCCATCGCCACCCTCAATCGAGTTTTGAGCTCCTGGTAGTCCATTCTGACTATTTTCGTGATGATGTCAGTAAGAATGTATGGATGTGTGTAAGTTAACATCTCATAATTTAAGAACGCGGACTGAAATGTCTCGCAGTACAAGATCACGTGAGATCACTCAGATGTCTGTTCAATAGAGTTAGAAAAATTTTGAACATTTTTTAACTTTTTCCTTAATAAATTTTAAACTACTAAGCCGATCAAGTTCAAAATCAGCTCCTTACCTCGGAAAGAGGCTGCCGATAATTTGGCTAAAATCGTGGGATATGTTCTAGAGCTAGACAAGTTAAGAAAGTGTGGTGCCGCGCAGCAGAACACCACCATTCGGAGACCCATAGGGTCCATTGTGAATCTCCTCAAGAAAAAGAAAGTACAGACAAGCAAAGACAAATATAGGAATAGAAAAGAGAAAAGAAGAGGAATGGACAACGGGCCCACAGTCAACATTCCGCCTCATAGCCAGCCTATCCCTACAATTAAGCCCCTGATATAAAATCCGTCAATATTACCCAACATCATCAGGAATCTGCTACCCAGCCACTTCAGCCTGAAGCGTTGAAGTCCGGGCAGTGACAGAAGTTGTGCTCCATAGTCTTCTCCTGTTCTTCGTATAGCCTACAAAGATCGGGAGGCCCCTTTGCCATCTGCTGATTAATCATCCCTCCGATCGAGCTGTCCCCAATGAAAATTCGCATCAGAACCCTCAAGACCCTCCTGCTCATCGTAACAATACAGTAATATCACATGGCACAAAAACTCTTATTTTAATAGTTATATTATTAAATTACGTTAAGCATCGTAAAGCTTTTCTCCAGAAAGAATTAGACATGAGAGACAACATTGGAAAGGAACAGCAGAAAAGCCAACGTCAAACAATACCTATAAAAGTCTTTTCGCAAGCTACTAAACTTAACTCATCAGTGGTATATGTGTTTTTTATACATTTCGCCAGTTGTCAGCTGGTTGTGGTTACAGGTAAATTGGAATCTTTATGTACAAATTCTTTGACAAAATTGAATACGGGAATTTTTGGAATCCAACATACACAACTGTAGTCAACTTCATTTGTAAATATTTACTGCAGTATTCTTGAAAGTTTTTTAGGTTTATAAAAGGTATAATAATTGAATTTAATAAATCAAAAATTGTTCAATGAATACGGTAGTTATTGTATTGCCATTCACTGACGGCATGTTTCTGTATGCTCTTCATTTCCATAATTTAGCATGTTTCGGAAACAAAAGTATGGTCACAGAAGTATTAAGCAGAAAGTATATGGAAGCGAAGCAACAGGCTAATAACATAATTCTCATGTATTTTTTTCTTATTATTCGCATATTAGATTAAGCCATGTTGTTTGCTTGGATATTTTTTCATATACCCTTTTCCCTACAAGCACTTTATAACTGAGTTTGTATTGTATTTGCAAATATTGAACACGTCTTCCACATAAAAAGTTATGATAACTATTCGACGTAAAATAATTTTATTTTTGCGCATAAAAAGCAATGGGTATTAAGCTGAAATGTATGAAATTAGCTGCAAGGAAGGAAAAAGTCTCTTTTTACTAATACATACGTATCTGCTTGAGGTAGAAAAATAAATTATTATAATATTCGGGTATGCTCTGTAAACGGAATTCGCATAATTTTACTCGTTTCAAAATCGAGTAAATAAGTCCGGTCGAAATTAAATCGAATGTACTATTTTCCTAATCAATAACTGATGAAACTTAAAAAAAAAAACAATTAGCAATTTTTACTTGAAGTCTTTCTTTTATTAAATTAAGTTAAATTATATACTGTGTAATAGATTTTAATACAATAAATAATAATAAAAAAAAGCACTGAATTGGAGCTTTTACACTTTTAATTTTATGCTGTTAGTGCGCTTTACAACTCTACTTTCGAGTAATATTAATTTCTGATAATCTGTTAACTTCATAAAAAATTCCAACTACGATAACAATATATTTGTAAATATGTCCGCATTTAGAAAGGCTATTAGAAAGGTTATTATTACAATGCAATTCTCGGGAAATTATTTCATTAAATTTTCGTAATAAAATGTAAAGGGATGTCTGGTAGCAGATTTATATTTTCAAACTTAAATAACCGCACTTTGAACAAATTTTTGACGAGCAATTCCGTCTTAAAAAATGTCTCCACAGGGAGCTCGCGATGCTCACTCGACCACTGCGACATCATGACTGACAAATCCCCACAATCGATAATTCCAACGGCGCCACTCTACCTCCGCACCGTTTATTACTTTTTGAAATAATCGTATTTAAAAATATAAATTAGCCACCAGACACCCTGTATTTGTGTGAAATGAATGAAAATCACCGAAAAGTCCATTTCGGAAAGAATGTAAAATCACGAGTCACATTTATTCTTCGTGTTCTGCAAACTGGCAGTAAGTGTTCCGATATTTTGTTAATATCGAAATATTTCATTTGGGCAGTTATCCCCAGGAGTATAAATACAATTTTAATTGGATTCTATATCCTGTAAATATTTATACATACAGTCGAACTTCTCTATAGCGAACTTCTCTATAACGAAATCTTCTCTATAACAAATAAAAAAACTGGAATACATCAAACCAGAAAAAGCTATGCGTACTCAACCCTGGAAAATAATATTGTTACGTTTTATTATGTTTTTTACGTTGTTACCGAAATAGCCGAGTAGATGAATGAGTTTCCATTCCAACTGTATTAGATGTTTTACCAACTGCACAAAAACATTACGTCTTAATAGAATTCTTTTTTCTTTCTTATTTTACTGGCTGAATTATGTTCGTTGGATCTGTAGAAGTTGTTATGTTATCTGATTAGGAACTCTGTCACCTGAATAAATATCTTTTGGTAAAATAGTTCAAACTATTGTAAAACAACGTAGAGGAGGAGTTGGAGCCAAAGCAGGAATTTTACTTTTTAACTTCAACATCTTCTTCAGTTTTATTCTTTTTAGCTCTGAAGCAATCCGAATGCATTTAAATTTAAAATTAATTTTTAAAATTGTTTTTTTTTTTTATTTTTTCTTATTGTATTTTCAAGTACAACTTGATTTCACATGGCGCATAATTTCATTAGCAACCGTTTACTGGCAAATCTAGAAATTGCAATAAAAGGACTTAAAACCCTTTTGCCTTGCCAGCCAGCCACACAAAACAACAAGTTGCAAGTCTTTAACGCACACCCCTACATTCACACTTAAACTTTGGTAACTTAGAAAAAAAAAATAACAAAAACTACAACGAGGTTAAACGAAGCATTAAAATTATAAGCAAATTAATTTTTGTTTAACAACAGAACAGCAGCAACAACAATTTAACTTTTTTGTTTTTTTCTTTAGTAGTTTTCACGTAAAAACCGATGTTTTCCAGTAATAAAACATAAAGAACGACTACCAAGAACATGAAAATGTATATATGTATGTATGTATGTATATGTATGAGTGTATGCATGGCGATAAGAGAAATAATGTTAGACAGAATTTGAAGTAGAAAAATTTATTTCTCTCTAGAAGAGGAGAAATTAATTTTTGGTGAAAAATATTTAAAAGTTTATGGAAAGTTATTTGAAAAACTTATTAACAGAAAGAGTTGTAAAAAATGTTGTAGACTGATGATATACATATGTACCTACAATACATTAAATATGTATCAGAACCGATTTACATTAAGGGTGAAATCGCTGGGACAATTCAGACATTCGCTTTTGGAGTCCCTTCTTAAAGCAGTGATGTTAACTTTTTCAGAGCAAAACGTACTCTTCTTTAAAAAAAAAAATCACACTAGGCATATTTGTATATATGTACAGTCGAACTTCTCTATAACGTAGCAGTTGGGGACCGTCAAATTTCTACGTTATAGAGAAAATTCGTTATAGAGAAACTGCAGAAAATTTTGACTACATTTTTTTTATGTAGAAAATATATTTATTAAGACAAAACAAATTGTTTTTACATGAACACATTAATTTTTTTTTTTTTATTAATACATACATATGTGACTAAATTGATGCAAAAAATAGATTACTAAAAACTTCGCAATAGAGAGATTATTTAGTGTGAAAAATTCTATTTAGGTCCTAAATAATTGTACGTTACAGAGAGAACTTCGCTATAGGGAAGTTCGTTATAGGGAGATCAAAATGTATGAAAATACTCACAAAAATGTTTTGTTCACGAATTTTATTTCTTATAGAGAAGATTTCGATATAGAGGAGTTCGCTATAGAGAAGTTCGACTGTAATAATAATTTCTTTTACTAGTTGAGTTGTAAATTCATAATTAAGGAACATAGGCAGAAGTTCAGGTAGCCGTATTAAATTAAACTATTGTGTTGCAATTTATTAATAAATTGTAGAATATTGATATTTTTTTGCTTTTGATATTTTTACTGCTTTTAAGGAAAGGAAGCCAGATTTTTATCAGCTGAATTCTTTATTTGTTCTTTGCTTTTTACCCAGTTTTATTTAATACATTTACTGCAATATATTTTTCATCGGACTCAAGCAATACGATTTTAATCGTATACGAGTATAATACAGTGTCAAATACTACGTGTTTCAAATATCTCCTTAACATACTTATTTGTCATCGACTACTGTATTATTATTATCCTTGTTAAATTGTCAACTTTGCTGCTGCAGTGTCAGAATGTTATTAGTGGCTGTGTATAAAACATAAACACATCGCAAAATCGCCTTGAGCTCTTTTAACGGGCTCGCACATAAAAAGAACTGAGACTTTGTTATATAGGAAAAAAAAAAGAAAGAAATGACAGGCAGCATGTTGTGAAAGCAGCGTAAGTAAAATGCCGCTGCTACTGTTCCAAACGGTATTTAAATTTCTCATACTCTGCTACGAAGTTGTTATTGTTCTGACACCGCTTCTTAATAAAAAAGTCATTTGCTTGATGATCTGTATTCGTTTGCAACTTATTTAGAGGGAGAAGAAGCTACGGTTTTAAAATTTTGTTGCTCTGCTTCATTTTCAATGTTTAATTTGCATTTTGAAAACAAATTTATTTTTTGGCTTTTTGTTTTAAGTTGTTTTATACGTGGTAAGAATGTGAGTGTGTGTTTGTTTGTTATTCCTGCACTTGCTGCATATAAAGAAACATGTAGTCGTTGTTCTGTCGTCCGTCTTTTCTCTTGCTTTTAATTTCTTTGCAGAGGATGAAAGGATGAGCACTTTTCATATCATTGTTTAATATTTACTTTAATACTTTAAGATTTGCTGTTATTCTTTTAATTTTTATTTAAATTTCGCTTAAATTTTATTTACATTTTTCATGTGCTCTTTAAACATTTTGCTAAGTTTGGTAAAAGAAAGAAAACCTTTAAGATTTACACGAATAAATTGAGTTCGCTTAGTTTTAATATTTTTTTTTGAAAAAAGTGCTGAGTGGATGTGCTCATTTCAGTGGGGTGAGTTGGAATAGAATAGTATAGAGAAGCGCCTGGTAGCAGGGATGAATTTTTAACTTAAAAAAATCAAGAAAAGAAAACAATAAATCGAGATATCACCAAAATCTTTTATATATAATTCCCAGCAAATAGATTTTTAATTTATTTTCGATTTATTTTTTAAATATAATACTGCTTTCACGTGTTTATTAGTTATTTAAACCCGAGTTAGTTATGTTATTCAAATTAGTGCACAGCAGTTGAATAGCGTTTGTTAAAGTAGGCAGCATATTGACTTACAATCAGTCCTCTGAAACTTTGCTGCTGTGATTTAATGTTTGTGCACAGCAGAGCCTTCCTTCATTGCTAATTGAGCGAAGGAAACATTTGCGGTTCCACATAATAAACAAAATGATTGTCCTTCAAGTCTAAAATTATTTCAGAAATGCTGCAATTCTGCTTTCTAAGTTAATACAATACGCAATTACCAAGTTCAGAGAGAAATAGACTTTCTTAAAATAACTTTTCGCAATATTACCATTTTTTTGTAGGCAGATCATTAGTGTTATTGTTCGTTCAGGAAAAATCCTACATGGAATTCTTTTCATGCCACTTTTACTTTGGTTTTTCTTCTGTAAAAAAAAGCATTCGAGAATATTAACCCAGTTCAAAATAATCTTTTTCCAAAATACTATGTTTTTTTTCTTTGAATTTAATTAAATTTTAATCAAAATATACGAGTGCGTAAATTCAAATTGAAATCTTTAATTGATGAAGAAAAAATTTTCCTTTCGATCTCTTCATTATTTCCGAAAATGTTAAACCATTATCAAGGCTCTTATTAAGGCAGTTAATCCTTATCTCACCATTTCCTTTACACCTCATTTTCTACTACATTTTAAAGTTCAATTACACATTTAACAAGTTTATGAACTTCCTTTTGCTGAGCAATAAAGAAATCCTTTAAGCCACCCACTCTAACAGAACAGCAGACCACCGGCATAAATGTTCAAACCGATTATATGGATTAGAGAACCACATTGGTAGAATTGGTAACAACTTAAATGTGGTAGGAGTAGAATATAATCAGCAAACTTTTAATATAAAATTAACAAGAATTTGGTACTTACGGTTGCACCGACTACTGTCAGTACTTGTTGCGATAACACAGCAATTATAATTGGATTTTCTTTTCCCATACACACATACACACGCTGATACACAGCTCGAGAAGGGGATGCAGAGTGTGTACAATATTTTATTAAAAGTAAATAAAATATAAGAAAAAAAAGATAAACTTTTTCGTTAACAACAAAAAAAAAGAAATAAAATAAATAAAATTCAGTACCAAGTTTTGTTTTACCATTGCTGGCGAAAGGCAACTAATGCGATGCCTGATTTGAGGGGAGAAATCTTCGAAATCACGAGGAAAAAGAGAAAAGTTTTGGTTTTCTTGCATGTTACAAATAGATTAAAAGTCAGTGATTACCGTAAAGCCATGATTAATAGACTCTTGAGTATTTTAAAATAAATTGGAAAATAACAACTTTTGTTTCCAGCGGCCACATTTCCATTGTCCAACCGGTGTAGACACCTTTAGCTGGCAATGACGTTGCCTTCTTAATTCACAGTATTAACAAACTTAACAAGAAAAAATTGTTAATTTGAAATAAAGTGAAGGGAGCGGCAGGCAGCAAAGCCATCAAAAATGATAAGAGAAATGCAATTGTTATAACGGCGGATGGCTTTTGTTTATCAACGTAATTGCCAACATCATTTATTTGACTTCATTTAATTTTTTGTCATTTACTATTAATGAAGAAATCCGTTTTCATTTCTTAATTCTCTTCCGCCTTTAGTTTCTTTTCTTTTTCATTCATTGCTTCAGTTTTAATCGAAAACATCAATTGTTTCATGTGTAACCTGAACATGCCGCATCAATATTTTCTTGGCAGTAGTTCGTTGATTTTGCTTGCTTTATCCACACGGTGCTTTAGTAAGACTGTCAAGACCTTTTAAAATTAATGGCATCATATCATTTGTAAAGGATAGAGAAGGCTTTTGTAATACAAAAGCCTATTCCTTCTGTTTGATATCATACTGCTGTAGAATTAATTGCGTCACATCAACAACGGTTCCTGCAGCGTATAATTATTAACTCAAAAATCTAATATGTTTCTTTTTTCGAAAAGAATTTCAAAAAAGACATTCTAGTGTGATGAACCTAAGATGGTGTTGTTGGCGAGTAGTTAACGTGTTGGGTCTGCAACCGGAAAGACCCGGTTTCGATTTCCAGCACCGTCAAGTCAAGTAAAGTTTTTTTCTGTGCTACAACAACTTGGCTTTGGTGACTCCAGAAAACCTATTCGTTAGGTGATATCACCTCTTGGGGATAATTGTGATGTTAGAAAATACAAAATTAATGGCCGCAAACCCCACACCCTCAATCATCCTTCACAAAACTGTTTTCCTAGTGCCATTGCAATCCATAGCATACGTACACGGTACTGGTTCCAAAGAAATATTTTTTTTGCAGACTATGATCAACCACTGAATGAATTAATTGATTTAGCGTTCTGTCGGAGGCTAAAGTTGATGCTCAAACGACAATTTTCGAACGGGAATTGGGTACTTGAGATGAGAGTGGACAATTTCATTCTTTTGGCGATGAGTTCATCATGTAACATGTTTCGAGTTACTTAGCTTAGTTCTTAAAAAACTTCGTACAGATCTAATAAGTGTATGGAAGGAAATTTGAATGACCAAACTGTTCTAGGGAAATAGTCACACCGGAATGGAGGTAAAAATTTAATGCTGAAGCGGTAATTTTAGATAATCAGAAAGCGAATTTTGCATACCGATATACTGCTCGTGTAGCGGCTTTTGATTATCTACGCGCCCCGTGCGAATTCATTGAAAAATCTCATTATTCTTTCGTTACTATAATGGGATGGGTTCTCTTCAAGTCAGGGAACTTGTTCCCGAACTCCTTTCATTCCTACCCACAACGTACATGTTATTAAGACCGCATCCATTTATGTCAATTTGACAACGTATCACACTGCGCATTACAGAGAATTCTCATTTTGTTATCGTGGAATATATTCCTCAAAGAGGTCCTTTTGATGGTGAGTTGGAAGGATATTCATAAATACTACTCCCTTTATCGCCGGTCACAAAACATAATTTCGTCATTCCAGTACAATGCATTCAATGTGTGCGGGTCCAAGAAAAAAAATATGCTTCACATTGAAATAGCATCCTGCGGTGTTTGAACGGAATAGAAGGTGTAATATAAGATTCTCTGCTATCTACAAATATATTGCCTCGACAATTGACGTGTCCAGAAGGCACCAATGAATGAGATATCCACATTCCTTTGCTCATAATGCTCGATTTAATGAACTGCGTTACAATTGTAAAAGCAGAAATAAAGCGCGTTTTAAGAGATATTTAATTCCAATTACGATTACGATTCTGATGCGGAACTCCTTTGATGGAAGTAGAATCCTTTCGACTTATATGGTCACTAAAATAAATGAAATTATTAGGAGTCTATAGATGTTTTTTGTTTATTTATTTATTTATTTAATATTAATAATTATAACTGAATTATAATAACTGATAACAAAAAGAAAGAGTACTAGCATCTGAGGCTTACGACTCTATGGTTGGTATATACATTTAAATTAAGTTTTGTAAACAATTTGCAGTTATGAATTTGTATATTAATTTAATATTTTTATCATACATGTGTCTAAGGAGATCAGTTGGCGTATTGCATCCGAAAATGCGTGTTCTGGATGAATTGTAATTAGGGCACTCATCAAGTATATATGAGCTACATTGAGGTGAGTGGTACAGGCGGGACAAACAGGTGCGTGAGTTCTATCAAGAACATGTTTAATGAATTAGTTTGCAGTGACCGATTCTAAGGCGAACAAATATATTAATTTCACTCCTGGAACAGTTTATTGGGTATAATGGTGCGTCTGCCATTGGGTTGATGCGTTTGTAACTGTGCTGGTCATCGGACCATTTTTGTACTTTTGTGGACGTGAGAGAGATATCAATAATATTAAGGATATCACGAGCTTCCCATGTCGAATATTTTTCCAAGGGTCACCGTTTCGCTTCTTCAGCAGCTGAGTCCGCGTATTCATTACCTATAATGCCAACATGAGAGGGTACCCACATCAGTTTGA
Organism: Dexiosoma caninum; assembly: GCA_963924685.1. Classification (NCBI taxonomy): domain Eukaryota; kingdom Metazoa; phylum Arthropoda; class Insecta; order Diptera; family Tachinidae; genus Dexiosoma; species Dexiosoma caninum. The sequence goes on along the minus strand of OZ004729.1, from coordinate 80,622,913 downwards.
TATTGTTAAAATTTTGGTTACAGAAGTTTCTTATTTGATTAATTATTGGCGATTCGTAATGTGAGTTTTCGATGGCAAGAATAGATGATGAGAGACTATCGGAGCAGATTGCATACTTCGCTGTTTGCTTTTTTGCGTATTGTACTGCAGTGAGCATGGCCAATGCTTCAGCTGTGAAATTTGAATTTATTAATATGAAATCAATGCAAAGTGTCATACTTTTTCAAAAACGTTAATTTATTCAGAATTCAATATGTTTAAAAATTAAATTTTACCTTCATATTTTCTAAGAAAAAAAAAACTGTTCAACCATTTACTCGCCAACCCTTCAAATAATCAGGTTGGGCTTGTTCGTTTGTTTGTTTTTTTTTTTAATTTTATGCAAAAAAAAACATTAAATTGTTTGCCATTAACATACAAGTTATTACCGTCATTAATTTGCATATTTAAGCAAATGGTGACTTTTAAAAAGTTTTTATTAAATGGCTTGTTGTTCTCTGCTGTGAAAAATTGCCACTGGGCAACAGTAGTAATTTGTTTAAAATCTCCATAAGGGCGGCAATTATTCCCTTTCTGAAGTAAAGTTTTTTTTGTAAAAAATTGTTATTGATGAACATTTTGAAGTTGTGGTGAGGTTTTTGGATTTTTTTTCCAAAAAGAAAATGAGAATAATAATTTGGTTAAGCAGTGATTTCACTAAAGTTTTCTGCATAAAGTTAAGTGAGTTCATATAAGCATTCTCATAGGCCAGGCTGAACGAATGCATATTAAGATAAATAAAAATAATCCGTAAATTGAACTGATTGTGGTCGCTTTCCTCTCTGTCTATCCCTCCACCACTAGTAATCTGTCTCAATGTCCATTTTCTCAAGTTCCATTACAATGCATCGCAGAAAATTCCAGAAAATAAATATAAAATGTTTGTGAAACTTTGTACTCATTCCCTTTTCCGTTTTTCCCTTTTCTCCACAAGATGATCTAGATTCCAGATACATCTAGATATTGAATAACTTAAATAAGAAATAAAATAAATAGAATAAATAAAAAAATAGAATAAAAAGTAAGAAATAGAACATTTTTATGATTTTGCGCTATGAACAACTGAAAATGGAAATTTATCAATATTTTCACGAAAAATTTGCACTTTCACAAGGCCAAAACTGCCTGAAGGAGCGTTCCAATGCTTTTACGATGTACTAGAGAGTTCTTAACTATTGTCTTGGCTACAATTTTTGTCTTAGTATTGGATAGAAAATCTCAATGGTTTGGCTGTTATAGGCCAAAATATCCAAAAAAAAACGTGACAAAAGTCTGATCAAGTCAAAATGGGGAAGCTCGATTTTCACCGTAGACGTATGGTCTAGTGGACTTTTTTGCTCAGTACAATCACAAGAATCAGAAACGCAAAGCGCCCATTAAGATTTTCAAATCGCCCCAGTTCTCGTGCAATTAAACTGAACATGATGTTTCAATTGATTTTGGCAGTGCAAAATCTTGTTACCATTTTTTATGCAACTTTCCTTTTTCTTTCCCCCCCCCCCCCGCCCATATTCATTATTTATTCATTAGAATTCAATAATTCTTATTTCACTTTGACATGTGCTTGATTGTTGCGAAAAGCGTGTTAGATTTAAACCCTTATTAGTGGAGTAACGTGCGACCGTTTGTCATAATCCTGTCACATAACGAGCTTAAATTACAATCTTGAACTGCGTTCTACGGTCTTTCTTTGCGTTGCAGAGCAAAATATGTATCCATAAAAATCAGCTTATCCTGATGTAATATGATGCCGAACTTAACAAATACAACATAAGAAATGCTCAAAATGAAATGGAAAGCAGGCAACAGCAACAAGGAATCTTTAGATAAACCTTTCATTAATGATTAAAATCTCAAAACTTGAACTTATCCTGTGTGTGCCCTTTTCAAACAATGGCTTTTCCTTTGTGTGATTTGGTTAGTTCGCAACGAGTTGCATGCATATTGTTTAGCTGTCAGTTTGACAGTGCCAAAAGACAGACAAGAAGAGCACAAGTCTAGATTTAGATGTACGGCAATACGTATCACTTCACTTCCCTGATAAGTCAATAGATGATTATCATACATACCTTTCACAGTCAGCTGCAAACGCTTCTTTTACTCACACTGGTAATTATGCCAATGTCAAATTTTAATAAACATGTCTTCTTTTTGCCTTAAAGAGGGTGCAAAACAAGACATTTCAACTTTTTTCCCTCTTGAAATTGTTATTCTCTGTTTGATTTTCATTCCGAGATATTGAATATGCATTCATTGTACGAAGTTTGGAAATGCTGCTTCAATGTTTGTTCAAATCATACACTGACGTAACAATTGTGCGTTGGGTTTTTTTTTGTTGTTGTTTGTTTTCAAATTGATTGGCATCGGAAATTGAAGGACTTTTTATTAAATTCTATTCAATATATAAAAATTTTTTTCTTTCTACAATCACTTCCTACTGCAGTGTGTGAGAATATTTTTAAACAAAACTCTCCTGGCTCTCGCAATAATCCCATTAATTTCCCCAAGCACGTTGCTGGGTTTTGTTAGCAACGGAAGGAAAAACAAAAGAACAGCCAACAATTTCATACTGTTATTAGGCCAATATTTAATTATTTGATTTCTGGCCATAACGGTCTGCCACGAATCTTTTAACGCAATTTAATCAAAACCTCAATATCTGAAATATTGAAAAGTGATTGAAATGAGCTTGAAGTGTGTGTGTGTGTGTGTGACTTGTTTGTTTGCTTCTTATCACTGATTAGATAAGAATATTAGCGGCATTTGATGGGTGATTGACATTTCGAGTGGCATATGCGTTAAATTAAGTGCTTTTGGCTGTCGTTTCTAAATGGTTTTTCAGGACAGGCCCAACAAAAAAGCAAGTGAATGCGTTCATCATGGCTTCTTAGCATTTTTATATGTGAATTAATTCTGAATGATGTGATATGAATAGTGTTTTTACATTAAAAGTTAAAACCAGCTGATTTTGCATTCTCACTATAAGTTTAATTGAATCAGCTTTTAACCCAACACAGTTTGTTTCATAAAATATAATTTATTTTCTCCTCCCACTGCTCCATGAAAGCATTTTCATCATAGGCTAATATAGACTCAACATAAACAAAAATAAAAAGGGTTTTCTCAGCTGTGCTATGTAGATCGAAAAGAGAAAGAAAATCATTGGGAAAGCAATGGGTTAGAAGCAATAATTATACATTGCTTTGCACAACATATGTTTAAAAATTATTAGTATTTTTCGTCCACAAAATTTTTGACAAAAGCACGCAAAAATATGAAATTTTATTCATTGTGTTGAATTAAATGTATAATTCAACAAAAAAATGTGGTTTATCTATTAAGCAAAAGGTAAGTATTTAAATGGAATATATTATTTGACTTCCGACAAGGTATTTATCATAATATCATATATTTTCTTGTCAGGCACCCTTCATCGGAGCAATTGGAAACTAGTTTTATGGTGTTAAATTTGCTTAAGTTGTTCAATTTGATGGTCCTCTACAGCAGTAAGTGCAGCATTGAGTAAATGTGCCGTGAATAAGGAATATTAGCCGGCCGCTTGTGTTAATTTTTACATATTGAAGTTGCAGATTAGGAAGTTGAAGGTTTTGTTAATTTCCTTCAATTCTTTTCCTTATACAAAAATCAAAGTGAAGTAGTTACAACAAATTCGTGTCAAGAAGAATGGCATGAAATTACTTTAAATACAGGTAGACAACAAAGCTTATGTTGCGGAATATATGTATGTACATATTTTACAATTTGCTCTCTTTCAGAAAGAACTCACAGTACTTGACGGGATATTAAAGTAGCTGAAATAGCTGGAGGTGTTAATGCAAACAATAAAAGCAATCGCTTTATTTATTGGCGCAGTATGAGGATGTATTAGAATTATCAGAAATAAGCTTGGATTTTAATTTGTACCAAAATAATGTAAGGTATACATTTACTGATTCACCCGTGATAGCTGTTAACATAGTAGAGCAGGAGATATATTCTGTGTTGTTGGTTAGTACGGTTTGTAGTCTGTATCGTTTGCCTTACCGTCATCCAGTTAATGAACTCTTTGAATAACACAATGACTTGGATCACATTATATCAATAGCGCCATTGTTTGCCAATATTTGATAGTTTAAATGCTGCATGTGTACGTACTGCTGGTGAAAGCCCAGCTTGGGATTGGTTACAAGAAAACGATTTAGCAGATTTACCACATCGAAATATATCCTCAGACATGGTCTGGTCATTATTGCGTAAATAAATGAAGAGGAATGATCAACACAAATAACGAAAACCGTCGTTAATGAACTACTAAGTTATTTAATACTATTAACTGTTCATATTTTGCCTTTAACAAAATTCCTGAATAAAAGCTAAGAAATTGTTTATCTATATATGTAAAGCTGAATGTGTGTTTGTTTGTACCTTATAGGAGCCCAAACCGCTGAACCGATCTATCCGATCTATCACACCATATAATTGGGACTCTTTAAGGAATTATAGGCTCCTTTTTTAATCATACCCACCATTACGCTTCTTTTTTAATTATGCTACTCCTTCCACATGGTTTTTTGACAGATTTTATAATATAAACGAGATTAACTTCGCTATTTGTTGACCAATCGCGATGTGCAACTCCGGGAAGGTCATAGGGTATTACTTTTTTAAAAACTAGGACCAGGAGGGCTATAGGGGGGAATTTTCTGCCCCTCCGAAACGTTCAAACCGATTTTAATGAAATTTAGAACGTAGATAGATTTGCATTTACCATTCCTGTTCGGCGGATATCCGAAAGTTTCACTCACCACAAGATTTTCAAAAGAATCAAATAATGTATTCACAAATTTTTAAATTTTTAATGAGAAAACGAATTCTCCTCTTTATTTAAATAAAAAATATGATTATAAATCCTTATTACTTTATTACAAATTACAATTTTTTTAAGAAAACAGTATCAAATCAAAATACAACAAAATTTAAATAAAACAATTTGATTATTTTTAAATTCATAATGAAATATGAAATTCTTATTTCTATTTCTGGATATTGAAGTTATGTTGAGTGGTAGTTTTTCTTCCTCGGCATGTTCATCGGCAATGGCAGTGTATGAAAATATAAAAGAAAATTAATTAATACGTTTTATAAGAAGAATTGGAATTGGAAAGAATTAGTGAAAGAATTTTTTCATTCGTACAAATACATTGGAAATAAATACAAATTCTAAAATATTGTTTTTATATTTTGAATGTAGTTGAAGGAATGAAAAAATTCTATCGATATCGGCTAGTTAAATTCTTAAATATTAGAATTTCTCATTTGGTTAATTGAATTTATTTAAATATTAATAACACCAAAAAGAGACATTTAATAAAACAAGAAGAAAAATATATAAGCACAGCAAATGAATCGCAGGTTTTAATTCGGTTGACTCATGATGGTATTACAATAAACCCTCAAATTATAATACCACAGAGAGAAGAAATATACTTTAGGGAAGTTGATCCACATTAAACAGAGGTTTTTGGCTAATAGAAAATTGATTCTATTCCAATTGTTTTTATGGAGCAGCTTTACTACAGTACATTTCTTCAGCAAATTCTAACACGTCAAAAACAAAAGTCTTACCTGATGTCGTCCTTTGGGAAATAATGCAAAGTCTTCGCTGGAGCACATCCCATTATACAGCTTCCACTACTATAATTTAACATGATTTAAATAACATTTTTAAATAAATTTAAAATATTTTCCATTTACTTTCATTTCATTAATTTTACAATTGCACATAAGCAGCACATTCAATTGCTTTTATTTATAATTTCACTTTGTTTGCTACGTACACTTATTACCGAACACTTTTCTTTTTTTAATATTAATATTTTGGCGAAAAATTATATAAATACGCCAAAATATTAAAAATTTTGCACATTGTAAGGAATTTTTTGTCAATTAAAGTAAAAATTCCGATAAAAACATTGAAAAGGGAAAATTGCAAAAACACACATTTGCTATCCCTTTTCGATCTTTATAGCGAACGGAGATGTTAAATTTTCACGACCCTGTTTTTATGTCGAGTCTATATTAGCCTATGATTTTCATTATGCTCTACCCAATAGCTTCTTTTTCATTGGCACTTTTTTTTATTATTGTTGCTGCTGTGTCCATTGTTTTAAATTAAATCTGTCTCAGCTGCTTCACAAAACAGCACGAACTCTCACAAATTATCCGAAGAGCATTCCTGATAACAATTTTGTTGTGCAATTTTAAGAGAGAAATTGAGAGAGTAAAATTTTTGATTACCTGTACAAAACTATGCGAACTTTTTCTTTGGGTAACTTCGGACTAGAATTAACAATCAGCTGTTTTTTTTTGACATTTCAAAATCAAAATATTTTTCAATAAAGGAAGACAATTTTTATTTAAAATTGATTAAAAGGCAAAATGGAAAATTTTTCAAATTAAATTAAAGTTTAAGTACAGGGTGGCCCAAAAGCAGCAAAGGTGTTTGAATTTCTTATAACATTTTTATTATAATTTTTTTTTCAGTATTTTGTAAAGAAGACTTTGGGAAATTTAACGTTGGTATTGTGTAGCAGCGGCGAAGTAAAATAATAATAAAAATGGCTACTAAACCGAAGCTTCAGCACTGCTACGAGTATAAACAAAGAAGGTGCAAAAGCAGAGCTGTAAAATAATTAATTAAGCTTCACCTCCTGTCGTTTCTTCTACTATCTCATTCCTATAGTTCCAGCACAATGCTTCGCATGTGTAGGAGTCAACTCCTGAGTGCTGGTCCCAGATAAAAAAAAAAAGTGTCATGCAGATCAAGAAGGGATTAAGGGAAAAATGCCTTAGCATTTATTAGCAAAATATGTCGTTCGAGATCCCTCATTTCTCATTCGGAAAGAACGTCCTCCGTAGAAATAGGATTCTTGAAAATTTCTCCCATAAAAACACCTTGCAGGCGGATTTGTTTTTAAAGCAAAACATTTCCCGACGTTCTAAGTGCGAATATAAGTAAGCAGTTTTCTAAATAGAAGACAGCAACAGACGAATAGAAAACCTAATGACTCAATAATTCCCGAGCCTGAATCGTACATGCTGTGACATATTTAAAATACAGGGTGGCTGAAGAATTTTCCTACATTAAGAAACTGGAACGACTTCTTTTGTAATGCATGGAATATTTTCAATCTCTTTTCATTTGAAAGCACATCGAATTAGTCTTAAAGACAATCGAATTTAAATGCCAGCCCTGCTCATGGATGCATTTACGGCATCTTGGCAAAAAATTTTTCATTACTGCCCGCAAAGTTAACGCTGGAACTGTAGCTATTGTCGCTCGAATTGATTGTCTTAGTTCCTCCAAATTTATCTGTTGCGATTTCTACACTTTCTGTTTACAATAACCATCCAAAAAAAAGTCCGGTGGAGTTAGGTCAGGCGATCTAGGGGCATAACGGAAGGTTGATTTTCTTGAAATGAACCTTTTAGTTAGTTGAACCAAAACTACAGACTGCAATGCGTGATAGTGGCATTCTTTTTCCAGTGTCCCACTTTTCATTTTCATTAAATCTAAGGATCAATCTACAAAAACCAAAACAAAAAACTCCAGATTACTTAGATAGAAAAAAGTTAACAAGTTTTCTTTTGGTATCGGCTTTCATCAGCCACCCTGTACTTTGGTAAATATAGTTAGAGTTGTGCCATTCCAGAATGACCTATTTCCATGGAACGATTTCCCAATTATAACGGTATGAACTTTTGCAAGGATTCCTTTTTCATTCAAAATATTGTGAATGTAAAATGAACTGAAATTGCAATTTAAAATAAACGAAAACTTCACTTAAAAAACCGGTCTACTTATTTTTCATTTGAATATAACCGCAAAATTCATTTAATTTTTACGCAAATTCCACAAGAACAAGACATTTTTATTTTGTTTTTTATAAATCAAACAGCAGTTTACAAATATATATGTATATATTTTTATTTTTATTATTAATATTTGTTTGTTGTTTGGGCCATATGCCTATATATATACTGAACTTATACATTCAAGAAAATTTTTTTCAGAATCTCACATGTTTATACAAAACTTCCCCTAAACTTTTTGAGAATTGGTAATATTTTTCCGTAGCAATAATAAACCACAGGATCTGTCAAAGCAACTGATTAACTGAGTGAAACACTTGAAAAATTTTTTCTATTTATTTTATTGTATCAAAAACTTTTAACATAAACAAAGGCCAACTTTGAAAGCAACTGAAAATGCGTATTCAAGTTTTTGAATGAAAGAATGGCAGAGTCATTAAAAAAAAGAAAATGCTTAGAATTTTGAAAGTTTTTCCATTTAAAAATAACTGAACGGATGGAACACTTCTTACTGTAATAATTCGGTGAGTGTAGTTGCGCAATTGCAAATCGACTTGAAAAGTCACTAATTTGTTTCGATGAACGTCAAAATGGATATGAAAAGTCGAAGCTAATATTCTATTATTTTTTATGTAGATATTTGACACATGTACGAACTTGTCATTGGCTTATCCACACGGTCTGTTACACCGATCCGAACAATCATGCTGGGGGTACGCAACACGATAGAGAGACCGAACCACGAATATTGCTGTTGATGTGAACACGGTATAAAACCGACAATAATTCTAGTTGGAACATAAAACCGATAATATAGGATTTCAGGACGCCAAAGTATTTGTTTTTTGTTGGTTTCAAAGCCAAATCCGATAAAATTGATTTCTATCACAGTCATGAATAATTTTCGTAAAAGACGTCGTTTTTTAAATTTTAAATAATGCAGTCGGTAGTCTGCTGTAGTCTAGGTGTTTAATGTTTAAGTTTGCGTACATTTTTTTTTCTTCTTCGAAAACTAATAGTATCTGCTAACGATATGCAATGAAAATACCTTTTGGAAGTGTAAAAGTCCGTGATTGTGGGGATGTACAATACTGCAAGCAAAAAATTAATTTTTTTTTTGAACATTTGCCAATATCATCTTTGCATCTAAAATTTGATTAAATATTCAATTAAGGATATGAAACGAATACACAAGCTGTAACTTTCAACCAACATAATTCGATTATTGTCCAACATGATTTTAACAATGAGTTTGTAGCAGCATTTTTATCTCCTGCACTTCAGATTAAAAATGCCTCATGCCATTGTGCAAAGTCAACAACATCATGTATTTATTGAATATGCAAAATGTTGCTTTGCTCTAAATATAAAAATATTATATAATAAATAAATATTACAACACAGAGGGATTTAACAATGAAGAAAAAAATAAAAGAAAAAAAATACAACAAAAAAAAAATAAGAAAATACAATATTTTACATTTCTAATGGAAAACATTTCTTGGAATTACCCTTATAGCCCAGGCAAAATTTGAGTTTTTTCTTTGAAGAAGACAAGGACGAATATGAAAAAAAAGGGTGTCAATTGGTTGTAATATTCTCTTCCTCCGCTACTTCTAGCCTTCTTAACTCCTGCTCGTTACCATTTGCAGCACAATAAGTCAATGGCATCAATGTCAACTCAACATGTTACAAGTAGCAAAAGTAAAAAAAAAAATGAAAATATTTCAATGCGACAAATAATATATTTACAAATACAAAAGCAACCCAATTTCACAAAGAAAAAAAAAAAAAAAACGAAAACCAAATTTGGAAATACTGTTTATTTTTATTCATTTCGTTTGTATTTTATGCGATATTGTGAATTATGAAAATTTTTTTCTCCGATAACATTGTGATGAAAATGTGTTTGGCTCTAAATGCCAAATGTGTGTCAATAAAAAATATGAATATAAAAGATATTAAATTGTATTTGATTTATAATCAAATTACCAAACGCAATATACAGGATAAGGAAGAAATTCGAGGCCACATACACATTTTTTTTTGTAAAGCAATTCTTTCTGTGCGAGTGCTTTTTCTTGAAGGGTTGTTGCTTTTAAAAAGCCTTTAATTGCTGTGTGCAATGTAATTATAAGTAGTAGGAAATCGTTATTCCCAATCACAAACTCACAACTCTAGAATTCGTTTAAAGTTTAAAATGTTTCTTTCTCAAAAAATGACACCCTTTTTTAATTGTGTCCCTGTCCCATTACTTTGGTTTTCCAACTTGTATTACATTTTGGGACATTATTTAATGCTGTTTATTTTTATTTTTTAATACCAGTTGATTAAACTTTTTGTCGTACAGCATTTGGCTTGACATTTATTATATTGTGGCGCTAGAAACGGACTGCAATAGGAAAAAATTAAATAAAAAAAATACAATCATCATCACGAAATAACAATGTCACACATACTTATGCGTACGAAAGAGCCGATATTTAAAATGATTTTGTAAATTAAACAATAAGGAAATTCATATCGAGGGACTTAAATAAAAGAAAAAATATCTTCATAAAACACAAAAGTGATCATAAGAAAATCTTATAAATTTATCTGGTGTCCTCAACTTTTGATAGAAAAATTATTAGTCTTTTTACAATTGGCGTCGTGAATTTGAACTTTATATTACTTTAACGTAACAACAACAATACTAGTATGGTATTCCGTAACATCTTTAGCATGACCGTGACATTGTTTGAATCAGCTGATTAATTTTGTTTACACAAAACGTTCATTATTAAGCGCGCATATATTTGCGTTCGATTTGGCAACGAATCGCAAAACGTATTACAGAGAGAAGTATTTCCTCATTGTTTTAACGTGGGAAGATTCAAATCCAATATTCATAAATACTGCTTCCTATAAAAAAAATCCATTTTCTAGTTCCAACAATATGTCCGAGAAGTTACTAGAAGATTTTTAAAATTGTTGCTGTGACTGACTTAAAACTATCTATGCCTTCGCCTAAAAAAGTAACAATGCGGTTTATAATGAAAATTCAAGAACCGTACAAAATTAACACACTACCGCCGTCCAACGAAATTCGTCGTGCTTGACGAACTCTCCTATAGATTTATTTCTATTTCATACGCCCACGAACGACGAACAAATTAGTACAGAGTTACGAGTTTTTATTTTAGTTTTAAAATATATTAGTAAATAAAGTTAATTTTTATTTCAATAATTGTTTAACATTCAACGTACGTACGTCATTTATATGATTATTTACATCATTTCATTTCATTTCAATACATAAGAAGCCCATATCGACCCTTGTGCGCGAAATTATCGTATGTTACAAAAACTAAATTTCATAGGAGAGCGTTTTTATTCTTTTTTTTTTATTTGCCTAACAGCAGTAACTGTCACATACGATAAAATGTACATAGTATTATAACAATTATCTCTATAGTACTTTATCTGCAGATGAATTAATGGATTTAGAACCATTTTGCATAAAAACTCGATCTCGAAAAAAGTGTAACATACGATAATTTCGCACACAGGGGTCGATATGGCCAGTGATACATGTATTAATAGTTTAAAATGTATATTTAAATTCAATATATAAAAATTCATTCGTGAGTAATAGCTTTCACAAATTTAACTGTCAAAATGGTTTTGATATTCATCACAATATTGAAGCAGTTTGACGTAGTCTGGCATCGTTATCGTCAATATTCATTTTATTTCTGGTAACTTTGAGTGCACATCGTAGTTGTGACGCATTACAATAGAGTAAAAATATTTTGTAATCGAATTAATTGAAGTATATCACTCATTAATGATGGTTTGGTACGTGCAAATTAAAAAATATAGTGACAAAACCAAAAAAAAAAAATAACACCAGTGCTTTTTTATTTTTTAATAAATAAAGGAATAAATAAATATGTATTTTGCCGATGGTAACTTCAAAAAATGTTTTGCCAACGGTAACTTATATATGTTTGCATTTGGAAAGAATCCAAAAAAATTAACATTGATGAGAAATGTTGACATAGTGTGTCAGAGGCTTCAATACATATACATACTAACACAAAGACAAATATTGAAGCTGAAAACTGATGCGTGTGTCAGCCGCTTTATGACACTTCATTTATTATTCATTAATTAATATAAAATTGATAGACAGGGTCAGCAACACCAGAAAGAAACAAATACAATATAATATTTATTTTTTGTAAGTGTTGCCTCTTTATTTTCATTAAAAACAAAAAACGCTAAAGAAAAATGTACGTTCAAAAACTAAGCTTAAAATCGCTAAGTTGCCAACTTATAAAAGATTTTAAGATTTTAAGTTCGAAACATAAATTTTAAGTTGAAACTTTTTACATTTTCTTTGACATAATTTTTTATCGATAACTCTAGTGGACGATTTGACGTTCTTGCATTTTTTTTTATATTTGGGACCAGCTCTCAGGAGATGACTATTACACATGGGAAGCATTGTGCTGGAATTATAGGAAAGGGATAGTAGGAGAAACGACACGAGGTGAAGCTTAAGAAATTATTTTACAGCTCTGCTTTTGCACGTTCTTTGTTTTTATAGCCGTGTTGAAGCTTCGCTTTAGTAGCCATTTTTATTATTATTTTACTTCGCCGGTGGTACACAAGACCGACGAAGGAGGGCGTTCTGATGCGATTGTGGATTGCTACCAGCTGTAGCCGGTATTGTTCAGTGACCAGTATGGTTGTACTCCTTGCACGTGACAGTATATTTGCGCTCTTCTCCAAAATTTTGAACAATGCAGAAAAAATATAGTGCCATAAATATAACATAATTTGGTATTAAAAACTAATTTTTATACTAATTTACTGTATGTTGTTCTTAATAACTTCCTGAGAAGTCGAAAATATACAGTTATTTATATTTCGGAAGTATGTATATCAAAAGTAGTTATTAAGGAATGATACTTTTGGGTTTAAAAAATTCTCGTTTTTGATAAAGATACGGTTTACAGAACATGACCGATTGTAATTTAGACACCATCCCATAACTTTTTTGGTTACTGCCCTAATATTTATATTGGTTAGCTTTTGCTACACACACACGCACACAATGTTTCTTTGAAACGGTTGTGTATAGAAACAGTTACTTTTCTATGTCTTCTATGCCTTTTATTCTGCACTCGTGTCCTTAGTTAAAGCCCACTAAATAGAAAACCCCTTGAAGGCTTTCCGTTTTATACGTACCCTTTTTGCTAGTTTTTTCTCGCGCTGTAGGCATAACTTCATGGTGTGTGTGTGTGTGTGTGTGTGCGAGTGTCTATGGATGTGTTTATTTCCTTAAATAACCCTTATAAAAATAATTGTAGTTAAAATTTGCATATGCCATTTCCAAAAACAAAACAAAATAAAATTTAAAAAAAAAAAAGAAAAAATTGAAAATGAATAGAAATTTTGTATGTTTTACAAAATTGAAAAATAACAACTGAAACAAATGTTGAAAATATTTATATGTACACACACACACACACACAAACACACACACACACACACACACACACACACACACACACACACACACTTACTCATCATTGTAATGTACAAATAAGAGTAATAAATCACAGTCGGCTTGAATTTAATGAGAAGTTTTGTTAATGATTGCTTTCGAATGTACAATTTTGAAGGGGAGTGTTGATTTTAAAGTTCTCTCTTTTAAATTTAACTAATTTAAATTAGAAACAATTTAGCTATTAATTTAGAGAATTATAAATGTCCTTATGCGCTGAGGGTTATTTTTGGGTTAGAGAAGTCTTTAGAACATGCCAACATCAGAGTTAATGTCCAGGGGCAAAATTAATGAATTAAATCAAAAATTGAAGTTGCAAACTTTGCCTCATTTGGTGGTGGATCAAGGTTTGCTATGCAACCAAATTGAAGAGTGTTTGATTGGATTTTCTTTGCCGTTTCGCAGTTTCTCGGAAATTTTTTATATCTCCGCTTATATGTTTATTGATTGACTTTAAAATGCCCAAGGTAAAGCAGAAATAACTGACTGTCATGTGTGTGAGTTAAATAATCAGATTTTAAAAATCTGAAAATTATATTTCCACGACCACTTTAGTCTCAATAATAACATGGTGTCCTTTCCAATTTTTCTACATCAAAGCATGAACAGAAAGAAGTAAAGCCAATCTTGAATTAAAAACACGAATATTCAATTAAAATAATAATTAGATTTCAATCTATCACGAAAATTGCAGAATTAATTAACAGTTTCAAATGAAAAAATTTCACGTGTTTTTCAATTTTACTATTTTATGTCATTTTGATTATACTGTTTTGATAGAAGAACAAAGTTTTTTAAAATAGACGTGAACTCAATTAAAGTATTACCACAGTCAAATTTGTTATAAACTTTTCCATTGTTAAGGTTCTTGCGTTTGTACATGCAAACACTCCAGTGATCAAATATAAACATCGTAAACAGCTGATTAGCAAGAGCAATTTATTATTGCTGGGCATTAATGCATTCGAACACGCCTGATGTTTCTCAATTCAGTTTCATTCTGCAAGAGAATTCATAAATTATTTAATTATTTGTAGAGGATGGCGATGGCCGAAGTAGTCGCACGTTAACTACAAAACCAAAACAGACCTGGGTTCAACCCCAGTTTCAGACTAAAATTATTAAAAAAAAAAAAAAAAAACATCTCGCATTTTTCTGATGTGCATTAGTGTGCATATTTGTGTCAGTTGTTGTCATAAGGTTTCAGTGGCGAAAGCATAGTCACTGAACACTACCGGCTTCAGCTGATAGCAATCCACAATCACATTGGAACGCCCTCCTTCGTCGGTATTGTGTAGCACCGGCGAAGTAAAATAATAATAAAAAATGGCTACTAAAGCGAAGCTTCAACACGGCTATAAAAACAAAGAACGTGCAAAAGCAGAGCTGTAAAATAATTTCTAAAGCTTCACCTCCTGTCGTTTCTCTAACTATTCCTTTCGTATAGTTCCAGCACAATGCATCGCATGTGTCGGGGTCATCTCCTTAGTGCTGGTCTCAAATAAAAAAAGAAAAAAAAAGATGCCAACAAAACCTTTGACACATCATGAACATTGTTTAAATGGTATCGTTCTTGTTTAAACTGTTGAATTTTCTTGCCTAAATTTTTTATTTAAAATTTAAATTTATTTACTGAAAATCGGCTTTTTAAATGCATCCAAATTATTATGGTTTTTGGTGCACGTTTCTCCCATTGAAATCAAACAAATAAAAAGTAACTTAATAAAATTCTTTTTCCTCTTAAAAAAACGTGTTTTGGGGGCCTTGTGCTGCCTTCTGTTAACAAAAAAAAAAAAAAAATGCTTAAGAAAACAAACTTACGCCCTTCAGTTAAATTAAAATAAAATCAAGGAAAATAAAACTCAAGAACTTACAAATACCATGTCTATTATTTGTACGTTAAAACGCCTGCTCCACTCGTATTTTGCATTCGATATTAAAGAGAAAATTAAAAGAACCAGAAAGAAAACTTCATCATACTCTTTCTTTTTTGCGTAAGAAACAGCAAAGTAAATAAATATTATTTATTTTTTTTATATATTTTTTGCTTAAGCCCTGGGGATATAATTTTTTTTTTTTTTAGAAAATCACGTGCTTATCTACTCAAACCCACACAATTAACGCCCATTTTGACAGTAATTTCAGCATTCGAAGAAAACGTTATTAGACAAAAAGATATTTATAAAATTTTTACATTTCAATTACCAGGCAAACGAGCAGAAACCCACCTTCCTCTTTTGAAGAATTCCACCACCATTAAAAAAAAAAACAAAACAAAGGAGGAAGTGGAAAGGAGAAGTGAACTGAACTGAACTGAAAATCACCCTCCTTTAGCGAAAGCAGCACAAACAAAAAAAAAAAAAACCCAAATAATTCAAATTCGAAATGATACAAGAAAATAACAAAATCGAATTCCCATTTCAAGTAACAAAAAAAAAAAAAACAGAGCTAGAAAAAAAAACGTGAATATCACAGTCAAACAAATTTTAATTGATGCCAAAGTCATTTAGAATTTTATTTCATTTTCTAACAAATTCTTGCTACGCTAAATGTATTGATAAGAGAGTCACGTTCAATGAATTGTTAACTTCAGAAAATAAGTGAAAAAAAAAACATTCTCAGCCAGAAACTTTGGCGGCTGGCTGCCTGTGCTGCTAGAAATTTGATAATACGCAAGTTATAATGATGCCAACCCCATACTATCGCCGCTTTCAAAATTGTCGTATTTGCAATAACGAATAAATTTTTCTATTGCTTCAAGCAAAAACAATCTCATTTTGTGTCTTTATTATCAATGACAGCGTAACAATGATATCAAGAGTTGTATACACATACTAAGACCATTCACCATTTACGCTTTTACAACAGTAATAAAATTCTTTTACTTCGCCATTCCAATTTATTCACCCACACCAAGCCATCACGCCTTAAACAATTGCAATTCATTGATTGCAAGTTAATGGTACTTGAAACTCTTGTTTCATTTGTTTAAAGAGCTTGACAATGTAAACAAGTGATATAAAGTACAAATATAAAACAAACCAAAAAAAGAATTAAAAGAAAATATGTATTTAAAAAGTAATTAGCTGGCAGTGATTTTGATAAGAAAAATTTACCACTTTATTTCGAAGACTTTTAAAGACAAATCAGATAAGAGGATGAGTATTTAGGTTATTTCAGACTGTGCGACATTTTAGAATATTCTATAAGTGTGTTCGTAGGTGTGTTTTTTTTACTCTAAATTGGGCAGCCGCGGGATCTTACACAAAAATTGGGTAAATGAGAAACGTTTTGAGAGAGTAATATTCTTGTTTTTTTTTTGCAAGAAACGCCGCGCATACCAGAGATCAGCAGGGAGTCATGTTTTCGCTACTCTTAAGCTCTAAACACTTAGACGACAGCAGACTTCACAACTTCACGGCTTCAAACGCTGCCAACTTCAAATGCTGCTCTGAAGTCAGCTTCATAATTATTTTGAATACAGCAACAACATAATAATCAGCTGATGTGTATTTTAGCAATAAAAATTTCAGGGATGCCGTATATTTATTTTATTATCAATAAAATTAAAGTTATTGATAAAAAATCGTCAAAATAATCGTTTTCATTTAAACTCATCGATTTTATTTTTGACATATTGCTGCTTGCTGTCTGCTGTCGTCTAAGTATTTAGAGCCTTACTGATTCATATAATTGAGTACGCGTCATTAAAATTATAATGCTCTGACATGCTCATACTTACAATGACTTTTATTTATGAGTGCAAGTATAAATAATTATCGTCATCGTACTCATACAGTCTCTCCATCTGCATGACTTATAAGTTTTAGAAAAATACTCGTAGTACTCACAAATAATTCGAGTCATTCAAGTCTAAAAAATACTTCTTTACCAGGCAATACTGTACCCTTAATGGCGTTTAAAATAATATTAAAAATGCTTTGAGATTTGGAACAATTTTTTAGTACTAAATTTTCTTTTTATTAATTTTCTAAGCTTGATTTTAAATACGATTTAGGTTTATGTCATATTTTAAAGGGTGGTCACAGTGAACTCAACAGAGCAAACACACAAGCTCCCAATCAATGTTCGTTAGACGAATCATACTTATTTTGCTCCGTCTCAGCGTTACCATATATTTTTTAAGAAAAACTTTTTATTTAAAAAAAAAACTTAATTTTTGAACAAAAAACTTTTTTCCATAAAAGTGTCCAAATAATGAAAAAAAGCACAAAAATATATATTTTGAATTCAATTTTATTCAAAATAAGATAAACAGAAAAAAAATGTACAACACCAACAAATTTATTCTTCCCACGATTTTGAGCAGATCCTCATTTCTTAGCTTTTGTTGGACCCTCCGAAGTGTCTGTAGCGTATTCTAATCTATTTTTTCCACTTGCATTGCTGCTTAATACTAATAACACCAAAAACTAAAAATATTCCATTATCCTTACCGTTTCTCTTTAAATATTTATCCATGCTTTTTTGAAATAGAAAACTTTTTTGAAAAAAACACAGGCATAAAAACAAAATTTTATTGTTAATATGGCACAGTTAATTATAGAATCGTTTACATTGCATGGCGGCATCAAATAATATTTTCGTCATATATTATCTGTAAATTAAAAATTAATAAACAAAACTTGAAAATTTTAATAAATTTCAAAAAAAATTATTTTTGAAACTAAAAATTTTTCCCATTTCAAAACCCTGAAAAATAAGGGAAAACTTGAGAAATGGTACGCCGTGAGTTACGAAGTGTGTGAGAATAATATATGCTGTCCTCTGGATATGATTTTCGATAACATTAAAATAGCTATTTATGCGTATAAGTATAAGAAATAAAGAATCATGAGTCGAGTGTTTTGACTCAGGTGATTCTACCCACATCTCGTCAAACCTTTATGTTCCGCTAACTCGAATTGTTCGACTTTAGCCCAGAGTCGTGAAAAAAATCTGTCATTCTGCTGTGTAACGTTATCCAAATGTGATACCATCTTCGCAAATCTATTAGCCTCTTCGTTTCTCATTATAGAATATAGAAATGTACCTGCATTCATATTATCTGTAGATCAGCACTGTATTCGTAAGAGTTATCTCATACTTGCATTGAAGGACGTTCCGGAACCCGATTTCTTTTTCCATTAACGCCCTGACAACAGCTGTTATTTGTATCTCATTTATGCACTTAATTCCCTCCCTGACGGCCATGATCTCAGCCTGAAAGATCACATTATGATGTAACATACGGAATGATTATCATCGCACATTACGACTCATGCCACACTGTATTCCACTCGGTCTCCGCTTCTTGAACCGTCATTGTGAACAGCTAACGGAAAGATTTCTGAGGTTATTTGCAACAGTGAGAATTTCTAGAGGATTCTATTAAATATTATGGAAGCTCCTCATATATCCTTTTCTCAAACGAATTTTTTTTATATTTTACCAGTATTCAGGATATGACCCCTACACATGCGGTGCATTTTTTTTTTTTTATCTAGGACCAGCACTCAGGAGATGACCCCTACACATGCGGTGCATTGTGCTGGAACTAGTGGAAAGGGATAGTAGGAGAAATGAAAGGAGGTGAAGCTTCACTATCTTACAACAGCAGTGTTGCACGTTATTTGTTTTTATAGCAGTGTTGTAACGTCTCTGATGTCAAGGAGACGATTACAATTTTGAAGCTTCGTTTTTAGGAATTATTTTTATTAATTAGTGTAGCATACCAACGAAGGAGGGCGTTCTGATGTGCCTGTGGATTGGATACTTCTTCAAAAAAAGCAAAAGGAAATAACTAAACGGAACTAAATTATCACGTCAAACAAAAACCATGAACGCAATTCGCGAATTTTTCAAAACATAACTTAAGTTTCGCACCTTTCACTCAGTATTCTTTACCATTTCAAATACTTTCTAACGTTTCTTTTACCCGTATTTAAGCTCTGTTTTTTATTATTTTGAGGCGAATTGAAAAGAAAAATATTAGCCTTTTACGTTTCCTGGAGAAGTTATATTTTTCCATTCGTACGAATTTGGTTTCATATACCTTTTTTTCGAAACTGTTGATAAATCTTTTTACAATTAATTTGGTTTTCTTAACTTCATAATGTCACAAGAACTTACATATGTATGTAAATCTAATTATTAGTATTATATCGTACATCCTTTTTCAGCTACATTTTATATTCAAGAATTATGACAATTATATAATATTCATATATTCCAGTAATTATATTAACACTCCATTGTCCTTAAATACTGCATTAATTCGCATTTATATATATATATATATATATGTATGTTCATATGAATATTTGATTTTAATCATATCAATTTCAATTTGTTTTAGTACCTCATTAACATTTTAATTGTTCCTGCTTTTGGTTTTGGCATTTGAGGTATTTTTTGTTTTTTTTATGATTATTATATTTCAATATTAAATGCCTTTGGAATTAGTTACAATTATGCAATTAAATCTATGACACGAGTATATTTTAATGTTAATTTAGTGGAATTTTTAGTAGCTGCTGTTTAAATAAGTGGATGCGTATGTGTACGGGTACTATTAAACAAATCAATAAAAATTGTATTAAATTTTAACATCCAACCATAAATCTATAAAATGCGTTAATTTAATTTTTTTTTATATAAATACATATGTACACATACGCACATTCAAAGGTATGTATGCATATTTTGTGTGTGTGTGTGTTTGCCTCTGCATAAATGGGTATTAAATTCTGCGTTACATACTTCTAAATGCTGGTTATTTATTTACTGAAGGTGTTAAAAATTCATTAAATTTAATGACATTAAATTGTAACATATATACCGATATAAAGTGTATTTGCGAGGATATTTAATGATTATCGGCAGCAGTATTACAAAATTTAATTGCAAATGAAGCTGAAAATAAACCCAGTACATAATTGTTTTCGATAATAAATTTTTCAATTAAAAATAATTTTTCTTAATACTTTTTTAACCTTTTTTATTATTTTAACAATCTATTTTTTTAAGCTTTAAAAAAAAACCTTTAAGCTTAATAAAATAGATTGTTAAAATTAAAAATAATTTTTAAAAATTCAGCAGATAACAAACAACATCGAAACAAATTAGTTTTCTGAAAAAATTCAATGTGAATTAGTTTTATAATTTCTAAAAAAACGATATACGGCAGACTTCTAAGAATAAGTTTCCTATTGGCCGATGTTTCGTATCAACGTACATATATGAAGAAGATTTCAAAGCCTTTCATCGACCTTGGAAAAAGTAATAATTTTTCGAATCTTTAGTCTAATAAAAAATTTCAAATTAAATGGATGAGATAAGATTCCATTCAGGGAGAGGTAAAAAAATTCTATATCAGAATTATAATGGTTGTTATTAAAATTTCTTTTTAAAAAAATTAATTTTTGAAAATATTTCTGATTTTTTTTTGTATTTAAATACAGTATTCAATATTTTGCTGGTATATGTGTCATACAAATGGCATTAATGCATGTGTATTTGATTTTGACATTTAAATTTTCTTCACTATCTATTCAAAAGGAAAGTAGCATAACTCTCTCAATGCAGCTTATTTCTTCAGCGATATAAAAAATTTACTCATTCCTTTCTATATTTATATATTGAAAGCGAGTCAAATTTTTCCAAAAGCCAAGAAATTTCAAACTGTAGTATAAAAATTTTCGAAAACTAATTGAGAATTATGAATACACAAAATCCAACATCAAGGATAACTTTACTTTACACAAAGAAAATTTTTATTATATAAATTTTTCGAAAATTATAAGGCTATAGAATGATGTTCGATGAAAGTCTTGGGTTCAAAGCCTGCACTCCTCATGACGTATTACTAATTATAATTTGAAAAGGAAATATGGCTTTGAAATTAAAAAAAAAACGCAATAATTAAAATACAATATTGTATATTTATAACGTTCTGCCAAAAAATGTCTATAACACATTTATTTCCCCATTTTTTTTTCTGTGCCATTTTAATACATAATTTCGTATTATTTATGTAGATTAAAGTTTATTTTTAAAAACTTTTTCTGGTAAAGTTAATAAAACAATTTCGTTTCGTGCATGGGCATGTTCATTTACAACTCAAATAATATTATTTTTATTTTTGTATAAATTGTCATTATTATTAAAAGGATTTAATGGTGTAAATTAAAAGATATGAATTGTTCAAAAATCAATTGAGATAATCAAGTAGGTTACAAAAAAAAAATATATATAAATTTATGGAACGTTGTTTAGAACGTAGCCTAGAGATTTATTAGCAATGAAATGTAAGAGAAAGTGTTGCTTCTTATGGTTCGAGCACTTTAAAAAATATTTTCGGCCATTGAATAGGGCGTCAGTCTGGATAAATTCCCGTTTGCTGTATTTCTTTTTTTTTCATCTTAGACCAGCACTCACGAGATGACCCCTACACATGCGGTGTATTGTGCTGGAACTATAGGAAAGGGATAGTAGGAGAAATGATAGGAGGTGAGGCTTCACTATCGTACAACACTGTTTTTGCAGGTTATTTGTTTTTATAGCAGTGTTGAATGGGGCGTATTAAATTTTTGAAGCTCGTTGTAAGTATTAATTTTACTTCGACAGTGCTACACAATACCGACGAAAAAGGACGTTCTGATGTGCTTGTAGATTGGATACAGCTGAAGCCGTTACTGTTCAGTGATCAGTGACTATGCCTTCGCCACTGAAACCTTGCGACAACAACTGACACAAAGTCACACACAAATGCACATCAGAAAAAATGCGAGATGGATTTATGAGTCTGAAACTGGGCTTGAACGCAGGAAAAATTTTTCGTTTTGTAGTCAACCTGCAGACTACTTCGACCATCGCCACCCTCATCGGTTAAGACATTCAGGAAATTTTTATTATTTTTTATAAAATTTTTTCTATTTGAAATGATGGTTGACGAAATATCGAAATAGAAAAATAAAAAATAAAAACAAACTTCTTCTAGTTTTTTGACCTCTTTTTATATTAATAACACTAATTATTTAAGCTGTAGGTCTTTTTAATTGAAGTCGATATTTCGCTACTCCTTTGTAAAGAAATATTTTTTTTTTATAAAATTCATATATATTAAAAATATTTTTTTTTATAAAATTCATATATATTAAAAATATTTTTTTTTTATAAAATTCATATATATTAAAAAAAAAAAAAAAAAAAAAAAAAAAAAAAATATTTTTTATACATGTATAAGAATTTAAAAAAAAAAAAAAAAAAATTTTTTTTTCATTATAAACAAAAACCAATTTTCCTGAAGAAGTTACACAAAGGAGTAGCGAAATATCGACTCAAAATAAATACTACATATATTAAAAAGACCTACAGCTTAAATAATTAGTGTTATTAAAATAAAAACAAACCTTTCAGCATAAAAGTGAACATAGAAATAATTATTAAAAGCAGAGTTATTTGAAAAGAAGAATAGTGTTGTATTAATTTAAAGTTAAATGTATAAAATTAAAAATATGTTCTTAGCTCAAAATATATTGAAATTTACAAATGTTTTCCATCAATTGGGCAGACTAGCAAATTAGTAGGCACTTTAAAAGCGCGCACAATTCTCAAGTTTACCAGGAACAATTTTTTCGTTTAAGAAAAATTATTTTCTTTATGCAATTTAGAATTTATCTTTAACAAAAAAAAAAAACACATAAATTCGTTGCATCAATGCATCAACATCTAGTACTGCCAGCAAGCATACAATATACAAAGTACAATATTTACCTTAAAATTTACCAAACAGATTACATTCACTTTGTTATTTTTATAAAGCAAAATACAAAGTTAAAGTTTTAAACAAAATGTCTCTTTAGTCATCTTTGTAATACAATATGTCAACATACTCAAGCAACAAAGAGCACATCAAGAGTCCTCCCGGTAAGCAAAACATCTTGAAGGTAAAAAATTTTCAGCTCAACATGAAGGTCAACATCATCAACATGTCATTGCGAAGCAAAGCAAACTGAAGAAATTCTCTAAGACGAAATAAGAAGAAAAAACAACTTTTAAAAATACGTACACAAACAGAAGACATTTGTGATCTGCTTACAAAATGTAACATATCCTGGTATACCTTTGGTAAAGTTGCTGCTGCTGTTGTTGTTCTTGTTGTTTGCCAGTACTTTCTGTTGAAACTTCCAGCAGATGACCAAAAAAAAAAAAGTAAAAAAGTGAAAAAGTTTTTGTCAGTGTGTTTGTGTTGGCAAGTAATTTTAGTAATAGCAGGGTTGTTGGTACGTTGATTTGCTTGTATAAAAATGATAATGTTTAAGTTTTACAACTTAAGTCGTCAAAGTTAAACACACTCTTGGGAAATTACAGACCCATATTATTAAAGAGCCAAATATTAAAAGGGAATATCTTGCACTGGCTATATTCGTCAAATGATAAAACTCTTTTACGAGTGTGTATTTTATTATAAAACAGTCGTTTACACAGTCTTGTTGGCAAAATCGTATATAAAGCCAACAAATTTAACAAACATCTTCAAGTAATGCCAAATGAAATGATGGCCAGAGACGTTGACGACCTGGCCAGCATTTTTGATGATGCTGTTATTTTTTCTCTTCTTTTTATGTACGAAAGAAAACGTTATGAGTGCTGCATTCTATCTTTAATAACGTCATACGAAGACTTTTAATCAATTAACCCACTAATGGATGCAATGGATAATCTTCATCTATGATATTTAAGTTAAGCAGTAGACACTGCAGCTCAGTTGGACAGCTGTCAGCTCAATACAAAAATGTGTATGAGTGGAATTCCAATATCAAAGATTCCTTGTTTGCCGTAAAGCCTGCTGAGTTTAACGGTCTCAGCGGATCTTTTTAAAAAATCATTTGCTGTTGCCTGAAGTACATATTACTTTGAAGATCTGCGGTTCACATCCCCTGATCAGACCAAAAGAAAATTGTTCAATTGTGTCTGCGCTAACAGTACCCTTCTTCTTTGCTATTTGAGCAAAAAAATATCGGCGAAGTAAAATTATTAAAAAAAGAAATTGCTCTTCTTTAGTTAAAAAAGAGTAACTATGGTCGAAATAGTCTGCACGTTAACTACAAAACGAAAAATTTTTCCGGGGTTCAAAGCCAGTTCCAGACTCATAATAACATCTCGCACATTTTTCTGATGTGCATTTGTGTGTGCCTTTGTGTCAGTTGTTGTCGCAAGGTTTCAGTGGCGAAGGCATAGTCACATTAGTTATATTCGTTTCCAAAGGTAGGCAGAGATAAGAAAAATATTAAAAACTTTTTTAAAAAGTTAAAAAAAAAACCGAAGACGGAATTAAAATAATAATTAAAATTCAACCAATCACGAAAATTGTGGCATCTTTTAATTGAAAAAATTTCACGACTTTTTTCAATTTAACATTTTCACTGAATTTTGATTTCATATAAATAAACGCGGAATCTATTGAAAAATTAATACAAATTTTTTTTTATATGAACACAGACTTAATTGTGAAAAATTCAACTATTATATTTCCTGTGTATGGAGCAAATAGAGTAATCTGGAAACAAGAGCTCCGCTCATAGTTAAAAACCCTGAAATAGACGGGATTGCACAATCGTGAGTATTCTCTTGTCAAATCGGTTGTGGTATTCCGGGCCAACACGTTAACTCCTCAGCCCAAGTATAATAGGGAGTTTTGAGGTTGATTGTTTCACAAGTTCCGTGGAGATGCAACAACATCACCGCTAATGCAACCGCTATCTGTCGAGTATGGGTCTTTCGCAGAGAATGTTTCCGGGCTTCCAATGCCAACCTCACAAAATCGCCACACGTTGCTCTGAGATGGACCAACTTTGTTTTGATGCTGCCTCAGGTCGCAATGACCAGTAAAGTACCCCGTCTACTTAGAATAAATTGAACACAACGTTGATCAGCCATGGTCCGGCTACTGAATCTATAGCATCTCTTCGTACTTTAAAATTATGTAAATTTTCATTTTACAAGCATGCAAATTATTTATAAATCATTGACAAATAATTCACAATCACAAATAATTCAATCTCAACATTTTCGCAATAGGTAATTTTTGGTAATTCGAGCGAATGTGGATTTTTTCCCAGACAACTTGCTGAGATCTGAGAGAAGAAAGATTAAGCTCTCAGATATCAGTTACTCACAGAGAATATCAGTAATAATAACAAGTAAATAAAAAGTAAGAAATGTTCAATTGTGGGTTAAAAATTCAAGTGACGTTTTTATTAGCTTTTATGATGTTTATAACTATAATTCTACCTTGTTTGCTCTACCAAATAAAATTTCATTCAATGATATTCAGTAACATTGCCACATTAACATCGACTTTAGATTTTTACTTAATTTGCCACCATTTCTATGCATTTACAATGCTTAAGGGTCAAATTAATGTTCCATCTTTACCAGCTAATGGCAACATCAACTGGATACATTGCACCATTAAACTGCGCAAAAAAGTAAAAGTTCTATTAACCAACACCCTCTTGAAAAGTCCTAGCAAGACTCTTTCTTGTCTTAACTCACCACTGTCCATTAGCATAAATATTTTCTGCCATTATAAGTTGTACGACATACAATGATGGTTATAAAGGTGTAAATGTTATTTGTTTCATTGGCGGCTGATGTAGTGAATTACTAACACTAAATGGCTGACTGACTGACTGACATCATTTTATGTTGCCGTCGCCGAGTAAAATTTAATGGTAATTTGCAAAATTTGTTTCTTGGTGTAAAACTTTTAGCACTTTTAATGAATTTTTGTCAGATAGCTAGAACAAGTACATTTAATGGTGTCGAAATTAAATGTTGCAAAGTTTGCAAAGATGTCGCCTGCGTCTTTAAGAAATTGTTTTGGAAGCTGGTGTTTTTTTTTGGAATCTACATAATGGACACTATTGCTTTTAGTAATCAAATGTGAAAGTATATGAAATGAACTCTCTGCTCTACTAATGCATGTATGTACTAGGAAGCGCAAAAGTATACAAGACATGAATCGCCACTACTGTAGAACGCTGAATATTTGTTGCGTATTTTTTCCGTTGCCACAGCGGGAATTTAGATATAAGCCCAACTCACAATCTTGTGCATATGGTGTTGCATCATTGCATTTGCAAATGTATTGTGCATTGCTGTGTATTTTGTTACTGTAGAGCAAAAATATGCTATACCTTTTTGCAAATGCAATGATGCAACACCATATGCACAAGATTGTGAGTTGGTCTATAGATTTCTCGGTCTTAACACAGCGATTGGTCAAACACTACGGCGTTTAGATACGCACCTAAAAGAGTACGAAATAACAGGAGTTGCTGGCAGTTGTGGGCGGCCGCCGAGTAGCCGTTCTGTTGAAAATATTGCGCCTGTGGCTGAAGATGTCAGTGAGCACTACAGAGCCATGCTCAGCGACCTTTTTCCTATCTCAAATGTACGTATTTAGACTGGAGAACATGTACATAGTTCTTACAGGATAGAGCAATGGCGCATACTTCACGATCCGAAACCGAAATTCTACGGCCTGCATTTCCGGGTCGCCTAATCAATCTCTCGTGGTTTGGTGATTTGCCCTAACTGGACACTGAAGGAAAATCCTTAAATTATATAATGAATCCGTTTCCCTAAATCTTTTTCATTATAATTACGAATGTTATCATTAATACAATGAACAATGGCATTAGATTTATGAAATCTGGCAACCTCTGCTCTTCTTAAGTTTTTCATAGTTCATTATTACAATGAAAATATTTTCATAGCCTAAACGAGTTTTATTTTTAATAAATTTATGATTTGTTTACTTAGTTTTGTTTGGTTTTATATGCAGTAATTCTCAAAGGCTTTTTTGAAAGATTTTATATAAACATGTGAGATTTTTTTTTAGCTTTTTCAATTAATTTTGTCGAAGGCCTGCTAATGAGTTGGCATAAGCGACAACGAAATATACATATAGACCAGCTTAACGATACAACAAACATATGTACATAGATATCGTCGAATTCTCTATACATATAGAACATAATAATAATTTACGAACGACGATATACAGAGTAAATTTATTATTTTAAATGACGAATGTTTCATTGTATTGAACTTTCCGCTTCTAAGAATGACATTTTTTTTTATTTCATATAACATGGTTACTAAAAGGCAACCAACCAATATGGTCCGCTGTTTGAGGTTAAAATAATTTTCAAGGGCTTTTTGTTTTTATGGAATATTGTTATTATTGTTGTTGTTTGTCATTAATTCAACACCAGGTAGAAAAGTTTGTATTTTGTAGCTGTCTTGTACATATGTCCGTATGGGAGCTAAAATTATGGCCATTATTACCGCACTTAATGTACATAGTATATGTAGCGAAAAATACAGGGTGCTTTGTAAATGTCACTGCCATTATATGATTATAAATTAATGAATGGTAGTAACTTCGCAGAATTTAGACTGGCTATGGTCGAAGTAGTCTGCACGTTGACTACAAAACGAAAAATTTTCCTGAGTTCAAACCCAGTTTCAGACTCATAATAACATCTCGCATTTTTTCTGATGTGCATTTGTGTGTGACTTTGTGTCAGTTGTTGTATCCAATCCATAGGCATATCAAAACGCTCTCCTTCGTTGGTATTGTGTAGCAGCCCGGCGAAGTAAAATAATTACTAAAAATGGCTACTGAAAACGAAGCTTCAAAAATTCAGCTAATGGCAGAGTGCTTTAGTTATATTCATTGCCTCGAGGTACATATCAAACAAAGTTGTGCATTGCTGGGGCGCGGCTCATTACCGTGATTGAAGGCAATGAAATTGCTGACGTACTGGCAGGATCCGCAATAGATGTTATGGGTGCAGTAAGAGAGTTTTTGTGGCATTAACTGGCCATAAGTCAGGTCAAGGGTGAACACTTGGGAATAACTTCTAAATATTCCTCATTGGGAGGACGGGTATCAATTCCATACGCTGGATATCAGATTTCTTCCCATCAGGGATTTACTTGACTTCTTTCGGAAAGTGAAGAAATTGTTGTTTGGACTTGGCTTTCTGCCTGCCCCCTTCTATTCTGGGAGCAATTAGGTGGAATGGTTGTGATTAACAGGGCATCATCTGTGGCCGGGATCATAATGAATAGACTGGTTATATGATTCATTTTTAAGATTATGCTGCGACACTAAACATCTCTTAGGTCGATGTACGAGTACATGGGCAACCTACTGACGAATGATAATGAAAACCTTTTTTTTTCTAATATAAAAAAAATATTTTTTACATGTTGTATGCTCCAAAAGCCACTCAAGAAATTTGACGAATTTTCTACACAATGTCGTGTTCATTTCCTAATTTTTCTAAAGATCCATTTTTATATAGAGAAATATACACTCTATGGATTTTAAACTTCTTACAAGACAACTTGAGTACAATTGAACGGCTGTAGAGCAAAATGACAATTTAAAAATTTTCTAATGAAACACTTTCTTGTGCCACATCCTTTTGAGGTACCACATTCCATTGCTGCAACTGAATAGATACACATATTTTTACATAGTTTAAACTTAACTGACACTATTATTGTTATTACTAATATTATTTTAGTTAGGATATCTCTACTGTAGCACACAGTTTACATTTACATTGCATATTTTGAATATTTTATATGTGCCTGTTCATGTACTTTTGCAACAAACAATTCTCTAAAACCCATATAGGACGGCTCGTTTATTTTCTAAAATAAACAATGTTCTTATTTGCCTGAAACATGTATTGGTTGGACATTTATTTTAATGTACAAATATTCTATACGCACGTGAAAATTACATTAAATGCACTGCAAGAAAATAGAATATATTAAAAAATTTATCTGAGGAGCAGCAGCAAAATGGTAATTTTATAAAATAACTTTTCAGAGAATCGAGGTCAAAGTAATTTATAAAAATTAACACAACAAGTTTTCAATTTGGATTTAAAACAAATAAATAGAAGATAAAAAAAACCCTTTTGTTTATAATTAACATTTTTTTTATGGGGATTGATTCCACAACACGTAGCACATTAGCCAACAGTATAATTTGTTCCAGAATAAGAAGAAAAACATAAGTGTGAAAAGTGCGTTCGGTCTGCAGAACCATCGGTGAATTTTCGGAATGCAACATGAGAAAAATATGTTTATTTATCAGGGCATTAGTTTGGTTCAGTACCTATCAATTGGGATGATGATAGGAAAACCTCATATTTTCCTTCTCCATTACATTCAGGTATTGCAACTGGGCCTAGTGGACACTAGTGATCTGATTTGTGAGGAATTGGCAGCCTGTATATCTAACCAAAACTAAGTTAGGACATTGACTCATCTGTCTGTGAGTCGAAAGCAGTCATCACATCGCATGTGTAGGGGTCATTCCTTGAGTGCTGGTCTAAGAAAATAAACGTTTTTTTCATATATTTCTTTCTCTCAGTGTTGACGCTACATATGCAGGTGCACATAATGTACAATAATGTATTTCAATGTTTAACGAGAAGCTCAGATTGAGACAACGTTTAAGAAAATAAGCGTTACCGCTATTGTTGGCAAAGACAAATTTAAACATTCATCTAAAACATACAATTCAATGTAGCGCTCCAGTGATATACACAGGGTTGTTTAATCAACTTTTGTTACTGATATGAAACTATTTAAATTCAGTATTACAATATTTAATGGCTACGCTTATCTCTTCAAATATTTACCAAATTTGCACGCACCCATACTAATACACATTCTTAACTCTTCTCTATGTAAATGGTAACAATATTGTTATTTGCTTCCAGTTGACAGCAAACCACATACCAAATTAAATGCACCTAACATTTCTCTTCATACCTCTCACCCCATGCCCAGTGCTACAGCTTATTGTTCGGTTATTTGTAAATGAGTACATGGTTTTTCTGTTTGTATGAGTGTCAAAGTGCATCATATGTTACTTATGCAATGACTTGCAAACAAACAATACATGACCCAACTACAACAACTAA
The DNA here is from genome assembly GCA_963924685.1 of Dexiosoma caninum. Lineage (NCBI taxonomy): Eukaryota > Metazoa > Arthropoda > Insecta > Diptera > Tachinidae > Dexiosoma > Dexiosoma caninum. Next base: position 80,592,418 of record OZ004729.1, on the reverse strand, counting down.
AAATAAATTTTACTTGGCTTTTATTTTACCTTTTATAACTCGTATAAAACAGAGTTTTTCTATTTAATTTTGTATACGATATAAATGTGAACGCAGTTGGCAAATTGTGTATCCAAATTGGTTGCACTTAAAAACACAACGATCAAAAATTCTTAAATAGACCAACTAAAATAAATAAATAAATAAAATACGTCTACTGGCCCGGCCAAATCTTGTATAGAATTTGTGTTGAAAGAAGTATTTCTAATGCATAGAAGAATAGTATAGAATAGAATAGAATGCTGTAAAATTTATTAAGCGAAAGTTCAAACTAGTTTTTCCTCGATGTAAGTTTGACTTTTAGAATTGTAGGCTGCCTAGGTTGCTTTTTTTAGGACTTTTATTTTAAATAATGAAGTAAATATTGTAGATTTAGAAAACCCTTTTACATTCTTATGCAATGGGAAAAGAGACAAGTGGAATGTCAAATAAATAGCGAACAATTTATTTATTTTTTTTTTATCTGGGACCAGCACTCATGAGATGACCCCTACACATGCCATGCATTGTGCTGGAACTATAGGAAAGGGATAGTTAGAGAAACGACAGGAGGTGAAGCTTAATTAATTATTTTACAGCTTTGCTTTTGAACGTTCTTTGTTTTTTATACTCGTAGCAGTGCTGAAGCTTCGGTTTAGTAGCCATTTTTATTATTATTTTACTTCGCCGGTGCTACACAATACCGACAAAGGATTGCGTTCTGTTATGATTGTGGATAGCCATCAGCTGAAGCCGGTATTGTTCAGTGACCAGTGGCTATGCCTTTTTTTTAATTTGAAGAAGAAATTTCCTTAACCGATTAGTGATGATAAAATATTCACTCTTATTCTATTAGGCGATACGGTTTTTTATCTTTTAGTGCAAATCGATATTCCAGTTGTCGATATTGCCGTTTATTGATGATTGTCTATGTATGTTTGGTATAATGTAAGAAAATGTGACTTTGATGTTGCCTTCAATTGGCTTTGATTTTGTCGTCGCTTTTTTTGGTATTGTGTTCTGTCGTGTTCAAAAAAAAAAATTTCCAAAAAAATAGTAAAAGTTACAAAATAAGAAAAAGTTTAATTAAATATAGTAATTCCCGTTTCTTCAAAAAAAATGCAATTTTGCTTAATTTTTCCCAACATTTGTCATATTGAATTTTATCTATTGGGGACAAACTTGCCTCTCCATGACATCCAGAATCTCAGACAAATTCTTTGCCACCACGGGCGAAAACCATCCCATGTTAAAATCATTTCCAAGTATGAGATGGTGCGATCGCAGCCAATTTATGATGTTGGGAATAAATGTTGATCTAGTCCCTCTTTCTAAACTATATTGGAGATATTCAACTTTACTTCTCCACTACGAATTAATTATCGATTTCATAAGAAAACTTAACCGTAAATACCACGAATCTGTTCAAAATTCTTCTTCTCAAATGTTAAGAGAATGCATACAATTGGCTTAAATATATTAAAATATATTAATAAAGATGAAATGAAATGATGATGATGATGATGATGTATCCCAGAAAATATTATATGATGCTTTATTCAGCCGAAAATAATATTGAAATCTTAAAAACAAAATTAATTACTGGGGAAAATATGATTTTAAATTTATCACTTACTTCGGGGCAATTTAATCTGGCAATTTAAATATACACGATTTCTGTCTAAGAAGTCTTCTTCGCCAATATTAAATTTTTTTCTGATCTTCGCCACTGGAGTCAGAATCGGAAAGTTATCTATTATATTTTTTACAAAACTTTTTCTACCAAAAATATGATGTAGTATATTCTGTAACGGTTGTATTGGTTGTGAAAAATAAATATAACTTTCAAAAAATAAGAAAAATTTAACTTTTTCTTACTCTTCCGGTGCCTCACAGAATATTAACAATATAAAGTAAACAAAATAAATCAGCTCTCACAAACGTCGACGTCGTTCTCAACCAGTTACAGAATACAATATTAGTATTGATTTTGTGTTAAAGTGGTGTTTTCTTCGAATTAACGACGCCAAATAGAAAAAAAGGCGATTAACTTAATACAATTCCCGTATTCTATTTTCGTTAATGATATATATCATTGGAATTGTATTCGGAGCGAGAAAAAAACGCCACCACCTCCCTGATAGTTTCAACCGCTACACAGTCTCAGGCAGTTCGTGTACCCAGTAATGCACGCCAGTGTCACCATAGAATATCTCGCCATCTCATCTCGAGCAATACCCGCCATTCATTCCTTAAGCTTCTTGATGTTTTAATTAATTTTTTTTTTAATTTTTTCTGTCATTTTAAAATTCCATAGTACGACAGTGACAGTGTGGTCAAGTCATTTTTTACTGCGGTGAGTGTGTTTAATTATTCCCCTTCTACTTTTCTGGTAATTTAATTTACTTTTTCTAAATGCTTAGTCCGTTAACGCTGCCATGCACATGAGGGAGTTTTTTTTATTTATTGATCTATTTAAGTAAATGCGTAAATGTGTAAGTGTGTACGTTTGTGCAACAACTATTTACATAAAAATCAACAAAATAAACTTAAATGCAATTTTGTTTGATTGATGTTAATTGATTTTCAAAGTAACACAAAAGGTCCTGTAGACAGCTGACGACTGATGGACGAACGGATGGACGGACGGATGGAGTTGACTGGCAAAACACCAAACAATCAACCAACTAAATAAACAAATGCCTGCAATGCAATTCGTAGATGACAATGATGTTGTTATTGTTGTCGCTGTCGCTGTTGCTGTTATTGTTTTTATATTTTGCCCGCTGCTGCTGTTGATGTTGTTTTTGTTATTGTTGTCTTTGATTATTTCATGTATTCTATTACAGTATTATTTACTCGTCCTGCAACTGCCAGACAGAAATTTCACTATGTGTGTGCATGTGTTGTTATTTTTTTCGTTCGTTTGTTATTTGGGTGACTTGATTTAGTATTTGTATTGAGATTGACTGCGCGGAGTAGTTGCTTCTTTATATTTTTGTTGTCGTCGATTTGAGTGTGTTTATTTGACATGAATTTAAACAATTACATCACGTTCTTTGCGTTAAGGATAAAATGTTTTAATTCCCTACTGCTGCGGTCTATCGGCTACAAGCAAAATTGAGATATCGATTTAAATTCCAATTTGTTAAGTATTTTAAAAACCAATTTTACTTTTGTAGTGTGCAAATGCAGCCAAGTGAAAATTCAAATGATAGAAATGGAATATAATCGTGGCAAATACAAAATATGTCTTTTAAAAGGGCAGAGTTGCAATCACTGCCGTAACACGTCTTTAACCCTGGATGGATACTGTTCGCAAGAGTCGACGAAGCTCTTTTACTCCTTCTCATTTAACTTATTTATGTTTATATAACGTTCCTTTTATCAACAGCATGAGTTGATGACAAAAGCTTTAAATTTTCGTTATTTTTAAAATTTGAAAAAAACCAAAAAAAAATAATTTTTATTCATTTAGTTCTTTATAAATCGCTCCGCAAAAAATATGTTCCTTTTAATATTTCGCGGATTCGACGAATAGTGAGCTTAATATACTAAAATGAAGAGTCACCATCCAGAGTTAATTACATCCCGAGGAATTCGCAACGGGGAAGGTAGCAGTTCATTTAGTTGGTGGGTTCTTTGGTTTTACTTTCAGGCAACTATTTTTTTTTTTAACTTAGACCAGTGCTTAGGAGAATTCCTCTAGATACGCAATTCATTGCACAGGAATTAAATAGAGAGAGATATATAGTGAAGAGATCTATTCTATTGGTAAAAGTGGTAGAAATATATCAACTCCGCAGTTGCTTGTTAATTAGGAAGCAAAGTTGCTGCGCCTTCGATGTTAATTTTTACGGATTATTCTTAAGCTAAGGGGTGCCGTAGCACAGAAAACTTAGAAAAAAAACCTTATTTTTTTCACTTGTCCGAGCTGGGCATCGAACCCGCGTCCTTCTGGTTACACAGAAAAAAAATATACCAAGATTTTTTTCAAAGATCTGGGTTGTTGAATATGGCACAAAAAGTCAAAAACACTTAATATTTCATTCAAACACAATCTTTATCAAAATTGCAACTTAAAAACGGCATATCAGCGAATTCATTCCTGCACATGTGTTATACATATTTACAGGCCTACCCAACAATCGAAATAAAATATAAATAAAATAAAATAAAATAAAATAAATATAAATAAATAAATAAAATAAAATAATAAAATTAAATTTTAAATATAAATATTTAATGTAAGAAGATTGTTTAACTTTCTTTTTTTCAATTTATCTACCTACAATCAAAGTAAATAAGTAAATAGAAAAACTACAACTCAAGAATGTGTTTTAATAAAAGCTTTTAAAGAGTTTATAGGAGTACAATAAAAAAATGTTTAATGATTGTTCTCAATGTCACTCTTTATTGATTTTCATTCAAACTCCAATAAAACATGTCGTTGAATCAATAAAATTCAATAAATTCTCTTACTTTTAATGGAAAATGTTAAAACATTTAAATGTAAAAAACATGAAATGTTGCTGTAAATGGAAAATTTTTGTATAAAATATGTGCAATATCCCACCCGGATGGGTTTCGGGTCAATATGTATGTAAAGAGGTTTGGTAGTGCGAAGGTTAAAATAATAATTATATTTCATTCTATCACAAAAAATGAAGAATCAATTAAGAGTTTTAATTGAAAAATTTCCCGATTTTTTTTCTCATTTTAATAATTAAATTTATGCCAAAATAAACGTGGATTCAATTAAAAAGTTAATAAGAAAAAAAAAAACAATTTACTGAATTTACTGAAATAAATTGATTTGCGTACCCTGCCTTTAGCTCCGGTTAAAGCAAAACATTGCAATTGATGTTGTTAATTTCAATTGATACTTGTTTGCCATTAAAACTGTATCTCTCTCTCTCACTCTCTTTCTTTTACTGTTTCTCTTTCACTAGTAACAATTTAGACATCCATTGTGGGTTGTTTGGAATGATTTGTTTGCAACATTTACAACATTTTTAACTAGTTTGTCGCGTATTTACACAACGCTAAAATTGCACAGAATTTTACAACAGCAAATGTGTTGGTAATGAGTCTCGAGCAACATTAAGGCAACATTTCCACTTAAATATTTTAACGCTTTCCAAAGTACCCTTTTTTTCCATGACGAGTTTTAAAATTTAAAACATTGTAAATTTGAGTGCACAACGAGAATGTGGATGTGGGGAAAAAGGAACATGTTCATTTGAAGTGTATTTGCATTTAACGCTAAAATGCATTTTCAAGTGGCACAAAACATGACAGTTGCATTAATTTTCGTATCCACTGAAACAATTTCGTTGTTGTTGTATTTTCTCTTTTCGTTTTTTTTTTTTGGCAACAATTTATGCAACACAACCGACCGGAATAAAAACAACTTTAAAAGGCTACTGTGGCAAGGAGGAAAAAAGAAGAAAAAAAAAAATAATAATCAAAACGGATCAAACAATTTTTAAAACAACATGCAACTCGTGCACTGCACACTCACACGTGCTCAACAGAATTTCAAATAAAGTCACATACACACAACACAACCAGTCCGTAGGACCATGTACTTGTCTGCTAACTACATCGGAATGAAACCTTTAAGCTCGTAAAATGTTCCTGTCAAGCGCTTTATTTTCATTTGCAAATTTCTCTATTTATTTGTTGTTTTATTGTTGTAAATTTTTTAAAGGACAACACAAACAGTTTGATTTCGTGTACGTGTATAAGTGTGAGTGTATAATGCAATCATTTTCTGACAATTGTGTGGTAGACAGTGTGTCAATTGTTCAAATATATACATATTTCTCTTCTGTTTTTGCTTGTTTTGTTGTTGTTTTTTTAGATTTCTCCCACATTTATTTTTATAAGCCATGAAAAATTTATAAAATTTTATGACAAAAAACAAATGAGGCTACAAGGAAACGTGCCGGGAGAACATTTATGCTGAAGTGTTTAGTAAATTTATATTGATATTAAATTGTTATTTTTGGATATTTATAGTGGGTGCAGCAGTAGTATAGTGAATAGTGCGCTAATCTGGCAGTATAGTGGTTCCACGTTCGATCCCTAGCAGACACTTTGGTTTGATTTAGTACAAAAACTGAAGGTCTGAAGTTGGAACATACTCGAGTTTAAGCTTTTTTATTTCAAAATAATTTTTTTCTCTATGTTGGACCAGCACTCAGGACATGACCCCTACACGTGCGAAACATTGTGCAGGAAATAGAGGAAAGGAATAGTTAGAGAAATGACAAGAGGTGAAGCTTCCTTGTCTTACAACTTTGCTTTTTGCACGTTGTTTGTTTTTATAGCAGTACTGAAACCACTCTGATGTTGTTATTACTACCCATTTTAATTAATTATTTTAGTTCGCCGGTGCTTTACAATACCGACGAAGAAAGACATTCTGTTGTTGTGGATAGGTATCACCTGATGCCGTTACTGTTCAGTGACCAGTGACTATGCCTTCGCCACTGAAACCTTTCGACAACAACTGACACACAAAGACACTTTAATGCACATGAGAAAAATAAGAAATGTTTTTTTTTTTTATAATTTTAGTCTGAAACTCGCGTTGAACACAGGAACATTTTTGGTTTTGTAATCAACGTGCAGACTACTTCAGCCATCGCCACCCTCATTGAGAAACAGTTAAATTATAATTTTTTCTAATGCGCCATATAAATTTAGTTAGCCGGAATAGCATCTTTACGATATGAAAATGACATGGTGAAATACTGAACGTACTTTTTGGTAAGAAATATAAAAAAAGTGGAATCATTTGCCATCACTGAAGCTTATGTCTAAAGTTAAGCCTGATGAAATATATTTGAGCTCTATGCCTTTAGAATGGCCATATTTAGTTTAGACATTCTAAGCCATTCTTATTTCGATTTCGATTCTCCGGTAGTGTATTGCACTTTTGGCATTATTTATTAAAAATGTGTGCACTTTATTCTAAATTGATTTAAAATGGCTTTATCGCGGCTTTACTATAAACTTCAAATGTTCGAAAATGGGTACTAAATGCAACGCACTTTCCATTCATACCATTCATGCCATTCAATTATACGTTATACATCGGAATTTTTATAAAAATCGACATTTCCCGATGTTTCAGGCTGATTTGGTTAATATCGGTATTAAAAGTATTTCCGCATTTAAAAACCGTAGAGGTTTTTTGTACAATAATATACAATAAAAATTTCTTCTGAGGAAAAATGGGAATTTTCTGTTAAAAATATCTCCAATCTGCACCAGCTGTTTCCATACACAAATTGTCTATAATGAAGCATTTCCCTGGACAAGTAGTACCCACTAGCGCAGTTTCTTCTAAAGAAAAGTTGTCTTAGGTTAAGTTAGGTTGGCAGGTTGGTGCCTGTAAAGGCAAAGAAAGGGCCCAGCCCAATTTATTATGGTACCATTGTGATATCTGTTGTGAAAAAACTTTCACGTGTTGTACTGATAGAGATAAGAGTCTCTGCGAGGAATCGAAGGGAGAACACTCAATATACTCAATATACTAGAGCAATACTTACTAGATTACCACGGCACCCTTAGAAAAATTATCTTGTCTTAGTTTTCTCTGTAGAACTGATATCTAGATTAGAGAGACTTTTCTATGGAACTCTTTTTTTTTTAACTAACTGTATCAAGAGATAATCAAGTCATTATGTAACTGCTTCTAAGTAACGCAGACGGTATGTAGTATATGTTTGAAAAGTATGCTGTTTTGTAGCTGAAACACATTCTCTAGTTTTTTGCTGGGTATAGCTACTGTAGAATAAAAGCATTGAAGAAGGCGCAGATCAATTAATTCGCATTCGTTCTTAGCTGGTGATGTGCCCATCCACGTTAAGAAAAATATTACAAACTATCCTTTTAAGATTAAACTTGTGGAATAATTAAAACTAAACAGCAATCGCAAGCGCCGCCACTTAGGCCCATTGACTAAACAAATTCTTATTGATTTTGATAAAATTACTTTGTCTATGCCGAGCAACCATATACAGTTGAACATCTGGAAGTCAATATTCGTAGAATTATTGGCAAAATACAGCTTCTGTTAAATGTGTGAATTCTGTTTTAAATGTGTATTGAAGTTTGCAGATTGCCAGTGTACGCGCAGCCATGGCGTCCACATTGCCCAAATCATAATGGCCTAAATTTAATTTGATTTCATAATTGATATTAAAAATATTATTCTTCGCTTTATTTTGACTTTAAAATCTGTAACTAGCTGTGGACGGCATTCGAGATTTCTGTGAGATGATCAGTAAACTCATTTGTTAAAAATACCATAATTTACCCCTCAAAAATTACTTTGGAAAGTTCTGAACTGTTCTGACTTATTTGCCTTCCCTCGTTACTTCTCCATTTTGTGTACTGCAGTCATTAAATAAATTTAATATTATTTCCTGTTTATGTTTATTTTTTTTCTTATTTTTTTTTTTTTTGCTAATTTATCACTTTATAATCAAGTGATATTGTTAATGCAGTTAATTTTTTCTTAAATTTATGTTTAACTTGTGAACTCATTATTATGCAGGAAAATAAAATAAACACTCTTTCCACATTAGTCTCGTAGAATACGGTGGCGCCAAAGAGGCAAAATGGAAAGGGCTACGAAGCAATGGAATAGAAAACTTTAGAGGAAAAAAATTTTATTTGCAATGGGACACTGTAAAAAGACAACAACCCGTTTTAAAGTTACTGCATTGCAAACACATTTCCTTTCTTTCCCACACTTCCTTACCTCAGCGCATGTACTTGTAGTACATGTTTTCCCCTTTCTCCCACCACGTGCGCAAACAATTGATGCTAATAAACGTTTTTTGTTTTATCATTCCACTTTTCTTGCATAAAATTATTGTGAAAATGCTGCAGCAAAACCAAGAACTTCAACTGCCTCTTTCTTCTTGTTGAGATGTTTAGCTGAGAGACATAATTAAAGGATTAACATTTATTTTATTTATTTGTTCTTTTCTATACAAAGACGGCAATAAACGAGTGAAAATTTATCAGATTTGCAATAAAAGTGTTGATGTATTTTTCCATAGGCAAAAGTAGGTGAGAAGGATGGTTAAAGGATTTTTACGAGCAAAAATGTCACACAAATACATCGTTACCGTAATGTAGAAAAGCCGTAACTGAGTTTTTTGTTCTATCCCGAAGAAGGATGCATATATTAAGGCAGTGTTTTATTGAATTCTCTAATCAATTAGTGAAACAGGCAGTCTGACCAATTTTTTGAGATCAAAGATTTTTTTTTGAGGAAATATACCAACAATTGATTTGTAAAATAATATGAGTTGAGACATTTCTATATTGACATAACAATATACAATACGATATCATATGGGCGTTTCCACCTCGTCGAACCTTGGCCTGGCGTGTCCGTCATCGGTGAATGGGACGGCAAGACGTGCCCTGAAATGGAAGCAGGAACAAGGCAAGGGATTCGGCGAAACAGGATTGCTGATGATCTAGCAAGCAGAGGCACCCAACTTGGTGATGTTGACGGGAACAAACTCTAAGGCTTTCACTTGCATCAAGTTGTTGCTAAAGGAAGTAAGGATGGAAGGATGTAACTTGGTCGACAACGAGGACACTACGGACTTGTTTGATGACAGTCACTGGAGTTTCGGAGACTGCAATTGGGGAATCTGACCACCACTAGCACTGGCCCAGTACAACTCTAGGCAGTCGCATGAACTCACCTTACATTGACTTTTGCTTCAGTTGCTTTCATGAGGAAATGGAGGATATGTGCCTCATTTGAGGACTTACGCCTCCGTTTGTTGCTACGTCTACAGATGCTTATATCCCAGCTTCGGTGGAGCTCAGGCAATTCAGTATGTAACCCAGGGGCAGCTGATGCTTGTCGCGTTAAGGCTCCTAGCTGAGACCCATCGACTTTTTGAACTCCCCACTTCTAACTTATACTCTTTCCTTTCTCTTTTAATCTATTAGCTGCCTCTACGCTTTCTTCTCTTTTCTTCCTTTTTCACTACATGTATCACAGATGGGCTACCATCTTTCTCTTTCTTGAAGTTAAATTAAATTAGCGTGATCTGCCAACACCAGACAGAGTACATAAAATGTGTAAACTTCTCTAAATTATATTGAAATTCAGTCCAAGATTTTATCGGCTCCTAAACAGGAATGAAAACGAATTGATGTGAAATCTTCAGATTTGACATATATTTTTTAAGGGAAAAGGTACAATTGTGGAATTGGGAGTCACTTAATTTTATTTTGTTTTTAGGTCTTATTTCATTTACTTTGGGAGTTTTTTAATTTTTTTTGGGAGTTATTTCATTTTCAATTATTTGCAATTTCTTGAAATTTTTTTTAGCTTAAATATAGTTTTTGTGCGCTACACCAAATGGGAAGAAACTTAGATAGGCCGCCAGTAGCGTTTGTTAGCGAAGTCAGTGTTCGTTATACCATAACGGAGGAAATTCTTGAGCCCGGTCGAATGCCGGCTATGTAGAGAAGTTTTTGTTAGCGGCGAATCCAGTGTTGGTTATACGATACAGGAGAAAATCTTTGAGCACGGTCGAATGACGGCTAAGTAGAGAGCCTTTTGTTAGCTAGTGCCCTTTGGTGAAATATTGATTTAATTTCTTATTGGGTGTTTTTTCTTTCTTCTGGTGTCTTAATTTATTTCTATGCAGTGCTTCGATTTTGGGAGTTATTTCCAAAAAAAACTGGCATTTATTTAATTTTCGGTTTGGGCACTATTTAATTTTCTTGGGCTTTACAACATTCCTTCAGTGTGGGACTGGCTTCATTCAGTTAGGGATTTATTTCAGTGGTAGTTATTACACTGGCCTTTATTTAACCTGGGAGTTAATTCACAGAACCAAGTAGCTGCTTTCAGACATTATCTGGCTGAGGTAATAATTCTTCACTGCATATTTGCTCTTTTTCCGTTTTTGTTTTTGGATTTAAGGAATCAACAGTTGCTGGCTTTAATAATTAAACTTATCCCAATCACTATACAGCTCTACAGCAACACTTTACCAGTGCATTGCATACGTAGGGGACATCTCCTCACCACCGTTCTAAGAGAAAAAATGTTCATCAGATATTGCATGGGTCATCTCCCTCTATCTAGAGACCTGAAAGGTTCATATATCTTCATTCACTGTTAGGGCATTGCCAGGCCGTTGCTGCTGTCTGTTGAATACTATTCTTCCTTTCACTTAAATGCAAATGTATATAAGTGACTCTTATGTAAGTGTTGTTGTTGTTGTTGGAGGTCTTCTTCCTGCAACCAGCATGCATAGAATTTTTAATTATTTATATCTCTTAACAAATTGCAACATGTTTTTGTGGTGGAAGACACACTCTTGTACGACGTAGCCCTTAACAATATTGCAACAAAGAAAATCTTGTAAATGTTTTAAAATCGTTATAGTTTTTTTGTTTTTTTTTTTTTTTGTATTTCTATAAAATAATGTCAATGGCTGTTGCATTGTTTGCATTCCACACATATGCTAGAAAATATGCATAAGTTTTACAAGCATTTCTCAACTATTGCAGTATTCTCTTGTCCTTAATACTCGTATTGTAATATTTGTATTGAATGTAAATATTACTGTACGAGAAGTGGTTGCAGTTAAAGCTATTTTACGGTTTATATATGTATATAGATTTTTTATATGAACATATGTTGGGTATTTCTATAAATTTAAAACACTCCTTCTTTGCTAACAATACCTTAACTTTATTACAACTAACATGCGTTATTGCTTGAAATGCTATAGCAAGGGCAATTAATAGCATATTTTATGGCAGAATGTATTAAATATTTTTACTTCTTGAAATTGCAACAAAAAAAAAACAACTATATTGAATTTTTTCCATTATTCTCTCCATTTAATTATTAAAAATTGTTGTCTGTTCACATTTATTGCAACAGGCAGATAAAAAGTCAGTACCTTGGTTTCTTTAAATTTTAATCCTATTTTAGTTTTTCTTCCTCTGTCGAAATCTCTTACCTTAACAACTTTAATGTAACTATTTTCTTTTCCCCTTTTCTGGATTTGCTATGTCAATAATAATATAGACGTAGAAGAACAGCATTAAACCGCATTGCTGCTTTTCATTTTAAACTGAAGCCCAAAAGATATTCTTAGTAGAGAAAGTCAACAAAATATTTGCAGACAAGTAAACAACGTAAGACAAATAAATGTCTCTGAAATCATATTAATAAAAAAAGGACACAAAATGTTTTAGTTCTAAGATACAAATATTTAAGATCTTCTAATAGAATCATGACAAAAAAAAAAACAGAGTACATGAAGATTTTCCGGTTTTTTGGTTAAAATAGAACTGAAGTTCGGCACTTTAAATTAATGTGTACTGCTCAACTTTCATGACTAAGGAATGCCGGTTTTATGGCAATAAAAATTAAATGGCATTTAAATCATCTCGAGAACTGTTTTTCATTTGTTATCTTTGACCAACACTCAGAAGAAGACCCCTACATATGCGATACATTCATTGTACTGGAACTAGGAAATAGTGAGGGAGATGACAGGAAGAAGGGTGCTGGTGAATTTGCTATCAGCGGCAGGCGGGACTGTTCAGTGACCGGTAACTATGTTTGCGCCACTGAAACCTTCCCACAACAGCTGACACAAATGCACATCATGAAACACGTGAAATGTTTTTATGATTTAGTCTGAAAGTGGGAGGGACGAACCCAAGATTTTTTGATATTATAGTCAACGTGCAGACTACTTTAGCCATCGATTCACTCAAGAAAAGAAAGTAACTAAGAAAAAAACAGTAACTATGGTGAAAACCCTTTAAATTTTTTGCCTTCCATTACGTAGTGGAAATCATTTGAAATGTAGTGCGATGTAGCAGTAATGTAACGTAGTTTGATTTTCCAGCTCATATATGACTCAGGCCGTCCATCTTCGTATCAAAGGTTCACTTTTTTGTGCTCCGGTGTTGGAATACTTTTAAATGCGGTTAGTACGAGCGTAAGATGTATTCAGAAGCGCTTACAATCGACAAAAGATGAAATACAACTAATAATTTCGACGCTCTAATATTCTGGCTGCAGAAACAGCTGTGCAAACTTACTTACTTATTCAATAATTAACATGAAGTTAATGAGAATTATAACTATTTAAACATATTATTTATTTAAATGTGTGTGCATGTATTGTTTTTTACTTGTTTTGGTACTCCGTGGCGATTATACACATTATTGGGTAAGTCCATTAGCAGCTGTTTGTGAACAATTTTATAAAGTTGCTACACACTATAGTTTGAATAGGCGTATTGGGTAAGGGCATTTGTAACGGCACCTTACAGTTGATAGAAGCACGCCAGTCTCCCATTTCACTTACTGCAATAATTTAATATCGTCACACAAAATGCAAGAAGCTCTAAATTACCAAAAAAAGTTTCCAATTTACTTCTTTACTAGTTCTGTTGTGTTAGATCCAAATACTTCATCTCGTAAACGTTAAAATTGTTCAAGAAATAAATTTGCTCATCTTTCTTTACTTATATTGCAAAGTTTTGTGCTAATTGTCAATATATTTTTTATTTAAATATGTTTTCTGCCTCTCATGTAAAATTATTAAAATATTAGTTATACCTTGTTTTTCTTTCTGTGACGATATACAAGGTGGGGCCAAAGTAATGACCCGATATTCTTTTAATGCAATTTTTTTTCCGCACTTTGTAAGGGAACATCCTCAACTGCCGTCTAATGCTTAATTGCGTGGCACGTTGTCTGATCGATGTTCCGGCCTTTTCTTCGACATTGGGCAATGCAGCGATTTTCTCAGCAGAACGGCTGAATCGGGGTCGGGCAGCCTTGGAAACGTTTCGTGTTGCCCCAGTGAGTAGCTAAATGTCGCAGTATTTGTCCACTTGGTGTCTGACGGTCAGGAAATCTGCCATGAAATTAACTCTGCACCAACATAACCGACCAATTGTTGTGCAAAAAATAGAAACAATTATTCCGTGTTCCTGACGGGGTAAACCGACTCATGGCTTGTCGATTTGTATTCTGCTCTTACTTACATACGGACGTAGTATAGAACTTGCAACTTTTGCACCTTAACAACTAGAAGGGAATGGATTTATAGATTTTGTGCAAAATTTAGAGACACCATCTGAACTGCAATAAAACAGTAATTGATCTTGAACTGAACTGCGCCGAAACTAGAATTAAACTGCAGCTGAACCAAGAATTTACACATTTCGTTCATCTTGGTTCCATATTTAATTTATGGCCCTCAGATTTACTAAGGGCTCCAGCATAGAAGAAACAAACAATAATTGAAAATAAAATGCTGTTGATAATATTCCAGCAACATTGCTGCATATTCCCAGTGTCTGAATCCTCTGATGCGTTACGTGTGCTGGCATGAATTCCCAACCCATCAAACACAAGCATTTATTCACATACGCACTAAAAGACACTTTGCAATAATAATGCACTCTCCCACACACACACACACACACACACACTGATGTAACAATGAAAGTACTTGAACATTTTGTGTTGGTGTATCACCAAACTAACGGTTTTATTTGCAAGTCTGCGTACAGTCGACAAGTATTTATTCAATTTAAAACGGCGGTATGAGAGTTTGCTTATGAATCGCCCCCTTTGGAGTTGCTGTACATGTATACGAAACACATACTTACTTGCATGCATGTACATATGCATGTATGTATGTATATAAAAACCATTTTCTGTGTGTTTGTTTGTTGTCTATTTGATTTTGCTGCAATTGCAGTAGTTGTAATGCAGTGCCATGAATTTTACTAAATATATTATACGAACTGAAGCATAAATTTATAAGTGTGTATGTGACTGTGTGTGTGTGTGTACAATTTATATTTGTATGTTTTTCTCTGTAAACTTGTGGTAAATCCACTTAAGACATACAATGACAATTTGTTATTTTATGAGGTTAAAAAGAGCTTAATTGTGTTGATTATAGATTTGTGTTCGGTTGTGAGTCTGTCATTTCAATGAAGCTGGTCTGTCTGTGTCCGTTCGTTATATTGTGTGTTTAGGATTCTATTTGATTTTGGCACAATTTGAGAATTTTTCAACAATTTCATATGTTTCAGCAGTGCGTGTTGGAGTATTTATCTCTATTTTTTTTTTATTTTTTTCTATTAATTTTGTTGATTATGATGAAGTTGAAAGTCAAGTTCTTTGTCAAATTCGTGCGAGATAAATAAGCAAAATATATTTTTCACATAATAATTGGGGGATTCAAATGGTGTCATAATGTCTTAATATTTTATAGGGGCTAACAAAAAAAAATAAAATAATAAAAAAATTTCTTGATTTTATAGTGTTTTGTCATAAAAGAAATTTGAAAAAAAAAAGAGAAATTTGAGTCGAATGTTAGAAAATCGTTAGTCTAGCCGGTGATAATACTTAAAAGAATGAAAAATTTTTTAAAAAAATTGTTCAAAAATATGTAAGAAAAAAAATTATGGCATAATAAAAAATACATGTGAGAAGATTTTTTTCTGTAGACTATCGTAACTGGCCACTGTACGTTTCCAATATATTCAGCTCATATTTTTTTTTTTTAAATTTGGTTTTTCAATTAAAAAAAAAAAAAGATTCACGACACGTGGCAATGGTCAGTATGGTCACCATGAATGAACTAACAAACCGAGTTTGTTTAGGGAAGATCCATTCTAACGAAAATTAGTTTTAATTTTTCGCTGAAGTGGTACGTCAACAAACAGAATTGCCGAATTAGCCAGAGCTATTTCAAGAGCTACGCATGCCAGCTGAAAGCTGCACTATTTGGTGTGATTTGTGAACGGGCGGTATCATTGGACTGTACTTCTTCCATAATGACGAAAATCGCAACGTTGCAGCCAGTAGAGAAAAGCAGCGATTACCGACTCTTTTGCCCTAAATCGACGAATTAGACTTGCTTGAGCTGTATTATTTTTCTTTCACATAAGTCAAGATGTTTTAAAATATATTTTTTAAAAGTATTTTTAGAAAACAAATTTGAAAAAAATTACTTACGAATATTAATTTTTAATTTATT
Source organism: Dexiosoma caninum (assembly GCA_963924685.1). Classification (NCBI taxonomy): domain Eukaryota; kingdom Metazoa; phylum Arthropoda; class Insecta; order Diptera; family Tachinidae; genus Dexiosoma; species Dexiosoma caninum. The sequence continues at coordinate 80,576,306 of OZ004729.1, read as the reverse complement.
TTTTGAAAAGGTACTTTCTTTTAAAATGTACTTTTTTGTAATTTATTTTCTTTTTAAAGTCGGTTGATAAAATATATTTTTTTGATAATTCCTAAAAAAAAAATTTTTTTTGTTACTACAGGGTGGCCAAAAATTACCAAAAGTGTTTGAGTTAATTTATAACTTTTTATTTAAGACATTATTATTAAATTTTTTTTTATTTTAAATGCAATATATTAATGGAGAATATTTTTAATTTAATTATAAAGTGGTGACCATTTTCAGTTTCGCATATTCCTGCTCTTTCCAAAATATTTTCCATAAGCTTTCGCAAAACTGCAGCTGTTATTTTGTTGATGTCGTCTCTTGTATTATTTATTAATTCTTGTATGGTTGTAGGCTTATTAATATAGAATTTCCCTTTCAAATAACCGCAAAGGAAACTGACTGGGGCGGTTAAATCCGGTGAACGCGGAGGCCAATTTGTACGGCAAATAATTTGTTAACCCAAGATGTCGCGTTAAAGAGCTATTATGTCCCTCATAGTGTGAATTTTGTATGGAAACATTTTTATTGTGAGCGCCCAAGTTGTGTCGAACGTCTGGTTGATGTTGCTCCATCTTCCTGAATACTCCCCTGTACCCGTTCAATTGTGTCGAAAGTGTGCAGCGTTCGTCGCCTGCGGACACCACGAAGATTCCTTAATGCCCCTTGTTGTCGAAAATTTGTAACCAGACTGTGTGGGTCCAACCCGCACATTAAAATAACGACGATATGTACGCTGAGTCAAAACAATGGATGGTTGATATGAGACATAAAGTTTTGGCACTCTGTTCAATTGTGTACTGTTTGTTAGTTTTTTCTTTATTTGACCAATGTTTTGTTATTAGTATAATCGGGCGTTTCCCTATGCTGAATTTTAGGTCAATTTTTGTTTTTGTGTTGTTAATAAAACTAATTATATGGATGTTATTAAATGTATTTGCTCAACTTTTCGTTGGTTTTTTTCCAACTTCTTCAGGAGCTTTCTTCATTAAATTAAATTATTTAATTTTTACATCGGTAAATTAAAAAATTTTTTTATATATATTTTTGTATAACTGGACATCACAAGCATAAGATAACTTTTGAAATAAAATTAAATAAAAACTGGTAGCCACAACATGAAATAACAACATAACAGTGTACTGTTTCATTTTAAATTCCCCAAGTCATCTTTACGAAATACTGAAATCAAGAAAAAAACTACAAGGAATTCAAAGATCTTTGCTAATTTTGGGCCACGCTGTATCTTTGTAAAATACTCATAGAAAAAGTTAAATTTTTAAAGATTTTTTTTGGAATGTACTTTTTGAACACGTACAGTAATTAAAAATACTTTTTGCAAAGATACTGTGATTAAAAGGTACTTTTCCAAAATAGAAATTCTTGAAAGCTACTTCTTCTGTAAACGTACTTCTTTGCAATTTTTTTTAAAGGTATTTCTTTGCTAATTTCTTTAAAAAGTACTTTTTTCAATGTTAATTTTTAAAGGTACTTTTTAAAAAGATATAAAAAAATACGTTTTTTAAAAGGAACTTTTATAAAAAAGATACATATTCCGCAAAGGTAGTGTGATTAAAATATAGTCTTTGTAAAGGTCTATGATTAAAAAGTACTTTTTTAATAGGTACTGTGACTAAAAAGTACTTTTTGAAAGGGAATTGTTGTAAAATGAACGTTTTGTAAAGGTACATTTTTAAAAGATACTTGTTTATTAAATTTTTAAAGTTACCTTTTTTTAAAGGTATTTTTTTAATAAAATACTTTTGTAAAAGGTACTTTTTTAAAAGTTACTTTTATGAAAAAGACACATCTTCTATAAATGTACTGTGGTTAAAATGTACTTTTTGGAAAGGTCTGTGATTAAAAAGTACTTTTTTAATAGGTACTGTTACTAAAAAGTACTTTTAGAGAAGGTATTGTCAATAAAAGGTACTCCAAGAAAAATTAATTGTTCTAAAATGAACGTTCTTGAAAGGTACTTCTTTATTACATTTTTAGTCTGCCCTTTTTTTATTAGTGGTACTTTCTTAAAATGGCAATGGTTGTAAAAGGTACTTTTTTTAAAGTGCAATTTTCAGAAAAGATACTTTTTTTTTAAAGACATTCCTTTGGAAATGTATTTTTTTGGAGATGTACTTTCTTTCAAAAGGTACTTTTTATTTAAGATTTTTTACTTACACTCGGTTAATACGAGTTTTTATTACATCCATTATTTTATATGGCATCAGCAATTTCTAGTTGTTATTAAACACAAGCCAGCAATAAAATTTAATATATTTCAAGTAGCAGTTCATTTTTGCTACTGCAGAAGTATAATTTACAACAACTGCTCTGCTGTTCAGTAAGCTTTGGCAATTTTTTTGTTTACAAACTCTCAAGTGAGACAAACATGACTTACTAAAGGTAATTGATTTGATAAGAGATCCCTTTTCGTTCAAACACAACTCTGCAGGCTTGTGCGTGCTTTAAATATAATTTTATAATTTTCAGTGAATCGTATTTATGTATATCGCGTGTTAAATAAATTTGTCAACAACTTTTTCTTTCTTTTTAATAATTCTTGTTGCTTCCTATTTGCCAACAGTTAGCCAGCAAAAGTTCGCAAACAAAGTCCCTTTTTGTTTTGTATCTGCTGAACACATAATCGCGTGTTTTAACACTTTATTATATTTTTAAAAGTTATAATTTGATTTTTAAACCTTTTTGCAACACATTTTTGGTAGCAGCTAAACTTTCTGCAACAGGAAATGAGTTTTAACTTGATGTCTAATGGCACGAGGAGAGCACAAAGTATTTGTTTTTACTTCCTGGCCATATGTTAAACATCATGATTGTTTTTTCAAAGATTTTCTTAACCAGAAAAAGGTATATTTAATATTTTTTTTTGCATTATTTTTTGAAATGACTGATTTCATTTAAAGAAATTTTGAAATTTTCGTATAGTTTTCGTAATCTAGCAATTGTTACATTTATTTCCGGCTTCTTTAGTTTTCACGATTTCGTCCTTTTTGTTTAGCGTCTAACTCTGCCAGCCGTTTAATAAACAAAGTAAACCTTCATATTCAATTAACAACAGAACATTTTTTTTTATTTTATTTTTTTTCTTCGTCACCAGGAAACTCCATTGCAAAACTCTTAAAACAAGAAAGCAAAAAAAAAAAAAAAAATTCAAACGTCAGAGCACAGAGAAAAGCTGAAGCGAATATAAAAGAAACGCAATTTACGACAAAAAGTCGAAAAGCCATAAAACCATGAAATTGCTCACGAGCCACACACACACACACACACACCAATTTCTGCTTTTCATTTTATTTTATTTATTTAATTTTTTTTGCTTTATAAACAACAAAAATTGCACAAATATGCTTTACTAACAAATACAATGAAAATAAAAATTTTAAAACTTCTTTCTTCCTGCCACATAAACGAACACAAAAGGCACAAAATGTTCTCTAGACCACGACAGCGCCATCTGCACGCGCAGTTGTTGTCAGTCGTGCGTATTGTAGTTTTCGAATATAATAACTGGAAGGAACAAATGGGAAATGATGGCAGGGGCCTCAATTGTTATAAAAAAAAAATTATAAATTTGTTTGCCAGCTTAACTCTATTTTAAGTTCGCATCGAATTATGTTTTGGACAGAAATACAATCCTTTACCGGTATATCGAACACATATGTGTATACATATTTATAAGTAGGCCTTGCCATACAGCAGCCACCTTCGTTTTTCTTTAATTACGACATGCAATAATTAACAGGGTCTACACTCAGGGAAAAAGACGTAGCAAAATCAACAACTCCTGCAGTCAAGTTGTAAACGATTTGAGCACTACACATCAGCGTTACCATTTTTCAAGTTTTCCTTTATTTTTTAAGGTTTTTAAAAAGCCAGAGAGTTTTTAAGTTTTTAGCTTCAAAAATAATTTTTTTTTGAAATTCATTCAAAATTCCAAGTTTTTTTTTTTTTTTTTTTTTTTTTTTTTTAAGAAGGCAATGTCGAATTTACAACGTTTCGCTCAACTTGACAATAAACGTTGTTGATACACTATTGACAAGGAAGTTGGAGCACGTATGGTGTCATCTTTTTTCTTGCTGTAGTCATTAAAAACTGTCTGCGTCATCTGAGACCATAAAGAAATTAAAATTTTATACTAAAGTATTTCAATTTCAGCGATGTTACTTATCAATATTATCAATATTAGAAAAAAAATAAATACCTTTAATGCAGAATTTTTCCCATAAAGTCCCCTTAACTGTGTAACACTCATCTCCGAAAGATTGGTCTTTCCATTGAACTGCTTTCGTTGATTCTCTTATTTTTTCAAACTTTGGCAAATGCAAAACAAGTAACAGACTGATTTGTTTCTTAGTTCGTTGACTGACTGACTGACTGACAGACAGTCACTTTTTGCCACTATGTAATGGGCTGCTTGTTGTTGTTGTTGTTGTTGTTTTATTAACAAAAAGAATTCTGCTACTCTGCTGCACATTTCCGCTTGAAATTTCTATTTTAACAAGCTGGATTCACAATGAAAACAACAACGCAAACGGGCACAACATAAACACATTGCTGGCTGGATTTTATTGTATGTGTAAATTGCTCTAAACCATTCCCGTGAATTATATATGAAAAGAAACCCAGAAAAAGGCATCAACATGAGAAATGTATATGAAAAGTAAAACAAGTGATTAAAAAAAAATTTATTTGAAATTATCACGAAGCGCAATGAAAATGAAAGGGACGGATACTGAACTGCTGTTGAGTGCTGTTGGCTGAGAAGTTAGCGTGTTGGCTCTACAATTAGAAGATCCGCGGTTCGAATCCCCGATCAGACCAACAATTTTTTTCTGCCCTAAATGTAGGCGAAATTAAACAACAAATATTATTATTATTATTAACAAAATAATTACAAATTATATGTTAATATTTAACGAGCAATGACATCGTAGGCCTACAGCTCGAAACAACAAATAAAATGGCTTCAGCTTAACAAAAGAATAAGAAGTGATTGAGAATTCAGAAGTAGTAGAACTATTGTAAAGGGTAGTCCAAATAAAATGCATAACCTTAATTGTAAATAAAACAAAAAGTTATAAATGAATTATATTAATATTTTTTGTATTTTGAATGAAAGATATATGACAATTATGTGTAAAACCAAAATATCGTACAAATGATGGCCACGGCTTCGGTGGCAGTCCGCTATCCGATGGTCGATATTTGCTATGACTGCGACATAATTGAGGTTCAATGCCGTTAATGTGCCGAATTATCTCAACTTTTAGATCTTGAATTGTTCTTATTGACGCACCCGGTGTCAAATCACATGATCGTAACGCCCAATTAACATCGCCATGACGTGAGATAACACGCGCAAAAGAGCCATTGTTTTATTGGCTGTGAGGCAAGCGGCACCATCCTATTCGAAACACGTATCGTTCAGATCCATATCCTCAGTTTCTGGCCACAAGAAGTTCTTCTCGCAATAGGGAACACCATTCACGAGTCGCGTTGTACGACTCTTCTGCAGTTTTTTCCGCAAAGCAAACAAGGCCAGCAGGCACAGCTGTTTTCACATTTCCTACAGGCCCGCCATATTGTGTACAGAGAAGAAACAAATGTTTGACTCAATGAACGTTTGACTTTGCCATAGTAGGTGGCGAAGAAAATTTATAGACAATTATTCATATATCACTACCTGTAGCTGTAGTTGGCTGTGTAGTTAGCGCGTTGACTGTACATCGAAAATGTCGTGGGTTAAATTTTTCTTCTTTTTCTGATGTGTCCATGCTAACAGTGCGTTTCTTTGCGGGTATTTGGGCAGCAATAAAACGTTGGTGAACTTAAATAATAAATGCATCAGAGACACAGCAAATCTTTATTTACAAATTCATCACAACACGCAACTGCGTAGTTGTGCAAGAGTTAAGCTCTCTTGTCACTTCACCACGTGCCTCTGCTCTTCATTGTCCCTTTCCAATTCTTTCCCGTACAAAGCATTGTATACGTAAGAGACATCCCTTTGCACTGGTCCAAAAAAAGGAATTTAAAAAAATAAAGCAGGAATTTCGGATTCCATGACTACTGCCACAGCAGCTAAACAAAAGCTACATGTACAAAAAGGTACATCGCCACGGCGAGCTATTAATGTCCTCTAAACGTTGCGGGCATGTAACAAAACATCCCTTGTTTATGACAAACATATTTTAATAAATTTTTTGAACAAAAAATGGGTTCCCTTCGTGTTACCCACATATTTCAATTTGTGTAGGTTTTCTTTTCTTTTTAATTTTATTTATCCCTGGCTCATTTAATTAATTTTTTTCTTTAATTATCTACATTATTTCAATATTTTATTTGTGTGTATGTGTATATATGTGTGTGTGTGTGCGTATATGTTATCCTGAATGTCTGTACATTTGTGGTATAATAATTTATTTGACGCTAAAGCTATTTCCATATGTCATACATTAATTCAAATTAATTTCTTGTAATTAAAATCACCTTGAAGCCAAACGACAGGAACTTTCATTTGCCAAACATTTGAATGTATTTGTATGGTTGGATGAAGAATTCACAGGATACACAATCACACAAGTATTTGCACATTAAACGGTATTTATTGGATATAACAAACTTTATCTTCGATAATTATTACCCATCCATAATGGGTACGAAGCATTGAACGTCCACAGAAGACGGTATACTTAAGTTGGTACACGTAGAAAAAACAAAAATTAAGTGAAATCAGCCAAAGACTAGGAACATGTGGTGGTGGGAATTCGTTAAACGTAACAGGTGAGGGAGGTTAACGCTCTTTGGGGAGGCTGATATGGTGGTCAGGGAGCTTTTAGGCCGGGTGGCGCGAGGGTTACTGGTGTATTACAACGGTACATTGAGCTGGATGATGGTGCTAGTAAGGCAGTATCACCTACGGAGAATTAGGGACCTTTAGAATGAATTCTCGAAACTATGCCCGAAGCAGGCTGAAAAAGTATCATACATTGGTGTGAATGTCCAGCTTTACCCTATGTCAGATTAGGGGGCACGGGTCATGACATTCCCGCTGGGATTAGTCTGAAACAGATACTAGCGATAACGTGGGACTCAGTAGTGCGATTGGACGTCGAGAATTACCGCTCGACTAACAGACGTTAGAGTCTAGAGCAGATGTTAGTTTGGCTCGTTTATCCATGGTTAATCGGAGTGCCACTTTTTGAATGGCTACGTTTGAAAAGTGCTGGCCTCCTTCGATTTACCAATGCATTCGAAAGGAAATCAGCCTGTTCAGTGATGTTTAATTGATTTTCTTTTAATTAAATTTCTAATTTAGTTTTACATAACAATTTTTTTATTAATTTTTTAAAAAAGATCAGATATTCCTTATGCTTATGATTAATGCTTATACAAGGATTCCCAAAAAATCTTTGAGAATTACGAAATATGCCAACAAAATAACCTTAAAATTTAAAAAAGATTTTTTTTTAAATACAATCGTTGTCAATCGAAGGTTTAGTAATTTATAAAAAAAAAGTTTAGAAAAATTAAATAGATCTAAAACGAATAATAAAATGATTGTTGTATAAATAAAATTTTTCAAGAAGCTATTTAGTTTATTTTGTTTGTATTAACAATTCTCTAATATTTTTTGGGAGTTCTTCTATAAGCAACCATATAATAAACATTGATAAATAATCATATTTCAATTTGAAATATAAAATGAAAAATTCTCAATGATGATTTTTTTCGGTGTAGCCAGTGAGTGTAGGGGAAGTAATGAGAAATATGTTTTGTTATTTTGCGTTAAATATGGCATATTTTAGGGCGCATTAAAGAAAATTATTAGAACTCTGCAAGCAATAGAAGAGATAAGAAAATTTGGTTAAAATTTTGAGAAAAAATCATGACTTTATTTCTTCTATTAAACCTCATTTAGCTTAAAGCAATTATTTTGAAATATTATATAAATAAATATTGCTTTTACAAAATAAAATCTTTACTTTAACATATACTGGGTGTCCCAAAATTAACGCAAGATTTGAATTAAATAGAAAAGACAGTTTCATCGATTAAACTACATTTATCTTAAAGCAATCAAAAATTAAATCTTTACTTAAACATATACTGGGTGTCCCAAAATAAACGCAAGATTTGAATTGAAAAATAGTCTTGATTCTTATTTTTTTATTGAATCAGTAGCTGACCCGGCCACGTGTTGCTGTATCTCAATCGGTTAGTTAGTTTTGGAGACGCAGAACTTGCCTCCTACCACCCGCCGCAAAAATTATATATATAGATGGACACTTCATCTAAATGCTATCTATATGTTACCTACCCTCCCTACCTTTCGAGCGCCTGCCCCTATACACAATTTCAGCTCTCTGTGTCTATGGACAGTGCGCAGCCATACCTCAAATGGAAGTGCCACATGCGAAAAATATCAGACTAGTCTCCTTGATAAAAATTTACAGTTATCTTATTTTTTCCATTATTGATTGGAAAGACCGAATTTGGAATATTGGAAAGACCGACTTTATTCTCAAGATATACAAAAAAAATTTTTTTTTGTATGGGAGGTAACATGCTCACTCATCTGATTCCGCTTACTTTGATCAATGAAGTTATTCAAATCAAATTCAGAAATTTTAGCTTTAACCGTTTTCAGGATATACAAAAATCATTATTTACTTTGTATGGCGGCACCACGGCCACTTGTCGAATCTCTCACAGCTTTTGACTGATAATTTGTTTTAACTAAAAAGTCATTTGGACCTTATTCAGAAACTTTCACTTCAACCGTTCTCAAGATATAAAAAATTAATTATTTAATTTGTATGAAAGCCCAGTTAGAATTTTTTAAATTTATATAGACTATAGTTCCTGCGAGATATACAGAGAGATATTGTGAAAATTTCAAGAAAATTGGTTCAGCCGTTTAGCTGTCCATAAGAAACAAACACACATATGTACATACATACAAACTTGTAATTTTTATATACATATAAAGAAGACAAAGTACATTGGATAAGGTCGGGAAAATGGCCTCCCCAGGTTTGCATGCACATACGCACTCTTTTGTGGAAATTAGTCATGACCATTCTGCTTAAATGTGGCTGAATTTCGTTGAATCTCTTCCTTTAATGCACGGGTGGTTGTGGATTTGTTGACATAATTCCGTGATTTTAAATAACCCCATATCAAAAAAAAATCTGATGATGTTAAATCAGACGATCTAGGGGGCCAATTCTGATCACCGAAACGAGAGAGTACACAACCTGGAAATGTTTCATGAAGAAACTGAATTCTTTCACGGGTTCTATGGCATGTGGCAACGCCTTGTTGAAACCACATATTGGCCACATTAATATCATCCAATTCCGTTGTTATTATGTCGTGATATCGAGCACCAAAACGCTCACAGCTTGACTAGCCTCATTTACAAATAAGTATGCTTTAATTATGCCTCCAGCCCAGAATCCTACACACCAAACAGAAACTCTTTGTGGATGAATTTGTTTGTCTACAATCACATGTGGGTTCTCAGAACCCCAAAAGAGGAAATTTTGGCAATGCCATCAAGGTGAAAATGTGCTTCATCGCTTAAAATGATATTACTCTCGCCAAATTTTCATTATTTTTGAAATATTGTTCAGTAAAGAAGACACGTTGTTCTATTGTGTAATGCTCCATTTTTACGAACCCTAAACAGTCAGCTGTTGAATTGTTTTTTAGGGTTGCCACCAGTTTACTGCCTGCGTAAATGGCGTCAAATTAAAATTTTGCATTAATTTTGGAACACCCGCATTTAAAAAAACGATTCACCCAATTAAAGTTAATTGATTTTTTCATCTACCATTTATTTCAATAACGAATATTTATTTCATTATTTCATTGCAGGTATTAAAGATCCAAATCTGGAAAGACATTCAAACAAAGGTAATTTTTGCTTTCTAAAATGTTGAAAATTTATATTTTTATAAATTCAAATGAATAAATGAAACACATAATTTAAGCTTAACTTATGTTTTTTTTAAGGCTTTTTACTACAGCTTTATTTTTTCTCCATAGCTTCTCTGCACATTAAATGGCAAAATAAATGCTTTCGAACATAAAATTGTAAATTTAAAGTCTACTGTTTAACAGAGAAATAATTAAAAATGAAACAACTTCTAGTTTTATTAAAACATTATAATGAAATTTTAATATGAAACTCCGAAATTTATTAAAAAGCCACTTAAACCACTTTTAACAGAGAACACACAATTGCACAGACACATACACACACCCACCCGTACAAGGCACTTTTATTTACATGTTTAAAAAAAAGGATACAAAACCCAGCCATAAAAAGTCAAGTTGTTGATTTTTGATGTTGTGTTATTGTGGCAACAAGATTCATAAATCGTGAGCCAAACACAAGAGCCCATATTAGACAAGCAAAGAAAACAGAGGGAGAAAAAAGTGTGTACAATTAAAAAAAAAAATAAAGAATATGGCAAATAGAAAGCAGAAAGTAGGCAACTAGAAAAGCAGATATCAGACTTAGAAGAGTATTTAAATTCTGTACACACATTTAGAAAATTTCACACATAAAAAAGGGTTGTGCCAGTAGTACTTTAGCAAAGCAAATACGCTTTCCTGCACATATTCATATGCAGAGGCGGACAAGCCTTTGCTAGTCTCATTAAATCTCATTTAGTCAAAGTGTAGGAAATTCCTCAAAGTTGAGGTAATTTTTAAGGAAAATTTTACTTAGGCTGGGTCGGTAGGTTTTTGGATGTAAATGACCCGACCCCCACTTGGTCCCAATTTATTATGGCCCCATGCGAAAAAAACTTTCACGTGGGTGTAGTGATACAGACCAGAGTCTCTGCTAGGAATCGAACTCAGTACCCCCTACTGTTAAACTAACACACTACTCACTATAACTACCGGGCAGCGTTACCACTTTCAAGTTTTCGCTTATTTCTCAAGGTTTTTGAAATGCCAAAAAGTTTTTAGCTTCAATAATAAGTTTTTTTGAAATTCTTTCCAATTTTCAAGTTTTGTTTATTAATTCTTAATTTACAGTATACTATAGGACGAAAATATTACTTGATGTTGCCATGTACTGTAAACGATTTTATAATTTTTCACTTCTTATTACTGCAACAGTATTAAATGTGTCTATTCCTTCTTTAATACAACTGTGCCGTATTAATAATATTATAGTGTTTTATGTTGGTTTTTTTCTAAAAAGTATTCTATTTCAAAAAAGCATAGATAAATATTTAAACAGAAACGGTATGGATGATGGAATATTTTTAGTTTTTGTTGTTATTAGTTTGAAGTAAGTGGAAAAAATAGCTTACAATACGTTACAAACACATCGAAGGATCCAACAAAAGCTAAAAAATGGGGATCTGAGATCAAGGAGACGTATTAAATTCTGAAGCTTCATTTTTAGTAGCCATTTTTATTATTATTTTACTTCGCCGGTGCTACACAATACCGACAAGGGAGGGCGGTTCTGATGTGCCTGTGGATTGGTTACAGCTGAAGCCGTTACTGTTCGGTGACCAGTGACTATGCCGTCGCCACTAAAACATTCCGACAACAACTGACACAAAGACACACAAATGCGAGATGTTTTTATGGGTCTGAAACTGGTGTTGAACCCAGGAAAAATATTTCGTTTTGTAGTCAACGTGCAGACTACTTCGACCATCGCCACGTTTAGCGTTTGTCAGTGTGATTTAGAATTTTGTCTTTGATTTAGTGCGTTTCAAAATTGCTGATATTGTTAACATTTCAGATGGCATTAAAAGTGAATTCAGATAAATAAGTGTTTAAGAAGTCATAAAAACACCAATTGATAGTGAACGGATTAATTTTTTTTTCGGTTTTCATCGGTCAGCATGCATAATGGCATATGATTTCCCTAAGTTTCGAAATCGAGTTTTTGATTGATAATAAGCCATAGTATGAAAATACATGTATGTACCTGCAAAATTGTACACGCCTGCAATTAGAAATAATGTTTTTATCAAAAAATTTCAGAAGTGCTAAGTAGAAGCGTAGAAGTTAGTTCGAAAGTATTTGGCTTCTCCAGTAAAATTTGATAAATGTAACTTAGGGCTTTTGTGAATTCATGTGACGATATATAGTACTACAGGGATTTTCTCTCCTCCTCAATAATTAAATTTATTGAGTTTATTTTTTGACAACAACTTTATGAGACTATCATAAGGCATTTAAGAATACATTTCATATTTTCATTATTTAGGAGAAAAAATCCAATTTTGAAATGAGAAACATATTAATTCTTTTTTGGGGTGGTATTAAAAATGCAAAAAGTTTTACCGTCTAAACAGAAATTTCAAAAAAAAAAAGTTTCGTGCTTCATTATTTTCCATAGAAAATTGTTCTCATTTTTCCCAGGAATATTTTTCCCACATTCTGATTTAAATTTTCGATTAAATATTTTTCATACAAAAGAATAAGAATTAATTTGCTGCCGTTATTTTCTCTCAAGCAGGTTGGCCCTTCCAGCTGCCAAATATTTCATTCACCAGTCAAGCAAATAACCATATAAAAACAAATTTAATAAGATAACTGAATCCAATAAACGAACTATAAATTGCACAAGTCCTACAGAATTGTGTATAAAAGGCTTGCCTTTGTGAGGAACAACATTACAAATGTACTGTATAATTTTTTTGGTTTTTTTTTTTTTTTAATAAAACCTCTTTCGGTTAAGACCATTCATTCTTTGGCACAGGCAACAACATCTATAAGTGTTTATAATTATGGTTTTCAGTTTTTCGCATAAATACTTTCTCTGCTCGGTGAGCATTTATTGAAGCATTTAAAATGCAATCGAGCTACAAAATTAATTAAAATTTCATTTTCTGCTGGTGTTTTTTAAAGAGTGATAGAGAGTTGGCTGGAGGGCGGGGTGGTAAAATACGCACAGCAAATCAAACTACTAGGAAATGTGCGTAAGTGTATGCATGGAGGAAATCTTCATGGTTACAGATTCACCCCTTTTTTTGGACCGTTATTGGATGACGATGACGAAGAAGAAGAAAAAACTTAATTTTAAAATTTCCTTTATTAAATTAATACGTGTAACGTGTGAACAGTTACAGTTGCATATATAGATACGGTATAACGGTGTGTGTTTGTATGTGTGCGTGTAATTTAATGAAATGCTAAACGTTTCATTTTAAAAGTTTCAATCTTTTTTCTAATTTTATGATAACCAGGTTAAATGTGCAGGTAACTGACTTTTTTTTAAAAAAAAACTGGGCTTAATTTTTTTATGAGATTTTTTTAGGGGGTGAGGAGAGGAGAGATCGCTGAGACTGGCGTTAATAATTTACTAAAGAAGTATGTACGTTTGCAGAAACGTATTTATCACTTGTCTTTTATTCCTCGCAAAGGCTTCACTGCCGTTATAATCTCCATTGGTTATACATTTTCGGAGAGGCATTTTTCACCCCTACGTCACCTCCTGGTCCTATTTAAAAATATGTACGAGTATATAGAATATGTGTCCTTCCAGACGTAGAAACATAGATTGATTTAAATTGCTCGGAGGAACGGAAATTACCCCTACTTTCCCTCGTGGTGCTAGTTAAAAAAAAATTAATAGCCAATGTGTCTTTTAAACTCAAATACATCGGCTACGTAGAAATTTTCCCCCTATCGCCCTCCTGGTCCTAGTTTGAAAAATGTCTATAACCTTTGTGAATTTTTAGTCGCAAATCTATATATGTTTTAAATTTTATTAAAATCGTTTTGAACGTTTCGAAGGTGTATAAATTTCCACCATCCCCCTCCTGGTTTTAAAAAAAGTAATACCCTATCCCCTTCCCGGAGTTTTTTTTTGTTTTCTTTTATCTTGGACCAGCACTCAGGGGATGACCCCTACACATGCGATGCATTGTGCTGGAACTAGGAAATTAGGTAATGGCAAGGACGTTAGAGGGAGTTGTGTTTATGGACATTTGATTAGAATTTTCCCACGTCAAAAGTGACAGGAACGACCTCTGCAGGGAGTTTGTTCCACATAAGCGATATTCGGCCGAAAAATGAGTTCCCTCTATAATGCGTGGTGCGATTTGTTGCCAAATCGACCACAAATGGATTCACCTTTAATGATGAACGCGTTGTACGCTGGAATGATAGGCTTTTGAGATTTTCCCTGATTTAACTAGAACACATTCCATCGTAGTAGCAATAGAACAACGAAACACACCCCACTTTGCGACGATGTCCAAGTGAGTCGTTGGAATTGGCTACCCCAACGTCCCCAATGGGTTTCTTCGTTCTCTCCTCTATACGGTCGCGTAACTTCAAAATATTCTTTGAAACACCGGCCCATACAATGAGAGTTGCATTCCATTTTCGGTCGGATGTAGGCTGTATAAATAGTGAGGTGATCAGATGGGGTGAAGTATGTCGTGCAACGTCTTAAAAAATCGAGGCACTTTAATGCTTCTTTTGAGACCTGAAAAATGTGATCATCGAACTGAATTTTCATGAAGAGCTTCTGATTCTTTAATATTTATACCGCCCGTAATTACAATTGTTGCACAGACTAAGTGCAGCAAATTTCATAGCAATCGCATATGCCGTTTGATTGCGGATAATATACAAACAAACAAACATTAATTTTTCTATATATTAAGATAGAAGAAGAAGATAACCAGTCACTATTGTCTGACAGATAATATTGCTTTGAGTATCTGATTGATATCGAGTCTCAATTCTTCACTGGGTTGCATTTAAACACCTTGTTAAAGTACCATTTTTTTGTGTTGCTTTATATTTTACAAACTTAACTGATTATGTAGAGCAAACAACAAGTTAAAGCGATTCTTTTTTGTACCTGTTATCTTTTCATTTTACTGTAATCCAGTGTGAATTTATCATCGCAAAGTCTTTATGGAAAAAGCAAATCAAAAGCAGCAAAGAGTTATAAAATTGTCTTCAACTTGTTAAACAATTCCTGCTGCCGTGTCTTTATGTTTCTGCTCTTTTCTTTTGTCTTCTTTACTAACATTTTATTTTATAGCCAAGTTATTTGGCTCTTATACCCATTACAGCCAGTTTTGTTGCTGCAGCTTTCTGGGTATGCTTCTTTCTGCTGCCATTGTAGGTCTAATGTTTTCATGGTACTTAAATAAGATATTAATTTACGTTTGTTTGCTGAAATTAAAAAGCAAGCAGCAGAAGAAGATAAAGATTTGAAAATTAAATGAAGATAAGGACGAGCTGTAGCATAAAACAACAATGTTATTGCAACACTTTCATTTCACTTTCATTTAGTGCGATACAAATGTTAGGGATGCTTAAGAGACGTTATCACTTCATTACTTTTTCCAATGCTTGTTTAAGTATTGCACAAATAAAAAAAACTCAATAAAATGAATATGCAACTGGTTAAATATCAGCAATTTCTATCTTTTATTATTAGAGAAAAAATGCTGGAAATACGATACCAAAGCAGCTAATTTCATTGCCAGCTCGCGTGAAGTTCACTTATATTTCAGTTGTCGTTGGGTTTTAGTACATTTTAGTTCAGCTCTACTTTAGTTCTACTGGAGTTTAAGGTCAATAATAGTTCAGTTCTATATAACTTCTAGTTCAGTTCTACTTTAGTTGGAGTTCATTTAGAATGGTGTTCTAGTTCGATTCTATCTAGTGAGTAGTGCGCAAATTTTTCAGTTTGGTTGTTCTACTTTCGATTTATAGCAGCGATTCTGGTCTGTTTTACTGCAACAAATGAAAGTCTTCTCACTATGAGTTTCACAATGAGTTCCACAATGAGTTCGTAATCAAATTGGACCCATATGTGTTGGGACCTTTCCCTTTCCATCCGGAAACTTCCCTACGTAACTTATTGCTACTCGAGTTGTAATTCAGTTCTAGTCAAGTTCTGTTTCAGTTCTAGCTCGGTTACAGTGCTAAGAAGAGTAGTCAGCGTATTGGCTCGGCAAGCATAAGGACCCAGGTTCGATTCCCAGCCCAGGCAAAACACAACAAATTTTTTCTGAGTTTTTTTGAGCAATAAAACATCAGCGAAGTAAAATAATAAATAAAATGAATCCCCTTAAAAGCTTAAAAATAATGCGTCAAAAATAACATCATGCTTCATAATTAATACGCAACTGCAGAGTTGTGAATTAAGCTCTATCTTCCTTCTACACTAACCCTCTCTCTATTTAGTTCCAGTGCAAAGCATTGTATACGTAGGGGTATCACCTGGGAATAGCACTGGTGCAATACAAATAAAAATTAGAGTTCAATTCAAGTTCAATTCAAGTTCAGTGAATTTTCGATCCAACTAACAATTTTTGCAGAATGAATATTATAGAATTTAATAATTTTTAGCAAAATCGTTGAACGTTTGGCATTATAAATGAAGATTTCGATCCGTATATAATGCCTCCATTCGCCCTTCATATACTAAATATAAATTCCTAAGCGTGAAGATACAACTGTAAGCGTGTGCAACTACTGTTGAATTTCTTACCTTAACTGAATACCTTAATGGCGAACAGAAACATATGTTTGTTAGTGACACGATTGTGACTCGATTGAAACACTATAGAGGTGCGACTTTTTGATTCCTTCGAACTTTAGTAGCTTTAGCACTGATACCGCCGGAACCAGAGGCCTACCCTGCTCCTTTTTATTAAAAGTTTAATGGTTGATGTATGTACCGCGGCTCGACTCAGAGTCATGTAAAATATGTACTTCGTACTGGACTGGATGGTCCGACCTCTGTGAGGTTTGATACTTCTCCAGCTGATGTTACCCTTCAATAAATTAGTTGGTTGCGGAGTGCTTGCCATTGCTTTCATATAACTCTATTTTAAGATAGAGTCACGAATATTTAAATTGTTGGCAAAAGCTTCATTAGTGAGACCAGTGCAGCTAGATCAAGCTTGTCAGCAAGGCGCTTCTTCATAGTCGGGGATAACTGTGCAACTGTGTGCACTTAACTGGTACATTTTGCGCTCTATGTATCCAAAGGTACCGTAATAAACGCATTGCCTTCACACGTTGTCAAGAACTATTGGGGATAGGCCGACAAAAATTCCAGAGAAATTTATCGTAAATGTTTTATGTTTCTTTCTCTTTACATCTCTCTATACCTCTCTGTCTCAGTGCCTTGTAGACAAGAAGGTATATTATTCCTGATGAAATGTTCCTCTAAACGTATCACTTCTTGAAATATGTTATACAAAAATTATTTCTAATGGTATGCTTCCAGATATGTCCAGATGTCGTCTAAAAAAGGGTGTTAAACATGTATAATTTTTTTAGGGAAACACCATTAGAAAATATCGCATTGCACTTTTCAAATAACACATATTTTTCAGAAAAGAACTTAAGGAAATCGAAAATGCAAAATAAATTCAGTATATTTCTCCATCAAAAACAAGTTTGGAAAATACCGCTCATTATTTATGAAAGACAATTTGAATAGTTCGTGTATAGAAAAATTACTATCCTTTTTAGGATGCAGTAACTTATGGCCACCACTGCCTTCAATTGATGTTTCGTTTCCATATATAGGGTGGCACAAAAGGAGCTATATGGTTTGAATTCTGTATAACTTTTATAATTATTATTTTTTCTTGGTTTTTTTTATTCAGCATTTTGAAATGAAATCATGGCCATTACAGCCGAAATTTTGCGAAAAGTTATGGAAAATATGCTAAAAGAGCACGTATGTGCGAAGCAGAAAATGGATATCACTTACAGGATGTAATTTTTCAAAGTTAATTGCAACAAATTCCCCAATAATATACACTGTATTTAAAAAAAAAAACATAATCGCATAAATAAAAAAGCTATAAACAATTTAAACCATATAGCTCCTTTTTTGGCACACTGTAGAATTCGTTAACATTGTCTCAAAAGAATATAAATAATAGAAATGCTATAAAGGTTGCAGGGCTAGAAGAGTTCAAAGCAATTCTATTTGTATCATTGGACATAGTGAAAGGTTACAAGTTGGAAATGGCCAGATGAATTACATATGCATGATTTACAAACGCACAAATCTTTTATTTCATTTCCTTATCGCTCTTAGTCCAAAGTTCTTGCAAGTTTTAGTTCACTTACAATTGATTTGTGTTTCTTTATTCCTATAGAATTCAATTTTCTATTGCCATCAATTTCCATTAAAGAGTTAAAGCCTTTATCGCCATAAATCGTGCAGCATATGAAGAATTCACACATAATTTTGTAAATCATTCCCTTTATATTTATTGCAATGGATTTTCGCTATTCTTTTATTTATTTCGCCCCAAAATGTAAAGAAGTATAATAAAATTGAAGTCAAACGAGTATATTATTGTCTTGATAAAAAATACTCTTAAAAACTACATGCATGAGTGAGTAAAAGTATATCTGCCACTGCCATACAATAGAGTCTCTGGAAATAAAAATCTTAATAATTTCAAGTGGTAAACAGTTGCACCAACATGAAACCTTTTCGCCTTTCGGAAAAATATTATCATTATTTAAACAACTTTTCTATTTTTGTCTTTTTTGACAAATGCTTTTACCAGAATTTACACACAAAAACACACTAAAAATAAAAAAAAAAGAAAATATTGCGTTTAAAGTAAAATCTGTATTTGTTTAGTGAAGTCAAGACAAAAAAAAATTGTGTAAAGTTTCAATACATTCATAGAGACTGACGGACGAACGGACGGACGGCAACACAAAGAGAAAAGCTGAAAGAAATACTATTAAAATTTTGAATAGATAATAATGGAATTTATTAGAAAACTATTAAAAAAATATTTCGCAGAAAAATGCTAGGGAAGTTTAGTCCACGAAATGGGAGATATATTTCGTAGAAAAATACTAAGGAAGTTTAGTTTACGAAATGCGAAAAATAATTCGAAACTTACTTTTGCGTCCACGAACTACGCACAGCATATCTAATGTAAATGAAACGTGTTTTAGTTTTCCCAAATGATGAAAATTGGGTTTAGTTGCATAAGCAACTGTGTTGGACATAGTACAGGTAGCGATCAAACTACACTGATAAGGAATAATAAGAAAATTGGCGGGAAAGTTGCAATATACCGTGGCAGAAATCACTAGTTGAACAGGTTATATTGTGCAAACAAAAAGGACATTTCTATTCTTTTCGGCTGCTACAAGTCCACTTGCATATATCCTAATGACTGTAGGGTGCTTATAATTTTCAAAAGCTAAACTTAATAACTTTCTATTATCGTTTTTTTCGTTTTAACAACTAATACATAGAGGGGAGTACATATTTTTTGCATGTTTTTCTACAAGGATAATAACAAAGATTTAAAAAAAACTATTATGAGAGTTTTTTTTTCGTTTGTTTCTTATTTCTTTCGCTTTTCATTTTCAGCATATAGAGATAATGTTAAACGCGATTCTTTTTTTTTTTTTTTGCACTTGAGTGGCTGATTTTTATTAGTTGAAATTCTTTTGGTTGTCGTTTTTTTTTTTTATTTGTTCGTATTTTTCCAAACGAATTTCACTTTGTCAAAAGTTCTTTTTTTCCTTCCTAGCAATTTCATTTACTACAGTTTTGTATGCTACTCTCTAGGAATTGATGCTGATTCAGTTTATTGGTTTAGTATTTTTTCATTACAATTTTTTGTTGTTTCTTTTGCGATCTGATATCTATTGGTCTTTGTAGAAGAGTAGCAGCAGTTTGTGGGTGTAATTTCAGCATATTGTGTAAACAAAGGAATCCATTTCGTTCATTTTATGTTCCAAGCCGCAAAAATAGTTTTCTGCTACTTTTTCTCAAGAAAATGGCATAAAAAGAGGGCAGGGGAAAAGGTAAAGCAAGATTTATAACTTGCTTTATACTTATTGTGGCGGAAAGTATTATTTTTCTATTATGGAGCATAAGGCAACAATTTTAAATTTTCTAGGATTTTGTAGGTGTTTTTTTGTTTGTTTTTTATTCCTCATTTCTTATAGGAATTGTTTGTTTGTTTGTATGATATCATTGAAAAGTTTTTATTTCTATTTGATTTCGTGTACGAGTGTTTTTTTTGCTGCTTAAGAACTGGTATAAAACTTTAATGAAATTGTCAATTTTGTAATGGTCCATCATTTTCAAAGGAAATGATATGTAACGTTTTTGTTTCGAACAATGTGTTTATTTCAATTTGAAATTGCTAAAATTTAAAAACTTTTTCAAAGAGCTATGCATGGTAAAAAATATAAATAAATCTTTGTGGGCGTATAACAAAAAGAAATTTAAAAGTTTTGCCAGAAAAACTAATAGAAAAACAAAAATTCATAACGTATGTAGAGACCAACTTAAGATTTTCTCTAGAAAAATGGAAAAAAAAAACTCTAAATTTCTGTGAGAAAATGTGTTCTTTATCGACTCACCTTGTAGACAAATATTTAGAGCATTAGAAGGAGTGGTTTTCTAAAAGCTGTACAACTTTGAAAGTAATAAGTGCACTGATATGACAAGCAACTAAAATGGTTTTAATTGGAAGTAAAAATATGTGTTTGAATACGATTTCTGGCACATGAAATATTCGAATATATGAGATTTTGAAAATACATTACAATAGACTAAAAACTTGCTGTAACATTAAAGAAAAGAATTCAAAAGCGTTACGCGAGAACAGACAGATAATGTTTTAGAAAAACGAGTCTATTAAGTTAATTAGTCGAGGTGCTATTGGATATGTAGATGACGTCGATCTTGGGGACAAGCATTACCACTAACCATTCTTTGTAAATTGGAACTTAAACTGTAAGGTTCTGGCTGGTTTTAGACAGAACAATAAGTCAGTGACTTTTTAATTTCCTGCCTCTCAACAGAAAGACTAAAGCCTCAGTTAGTAAGAACGTAACACGTTCAAGACGATCAGCTGGCAAAAACTGTAAGATAAGTAATGCTCGTTGCTGTTTACTAAAATTGTATCGTTGAGTTTGTCACTTAGAAAATCTACAGAAAATAGATTTTTACGTTGCAAATGTCAACTTAGCATTAGACGCAACAGCTATCTGAATTGCTTGAAGTTTTACGTTTTTAATAACCGACACCTAAAGTTGAACGACACTGACAAGTCTAACGCTGGACGATGCGTTTTACTAACTAGACCATAACAAACACTTAATCCAGGGCTATGAGTGATAAATATATCTCAGTGGTAACAAAATGGTTTACAGAAAAAAATGGTTTTTTTTTCAATTTAAAAAAAATTTTTTTTAATTTATTATTTAATTTAATTATTATTAATTTAATTAATATAATTCACAAAAAAAATATTGAAAAACATGGTTTATTTTTAATTTAAAAAAAATTTTTTTTAATAATATTAATTAATTTAATTTATTAATTTATATTAAATATTTAAATTTGAAATCATTTATTATAAAAATTAAATTTTAATTAAAAAAAAAAAATTTTTTTTTTTTATTAAAAATATTTTAACAAAAATAATTTAAAAGAAAAAAAAATTTTTTTAATAATTTAAAAAAAAAATTTTTTTAATTTATTAATTAATTTAATTAATTTAATTTATTAATTTTTTATTAAATATTTGAAATCATTAATTATAAAAATTAAATTTTAATTAAAAAAAAAATTTTTTTTTGTTTAATAAAAATATTTTAACGAAATTTATTAAAAAAAACAAAAATATATTAAATTTTTTGTTTTAATTTATTAATTAATTTAACTATTATGATTTTAATTAATTTAATTTATTAATTTATATTAAATATTTAAATTAGAAATCATTAATTATAAAAATTTAATTTTAATTAAAAAAAAATAATTTTTTTTTATTATTAAAAATTTTTTTTTTTGTTTATTTTTTATTTGCTGATAATTTTTATTGAAAAAAAAAAATTGGTATGGGACGTTCGAAAAAATTAAGGGCTCCTCTTATTGCGATAAGCTCTTTAATTACGCACTAACCACTACTTCAGCCAACAGCACACCCTCCTGCAATCGGATATACAAATTGCTATAATATTTGTTATTTTTTTCTCTAAATATGCAACTACTACAATCGTTGCTCCCCACTCCCTTTTTTCTATAAAAAAAAAAACGAAGAAAAGTAAAACTAATAACATTCTAGTTTAATAAGATCTTTTGCTTTACTCATTCAGTATCCCTTAAAATTAAGTGTCCATTTTTATTTTACTACTTGTAGTTGGCTTCATCCATTCTAAATTTTTCAACAAACAACATAAAATTGCTGCTAACAAGCTGTGGTCCCCAGAGGCTAATCTTGCTTATATCTTTATTTCTACCTACCTTTATTTTGATGATGTTTCTTTAAAATGTAAGAGCGAGCGCAGAGCAGGAAGACAAAAGCGTAGCAGTAAAAAAAATTAAGTTAGTAAATCCACAGCTCAAGTCAAAAAACAATTGTCATAACAAAATCAACTGCCACATAATGCCATCAGCAAGCAATAGCAACAGCAGCCCTCAACACTTGTCAGCAGCCAGCTACAGATTTTTGTTTTTTTATTTCTTCTCTTCTTTGTATCATCAGCATTCTTTCTTTAAGGCACTCACTTACCTTTAGGGAAGTTTCTGAAGAAAACAATAAAAATTATTTTCACAACAATATTTTGTGTTGAGAAAAATGTTAATTTTTATTTATTCAAAAGTTCCAAATATGAAATGGAAAACGTTCGAGGTAAAATGTAAATTTGTTTTGCTAATGAAAGTGAAAAGTTGAACGGAATGTATTCAAATATTATCGTTCTACCGCTTTCACATTTTATTTATTTGAATATACAATGGAATTTTCCCCAACAATTTTCCTTTTTTTTTGTATTAAAAATTATAAGCGATTTCTTATAAATTTTCCTTTAATAAATATGGCTGAATTTTTAAATTCTATTGTTGAATTCTCTATTAAAATTCTTATTTAATATTGGGGTTTTCAAAAATCAAATATTAATTGAATTTTTTTTTTGCTTGTTGTACTTCATTTAAACCGTAGTTACATGCAGAAGCAGAAAAGTCCTGCCATTTGAAATCAATATCCTTAAAAAGGAGCCAAAATTGATAAACCAAAAGAAAGAGCTGTCATCATTTTTAATTAATCCTTGGATAACATTGTCCAGGCATTTATATATGTCAAGTTTTAGTTCAATTTTATACTGAAATTGCCACTTTTCTCTTATGAATATGTATGCGTGTGGGTGTGGGTGTGGATGATGTGTCTGTATATTTGAAATCCCCAACACTTTTTTCTTAAATTTGCCATTGCCATTGTCTTTGTCAATTTGTTTTCTTTGTTGTTGTCTACTGCTAGTTTTTTCTATTTCAATCCTTTTCTTTTCTAACCATATGCAAGCAATTTATTTCGAATTTTTCTACTCCACTCAAGCATTGCAAGCAAATTTCGTGTCTGCTTGTGTTTTATTTTTTAGCTTCTCAATTATTTTTGTTTTTTTTTTTTTTTTGGTGCTTAACAATGATGAACTATTGTTGTCAGAGATGTGTTCGAAAGACTCCTACCATTAGTTTTCAAAAGAAATTAGACAAAGAGCAAATCAAAGTGAGTAGTTTTAATCCTTTGGCTGTAATTGCTGGCACGGTTATTATTATTTTTATTTGTGTTGTTTTTAATGTATGAATGTACTTGAAATACGTTTTGTACCATAATATTCCTTTTTTTCTTAATGGCTTGGCGGCCGTAAGGATGGCTTAGACGAGACTGCCTATTTTTTCTTTTTTTAAGACGGTGTAAGACATACTTCACCCCATCTGATCTCCTTACTATTTATACCGCTTACATCCGACCTAAAATGGAACACCACTCTCATGTATGGGCCGGTGTTTCAAAGACTATTTTGATGTTACTCGACCGTGTACAGGAGAGAGCGAAGAAACTCATAGGAGACAGTAGGGTAGCCAACCCCATTGACTCTCTTCAGCATCGTCGCAAAGTGGGGTGCGTTTTGTTGTTCTTTCGTTACTATAATGGGATGTGTTCTGATGAAATCAGTGAACTGGTTCCCGAAACCCGGTCATTAACGCGCACGTCGCGTTCATCAATAAGAGCGGATCCATTTGCGCTCAACCTGACATGCGAACCGCACTACGCATTACCGAGAGAATTCGATTTTTGGCCGAACAG
Organism: Dexiosoma caninum; assembly: GCA_963924685.1. Taxonomy (NCBI): domain Eukaryota; kingdom Metazoa; phylum Arthropoda; class Insecta; order Diptera; family Tachinidae; genus Dexiosoma; species Dexiosoma caninum. Next base: position 80,552,145 of record OZ004729.1, on the reverse strand, counting down.
CACGTATGCGGAATGGTCTTTTCTGTCACTTCTGACATGGGAAGGTTTAAATCAAATGTCAATAAACACTACTCGCTCTATCCTCCTTCCCATAACCTAATTTCCTAGTTGCAGCACAATGCATCGCATATGTAGGGGTTATCCCCTGTGGATACCCTGTTATTTTTCTGCGAGTTTTCGAGAAAAGTATCTATCGCTTAAAATCCGAATGAATAGTACTGCCAAAATAATATTTGAATTGAATTTTAGAGGTTTAAAAAATTATTTGCAATGTCGTTACGTCACACACAAAGCTATGAGTACAGGCAACGTAATCCATTACGTAAAGACATATTTTGCTGGGTATTTGAATTTTCACACGCCTGTTAATTTTTGATAATCTGAAATAAAAAAATAAACCACTTAAAAAACGAAATTATTTGCTAAACAATATTCTGTAGCAGGCAGTTACATTTAAAGGTAATGTGGCTCGCTACCCGTTAATTTTCCAATGGTTCATATACCAGTTTTAATTAAAACCCCATTACAATTGTCTGTTTGTTTGTTTTATATTTTCAAAATCCAAGTTGTTGATATTTCCCATGATTTTGTTAAAGCAGAAAACAGTTATATGCAGCGCATCCCTTGACTGGTATAAATTATCACAGCACCATCATCGCAACCTTGTCATCGCTTTTCTATTATCATCATCATCATTTAGTATTTTAGCAATTTTTTCTTTTTTTTTTTAACAAAAGTGGTGACTGCAAATCTTATAAACAAACATAAATACATATATATTTTAAAAAATTATTTGCTAGTTCACTTTTGAAGAACAAGGGGTGGTTCAACCCGTAATTGGAATTTAGTTGAAACTAACTTTCGTTTTGTTTTTGTTTCAATTTCTGCTTGGCTTGTTTTATGCAATTTGTTAATGTAATTAATACTTCATATATAGAAAAAAAAAACATTCAAGTTTATTCTTTTATTTATTGTGTTGAGTTCCATTAATGCCATTCCGTTGTGACTGTGTCATTTCAGCTATTGTGGATTGACGATTTTTCCACAAATAGCGGGGTGGTTTTCGTTATATGATTTCCATTTCGTTAAGCAAAAATACTAAAAAGGACAAATAAAAAAAAAATCACAAATAAATTGTTAATAAATGGTAACTTTATCTTAAAAAATCGTTACGTTTTTTGGTTTTCTTACGATAAGATTGGCTGTCTTTGAAGTTTGAAATGTGCTTATTTTTCAAGTTACATTTTGATTTACAATTAAAAAAAAAAAAATTTTTTTTAATTGTAACAGAATAAATTCATGTATTTAAATCAACTATGGCCATTTCTCAATTTCCTATATTTGCGAGAATAAGAAAAGAATACTGCCGCAGAGCCGTGAGCCAGTGTTGTCAGATGATTTTTATTCTCCCCCTAAGAAACTTTAAAAAACCCCCTTAAATTCTACCTTTTTCAAAAAAAATCCCCTAAATTGAAAAAGTTTTTTGTAATAATTTATATCCAACTCACTCGAAAGAATACTGTCTTAGGTATCTGCAATCCAAGTCCCGAGTTGGTGTTATATTCTATTTTAATTTTTTATTTCATCATACAATTTTGTATCTTAATTTTTTTTTTTAATGTTATAAAATTATTTTATCTTATCTTATTTTGGGGGCCAGGAAGCACCAATACCAAAAACATCTATAGTACAAAGCCCATTATATTATCCCCCCATCTGAAGGCTTATAAGGAATCTACTACTTAGGGGCTGGTGTTCGACAGTTCCACGCAGGTGGAGAAACCTCTGTCTGCCAAGGGCAGGACAATGGGTCACCTACAATAAATCGACAGACATTTGTTCTCGCAGATAGTTCTGATTCGGAGTTTTGCTGCTACAGCGTTGTCGCTTCATAGCAGCCGACTGTAGAGCAAGCTTACGTACTTCAATATCATGTCCCTTACCCTCGAAGTATTTTGTACCCTTTTTAGCGGCTCTACGGAGTCGAAGTTTCTCGTCCTTAGTTCCTGAGCCATGAACAGCAGAGTAGAGGAATTCATTTTCTCTTCCCTTGTGATGTTGGTGGTTTCATCCGGTCGTCCGAAGTCCACAGCACTCTCTATTTCAGCTGGTTCGCAGCAGAATTGCGAGGATGTAGTTTTTTCAGCACATCCCGCGACTTCGTTTTTGTGAGGCACTGCTGTTTTTTTTTATTGCTTTTACTTCGCTTTCCTTTACAACGGGTGCCCAGTATCTGAAGACACACTGAAGTAGTAACATTTATCGCATATGCATGGTAGGAATGACACCTGGGATTACAGGTTTTATCGAGTTGTCCCCTCTAGGTCCAGCATTTTTATTCAAAAGTAAGGAGACCTCATGCAGGAGTGCCTCTGTATCGACTGCCCTAACATGACAGATGCTACGATACTTCACCCCCTAAAATTATTTTATTTAACATCTTATTTTCTTGGTATTTTCTTTGTATACTTTTTGCCATCTTTACCCCAATGATGTTATAATACACGTACTTCCTGTAATTATTTCTTTAACTTTATTTGACATGTATCAGTAACATTAGACCAATTAGTTACAAAATATTGTGTGGTATAAAGATCTTTGCCTTCTTCGAAAAGAGAAAAAGCAACACATTTGATTAGCCTCAAAATATCATACTAACAATAGTTAATCATAAACAGATACTGAAATAAAAAATTACGAATAATAACCAGCTCTCCAAATATTATAAATGATTTAATATCACATATTAAGCACATTTTACTACTGTCAGTTGTCACATTGACAATAAACAGTCATGGCTCTGTGCATACAAGTAACGAATAACAGAGTTTAGAATCTGACTGTTTGCAAAATATTCCCCCCTGAAATGCTACGAAAACGACATTTGACATATTCTGTTCATTATGGAAATGGGAAATAAAAACGTACCACCTCCTACTGTTCTCAAGCATTTTTTTTTTTCTTTCTGTTTTTTTTTGTTTTGTTGTTGTTTTGAACAACAACCCGGCTAATCAAGAAATTGAGCAACATGCTTGATATGCCGTCCCTCGTTTACAGCTGTAAAATTAAATGTGAGAACAAAAAAAAAATGAATTGAATTGAATTGAATTGCATAGAAAACCATGACTGTAATAAGATCTGGCAAAAAAACTACTTTTTTCGATGGCAGGCAGGGGTTAAATAGCGAAACAATAGTTAAAATATCGAAAAATTACAACGATAAAACATGAAATGAAAGAATATAAAAAATCTGTTTTCCTTTTTTTTTTTTTTTTGTATTTTAACGAGGTACAATTTCACTAGTGCAGGGTTCATTAAATCTAAACCATTTCTAGTTTCATGCAAACTCCCTTGAGATCATAAAAGACCATTCTTCTTCCGCACACATTCACTCAGGCAGTATGAATCTCACCCTGCTTTGCTACAACCACAAGCAACTGGGTGCATTGCGCATTGTAAATGGAAACGGGTTCGTTTGGTGATTTGCCTGCCTTATTTATTTTTTAACTTGTGCCACAATTTTCTTTCAAACATAAAATTTTAAATATTCGAGGTATTCACAAGGTGTGCTATTAAGTCATATTGTCATAATGTCTTATTATTATTATTATTATTATTTGTCATTGTGTGCGTTATTTTATCAAAAATAGTCGCACTTATACGTATATGTGTGACTATTTTTTTTATAAAATAACGCACCCAATGACAATTATTGCAACTGCACATTGATCGTGTAGCATTCGCTTTATTGTTTTATCATAAAATAACAGAAGAAATCTAAGTCATTTAGCTGAAAATTTTTTACTCGAGCTGGTGATTATATTTACAAGGCGTCGCTACATACAAATTATATGAAAATAAAAATTTTTTTTCAAAATTATTCACATATTGAAACATTTACATTAAAATAAATTTTTATTACATAAAAGCAATTGAGAAAAAAAGTCAAAACAGCTAACAATAGACAAGTGAGCAAAATTTTCTTTGTGTAAATTATCCAGGTAACGTGTAGCTACTAGCCGCCGTCCAAAAAAAAAAAAAAACTTAAGACGTGCCGCTACAAATGCCCTGTTGTAGCAGTGTTGTAGCGTCTCCGATGTCAAGGAGACTTATTAAATTTTTGAAGCTTCGTTTGTAGTGGCCGTTTTTCGTAATTATTTTACTTCGCCGGTGCTACACAATACCGACGAAGGAGGTTGTTCTGATCTGCCTGTGCATTGACTATAGTTGAAGACGTTACTGTTCAGTGACCAGTGACTATGCCTTCGCCACTGAAACCGTGCGACAACAACTGACACAAAACCACACAATCCACATCAGAAAATATGGGAGACATTTTTTAATGAGTCTGAAACTGCGGGTTGAGCCCAGGAAAATTTTTCGTTTTGTAGTCTACCATCGAAATTTGGTATTGGTGTTTAAGTTTTGCTTATTGTAGATTCGTACCTTCAGCAGATCTTGCGACCTCCTAAAAATTAAGAACCCTTGACGGTACGAAGATTGGCAAAGTATTTAAAATTTTTGCTCTACGCTTTTACCGTTCATATAGATTAATGGAGTTGTCCGTTGGATTGGATGTTACAACCTGTTCGGGGGAATGTCAAATATCGATTCACTTGAATTTGGACCCTGGTTTCATATATCTTAACAACTAAAGATACATATATTTTAAGTAAATTTAAGGAAGTATACCCTTGATACGAACCTGGACGAACTGAGTTGTACCTCAGCTGGAAAAAAAACCTCTATAAATTATTATTTCTGTTTTAAAAGTTGAATTGATATGCTTCTTAATTAATTTTTATGTTTTTCAAATCTTCTTCCCTTTTCTACATTTACTGAGAATAATAACACGAAAATAATTCCACGTGAACTTCATGGTACCAATTTTCAGCTCGAGTGGAGTATAAGATTTCACGTGAACAAAACTTTCACTTTTTATTCGCGATAGGAGTGAATATTTCATTTCCCTTTTTTTTATGCTGATCATTTTCACTAACAATCTGTTCACCATTTTAATTGATTAAAATTCCATTTAGTAAACACACTAAGAAACATGCAAAAATAATTTATTTTAATGTTAGATTTTTCTAAAAGAAGGCTAAAAAAGGTTTACTGCGGTTATATACTTTGGTACAGTGTTAGCAATGTTTAAACTAATGAGCTGCTCAACATGTTCTAAATTTATATTACACTGCTATGCAGTAGTGTCAAGCACTGTATTTTACTTCGAGTACTTCACTTCAACATTTTCAAACCAAAAAAATGCTATTCATCGCTAACAGTTCGTTGCGTAAATGCTCAGTGTGCTGCACAATTACGCCAAAATAAATTAGTGCTGTCATAATCATATATTTCGGCGATACTTTCAATATTTTTGTAATTTTTCGAAGGCTGATTGTATAGGCATTAAAATTTTTACTTTTTCAATTATTAATTCACTTGCATCCATATCATGTAATTTCTTATTAAAACTTAGTTTTCACGTGACATGTGCTACCGAAAAAACCAAAAATTTTAATCATTTTCTAAAAACAGACAGTAAATTTCGTTTGATATACAATAACGTATATGGCTTCTGTGTACTGTTTTTTTTTAACATAAAACGCCAAAATATTATATATATGCACACACTCCGTTTGCAACATTGATATTCAATACCACAAAAAAAGTAAATAAATTTAAATAAATAAATAAATTAAAACAACAAAGTTTGTAAGCAAAATTGAAGTAGAACAACTACTTCAATTGGTTTTACTTCAGCGGTGTTCCACTTCAATATCATTCTATTTCAGTTGGATCTACTTTTGTTTCGTTCTGTGGTTCTGTAATGTTATAATACCGTATTTGCTTATATGTATAAAACATATCGGGATTGAAGTGTTGGCTTTGAAATATGAAACAAGGAAATGGATAGTGCTTGCAATCATTATGACATTTTGTAAGACATTCTTATTGTGCTTGCGCAGCCCTCTACTTTAAACAAATACCAAAATATATGATGTTTAAAATAGTTTATTATGCAGATTGGCACTTGTAATGCAATACGTTGGACCAGATAGGCCTAGGCACTTTGGTCCCACACATTGGCCCCCATAAAAAATTTTTGGATTGGCGCTTTTTACGCAACAGCATCGTTGTTTATTTTACATTTTCGTTCAGTGAATTCCTCGTGAAATATTAGAATATTGATGAATATAAATTAACATCACTGATCATCATTATTCTCATCATTTCTCCCATTTTACCAGCTCAATTCTAATTGTAATTTTAATCGGGTCTATGTCGCTTACAGTCGAATAGCACAATCAGTCAGTCACTCAAATTTGCACTAGATTTGCTAAATGGCTGTGTGCAGGCGTGTGTGTGTATGTGTCTGTGTGTGTGTGTGTGGGTAAGTGTGTTAAGCAACACGTTCAGTGGTGTGTCATAATTATGGCGTTTGAATTGTTATAACTTTTGTCAACACCCCGTTGGCGATATGTATGTTGCTGTGTTCGTGCGCTTTCCCTTGTAACAATGTTGCCTTTTGTCCAAAGTCGCTGCTGGTTGTCAAACATTTCGCATTTAATTATTTGTCATGTTAAGCATGTGTTTTGTGTGTGTGTGTGTGTGTGTGTGTTTGTGTGACCATCATCATCAGCAGTAATATCTTTTCACACTCTAGATTTTATTGTTTTCAGAAGCAACAAAAACACAGCAGGCAATTGGATTTGGAATATTTTGGCTTGGCTTGCGTTGCGTTGCGTTGCGTTGATTTGCTTTGCTTTGGTTTGCAATCTAAAATATTCTCCAGTTTGCAAGTTGGCTGGTTGGTCCGTTTAGCTAATGCCATGTTGACAGTTGTTGCCTTAAGGGTATTTTTCTGATTTACAATATTTCACAGGACGAACAAAATACAGCAGCAGCATTAGCAACAGCAACAACAAATAATTATTGCTGTAACCGTGATTATTTTTTCTATTTTATTCAACAAAAATTTATTTTCAAAAATACATTTACAAGCCAAAGAAAAAAAGAAAGAAGAAAACAACAACACTGAGGCCATGAAAAAATAATAACAAATCCGTAATACTGTTGCTGCTGTCACTGCCCACAGGATTTTATGTCGTTACGTCCTTCTTTTTTTTCGCATTTTAATGATTTCGTATTTAAGGAAGTATATCATTATTTTTATTAGGATTTTTATGATGTGGTTTTTAGCACCTCGCCTTTATTCTACTTTCTAGAGAATTTCATTAATGATTTATGGCCGTGGCGTTATGTGGACAGAACACGTTGACGGTGGGGTGAGAAGACAAGATTGCAAAACGCATTATTTATTTGTTCTTAATAAAATGGTGATGTCGGGTTATTCAATTGACATACATACAGATATTTCGGGGTTGTGCATCAGTTATGAACAAAATTAGCTAAATTAGAATTTCTTATGCTCTCGTGGCTCGCTTTGTTCTGCATATATTCTAATACTAATTGAGCCTCGAACAACTAATGAACCTTGCACCGGAAAATACTTAAATTGAAAATTAATGAGTTTAAATTTTAATCATCTACTTTGGCATTATTTCATTATTTTAACATGCCGATGTCATTGAAGACAATTAATTACCACTGTTTTTATAATTCGCGAGGTCATTATATTGAAGTTATTCCCATAACGATTTACTTGTTCTTTTCTTGGAACAGTGCGCATGAGTTAATTCCACATGCGAACGGTTCGAGGAAAACACAAATTTCCTCTAAAAATACATGCGCTACCGATAACTATCGCTTTTAACCTGCCGCTATGAAGGTCCTATTTGAAGAATCACGGGTATGACAAGCCCGAAGTTTCCCATCTAATCGTATTAAGATACTTTATTGCGATACACATAAAACTCATATGAACAAATCAATCTCTGGAAACAGAGCAAGTCGACGTGTTTATATTTATTAAAGGAAGTATCTAACGATTCAGGGCCGTAGAGAATATATAACAAAAACGGATCAGGCCTCAAAGCATGTTTTGCTATATTTTTTGGATGTAAAGCTTCAAATGTCGTACATCATCCATCTCTGTGTTGCTATAAACTGTTGGCATTTGTTGGTCGTTGGCGGCATCCTTAATGAAATTCAAATTTGAATAATTCAAATTTGGCTGTTCATTTCTCTCTTGTGGCTCACCTCACCTCTTTACATTGCTGGCAAATACATACAAATACATACACACGAGTATATGCTGTATAATGCCGTGTACGAAGCATTTAACGATGCCAGCTGCCTAATGAAAAAGACTCCTTTCAATTGTTCTTTGTTTTCAAGATTTTCTTCTGTCTTTGTGGTCACTGCCGCTATTATGCGCGTGTAAAAATAATGTCATCTTTTTTTTTTTTGGTGCAAAAAGCATAAAATTCCGCACTGAAAATGTGAGAAAACTTTCCAGCATTTAAATTAGTTTTTTTTTTTGCCAATCTTCTAAGGCGGATTTGAATAACAATTGCTGTGTAAAATTTAAGCTTATCACTGAAGATGAACTATAATCTTGATGACGTACAAAGTTCAAAATGCTGTTCTTAAATATTTCGTTACTTACTTGCAAATATTTATTTTACTGATGGTTGCGTAGTGGTTAACATTCCAAAAGAAAAAAACAAAAATAATTTACGTTAAAGCGAATTTCTATAGCAGCAGTTTTTAGGAGAATTTTTGGCGTATTTCAAAACCTTTGTTGCCTTTTTTTAATTCAATTTTAGCGAATTGTAGTGCGATATATCCGGTGATATCCGTATATATACCGACAACAAGGCAGCCATACCTGGTATAAATAGCATGTCCTCGACATCACTCGTAGTGGGTGAATATTAGGTGTCCCTCGATTAGATAGGGAGACATTGTAGCGTGACACTGAAATGGGTTTTTCGGGGAACTTATACTTCGAGCTTAAGTGTATGCTGAATGGTACTGTCAGGGAGGGGAAAGGGAGGGGGTGGTATTGTATAACTCGATTCCATACGTGGCAATTCACCGAAGTCGCTACATTTTTCAGTACAAGTCTAGGACCCGTCTGTTATGGTACGTCAAGCACGATAGGAAGAAGTGGCCGAGAAGTTTAACGAGCCGAACCATTATTTTGATAAAAAAGATTTAACAATTTGCGTTTCTCTTTTGCAAGTCCCAGCACAATAAAATGTCAAACCAAACTAAACAAAAAGCAACTATCAGCTGTTAAAAAGGTTATCAAATAAATGAGTGTTGCTAACTCCAAGTTTTTAAACTGTAGGCTAAATTATATGCGAAATTATTGCGTTTATGTTGTGTGTAGGGTGTTGGTGTTATGTTTTTATGATAATATGAAATTTAATTTTTATAACGGTAGAGAGCACTTCTTCCATGTTTCATGATTCAGGAATTTAAATGTTATAAAATTTTTCATTTCTTTTTATTTTTCTTTCCTTTTTTTTGGTATTCGATACGACGCGAATTTAGTTTCACGCCATATCATGCTTGCAAATGAATGGGGATAAATGTATTCTTCCAATTTATATCATTTACATTTATTTACTTAAACTTTTATCCAAAATTATTTGGATTTTTCATTTTTGTTTTTCATGTTTTCGGTTTTCTTATGGGCGCATATTATTTTTTTTTTTGGGTGTTGGTGTTTGTGCGCCTATTTCACCTGCCCTGGTTGTATTTGTTTTTCCTTTTTTTTTTCTTTCGGCAAATAAGTGATAAGCAACATTTCATTTGATATTCATTATTTGATAATGCCATAAGTTATGCATTGGAAAGAAAAAGATATGGAAATAAATAAAAACGGAAACGGAAATGAAAATGGTAAAACGTTTTGTGCGAATATAATTTTTTTTTTATTTCTTTTTTTGCTTTTAACTTTACAAATAAGCGCATGAGATGGTGTGTCCGTGTGTGTGTGTGTGTGTGTGAAACGTTCTTATTAATTCATTAGTGTTGGAAACTAGAAAAAAAACACACACACACACATTTTCTAAGGGGTGTGGAAAGTTTATGGTTATTTAATATTATAATTTTTCTGATTAGCATTCGTATACGAATATTATATTTTATCCTGGCTACAAGTTGCTGGATTAAATGTTTACTTACGCAAAATATGTTTATTGTTGGCATATGATAATATTTTTTGTGGCTTGCAGCTGCTGGTTTTTGTGTGAATAATTTTTTTCTAAACAGCATATTTAAGTACATAATGATTTATGCTGCTAACGACTCAAGGTTATCATTGACTATTCACTTTCTTTTTTTTTTTTTTATTTTTGTACCTGAAAGTAGGCAATAAATTATAAATGTTTTCATGTCTATTCGAGGCAAACATTTACGCTGCTGAAGGATTTTATAAAGAATTCTGTTAAATCTTTAGAATGGAGTCTGATCAGTCATTTTATTAAAAAGCTCCAAAGGCAACTTGATATATTAATAATGTTTTAGGGGACTATCGCTACAGACCACGAGCACGGTTAGGTTTCCTTTTTCGACAAGTCATTAAAAGATTTGCTATAAGAAACAATGACTTTGAGTCGTTAATTAGTGAATTTTTACAAATTTCTTATAACGATAATAACACTAATTATTTAATTGGTAAAGGGTGTGCAACAACTAACGAGAGCTTGTAACGAACCAAACCGCAGAGGTCCTAATTGACTAGTAACCATGCTAACTATTTATACGAGATATGCTCAGGGAAATTGTAGTAGATTTGTGGCCTACTCAATCAGTCTAACGGTTGCTACATATAATAAAAATTTAGGTAGCTAACCAAATAGAGAAAATTAAATAAATTAAAATAAAAAAAAAATTAATAAATAAATAAATAAATAATAAAAATTAATACATAATATAATTAAAAATAAATAAATATAGATATAATAATGAAGCTTAGCTGCAAAAAGCGAAGATGGAATAAGCTTTTTCTTTCGTCTATACCCACTTAACCGTGCTATTTATTGAAGTCTTTTTATAAATAGCCCAATTTTCTCCTACCTACCTCACCTTAACTTTTCATGGATTTACTTCAAATAAAATTCTAAACATTTATACATATGATTCTAATTGTGCTTTTTCCCTTATAAACTATATGTGAAATTTATTATTACATACCCTATGATATTCTCATACAGTATGAAAAACATCATAAAGCATTTTATTACAAAAGTAACTCAAAAATTGAGGAGGAAAGCATATCCATATAGTACTATTTCGCTAACGCTTACTTAGCTCATCAGTGGATTTTTTCCCAACGTCTGAATATAAACCCAAGATCTATATGTTTAAAATTCAATTAATCAAACGAGAATTGTTTGAATATTAAACATACAAACCAAAAAATCTATAAAGAAAAACATAGCAATCCATGAGTTTACTTTTATAACATACTCACATTTCTATTTTTAGTTTTTTATTCTCATCTACACTAGGCTTGCCATCGGCCAGCATAACTAATGTACTTTGAATCAAATGAAAAAATTAAAAAATGAAACAAAACAAAACAAAAGAATATCAAAATTCTATACCGTGCACATGTAGTATTTTATATTAACTGAATTTATTTTGGGAATATTTATTTATACATATGATTCTAATTGTGCTTTTTCCCTTATAAACTATATGTGAAATTTATTATTACATACCCTATGATATTCTCATACAGTATGAAAAACATCATAAAGCATTTTATTACAAAAGTAACTCAAAAATTGAGGAGGAAATCATATCCATATAGTACTATTTCGCTAATTTTTAAATTAAATTTTTTTTTTAAATTTTTAAATTAAATTTTTTAAATTTAAATTTTAAAATTCAGTTAATATTAATCTAAACATTTATATTACCAAATAATTTGAATTTTTTGTTAAAATAAATCATATTCGTGATGATTTTACATGACATACTATCAAAGTAATTAATTAGAAAAAAAAGTTTTAATTATTATTAGTGTATTTGAAAGTGAAAGTAAATTTCAAGTAGAATGTAATTAAAATAAAATGTAATTAATATGTTAAATAGGATACATTATGCTAAAGTTATATCTTTTATATTTTTTTTATGAGTGTTTTGTTGAACAAGTTGGGCCAAAAAAAGTCATCCGATGTTTTTTTTTTTATTTTTTATCTGGGACCAGCACTCAGGAGATGACTCCTAGACATACGAAACATTGTGCTGGAACTATAGGTAAGGGATAGTAGGAAAAACGACAGGAGGTGAAGCTTAATTAATTATTTTGCACGTTCTTTGTTTATACTCGTAGCAATGCAGAAGCTTCGATTTAGTAGCCATTTTTATTATTATTTTACTTCGGCGGTGCTACACAATACTGACGGAGGAGGGCGTTCTGATGTGATTGAGTATTGCTATCAGCTGAAGCCGGTATTGTTCAGGGACCAGTGACTATGCCTTCGCCACTGAAACCTTCCGACAACAAATGACACACACAGACACACTAATGCACATCAGAAAAATTCACTTGTATTCTACATCTGTCTAGTTCACAAATGTCACAGATTTGACATTGGCCGCCATTTGCAAAAATAAGAGATCTTCCATTAGGGTGATTTCTTTTGGACCACCTTGTATGTAGTTCTTTTTTCTTCCTACGTATACTCCGGGCCCGATGTCAATGGATGTCGAGTTTAAAATTTTACTAAATTTTTCTTCTTTCTTTCTCTTTATAGATATTTTAAGATATAGCAATATTTATGGGTGTTTTTATAAAGAAAGAATTTTACAAGGAATATTTCAGTTATATAATTCACACAAAAAACAATTAATTAATTCATGTATGCATGAGACTTCATTTAATATATATTTTTCCTTTCCCGTTTTCAAAGATACATGAGCTACGTCCGCGTAATTTTTGTCAATTACTAGTTCAATTCGAATTTGACGTAATATAAATTGTAATTTTTGTGTGGTTAACAATGCATAACCAATATACGTTTATTAATCGCTTTGTTGGTCAGCTCTTGGAAACAATTGAAACAAATTCAGTTGATCCTTGTCGTTATTAAATCGATTCCCTTATTTTATATAACTGGATAACTGAATCATAGACGGATCAGTGGATTCCGTTAATATGTGACTGGGAATCAACATAAAATATTGCAATTTAAAATAAATTTAATATTTCTCGAAATATTCTAAGGCTGATATCCATTCTTACCTGCACTCAATTCTGTTTATCTTCTTTAAATTCCAATTTTCAACCGATTTGGTATAGAATAATTCACAAATTTAAAAAATATTAATTCCAAAATAACAACCACAGAATCTACCAAGACCGCCCTTTAAAGCTAAACTGTTCTATTTACAAGTCTTTTCTCTCGGTTTATTTTATAAACCCAACCATGTTTCTTTTGTAGTGTTTTTTTGTTTTTTTTTTTGTCTAAATCGCATTAGCATGATACTTGAACAGATGTTGGTGTGATTTGAAATTCACAAAACTAAAAGCATTTTCGAAAATCTAAATAAGTATTCACTTCTATTCACGTAACAAAGACGGCGCGATAACAGCAGCAGAACAAATACAACAACAACAACAACAAAACTGGTATGTACTTGTCACATGAACGAAAAACCCATGATTGAGAGTAGAAGAAAATAAAGGAAAATAATTTAAAACTCTCACCACTAGCCAAATGAATTTGCAAAAATTATCTAAAAGCAGAGCCATGTAGAAGTCGCATTAAATCAAAAGAAAATCATGACATGATACCACCAACACTTTAATATACAGTGGCGCGCACACAAGCACACACACACACACCCACACACATCTACAATTGTGTAAATGCACTCACACTGCTCACACCGCGGCAAAGAAGTATGCACAGAGGGTTATAACACCAGTGGCAGTGACAGTTGTATCACCCTTGAAATTTTATTGAAGATCAGCCAGCGGTATTAGTGAGTGAATGGGAAAAAGATTTTATTTTTCTTTCGCTGGCTTTCTTCCATGTATTCATTTGAATTAATTCCTAAAACAACAGGAAAACTTAAAGCGAGTATGCTAAACAGTATAATTTCAATAGAACGGCAATAATGCTACTGACGAGCAATGAAACATTCGCTGGGTGAGGGGGCGAGTGCAAATAACTAGAAATGCCAAAGACAACCATAATCTAAAGATATTAAAATTTCAAGTCCATCAAATTTGCCAACCTTTAGGAAAATTAAGAAAAAATTTCTTATTCAAGGAATTGAATATTTCAGTGAATTTTTGCTGGTCGAAAATATTTCTCAATTTCTTAGCTCTGAATAAATTTAATATTATTTTAAAATATAGTAGTGCTGTCATTTTTCTTATTCCAATAAATTTAAAAACTATTTGCAGCCTCGTTTTGAAGATGATTTTATGCAAAAAATTTCTTGCATGCAACTACTTTTATTTGTGAACAGAAGCAAACGGGGAGGTACCCTATTTCGGTATTTTATGAATGTCGGAAATTTCTTAATGAGACAGCGAGACATTCTGGCCTGGAGCTGATCTGGCTAAAGGAGATAGCAGGTGTGCTGTGTAAGGATGCCCTGACGGTCTGGCTAAGGCTGGAACCAGACTGCACCATAGGGAAAGTGTCACAATAATTTGTTGCAAGAAGTACATTCAGCAGTTACTAGTGGAAGTGGCTCAAACCAGATGGTCATAAGAGTTTACAAGCTTGACTTAGACTCTGACGTTGCCTCATTATGATTGCACAAGGTCTGCTATTAAAACAGGGATGCTTTGGTGGCAGCTGGAAACTTTAGTGGCGGGGACGTAGCAGTGCTGTCTAGGTATGCACGCTAAGATATTGAATCAGCTTTTTAAGTTGTCAGGATGAGGAGGAGGAGACGGTGGAACATCTCCTCTGCCATTGTCCAGTCCTTACCTGAGAGAGGACAGCTCGCAGTTTACCTTTCGCCGTGACGGGGTAGTGCTGTATAGATTTTCACGCTAAGATATTGAGTCAGCTTTTTAAGGACTTCTGTTGAAGTTGTCAGAATGAGGAGGAGGGGGTGGGGGAATACCTCCTCTGCCATTGTTCAGTCCTCACATGAAAGAGGACGGTTTCGCGGTCTAGCCTTCGCGGTGACGGGTCAGTGCTGTATAGATGTGCACAGTGGGCGATTGAATGAGCTTTTTAAAGACTACTGTAGAGGTTTTCTGGATAAAGAGTAGGAGGAGGAGATGGTGGAACACCTCCTCTGTTCTTGTACAGTCCTCACCTGAGAGAGAACGGCTTATCGTAGTGCTTCGAAAATTCGCAGTATCGTGGAGGTATGGTATTACGCCGTCCGGTAAAGACTCGTTTATCGCGACGTCGGTGTCGGTGGAATCTATCACTTGACGGCGCATACCCACATGCCATCCCCGGATAGTGGCGACGGGTAAATGAATGGTACGAGTTGCCTATCAGGCGTCTCAACAGAACACAGAAATTTGGACACAAATTGCCCGACAGCCTGCGCGAACCACCTACGCACCTATTTCATGGAAAATTCCACTGCAACAAATTAACTCCCAGATTTTGAATTTTATTACTGAAAAACAGAACACAATTAATTTTCTTTAGAATAAGTGTGTAACAAACATTTTCGAAAAGGGAGGAAAAAGATTTTTTCAGCCCACAGACATTTAGCGGAAAGTAAAACTTCACGCGGCTCACATGAAATGCTCATTTACAATTTGTAACGATTCTCTTTAATAATCGTATTGTATTTCAAATGTAAATCCTACGCCAGCTTAAAAATTATTCACGATGGCAAAACCACCAGAATGTCAAGGAGTCAAATCGTAGTCCAGCTTTACACATGTTTTTGATGTGCATTCGTTTGGTCGTTATGAGCACCGACTGGAATAATGAGTATGGTCGTCAGAAAGCTTAAATGGAAATTGGGTAGTAACATCAAAAACACTCGTAGAATTGATAGTGTGTTCTTAACATACAAAAAAATCTTTTGGAAGATTCGAATACGATCGCAGGCACTCCAATCCAGCTGGCATTTTCAAGCTTGAAGGAGTCTCATAAAAATCACATGTAAAATCTATTCGATCGCCCACGAGTACATTTTTTCTCCGTACAAAATTACACAAACTGATCTTCTTTTACAAAATGTGTAATAAAAGTAGTAGTTAAGAAAAAAAAGTACGAATGAAAGCTGGGAAAGTTCTTAAATGACGTTTCGCTCACACAACAATCGCCAAATTGACAATTTGGAAGAGGAAAATAGATATAAGTATATACCAACATTCTTCAGGACAATTAAAAACAGAGTAGCGGAATGATCGTCAAATAATCGTTCAAATGGCAGGTGGGTTATTGTATCAACTTGACCTGTAATGCGATTTCCAAATCAACCCCTTGAACCACGTTAAATTAATACTTATTAAAATTTAAATATTTATCATTCACTTGCTATCGATGTTCAATAAATTTGCTATAACTGTTGCACGAGAACCCTTAAAAACTACAAATGTGGACTTGAGCGGGTCTTCATGGGAACCACCTACATACATGCCATATTTTTTTTTAAGCACACCCTGCCAGCCAATCTATTAAATATTACACACATGTCTAAACAAAGTGTTAACTTCAATTTGTCAGCGCATTAATTTTCAATCAGAAAAAATGCTGCCATACCATGTGCCGCTCTCCTTTTCATTCCTAAAAGATTTCTTTTTAAATAAAATAAAAATGTCCCTTGAATGCAGGAAGAATAGAAGAATGGAAATATTTTTAAACATTTGTTGTATTTTGCCAATTTATCATCGATTGTTGAACAAAAACCCCTCGAAGGGAATAAAAAGTAAAAGCAACAATCGATCTCTAGGGAATGAAGGCTAAAAAAATATGGAATTGTCCCTTATTTTTGTTTGCATGTGTATGTCTCCCTTAGTCAAGGGGTTGCTAACAAAGCAGCTTACATATTCTCGGAAAGTTTTCGCGGTTTTTATACATATTTTTTGTTGTTGTTATTGTTTTGTTGTGTTTTCCCCGGCAGAGCACATGTTTTCCATGTGCCACAAATTAAAAACATTTAGTTTTTATGTCTTTTCTTTGTTGGTTTTTTTTTTGTGTTGCTGTATGTTTTCTGTTTAAATTAATATCTTGATAATATATCATTGATAAGGGTATTTGTGTGCTGTGTTTTGGCTGCCATTTAAATCACAACACAAATCGTGGAATTGTTACATTGAACTTTCCCAATGGGATGCAAATGCAGTGAGGCGTTAAAACGGGGTATTTTTGTTTTTTTTTTTGGTATTTTGCCATTTTTGTGTAGCTTTTGCACTGCATTCAATCAATTGGTATTTGTTTTTTGTGGTATCGGAAATCCTCTGTCGTCTCTATGGAGGACGGGGAGGAGGCTCTTGAACATATGACGGAAATTAGTCTTTTAAGTATTTAAGCTAAATTGATAATAGAAACGTGACTACATTTTCCATTCAAGTAACAAAGAATTTTGGCTGAATATATTCTTAAATTTGAAAAGGATTTTAACTCTTTGAAGCTCAACAAATTTTTTGTTTTTTTTTTTTTTTTGTTTTTCAAAGTTCAAATTTTTACCTTTATTATTATTATTACTTATTACAATGGTTTGTGCCTCAGCGTCCATGGGACATTATTGTGCGTAATTTTTCATTACATTATTCTCCCATTTTTTTGCAAGTTCGTACAACACCGGCTGTCAACTAGACCTCACTGTACGCAGACGTTATTTGCTTTGCAAGAATGATAGAAATAAAAATTGCATCAGGCAAATATAATAAAAATTGTTCAGAGCATTATGGAACTCTGACGTCACGCAAAGTGTGTTCTTATTTGCTAGTCATCAACTTATTATATTTATATGTAAATATAACAGTCCGCCAATTTATTATTTTCTATTTAAATATTTTAAAAGCAAACGTATTTTTAATTAATCCAATTATTAATGATATCCTGCAAAAATTTCAAATGTATGTGGGGTAACTTACCGATTTCAAATTTCTTTCAACTGCACTTTTAATGTTTTTTTTTTTTTTTTCAAAAGAGAAGTAACGCTCAGGTAATAATTGCCTACCAGGTGTTAACTTCTAGGAAACGAATAGTGATAGAGATTACAGGTGGTGAAGGGATAGATAGAAGAAGGCTTCATTATTTTTACAATATTGCTTTTGCACGTTTCTTGTTTTAGAGCAGTGTTGCAGCGCCTCTGATATTAAGGAAACGCATTATATTTTTGAAGCTGTATTTGGTAGACATTTTATTAATTATTTTGCTTCGCCGATGATGCTACACAATACCGACGAAGAAGGGCGCTTTGAGGTTACTTGTGGATTAGTGTCAGCTGAAGCAGGTACTGTTCAGTGCACTCTGTTTGCTCTCTTCCGTTTGTTTTTTGTCTTCTTCTCTCTTTAAGGGCACAAATTTTTTTACGTTTTTTTATAATGTTATTAATTCAACTCATAATTCATTGACTGAAAACGAGTTTCCTATTAGTGTCCCCTTCTCAAGTCCTCTTCAGAGTTCCAAATTAGTGCGTATGAATTGCTGTGTATGTGTGAGTGACAAAATAGTCCTGCTAATTTTTACTTTTGCTCTTTCGATAGCGTACAATTTTTTTTTTATCAATATTCTTAATGAACGTATGAGAACTAAATGAATAAAATAAATCTTCATATAAAAATAGTCAGTCGTTATGCCAGTTGTAAAACAGGCAAATCCTCATACATACACATACATATGTACATATGTCTGTATGTATGTTTTTCTTTTTATATTTCATTTCTTAAGCGCTCTTTATCGAAAGGATAAGTGGATTATGTTACGAATACGTTAGTAACAGCCACTAGAGGAAAACATCACATCATTTTGAAATCAAATTACATTAGAATTGAGATTGATTTTTTATTGAATTTCTATATTATTATCACAACAGTCATACAATAAACGGGGGGGGGGGGAATTAAAGGGAAATAACAAGATTCATGTCTGAAGGTTAAAATAAACTACACTCAGCACTTCTTTAGTAAGAAATATTATTCAAATTGTATATGCAAATAACACATGCCTTATGAAGTATGGGTCTTTATTTTCAGTATATATTTGCCTTTTTTCTCTTTCTATCCCTCTCTTTCTCTCTCTCTCTCTCTATGTAAAGCTGCTTCTCCAAAAACCTCCAAAATTCTGTGAAAATTAAGAAAAATTCCAAATTTCAGCTTTGAGAAAAAAATTTCGGTGCCGGCCCGCCTTGGACATCTCGTCTTGTCCCAATCTCTTCAAGGAGAGTGACCAAACGCCGCAGTGTTTTTTTTTTTCTTGGACCGGCACTGGGATGACCCCAACACATGCGATGTATGGTGCTGCAACTAAGAAATTAGGTTATGCGAAGGAGAATGTCAAAACTGAGTTGATATTTGGCGCTATATTTTTTTTTCAAGACAATACAAACTCTACGCAGCTCTTACAGCTTGTATGTAGAAACACCCAGGGTCTAAGTCCGCACGTCCATATTGATAAGAGTAATGCTCATGCACTAGACTACGGAAGCACCCGTTATAGCGTTTTCCAATAGGGTGATTACTTTTGTCCCGTCTTGTATCTTCTTCTATATATATGAAAAGGAATGTGGACCGATCTTTTTGAAATTTTCGCAAAGTGCACTGGTGCAAGTTTATTTCAGGTGTCTAGGAGACTCTGACGCCGAATAGAAATATTTACAGTGAAACCTCTCATAACTGGACATTCACTGTCGCAATATTTTTGTCCGGTTATGAGAGGTACACATTTATTATTTTAAATATTTATTTTATTTTATAATGCTAGACTAGTGATTTGTGATTGAAAAAATTTATTCAGAATAGATTGCTTTAATTTAGATCGGTTCAATTTGAGCCTTTGAGTTTCAAAATGATTTTAAATGCGCCGAATTCGTTTCTAGTAAAATACTTTAAACCGGCAATTTCGTTTAATGCTTCATCTCAAGTATTTAAGGAATCAAGTACATGTAATTTCCAATTTTTCTTTAATTGATAAAATATTTTTTGTCGGTGCCATTTTGTGACTATTCCTTCAAATAAACAGCAATTTCTACGCAACACATGAGTATGTACATTCTTGTTAACACGGGAATCACAATTTTCAATGGCATTAATGCAAATATGAATCAGAGCTGAGAAGTAAAGAAATACCACTAGTGTTGGTGAGTTGCAATCAAGGAGAATTAATTAAAATTAACGCCTTTGTCCGCTCATGAGGGACTTTTTGCGCACTATTTTTCAAAATTTAGTGTCCGTGTCCGGTTAATAGAGCGTCCGATTATGAGAATACATACATTTTGTACTGAAAAACTGATAAAAATCGTGGTTCTACAAATTTTGTCCGGTTATGGTAGGTGTATGGCTATAGGAGGTGTCCTTTAGGAAGGGTTTCACTGTGCGCACATTTATTAATTTTTTATTTCGCAGAAGGGTGGCCGGGTAGTCTAGTGAGTAGTGTGCTATTTTATCGGTTGCGGGTTCTACCCTCAATTCCTAGCAGAGACTCTGGTCTGTATTACTACACCCACGTGAAAGGTTTTTCACAACAGGTATTACAATGGGACCATAGCAAATTGTACCCCAGTGGGTTACATCCAGTAACCTGCCGACCTAACCTAACCTATTGCTCAGAAGTTTGTTGAATCATCTAATATTGCACTCCTTCTTTCAAGGCTTTTTTTTACATTTTGTCTCTAAAACGTATCCACCATGGATTGGGATTGGGCATATTTAACTTAAAATTAGTTTTTTGGAAAAGAAAACCTTAATACGAAATTCCTGAAAATATTGTTATTTAAAATTAGAAAAAGAAAAAGAGTTATAACGGGGACCATATTGTTATATTAAAAACTATTGAATTTTTTATGGCGGCTGTGTTTGGTGAACCAAATTAAAAAAGAATGTAAACACGTTGGTTAGACTTCCCGTTTAATTTTTCCATTAATACAACTAATCAAATACGACTTTTCTAATTATTAGTCAGTTCCGCAAACAAAAATGTATCTCTATTTAACTTCAAGACAGCCATTTACATTATACAGTATGGACGGTATGTGCTAATCTGAAATTTAATACAGCCAACAAATACGCTTGTAAATACCTGTGTATTAATAATTTATATTTATTGATAATATTTTATCCGCCTGGTAGGTGTAATAACTTCCTTTCATTTGTGAACAACTTCCGTTATTTATTTATCTTCGAACTTTCTAATTTTGTAAGAGTAAATGTGTTTATGTGCACACACATTCACACCGTCACCCGTATCCATATAGATTGTATTGTAATTTTCTGTTTGGCTTTGTGTAAGTAAGACTGACAGGTGTGCATGTGTATGGTGATAATAACATCCTAAATGTATTTAAAAGCAGCAGATTATTTAATATTACTGACCCAATATTATTACATCATAAATCGTTTAGTCATCCTACATTTGCATGCGTACATATTTCTTGCTTGTATGTATGTGTGTCTATATACAGAATTATATTAAAATGCTTTCCTTCAATTAAAGTCTGTTGCCTTCATCATGTTTTCACTTCATATATATTTTTTTTTAGGTGGATAAACCTATTTAAAATCAATATATTTTGTTGATTGACATTAACATGCAGTTAGTAATAGGAAAATATATACCGTGATATCTCTACTCGCGGACAGCTGGTATAAGCCGACATTTTTCTACTGAACAAAATATATTATAATTTTTTTTATTTATAGCGGACATCTTCACCTAATGGGCACACATTCTGTCGACCTATTGTCTGTTCGCTTACGGGAGCTTTCACCGTATTTGCAGGATAACACATGTTCATACCTGAACACTCACACTGATATGCATATATTTTGCTGGTGTCCCGTCTTGAGTTTAATAAATACTTTTGAAATAACAAAATAAGGAATTATGTTTCTACACTGGCAGAAATTACTATTCAATAGCGAGCAAGGGAACTTTAAGTTAACTTAAATTTGAAACTTTTTAATATTAATTTTTTTTAATAAAAAAAAACTCAAATTGTTTGTTGTTGATGGCGAGTAGTCAGCGTGTTGGCTCTGCAACCACAAAAGGCCCTAGTTCCATTCCCAGCCTGGTCAAATCAGAAAAAAGTTTTTTCTGAGTTTTCTGGGCTACAGTATCCTCCTTCGTCGGTATTTGAGCAATAAAAAAAAACTTCGATGAAGTAAAATATAAAATAAAATGGCTCCATCAGTTTAAAAATAATGCGTCAAAAAAAACATCAGAGACGCAGCAACTTTGCTTTATAATTAACACGCAACTGCATAGTTGTGCAAGAATTTAGCTCTATATTCCTACCACTTCCATCACCTGTCTATTCTCTACCCTATTTATATTGAAAACAGCAATAAAAAAACTCAAATTGTTTTTGTTTTCAATATAAATGGTGAACGATTATTTTCACCTCGGCTTCTATGATCTAGCAATTAAACTACTAAAATTCACGTGCACTAAATGACTCAAATTGAGTGAAAACGTAGCAGATAACTAAAAATTCTTAGTTTTTAGTGTTCTTAAAACACAATGTGAGGCATATTTCCTAGTTGAAGTATAAAAACAACAAATTTAACTACAATTAGAGTTTTCCAAAATTTCAGAGTTGTCTCACGGCGATAGTGCATTTCAAAACACTTATGCCTTTCGAGAGAAATCACTCTCGCATGATTTTTTCGAATGCAGTTGCACAAATAAGTCATGAGTTAGTTATTAGTACACTAAAATGATAACTATTGTTTAACTAATACTTCATATTCACAGTGTATTGTTTAACTAACATTCACAGTATAACTAAAGAATGGTAACCCTAACAATATTTTAATTTTCAATATTGGCAGCACTGTTATAGCATATGGATTTTGTCTACATTTGTTATATTATTTCTTAACACTGGATGGTTACTCTTCATTTTAGTACATTAAAGTGGCTCTTCGTCGAATAGACGAAAAAAAAAAATAATTTTTTTCGAACCGATTTTTAATGAAAAAAAAATTTTTATAAAAATAAAAAAATTGTTTTGCGGTATGAACTTGAACTTTCTTGGCCTTTTTTTTCCAAATTTTGAGAACAACAAAAACTTAAAGCTTTCCTCATCATTCGACGAAGTAGGTTTAAAATGGATAAAACAAGCACGCGCTCATCGAAATTTACCGCGCAAGATATTGAATTGCTGCTGGAATTGGTTCGGGAAAACCAAAATATTTTCGAAAATAAAAAACTGATAGTATTATATTATGATAGATGATATCAAAACAAAAATACTAATAATAATTTACAAATCTATTTTTTAACTATTTGTTAACCAATAACATATGGCGGTTTAAGTAATAATAAATAAAAAGCTGTCAATCAAATATTATTGGTTAAACTATTGCTATTAGCTAACTAATGACTGTGAGTTACCAAACAGAACTAAGGGTCTCTTTCACAAAACATATTTAAACACTATTTAATTTAATTAATGATCTTTATTTAAAGTATGTTTAAAAAAATTTTATTTTCACCAACTGAAATAATGAAACACAAGAAAGTATGGTAACGCTTTGTTATTTAATATGATAACGTCAACTTACAGCTTTTTAAAAAGCTGTTTAAAAGCTCTTTTAAAGCTGTTTCATGCTGCTGCAAAATCAATATTTAAATGCAGAGTGCTGGCTACTTAAACAGTATTTAAATATTCAATGAGTATATCTAGATAAAAATTAAAATCGACATTTAAATATGAATTGATATTTAAATTGAATTGGTGAAATAGGCTCTAAAAATATTAAAATATCATACAAATATATCAAATGATTTGGCTTCTTTCTTAACATACCCAAGAAACTGCTGATTGTTGCCTCAGTATTTTAATATTTTAAAATTTTTCTTTCAGTTTAACCTAAATCATTCCTTGAACTGTTTTCAATATCCTCCAGTTACAAACATTGTCATTTCACTCTCAATGGGAAACTACACGTATTTCACATATCACCCAATTCCCTGTGTAAGTCATTTCAACAATTTGCGAAGCTAAAAAAAATTTCGATCAAGGTAAAAAGGAAATTTTCATTAATTTTGTACTTGCAGATACAATTACTAACATCATTCATAAACTTGTACGTATGTATTTACATACATGTACATATGCATACAGATGATTATATTGAAATGAAACTGGAATCCTTAATAAATGGCTTTAAGCTTTTTTCTACCAATCTGCAATTTTCATTAACACACTCTCTCTCTCTCTCTCTGTCTTCTAAACCTTCATTGTAAAAGCATATAATACATCAATACATTTCTAGATGAATATTTATGCCCATAAATATTAACGTAACATTTCCACAACAAATTGGTTTTTCTCTACATTTAAAGTTTTACGGGAGGGGAAATTGTTGAATATGTGCTTCTGTGCTCCCTGCATCACTTGTCACAAAGTTTGTGTGTCGGATAAAAAAAATGAATTGTTTTCCCTACAAATTGATAGGAAATTATAAAGTCAGAAATTATAAACGAATGTACAATGTAGGTCAATTATAAAGAACACTTCTACTCGTAGGACAGGAATATAAAAATATTGTTACAGAATGTGGAAAAATATTCCACTTTCTAATTTTCAATCAACAGCTCTAATTAGAATAATATAATTTTTCAGTTAAAAGTTTAATCAATTCATTTAAATTTTTAATTAATTTTTGGGCTCAATACTTAAATAAATAGATAATAAATTTTTTTCTGCTACGAAATAGGCAAAATGACCGCCAATTTTTTTTTAAATCAATATCGAATGTGTCTAAAAGCTCTGACTAATATGAGCCGGCTATCGTTGTACCCTTCTCTAGGTAATGTATGTGAATGACCACGCGGCATTCCAAACAACTGTGGCGAAGATCGTGTTGGCTGACAGACCCACCTTGGCCTACTTTGGTTCCCATTCACCCGTGGAACCCACTATTGTCATTGTTACTTGACCACTGGAGTATTTTGATGTATTCATGTTTGGTCTACGGTTATTTAACGGCGTAAAAACTCGTCCGGATTGCGGTGGAAATTCACTTTTTTCCATTTTTGTTAAAATTTTTGCGGTTGTCTGCTTTTAATGGCTGTCACAGACAAGCTAAATAAGGCAGTTTTCTCAAAATTTGACAGTAGTCCATTAATAGATGATGGTTGACGGCATCAGTGTTGCATTTAAAGTTACTGCAAGGGAAATATTACGTCTCCTTGACATCAGAGACGCTACAATACTAATATAGAAACAAATAACATGCAAAAAGCAGTGTTGTAAGATAGTGAAGCTTCACCTCCTATCATTTCTCCTACTATCCCTTTCCTCTAGTTCCAGCACAATGCACCGCATATGTAGGGGTCATCTCCTGAGTGCTGGTTCAAGATAAAAACAAAATGTTCACTTATATTTCCAGAATCTTATTGTAAAAAAAATATTTTTACAAGAGTTCAAAATTAGTATATCTTGCCTGGAGGATTAGAAAATATGCTTGATCTTCAGAAGTTAGAATAAAAAGATTTATGTCTCGATTATCAAGAGCAACTGAACAACAGTTCAATTGCCAGTTGTTAAAAATGGCAATGAAGGGAATGGAGATCGAAACTGCATTAACTAAAATTTCACAGTTTTTTAGTGTTTTTTTTTGACAACCACCTGGCAACGCAACTGAAATTCGGTTACAATCCATAATCAACCCATTATTAAACAATTGCTTGATTAAATGTTAACCGCTTTGCTTACCAATTAAAAATTGTAATTTTTATCATTCGAGATCTATAAGAATTTATTTCTTTGAATTCTGACGAATTTCAGCAGTATTTCTATGCATTTCGCAAGAATTTGAATGACATGAACAGCCTTGTTATTGCGATTCTATGCATTTCAAGTATTTTACAGGCCGCCCTCGTGTGAAAAAGCCCTATAAATATCCCCTACGAGAATTTCATTTAAAAGCTGTAAAAGTTTCCTGAAAACTGTTCTTTAATTTCATAAAATTTTTTTTTATAAATTTTCTACAAAAGAAAAAAGGAAGGAAACATTTTTAAATCACTAGTTACAGCTTCACAATACGACCGTCTCTTACAAGAACTACAAAAGTTTTCAAGTTTAACCTTTAAGACGTTACAAAAGAAAACATGTGCAACCTGGTACATTCGTGTTATAAACGGCTTCTAGCAAAATTCTTTACTGCCCTCCCACCATTACTTCTCCATCAGCATCCCCATCTCCATCTCCCACCACAAAAAGGGTTTTAAATCAACAAATAAAAATAAATTTAAAGATCCTTTTTTCCTGTTTGGGCATAAAAGAAATAAATATAAAATTGTTGGCAATAAAATTTACGTAAATAGCTCAATTAAGCTTTTTCTTCACTTTTTTTTTCCATTCATCCTCTAGTGGGGATTTGAGATCTCAGCCATGTGAATCTCTGCTTTTGGGGGTTTGCTTTCAGCTTATGATGTTGTTTTTGCTGTTGCTGAACGGTGAAAATTTGCCAAATTTGTTTTAAAGTGTAATAAATAAAAGTATAAGGATTTCCCAAATAGTCCGAAGTGTAAAATTTATATGTTTTATTAGGGCCACCTAATAAACAATAAAAGGCATTTAACTCTTGTCCGAAAAGAGAAAAAATAAATACATAAATAAAATATTTGATGTTTTTTGTTTGAAAATAAAATCTAATGAGTGGACGTAAATTTCAATTGGCCACTAAAATGAAATCATTTGATATGGAAACATGGAATTTTTGCATTTTCAAATGAAAACTGAAACAATAGTTTATCCAATGAAAATTGCTATTCGGCAGCGATTAACAAATTATATACTATAGTTGTTATTGCAGACATTTTCATAAGTGAACATATGTTAGTCTGGGCCCTAAGTTTATACGCACCACAACGAATTCATATCTGGTAAATTTACTAGTAGAACAACCACAAAACACATTGTACACTGTCATTGTAATTCATACAATTTTGCCATCAAACAGTGATAAACAATCGCCAACTGCGCCTGTTATGAATTCGCCTTTAAAAAAATTCTCAATATGCCTTTTATACGGTTGATTACTCTCGAAATTTAAAGGACTTTTTTCGTGGTCTGATTGTTCTTTGGTAACAGTATTATAAAAAGCAAACAGAGTCCTCATGAAAACGTTTCAAAGTCTCGCAAACTGTGCATTTTTCTACTCTCGCAAATCAACTGTCAACAATTTTATGGAAATTCATTTGCACAAACTTTTGTAAACTTCAAAAAAATTACCAACTGCATTGATTTTCCATACCGGCAGCCGTATTGCCTTGTTGTCGTCATACTAATCGTTCTCACATAAACGTGTTAATTTTATTTTTGACATCTTGAACGCTTTACCTTGCTGTGGCCAATGTATTTTATGCTTAACTCTGTTTAATAACCACGTCTTCCTCTATCACGCAGCACCTACTTCACATTTGCATTTGGATTTCATAACTCTTTATTTTACCTTATGGTGTGTTCTTTTCAACCAAATGTTTATAGCATTCCTTACCCAATTTTACCCTAATCATTTAAAACATTTGCACTTTAATGTTGCAATACAAAATAATTTTACAGCATTTTAAAGGAAAGCAACAAATTGCAAATATGTTTAATAACTAAAGTGAAACGTGCAATGCAGTTTATGGGAATCGAAATCACTATTCATTTAATTTGCCATTGATATCCACCATTGTTATTGAGAAATAATTTAGCAAAAAAAAAAAATGTTTAATCCTTTAGCAGATTTCTTCGAAACTGTGCTATAAAAAAAAATGTTAATTTATAATTCGAGGACCTGAGGGGATGTGTTATAACTGTTAGCAATATGTTTAGCACTATTTCACGAAGGCCTGTGAATGCAGTTATTGAAGAGTTTGCTAACAGTCGGTTAATATTGCACAGAAAAAATAATAATTAAATTTTACCCAATTAAGTCTTTGCTCAGAAAAATCAATTTTTTCTTAATTAAAAACTTAATTGAATCCACGCATACTTTAATTTATTTTGGTGTCCTCTCAACACACAGTGCACTGGAAGTACCAAAATGGTCACATTTAAAAATTTTTCAATTAAATCTGTTAATTGATTCTGCGTTTTTCGTTATAGGTTGAAATCTAATTATTATTTTAATTGAATCTTTGTTTTTTTTTTAATTGAATCTTAATTTTACTCTATTCCTTGTGTATTCAAAAATATTGTGACGCCGTTGGAAAAATTAATTTAACATCGCATTAGAGAGTGAAGTTGGCTGCAAAAAAAAATTTAAATTTTTTTTAATTTCTTCAATAGGTTGAAGCTCGTAATTGATACCTGGGCCCAAATCGTCGCATTCGTGTTCGAATGAATTCGATCGAAATTTTACTTTTTGAGATCGTCATATTCGTTAATAAGACGTATCGAAATTTCAGATCATGGCATTCGATGACGAGCAGTCGAACGAGTATATTCTCTCGAAATGTCATTCGACAGACTAAAAGATGTCGTAAACTAGTTTATTTGTTTGCTATTTAAGAAAGAAAAATTTTATTTTATTTTTTCAGTCATATTTTTTTTTATTAAACATGAAAGTATATACATAAATAAATAAAAAAAAATTTACTAACATCAAAAATTTTCATTAAGACAAATTAGCCAAAATATGTCATAATCAATCAAAAAGTCGATTTTGAATTTTTCGTTTCTATAGGAGGTACCACGCCTACTTGTCCAATCCCTCGCAGTTTTTTACTGATGACTTGTTTTAAGTTCAAAGTCATTTGGACCATATTTAGAAACTTAGACTCCAACCGTTCGCAAGATATACAAAAATAAATATTTATTTTTTTTTTAATTTTTGAATTTTATATAGTTCATTCCACATACCAGGGATACTGTGAAAATTTCAAGAAGCACACATACATACATACAAACATGTTATTTTTATATATAAAGATTGCCACCATATGTTTTTATTCTATGAGAAAGCTCATAAATCTTTTACATTTTAAAACAAATTTTGATTCGAACGCTATCGAATGCCTCGATCTGGCTATTCGAAACGTCACGAAATGTTATTCGATACGAAAGCTAATTCGATCACGAATGCGGCGATTTGGCCCCTGTACAGGCATTGAGAATTAATGCGATAGTTATATACTAAGAAATATACTAAATCGGAAGAACAAAATTGTAAATTAGCATACACTAACCGAACGGATTAACTTTAATTTAAATTTTTTTTAGTTGGCCAGTACTCAGAGCATGTCGTTTAAATATGCAACTAATTGCACCAGAACTGGTTGCAAATAAATAGTGTAGAGAAGAGACAGCGGGTGAAGCGACAGCAGGATAGAGATCAGTCAGAGTTGGGCATGATGTCTTCATCTAAGCCCTGCAGGAAACACTATACGAGCGTTTGCATATTCTTTATTTAATACATATATTTTTAGTTCACTTAGAACGAAGTACAATTACGCCTCTGTTTATTTATATTGTCTTAGGGAATTGTTTTCTTCTGTTTTTATTTGCCGTCGGCGATTGGTACCCCAGTAAATTAAGCCCTCAAATTTTCAAATTCTCCTAATCTATAGAAATATTTCTTTAAAATGTTTGCCAGTATTTGAATTTCTACGCTTATGTGACATTTAAATTATGTCTGTTATGCAAGTTGGCCGTAAAAGTTCAATTTGAAGGCTTTAAATGTCTTATGCTCCACTGAGCAATTGTTGTGATTTTGTGTTTCCGTTTTGTCTGTGCCAACGTTGAATAAAATTACGCAAAACTTTTTTATACGACAAATATTTTGTTATGGCAGAACATTATTATTATTTTTTTTTTATTTCAGCTACCAATAAAAAGGATCAACGAACAAACAAAAACATTTTTAAACTTGTTGTTCCCTTCTGACTTTGATTTTCCATTTATCCTTAATAGGCATATGACTATTTATGACATTATTTTTTGCCATCGTGCCCTCCCCCCTCCACACACACAGCCAAATATAAAGAGTTAAACAACCAAAAACCCAACTTTGGAAAAAAAAACACAGAAAAACATCTAAAAATAACAGCCTCCACCAGCATAATAAACGGGAAAAAAAGAAATGTCAAATTGCCTGGATTTGTTTAACTCGTAAACAAATCAATGATGTGGAGAATATTTTTATGCACGAATATTTTGTAATTTTTTTTATTTTAATGGATTTTTAAATTTTTAGGGACACAACAATAATATTTGGGTTGTTGTTTAGATTGCATACTTTAAATTTGCAACGTTTGTATGCGAAAAATTTCTTTAATTTAAAAAGTGTGAAAATAATCCAAAAAAAAATATTTAAATTAGGCAAATTCTTTTGGAAAAGGAAAGTTATAACAAAAATTAAAAAGAAATATAAATGTTAAGATATATCTCTTGAAAAATAAATATTAGAACAAGTAAAAAATTATCGAGAAAAATTTTTGGTTGAAAAGTTTTTGTTATGAAATATTTCTGTGATACAAAGTTTTGCTTAAGAAATATTTTTCGGAGACAAGTTTTTCTAAAGAATAATATTTGGTAGACAATTTTTTCTGGAAGAAAGATTTTAGGGAAGGAAATTTATCTTGAGAGAAATGTGGGAGAAAGTTTTTCTAAAGAAAAATTTTTCGGAGACAAGTTTTTCTCTTGAAAAATTTCTGGTAGAAAGTTTTTCTCGAGAAGAATTTTTCGAAGGCAAGTTTGTCTCAAACAAATTTTTCGGAGACAACTTTTTCTCTAGAAAAATTTTTTGGAGACAAGTTTTTCTCAAAAAAAATTTTTCGGTGACAAGTTTTTGTCAAGAAAAATTTTTCGGGGACAAGTTTTCCTCAAGAAAAATTTTTCGGTGACAAGTTTTTCTCAAGAAAAATTTTTCGGAGACAATTTTTTTTTAAGAAAAATTTTTCGTAGCCAAGTTTTTAAAAAATATTTTCGGAAACATCTTTTTTAAAGAACAATTTTTCAGAGGCTATTTTTTATTTAAGATAAATTTTTCGGAGTCAAATTTTTTTAAGAAATACTTTCCGGACACAAACTTTTCCTTAATTAACATTTTTCGCAGACAAGTTTTTCTGAAGAAAAATTATTGATAGTCAATTTTTTGTAAAATAATATTTTTGGGAAACAGGCATTTCTGAAGAACAATTTGTTAATCGACGTTTCTTGAGAAATATTTTTTCAGAATACAAAGAAAAAATAAAATTATTTCTTATTTAAAAAAAAATTTGCTGCGTTGACCCGTGGATTCGCCAAATCGCTTTCAATAACTACTGAACTATAATTTTGAATATATATATGACTTATACTAAGGTGCTTTCACTTGAAGAAAGGATGGGGTAATTTTAAACAATTAACCCGATTCAACCAAACACTTATTTAATTAAATAAAATTTTAATTAAAAGAATAAAAAAAATATTCAACTAATTTAATGCTTGAAATACTGTTGCCATTTCTGCATAGGGTAATTTTTTGAAAGAGAGTAGCAAGCATAATATTTTATAATTTGTTTTTAAATACAATTATTACGCTACTGATCACAGCGATACATCAGAAAGTTTGTTCACTCTATTGAGAGATGCAAAGAACTGTCGTAGCAGGCTCGATAAGGTACAGCAATCTTATGGCAGCCTTATTATCGATAATGAAGCGAATTCCCCTGTCAAATGTTTGCTGGAAATCCAAGTTCGCCGCTCTTTTAATCGCTCAGTAAACTGCATTCGTTCGAAAGCATACTGCATATTACTACTACGCATTCCCCTATATAAGTTTGAACTCAAACATTCCAGTTTTCGAGGTCATAATTCAAAATGAATTGTCTTAGCATAAGTACTTCCATCTCACATTTTGGAAGGAAGAAATAAATTAATAATGTTTTTTTTTTGGTTTCTTGAAATTCTTAAATTGTGAATCTCAGTTTAAAAAGACAACTTTTGAGAAACACCTTGTGTTATTGTAATTATTAAAAAACACACTTTTAACGTTAAGCAGCTGGGAGAAATGTAGCATCAACATTAAAATTTTTCCCTTTAACAAGTGTTGATGATTTACACCAAAACATGCATAATTAATAAGGAAAGACAGGAATAATAAATATAAAAAACGCACACACACACAGATACACTGCTAAAATACAATAATAAGCTCAGCGATATACAGACATTGTGGCAGACAGACAGATAACAGTTAGAAAGCCGTACAAGCAAAACCAGCAATCGCAGTTGATGAGAAGGAGATCACCATGACGGGGAGCAGAACTGCCATAATAAGCAAATAATCAAAGCTTTCTTGGTTTTTGTTTTTGGTAGTTGAAAAATTGTTTGGTTTGTTTATTTGTTGTGGTATTCATCGGTGAAATGATGGGGTTACCGGTGGCAAAGGGGAGAAGATTGCTCGTGTGTATGTGTGTGTGTGTGTTCGTACATATTTACAGCTTCATTAAAACGGCTTCCGCGTCATCATTTCCTGTTAAACAAAAAATCTCTCACACCACCATAAATAAGGAAAAGTATTTTGTTCTACCTTTTTTTTTGCTGTTGTGGAAATCACTCTTTTTTGCTTTTATTCGGAGGAGTGAGTGGGATTGCAGAAGGCAAAGTGAAGGGGTTAAATTTAAAAAGAAACGAAATTTTTCATAATTCATGTGTGAAAATCAACAAAAGGCAATTAAATAATATAAATACGTTAAAAGTAAAAAATGTGCTTTTATTTCGGTAAAAATTAAGCAAAGAGGTGGTGGTAACAAGGGCCGTGCTATGGGAAGTAGATGGCGTGTAGGAGGTGCGTACAGAAAGGAAAGTATTTATATGCCTCGTGAAGTATTTATAATTTATCAGCTGAATTCATTTATTACTTTGTCTGTGGAAGCTACACGTGTTTTTAAGAGCTCCACCGTATTCGTTTGTTAAAGGAAACAGATCGAGAATGTCTTCAGTGGGACGATTGTTTGCAAACCCGGGAACCATGAAAAATACCCATTAACTTATGAACACACCTCGTATGTACATATATATATATATGTATGCATATTTGTATTAACACATACACTTGAAAATGCAAGTAACGTTTTTTAAGCAGAAATAAATGATTTTCTGAGCAATTTATCTCCCTCCTTTCACCTTCAAAACATCCGAAAGAAAAAAATACGGCAAAGTTTTTAAATCGCACAAGGTATAGCGAGCGCTACATATCATATTTGCAACAGACAATTTAACGTACATATTTTAGAAATAATTTATATACGGCAAATTTTCTGTACAGCCATGCGTGGCCAATTAATATGTCTTTAAGCGGTTATACGAAAACAAAAGACAATCACCGTGTTCTGCATTCCCCTGATCCCAATGCACTCCATGAGATTTGATTTCGTGTGGAATATTTGTCACTTTTTGGAAATAATTTTTTTTTTAGCTTTAACATACAGATTTGGAAATTCCTTGCTCTGGTTCTTCATAGAGTGAAAAAACTGTTTAAAATTTTATAAAGCTTTTCAAAAATGCAGTTAATG
The DNA here is from genome assembly GCA_963924685.1 of Dexiosoma caninum. Lineage (NCBI taxonomy): Eukaryota > Metazoa > Arthropoda > Insecta > Diptera > Tachinidae > Dexiosoma > Dexiosoma caninum. The sequence continues at coordinate 80,518,615 of OZ004729.1, read as the reverse complement.
GTCTACTGGCAATAGCGGAATGCAAAACAGGCCAGATTACGCCATTCAATTTGAATCGAAATTTCAAACAAAATTCTATTAAAATGTAAAGGAATTTCGTTCGATAACTAATGCCATTATTTTTTTTTTATCTTGTACAAGCATTCAGGAGATGAGCCCTACACAATGCGATGCATTGAGCTGGACCAAGACGACTGCTCTTTTGCAAATAGTAGTGTTCCTTTGTATATGTAGTAGTCTTGAAACGCCTGTGATGTCGAAAGCGTCAAGTGACAAATATAAATAAATTGCTTTTAAAATATTTAAAAGAACATTGTCTATTCCTAACAAAAGCTGTGCCCTGTATCGCTACTACTTTTTCACAACAGTTATCACAATGGGACCATAATAAATTGAACGCAAGTGAGCTGGGACCTGTCCTTACCTTCACATTCAGCGACTAAGCGACCTAACCTAAACTTGTATCTGTGTTTAAATTCACTTATTTATTTTTTGTACGCCATTTCAAAAAATTTATGTTGTTTTTTTTTTATTTCATTATCTCAAAAAGTTTGTGGCAATTCTGTCCCAAGCGACCAAAAAGAAAACTAAAACAATATTCAACTCTGCCGCTCGGCCTCCTGTAACAAATTGAATCAATTGTGATAAATCATCTATTTTGTATGAATACCTTTGGTAAGCAAACTTATATCTGATGCAATGGTAATACTTATGGCGATACAGCGTCCCGCGTACATTGGCCATTCACTATAAGCAGTGTTGTCAGATGATGGTTTTTTCTCCCCCCAAAAAAAGAAAATTTAAAAACCCGCTAAATTCAAACTTTTGCAAACAAAAATTACCATAAATTGAAAAATTTTGGTAATAATTTTATATTAAGAAAATAGGATTTTTCAAATCTTAATTTATGTAATAATAATAACTTTGCATAGCGAAAGGAGGAACCCCCAAAAAGCCTTAATTTGTATTAAAAAAAATCACTAAAAATATTTTGCTGTGTAATGAAAATATTTCTTTATTAAAATATTTATACAAGGTGGCCTGCAACAAATTTATATTTTCGAACTTAAATAAAAAACGTAATAATTGACACAATAATTGACAAAGAGCATTGAACGATAGAATGGAAATGCGGATTTTATTTTTTAATGAGTATCTCAGCCTGATGCTTCAGATCTTTTTTTAAAATTTCATGAATAATCGCTCTTGAAAGTCCCAGTGAGGCTGCTCTTTTCCGTATTGAAAGTCGCGAATATTCACCTAAACTGCTTTCAACCATGAACGAATTCAATTTACACTCGGTCTATCACTTATTTGCCGAATATCGAACATTAAACAAAATTGGCCACGAGCAATTACGTAAGAATCATTACTCTTAAAAAATGTCTTCACAGCGAACGCGCTATGATCTCTTGACCGCTGCGACATCGTGACTGACAAATCCGCACAATCGATAATTCCAACTCCCTCCGCACCGTTTATTACTATCCTTTATTATAATAAATTTATTTATTATTATAATTTATAATCGTATTTAAAAATATAAATTTGCCACCTGACACCTGTATTTACATACATACATACATATGTATGTATACAAATTAAATATTAAAAATATGTACTTTTCGAAGCATAAATACTCGTCTTTTGAGATCAATTAATTTTTAAGTGCAAATATACTCGGACACGGTAAAGGTTGCCTCAAAATTACCGAAGGGTTTTGAGTTCATTATAACTTTTTATTGAAGACATTATTATTAAAGTTTATTTTATTTTAAATACAGAAATAAATAAATGGAGAATATTATTAATTTAATTATGATAAATTATATCTTTGCAAATGGTGACCATTTTCTGCTTCGCCTACTCGTGCTCTTTTTTTCCATAATCTTTCGCAAAACTGCAAGTGTTGTGTTGCTGATTTCGTCGCGTATATTATTTTTTAATTGCCGTATGATTCTAGTTTTATTAATGTAGACTTTTCTAAATACAGTAGAGCCTACATTTGCGCGTATCCTCTTTGCGTAGTTTCGCTTTTGCGGGGTCTACAAATACGACGCCAATCGGGGCTCTAGTGTATTTGAACAATTTTTTTATTTCTTTCCTGTCATTTAAATTTAAAACCCAAAAATTTCAAGGAAATTCTCTAAAGAACTAGAAATTTCTAGACGATTCAAAGATAGTTTTTTGTTGTAAAATTTATTAAAATAATTTTTTTAATTCCTGTTTTTCTTTTTATTTTTCTTTTTAGGAAAATCGCGTCATTTTCCGGTAAATGGATTAAGTTCTGCTGTAAATTCTGCTGCCAATAATGATGCACGCAATATCTATAATAATCCCTATACATCGTCTTCCCTACAACAGCAGCAGCAGCAGCAACAGCAACAGCAAATACGCCATCAGCAATTACATCAACAGCAGCAACAGCAACAATTGCCACAACATGTTTATAAGTCAATTGTTGGCAATACGAATCAATATGAATATTCAACACCAAATTTAACAACAGATCAACAGGCTTCATCGGCTGGCTTAGCAGCCGGACTAGTGTCAGGTGTTTCTACCAACAATACAACAGAAGCGGAAAATCTTTTTCTCAATCATAATAACGGTAAGTCATTTTCAATTCTTTTCCCTTCTTTTTGTGCAATTTTCCCTTTCATATTTCGAGGAAGGCGTACAAAGGAATTAGCAGGTAGAAATATTTGCATTAGTTTATCCTTAAGGTGTCGTTATTAATATTCATATTTTTACAATTAAGAAGATTTATTCGATAATTTCTTTTTCGTACTTGAATGTGTATAATTGAAAGTGTGCAGGATACAGGATGCCGTAAAGGTGTATTTGTGAGTTTAATATTCTGATTAACGTCCCTTTTTGAAATTGCATAAATTTGTAGCCACTTTTTGCAGGATTTTTTATTCGTCTCTTCCCGACGTTTTTCTTTTCTTTTCTTTTCTTTGTAATATTTTTGCATATTAATCATGAACAGCTGTTGCTGAGCGCAGCAGCACGTTTTGTGTTCGGTTGACTTTAAAAATTATGACCAGTTTGCTAAATATTTGTACATACAAAGAAATTTCAACACCCTGTTAGCCACTAAAGGTTTATAAAATTAAGAGATTAAAAAAAAAGGAATTGAATTACCAAAGTTTCAGCTGGAAATATGATGAATTATTTGTCTGTGTGTGGAAGGTAAACAATTTTTTTTGTTTTGTTGAAATTTTTCTAGTGACATTGGAGACCGTATGTGAGAAACGTACTGGGAATTATTTCCAAGGACAAGAAATAAAAATTAAATTTGAATATTTCTTTAATTTTTTTTTTTTTTAATAAAATTTTACAAATATAAAGACTGCTTCTGCTAATTTTCCTCAAGCTAATTTTCACATCTTAAATTCAGCGTTTCACTACGTTTTGTATTTTGATTTTTTACGTTTTGATTTTCTTTGCTAAGCTAAAGCATTCATAAAATAGTTTCTTCTCTTCTCTTATGATCGCTTCGCTTATTCAACAAGAAAATGAATTTACAAAATATACTTGAAATTTAAATATGTAATTCTATATCATTGTCTGACATTTGGTTAGGCTGGCATAGCACTTTGATTTCATTCATAAATTACAATTTAACGATATAACTCTTATGAGTTTTTAAGTTCAATGGTCTTTTAAATATGTATGTGGTTCTAAAAATAGCAACTTGATTTCGTAAGTATTTCGTAATTAACAAAACATTTATATGACAAAACAAAAATTCTACTTCCTATTCAAATACTTATTCGAGATGGTAGGGATGTCCCCGTCCCCTGGTGGAATTACATATCTAACTCGCGCGATGTTCTTTGGCGTTATTGACTGCGGGCAACCAGAGCTGCTTCGCACACCTCAAGTTTAATTTTTTAAGGAATTTTTTTTTTTTTTTTTTTTTTTAAATATATTTATTAAGCTTGAGGTCTTTTTTTATTTTATTATGTTTTATTATTCGATATTTCGTTAACAGCTTGTTAACATCATCAGAAATAATAGGAAATTATCTTATTTATAATTATAAATATATTTCAAAAAATATAATAAAAAAGGTAATTTAATAATATAATTAAAATTTTCTTTTTTTTAACGTTCATATGCGAAAAGTTTTGGTCGTTTCAATTACTCGTAGCTGTACTTCATATGTGTACAATATGCCGGCTGACAAACGAATGGGAAACAATAAATAAGTTTGCACCTGTTCCATGACATTTTCTGCTGTCCGGTCTGCCTCCTCAAATATCAATAATTGATAAGCCGCACTTTGCTTGCAACAAAATCGATTTCTTGATTTGATTAATTGGAGTGCCTTTTAGTATGAAAACTTTTAAAATGGTTTAGGCATTTTTTTTATTGGTAAATAAAATGTGTGCGCGGAGGTTGAGTTTCATGCTGAACGATCGTTGCAGCGTGGTACAGGCTTTGATATCGGCCATAAGGAGGGCGGAGACCACGGGCGGAGGTACCACAGGATATACGTGGGGTATATTCGTGTGTGTACCGACAGCAGGGCTGCGATAAGATTGCTGTGGGGTGTGTATACGCCGTCGATCTTGGTTCGTGAGTGCCGGGAGTCTCTGGACTAGATGGCAGGACACTCGAACCTTGAGCTGGTCTGGGTGGCGGGACATAGCGGTGTGGTCAAGCAGGGGTCTCGTCTGCCTGATGGGCACATCGATGGTTATGTCGGGATTTCGTTACGATATTGCAGGGCGCAGTTAGAGCGGGAGCTCTTTGGGACTGCACAGACCGTACGACTCCTACCGGACCGCCCGGCTCAGGGAACTACCGCGGGGACGACTCCGGATGACGCTGGCGGTGCTGACGGGCCATTGCAACATTGGTTTGTACGCCAGGAGACTGGGTCTGCCGTATAACGACTTCTGCAGGTGCTGTCGTGATGAGGAGGAGGAGGAGGAGGAGGAGGAGGAGACGGTTGAGCACTTGCTGTGCCACTGTCCCGCTCTCGCCGTTCGACGCGCGTCTGCGATAGGGTCCCCATTCCTGCGGGACCTCGCGTAGATGTCAGGGCGCGATGTGAGGGAGATAAGCTCGTTTATCCGGAACTCGAGGTCATTTGGAACAGACGAGGCGGGATGGGGACTGATCCCGGCCTGCTAACCCAACCTAACCTAAATAAAATGTTGAATTGCGAATAAAAAATTCTTAGCTTTTTCTAGCTTTTTATTTTGCACGATTTGGCGTTTTCTAGCCTTTTGAAAATCCCATTTAGCTTTTTTTTCCAGCTTCTAGCACCACTGATTGAGACATAATTTTTAATCCAAAAGTAGATTTAGATTTATGAATTGTCAGTCACTATTGCGATATTTGTACACTTTCCTTTATTTCAACAACAATATTTTGATTTTAATGTGGCGTGCAATTACAAATTTTAATGTTGTAGAACCTAGAAATCACAACAGAGATTGTTCTATATTTTTTGCCACTTGAATATGTCTCTTTGGCTCATGTTGTTATGGCCCAGCATCACGTATAAAATGTTTTACGACGTCCTTCGCTCATTTACTTTTATTGCAATATTTGCACACTCAACATTTAACTTGATGATCATTTGAAGCCATTTTTATGGTCATATCCCGGCACTGGCAAATCTTGTGTAACGTTTTAAGCAACTAATGTTACTTTACATACATATGTATATGGATGGATGAGTGAACTCGTATATATGTATATGTATGTGTATGCGTGTGTGGGTGTAATTGTTGTTGGCTTGTCGTTCTTTTTCTTCAACTAGTTAAACACACACACACCTAAAGGTATGCCGGCTGTTAAAACCAAATAAGAAATGTAGTTATTAAAGGTGATGTTCCCTAGTGTACGCTACTAAGTACGTGTGTGTGAGTGTGAGCGTGCTTGTTAGTATGTGTTTACACTGTATGTAGTTGTTACCAAGATTTATTGGCATTTGTTAGTTTTTAAGAATTAATTTATGTGCTTTGCTATATTTCAACTGAGAAATACCTGAGTGAAGTGAGTGAAATGTATAGCAGGAAGCAAAAAAAACAAAAAAAAAAAAAAGGAAAATGTAGAAGCTTTCAAAATATTTACAAATTCATTATGATGTTGTTGGTTAAAACTTGAAAACACATACGAAGAGTCGTATAAACAATTTATGCCCAAAAACTTGCGGTATCGCTCGTAAAAGTTGAAATTTTATGCACATATTTTATGTGGCACTTAAGAAGTAGGTCATTCTGGTTTTCAGTAAGAAAGAAAAAATTAAATAGAAGCCTTTAAGCATAAAATAAATTAATATTAAAAAGACTTAAAGGTTTTGCGAATATGCACCCACCACATAAGTTGGTTACTCGTATTTATAAAAGAAGTGACGACACAATTACAAACTACAGTCATCTCCCGATAATTTAAAATTGAAGAGTCCCGAGCAAAATGTTCGAATAATAGAGATTCGAAATGACCCTGATTGATTAAAATAGTGGGGTGGCTGATGGCTGAGTAATTATCGGTTTGGCTCTGCGAACAGAAGAACCCGTCATCGATTCCCAGTTCGGTCAAGCCGGAAATTTTTTTTCGATTTTTCAGTGCTAAAGCACCTTTAAATAAATAAAAAATAAAAAAAAAAAAAAAATAAAAAAAAAAATGAAATAAAATGAAAAAAAATGAAGTAAAATAAAATATCGGCCAAGCAAAATGACTCTCCTTAGCTTAAAAATAATGCGACAAAGTTAGCATGGTCATTGCATGTGATGTGGAGGTGATGTGAATAATCCACAAACTACAGCGGTTCTCGAAGACAATGTAACCCTTGTTATCGGTCAAATTGAGCCTGCTTTAAGCGCCAGAATCATGGAAAATTTAACATTTTGGATGCGCTCCTCCTAGAGGAGCCGTGATGGACACTTGAACGATGTTATATACCACACATAATGCGTCAATAGGTCTTTCAAATAAATGAAAAATTTAAATTTAAAGATAGGAAGAGCTTAATGAAAGACTCTAAAATTAAAATACCAATTGGAATTATTCTAAACTTCAAATTCTGAGACTACGGTGAGCAAAATGATATTCGTATTCACTAAACACGGGATATTGTGTAGCATCGGCGAAGTAAAACAATAATAAAAATGGCTACTGAACCGAAGCTTCAGCGCTGCTACGAGTATAAAAACAAAAGAACGTGCAAAAGCAGAGCTGCAAAATAATTAATTAAGCTTCGCATTCTGTCGTTTCTCCTACTAACGATTTCCTATAGTTCCAGCACAATGCTTCGCATGTATGGGAGTCATATCCTGAGTGCTATTCCCAGATAAAAAAAATTAAAAAAAAAAATTTTTTATTTTGTAGAATTTAACAAAATAATTCAAATTATTGAGCGTTCGTCATTGGCAAGACGTCATATTAATGGAAGGTATTAAATTCATTGATTTTTCAATTGAAGGTTTGTCAAGACTTGCAAACCAGTGGCTCGTTTTGGGTAGTTTTGCATCGAGAAAAATAAAACAATTATTATCCTCCGTTTCACAGCGAGATTTATAAAAACACTAAAATCGATTTACAGAAAGCATGAAAACTTAAGCTTTTTTTCTTACTCATCATGTGTTTCACAGAATGATAATAATTTTTTCGATTCGACATCTTCTTACATCCGTTGTAGACACCAGTCACAGCAGCGGGAGCTGGCCATTGTCAACTTTCATGGCTTTGTGAAATAAATCCCAAAATATTTTTGAACTAAGTAAAATATTTACTACGATAGTATTTTAAAATTATATAAATATTTATATTAAGAATTTGTTTTATTTATAAAATTTAACTATCTCGATTACAGCGGGGAAAATTATGTCTGCAATTCAAATTTGGTTCAGAATACCGAAATAGCGAAACTTTTTCCACTTAAAGAAGAAAAAAATAAATTTTAGTTCTAACAATTTCCTGCGTAAAAAATATAACCACATCACACAATAAAAAAGTCTCAATAATCGATTATTTTAGTTTCACGGCTTGTTAAAATCCGTAAGTTTGCAATACATTTGGGAAGTGTTTCCACCAAAAATGCTTAATTCCAAATTCGATGACTTTTTGTTTTAATATTTTTTGCTGGGAATGGTCCGCCATGAAATAATAATTATTAAACAATCACCCTTATCATGAATAATATTACCTTCGTAATTATTTCCCTTTTCACGTATTTGCAATCACCAATCAATTTCCCCCTATCGTGAACGATTTTTCTCACGCGAGTTTTTTTACTTTTCACTTTAATTTATTCACTTGATTTTTGCTGGGGAATTATATGCAAAATGTACGTAAATTCTTCTTTCATTTATATATTTTGATAAATATTTTTTTTTTATCAATGTCAACTATTATAGTAGAAACATACATAAGAAAATAAATAAAATGCAAACCAACAGACCAATTGAGTGTGTTTTGTTAAAAGTATACAAAGATATTGCGTTCCAATTTTGGAGTTCTTTTACGGATTAACGTAAACTGCATCATAGTTCCAAGCCCAAACATTTTATTTAATTTGTTGGACTACGCTATTTGTATTTATTTTATTTTTAAACTCCATAATTTTCACGCTTTCGTTTAATTCTTGAATTCAGTTACTTTTATTGTTCAAATGCAATACCAATAATGCGGGTGACTATTTAACTTAAAAACACAACTTAAGACTTAAACGCACGAATTTTTATTTCCGCATTAAATTTAAATTGGTTGTCTTTTTAATTAATTTGTATGTTTTTGAAATCTTCTTCACTTTTCTGCATTCACAGAGAATGAGAACGTGGAAAAAATTCCACCTGAATTTCATGATACCAATTTTCACCTCGAGGGGAATGAAAATTCTACGTGAATAAAAATTTCACTTTTATTCGTGATAGGGGTGAATATAAATTTTTAAAAAAGCTAAAAAAATTTCTCATGTTTATACAGGGTGCCACAAAAGGAGCTATATGGTTTAAATGGTTTTATAACTTTTTTATTTAGGCGTTTATTATATTTTTTATTTTTTTTTTAAATACAGTATATTATTGGGGAATTTTTTGCAATTAGCTTTGTCCATTTTCTGCTTCGCACATATGTACGTGCTCTTTTTAGCATATTTTCCAAAACTTTCGCAAAATTTCGGTTGTAATGGCCATGTTTTCATTTCGAATGCTTCATCAATAATTCCCCAAGTCTTCTTCACAAAATGCTGAATAGAAAAAACAAAGAAAAAATAATAATTAAACAAGAAAAAAAGAATTCAAACCATATATCTCCTTCTGTGCCACCCTGTATAAAAACTATAAAAAAATCTTTGAGAATTCCAATTTTATAAATAGAAAAGAGACCATAAGACATAGATAACGTTTTGAAAGTAGTAACTGCATTTTTAACAGAAATATCTTTTTAAGCAAAAGTACTTTTTAAAAAAAAAAAAACCATAAGAAAAGAGTACCATTTAGAAATAACTTAAAAATAGTACTTTTTTAGAAAAGTATTTTTTCTGAAATTTTCTTATTTAAGACATTATTTTAAAGGCGTTACGGTAATAAAAAGAACTTCATGGCTGATCGTCAATTCTCCAGCATTAACAACATTTTACTTCCTGTCAAAGGACATAATTTGTGTATTGCATGTACTTATTTTAATTTACGTACCCTTTAAAAAAGCAAGACAATTCGCATTCGTATTAAATGTCTCTTGTTGAAAAATCCCATAATTTATTTGCCAAGATGTAGTAAATGATTAACAAATATTTAAACACATGGACTTTTGACCAGACAGTCATCAATAATGGACTTAACAGAGAGGGATGCAAGTGTAAATTGAATGGGCAAGTAAGTGTAAGTGTATGTGTAAATGCAGAAATAGCCACACACACATGGACGTTATTCGAAAAATACATATTTATTTTATCTAAAACAAATCCAAGTGAAAGTAAAATGAGACATGACAAAGAAATTCAAGTCGGCCCTTGTTAAATGGAAATATGTATTTGCAGTTACAAATATTTGTTAAAATAAATTCTCATTTGTGTTTTCGTGTGTGTTTGAGTGTGTATGTTTAAACGTGATATCGGATTAGTTATCGTATATTTTGACATAAGTTAAGTTCATCAATGAACTTTAGAGTCAATTGTCTTTTGCTAAATACGAAAAACAACAGCAAAAAGGGGTGACATTTCATTCACTGTTGTGTTCATTTAAAACAACAATGCGAACAACAACAACGACAACAACAACAGCAATCGTAAGACAAAAGAGGCTTAAATTAAATTTCAGTTTGCATTTCCGAGTTACAAACAAACATTAATTTCGCAAAAAAAAAAATAAATAAAACATCAATACAAGTAGAAGGATGAGGATTTGATGCGTAGGGTAAAGAATAATGGCCAGTTAGAAGCAGTCGACTGCCTTATTTGCAAAAATCAAAATATTTAAAAAACAAAAACAAAATATTGGCATTAAGATGGGTCATTTTCGATAAGACCTTTCTTTGGAAAATAATTATGGGTGTATTTGTTTTAAGTTTAACTCACAAATATTGAATGTTTCAAAGGAAAAAAAGACGCGTGTGTTTGTGTTTGATCAAATATTTGCTTGCAAAATTTCATTTGATATATTTTATTCGAAAAGGGCAGTTTCATTCTCTCCATCTTATTACCATTTTTTTTTCCAATTCGAACGAACACAATATGCAAGCAGTTTTGTGCCCAGAAAAATTCTTGAACAACTGAACACTTCAAATCTCCCTCTTTTGCCCAAAAACTGGACATGTGCTGGTGTTTATTGTTGGGATTGCCCTGCAAAATAAATCTTATTTTTCTTAGTTATTACATAGTTTATTTAATATTCAATTCTTTATGTGAGTAATTTTCATTTGTTTGAAATTTTATACGTCTTTAAACCCTTTAAGTTTTCATCAATGAGTGCATATCTTATATTAAAAGCATAAGCTGACATGGCCAGCCATAAATATTTGTTTCACGGATAATCCATTAATGATGGAAAAAAAATACTTATAATACTTATTTTAAAAAAAAAGTACATTAAAAGAAGCACCTTTTAAGAAAAGTACAGTAAAAAGTAAGTGATGTTCTCTTCAAAAAGTACCTTTTAAATGCAGCTCTGCATATTATTGAAAATGCAACAACAGTTGCGACAGCAATAATTTTTCGTTTTTTGCTTTAGTCTGAATAACACATTTGAGCTTCATTTGTTGTATGGTAGTTGTCGCGTGTCGGTGGTCGCACATTTTCTAAAAGTAGACGCAGCCTGTTACTTTAACCCGCGGCAAAACAGCTGACACCAAGATCTATCAATATAAAGTCGGCTCAGGAAAACAACAAAAACGTTTACAAGCATTTTGTTAGTCTAAAGTAAAATTCTGTTGGTCAAAAGCAGCCGAGTACAATAGCCTATAAAAGCGTAAATTTCATCCGTGTATTATTTTTATATGCTTTTGCAACTTGCTCCACACGTCGCTTTATTAGTAATTTAAATACAATTTGAAAAGTTTTAAAAGTTTACCACTTTTTTAAATAAAATAATTATTTATTTTTTCTTTCAATTTATAATTTATAAATTAAAGGAACAGTTTGCATTTGAAACAAATGTACATGTTTAAAACAATTTTTATCATTGGGGCAATTTAAACCAGTTTGCTATCATATTTTACACACATACATATATAATCAAACGTATGTATATTAAATCCATTTTGTTTAATATGAACACAAATTTTAGTGATATACATATGAATACATGTTTTTTCATGGTAAATTTTAAATTAAGTTATTGAGAGAATTTAAAAATTCAACCAAGTTATTTTCATCTTCTTCGTATACCAATTTATTTTGGTACTTTCTAGATGAACCGATTTTTCTAACAATATCGTTCGACATGTTTATAAAGTGGCAGCAAACGTTGTCTTATTTTCTGGGTTCTGAGTTTGCTTTCAATTCGGTCCATACGCTATACTTCTGCGTTTGCTAAAGGCAAAAGTGAATGAGAAAATGCACAGCTTGGCAACTATTTCGAGAGGTTTTCATTCATGGAATTTATGAAATTATCCAGAATTCGGTTGTATCGTTTTTTTTTTGGGTTCATATCCTATTTATCATATATCTATTTAGTTATATGTATATCTTAACTAATTTTAATTTTTTTTCTATTTTACTAATGAAAATATGAATTACGGTATCCTTGACTTGTTTCAAAGTTTTATCAATTGAAAATGTTGAAATTTTTGGGGAAAACCAGATTTTAATTCACTGATCAGCAAACAATTTTGTATATATGAGTTTTTCTTTATACAGTGAGACAAAACTTGCAATTTTATGAACTAAATAAAAAATGCTAAAAGTGCTAAATAATTAAAAAAGATGCTAAACTAGAGTTAGCACTTTTTGGAAATTCCTAAAGATAAATCAGAAAAGAAGTATTAAATGTAGCACTAAAAGTGCCAAACTGGCAACCCTGATAACAATGGTGCCAACAAAATGTAAACACATTTTGACAAGCAGGATTTTGTAAAAACAAATTGATCACCTGAATTGCCGAGCTGACCTTATAATGATTAGACCATGAATGAGACTAAATGTTTGGCAGTACAAGGTATCAAGTTTGAGTATTGGAATTTAAAATGGGCGGAACAGTTGTTGATAACGTCACAGCGGATTTCAATATGGTGTTTGGTGTAGAATCTTTTACAGCGGCGGACGGTTTCATCTCGCTATTGGTGTTTTCGTCCAACTCGTTTATGACGGTGAGAGTGTCTTTAAAGGCGGCCTAAACCCAACTTCGGTCTTTAGAAAAAATTCTACGAAGATTGTCAGATTTTTTTTTATATTTTTATATATATAGATATTAGCACATAGAAGAAATTATGTAATGGTTTCGCTGGTCTCTATTCAGCATTCCATTTGGTGCTAATATCAAAATTTTCAGTAGACCTTTAACCAAATTGAAAAATTAACAAAATTTAAATTTAAATTTCAAAAAATTAAAAATTAATTGTAGAAAGGTTTAGGAAAATTAAATAGATTTAAAATCAAATAATAAAATGTTTGTTGTATAAGAAAAATTTGTAAAGAAGCTATTTGGTTTGTTTTGTTTGCATATTTCGAAATTCTCAAATATTTTTTGGAATTTCTAGCATAAACATGTGAAATTTCTTAGCTTTTTTTTTTTTTTTTGGTTAATGCTATAAACACAACTGGGAGGAACGACGAATTTTTCGTAACGAATATTAGTCGTTGTAAATAAAACACATTTGTGTAAATGAAAATACACACAATATGTACGTTGGACGAAATACGACGTGCACAACGAACTTTGCGATAGGTTTATTTCTATTTCTTACGCCGACGAATGACGAATAAATTGGTGCAGAGTGGCCGTTTTCCTTTTACATTTTTTAGTGTATAGTAAATAAATTAACTTTTTGCTTTAAGAATTGTTTTCTTTTTCATTTACAGGACATGAATTCAATAACCACTTTTTTAATTATATACAGTATTGTTTTAATTCGTTTTTGTAATTATTTTATCTTCTCATATCAATGTTTTTTTTTTGTTGTTGAAATATGGTCACACTGTCACCTGCTAAATGTAAACAACAATGTATTAGAAAATTTATTAATTAATGAAAATTGGTGGAATTTGATTGAAATAAAAGTTTCTACCATCATGAACATGATGTTTATAATTTTAATAAGGTGCTCAAAACGTAAAATGTTTTTGTTCAAGTTTTAAGAATTTTTATTTATTTATGTATCTAAATAACATATAATTTTAAATGACATTAACAGCTGTTATTTTCGCTCTAATTGTGTCTTATTCGAGGAATTTACGCAACGAATTCTTGATGATAAGTTCGTCGTGCTGTGCGAAGTTCGTCATTCGTCACAATTGTGTTTATACCATAAATGGTGCATATAGACCAGCTAACAAACGTAGATAAATAATTAGTGAAATTATTATATTTTAATTTACAAAAAATTCATCAGGCATCATTTGCTAATGGAGCGATGAAAATATTACCCCTAAATACTATAATCTGCTCCGTGATAATCTTTTAGTCCCTGCTGCATTCGAGTATAGGAAACTCTTGCTTAACATTGTTATACTCGAAAATGGTTTATTGAAATATTTTCACTGTAAATTTTGTACGTAGTTTGTACTGTAACTAGTGCCGTTTTTCAATCGAGAAAAATCAATGAATTGAATTGGTTGTCCACTCTTCTGCATGGTGTTTTTCTTATAGAAATTCAAATAAATATAGAAAAACAAATAATATTATCACATATTTTTGCTACTAAATTTGTATTGCACAGAACGACCATATTTTATTCGACTTGATATTTTCACACGTAAGTTGCGGAACAGACGTATTAAATATTTTCCGCCTCGTTAAAGTAACAGTGAAGCGGCTTTCCTTGCAAAAAAACCCTACTTCAAGCAGATATTAATTAAATTAAATAAAATTAAATTAAATTAAATTATACGATTTGTAATCCAAATAAATTTTCTTATGTGTATTTCTTTGCATATCAGTATTATTTCAAATATAAATATGCATTACGAACTTCTTATTTTACTAAACGAAAACTTTATTGAGAATGTGTTTCAAATGCTGCAACCGAATCTGCTGCCAATAAAAACTTTCATCAGAAAGCTTTAACAACTGCAATAACTATGAAAAATGCATGATAAGTAGATGCATAAAAAATATATAAAAACGACAATAAAATCGTAAAAGCTTTACAAATTTTATTGCAAAATAAATATTTTAACAGTGCAGAGCTTTCGTGAAAATCCAAACAATAAAACATAACGACTATTTGAACTACTTTTTCGAATTACAGTGCAATAAACTAAAAACATACTGCAATTTTTCATTGCAAGCAGGATATTATTGCTGGCAGTGGTTAACATTCCTTTACATTTCGATTGTGCTGTGCAAATCTGTTATTATTTGTTAAGTGCAAAAACAACCCCGTAGTTATTGTACCTTTTAATTTTATGAAAATTTTGCACAGATTGCTGCACAAGGGGAAGTTTGTTTGTAGTGGCTGTAAGTTTTCTTGTTTTTTTTTTTTTTTTGTTACCAACCCCTTTCAGTTTTTCTCTCTTTTAGATACATTTCAGATTTCGTTAAATATTATCTGAGGGGTAATTTATCTTTAAATGGCAGATTTCGCTGTAAGAATGCAGAATCTGAATTTGGAATCGAGATAAATGTAAAATTCAGATAAATATACGATTATGTGCAGATTTGTAAAATACTTTTAAATGTTATTTAAGAGGATTTGATTTACTGGAATTTTTCAGAACGATTAAATATGTTAAAGAAACTTTTAGTGTGGAAAAGCTAAGGAGCCTAAATATTAGGTTTTTATAGTTGTTATTACAGCAACATAAAATTCGGCAATAACTGTTATACTTCGCAGGACCATAAATAGAAATTGAACTGAAAATTATAGGAAATTTTTTGTGAACTTCAATTATAAGTCCCGCAATGAAATAAATTTTTCTTCAATAACTAATTTGCAGCAAAAAAATAGTTAACATAATAATTATCACTCGTAAGTAGTAGTTTCCGGAATGCTAAATTGTATTAAAAAAAATAATCTTCGTGGGCCGAAATATAGTTGCAGGTTTTCTTAAACTTAGTTGAAGCCATAGTAATAGCTTTTAATTACAGTCGATTTCTGTGACATTTAAAGGGAAAAAACATGCAGCATCCTAATTGTGCAAGCACTAGTTTGATTTATTTAGAAGAATATATATACTTTCTGTTTCCAATACCCTACTTATCT
The DNA here is from genome assembly GCA_963924685.1 of Dexiosoma caninum. Taxonomy (NCBI): domain Eukaryota; kingdom Metazoa; phylum Arthropoda; class Insecta; order Diptera; family Tachinidae; genus Dexiosoma; species Dexiosoma caninum. Next base: position 80,502,793 of record OZ004729.1, on the reverse strand, counting down.
CTGCTATTTCATGTTTCTGCATCTAGTTTTCTTCTCTAATACATTTTTAATTCAAATCTCTAACGGTCTTTGGCCTTAACGCTTTAACCTCTGTAGGGAAAGTTTTTATTTTAATAAAAAAGCTTTCAATAACGTTATAGCACCTAAAACTATGCTAAATAGTGGCAAATTTTTTCTTATGACTGCTTGTAAATTAAATAAGCTTTCGAGCTTTTATGTGTATTGCAGAAAAAGTTTATGCTACAAACAACATATTAATTTTGAATATCAGCAACTTATAAAATTGCAGTTGTAAAATCTGTAAGAATATCTAATATGAACAACTGTAAAGCACAGATTTACTCGCACTTAATTTGTATATGAGTTATACTAAGAGGTGCTGGCAAGAGAGATACCAAGATTCTTGAAATTAGTTGCATACCTTTAGGTGTTAGATATTTGAGCTAAAATGTAGCACAAAGTTAGGCTGCAAAAAATAAACTAATTTACTGAGCAAGAGAGGCAACAAAGAGACACAGATTAAAGGTGAGACAGAGAGAGAGGGAGAGAGAGAGAGAAAGTATCTGTATAAGCCCAAATGTATGTCACTTGGAATTTTTTATTAGTGAGCAACATTTGGTATTTAATTTTCATAAACATATACAGCAATTGCTTTTGCGTTTTGCTTTGACATTTTCTAATAGCCGCTCTACAGAAAACATCTAAAAGAGCGCAAAGGTAGAAAGAAGGGTTTTTCCATTTGAAAATCAGTTTTATTACATGCATGTATGCATTTGCGTGTGTGTATGTGTGTGTGTGAATGCGTGTGAGTTAGCAATACAATTGCAGAAGAAGTCAAGAGCAGGTTAATATAACGAGCAATTTTCTGTACATTCAATATTCGCAAACGATGTAGAGGTTGAACGGATGCACGAATGTCTGTCCATTTGTCTGTCAGTCTCTTTTTGCCAGAGTTTGAAGGCGAGTGTGTTGTTGCTTAATTTTCATTATCGTACATTTGGATATAAAAACGCAGCAATATTTATACAGAGATTTGTATTGTTAAAACAGCAGCAACAACAACAACAACAACAATAACAACAACATTAACGTGAAACAATAAAATGAGCATGAATTTCACTTTAGTTTTCAGTTCAAATGTTGAGGAACAATTTGTGTGTGCTGTTGCTGTTGCTGTTGTTTTTGCTGATGGCCGTCGTCGTTCATTTTATGTAGTCGAGTCGTTAGCAGTTCTGTGTTTCTGTATGTTCGTTTTTAAGTTTTTTATTTTTTTGCCTTCTTTGTATTCATTTCTGGTTGTTGCTGCCAATATTCGTTTTTATTGGTGTGTTGTTTTTTGTGTTGTTGTTAGCATTTCTGTTGTTGCTGCTAGCTACGTTTGCTGCTGCTCTTATTGCATGTTCTTGTTGCTTTTGCACACACACTCACACACACTCACAAACATAAGCAGTCGCAAGCATAGTGTTTTTCTTTGCCATGTAAGATGTGTGTGTGTGTGTGCGACTTTTATCTGTATGAAAGTATGAGGAAATGTGTGTATTTTGTGTGTGTTTTATTTTGCATCCTTTATGAATTTTCAGTTAAACGTAAAAATTTCAGTCTATGACGAGACGAGTTTATCGTGCGTCCGTTTGCTTAAGCAAGAAACTAAAGAAAAAAGATTTTTTTTTCTGCGAAAAAAGTGCTTCAATAAAAAATAAAAATTTAAGCGAGTGTAATTTTGTACAGAGAATTCTAAAAAAAAAAAAAATATTTAGATGAAAAAACTATAGTTAAATTTAAATTTTCATTAAAATTAAATAATAAAAGAAAGCGAGTACAAAAATGTAAATAATTTTTGGTTTTTTAATTAAAAAATAAAAAAAATTAATTCTTAAAAATATTTCACCATCGTATGCAACGATCACATGTTTATTTCTGTTTGCTGGTTCCAGCAGCGCAACACATTGCTACAACATAAACAAACAGAAAGTACCGCAAAATACCGACAACAACGTTATTTAGGTTTTCTTACTTCAACATTTTCGGCTTTAAAATACAAAGAATTGCTTTAATAAATTTCTACAAATCTGTGCGTAACAAGAACTTGGCTAGTAATCAGTTGTACGTTGTGGTTTTTATTTCTATTTTTTTTTTGCTGTTTTAAATATTTCAAGTATTGTGTAATATTTTTTTGGCATATTTGTTTTAACATTTGACAGCTGCAGTTTTTTTTTTTAAAGAAATAAAATTATTTTAAATTAATTTCTTTTTTTACCAACTTTCATTAACATTTACACTGCTAGAAAAACAAAGTGGACTTGAATAGTGGTTTTTATTAAATTATAAATTTGCCTAATAGTATGCTTCAGTTATTATTTTTCAATAGTTATAACTGCCCTAAAGATTTTCTGTTGTTTATATTAGACAAAGATATATTGCCTTCATATTTTATTTGTTTTAAAATTAAAAACTCCTCGTAGGTTTCTGTATTTCTAACTAAATTGCAAGCGATAAAAAAATGCTTTTTAGAAGCGCTAAAGTAAGGCCAATTTTGTTTTTTTGGCAATGCACCAAACACTTTGTGTAGCAATAAGAGAAGTGAAGTAAATCTTCTCGTTTCTAAAGCATTTCTAAATCTTACATCCGTAATTGGTGCTGCAACTTTCCCTTTTTTCGTAGACGCCTCTGAGAAGGAGAAACATTTTTGAGGTCACATACATACGTACGGATTGTTTGTTAAAATTTCTATGGTTCCCCATAAAGAAAAATACTATTTTTTATACTATGTTTCAAATGCGAAATTAGTGCAAAATGACCAGGAGTGCAAATAGAAACACCAGTTCTGAAAAGCTGCTGTTTGATCTTTGTTAAGTTGAAAAGCTGACAAAAACATTTATGGATTTGCGTACCACAGGCAAGCAATAAGACAATAGAAATCGAAATCATTAGCAAAAAACAAAAATATAAATCTCAAAATGTCAGTTTTATGTAAAGTTTCCGATTTTCCATTTACGCCACGAAGTAAATGTTGACTCGTGGTGTAACGCAAGGTTTTCATAAAAAAAGAATGCTGATTGAAGTAAGAGCAATTTTCTTTAATAAATTTTATAATATTTCGCGGGTAATATTCCTTAAATTGGGTGCTAGTTGCGGAACAGTGTTCTCTCAATAACAGTGACAAAACGTTAGCAATTTATTAATTGCTATTTATGCTCATGTCATACGAATATTCACTTGAAAATGAAAATTATTATTTTGTTCTCTTCTTTTTATTTTGTTTTCACTATCATTTTGAAATGAGTTGTAAATTAAGGGCCACGGTGACCGGATCAGAACTGTTATGGGCTTTTTCGTGTCATTGTGGTAAATCTCCTGACCATGCCCGACTAAATTTTTTGAATTATTGATGCCATTGCGTAGGTTGCTGATAGACTTGTTGGTGATGAAGGAGTAACACTGATCACCGGCAGACGTTCAAGCGGCGATCAGCTCAGTGGCAATACAGAAGTAAGACGTTTTTTTACTTTTTCTTGCGTTAATCATGACAGGCCGGTTCAGTATTGACTTCAACAACATACATGGTCTAAGGTCTAACTTCTTCTCTCTCTCTCTTAGCTCACGTTATTTTATCGAATTTTTATTTTTGTTGTTGAAAAAAGATTTTACATTCCTATCATTTTATGCAATGAAATTAAATCAAGGCCCAAATTATGGCATTCGATATCTATTTTGACTTAATTTGCAATAAAGAACGCAGTGTTTAAATTCATATAAAATACAATATTTTATTTCATTAATTCTTTATGCACTAAAACGATCTTAACTAAAAGAAAGCAAAAACGGGAATGTCCTTCTACTGTGAATATCATAAAAATTAAGAAACAGAGAAGAAAAGAAAAAGCAAAGAGGAATAAAATGCAAAGAACAATAATATCGAATGAATTTTTTTATGCAATTTAATGAAATTTTGTTTGAAATTTCGATTCGAATCTCATGCCATCATTTGGCTCTAGGAATGGAAATTTCATTAATTTGCGAAATAGTTTTTAAGTTTTTTTTTCACGATAAGCAATTTTGCTTGAAATAGTTTGAAAACTGAATTGAAATAAATTAAATATTTCGTTAGCTGAAATGCAAAACCACGTAACTAATATTTTTACTTTTTTTTTACAGAAAGTAGAAAAATCTTTTTATATAATACAAATATTTGTAATTAAATTCTTTTCCAAAAGCTGACAAATCTATAAATTGAGAAAGACATGTATTTTTCTGATATTTATCATAATCAATTAGAAAAACAATTTCGAACTTTTGTTAGTTACGTGCTTTTGCATTTCAACTAACGACATATATATATATATTTCTAATCTATATATATAAAACAGGATGTATGTAACGTATGGACACCAAAACGGCTGGTCCGATTTTGATGAAATTTTAAGGGAATCTTCAGAATATTCAGGCGGGTGACACTGAAGTCTGATTTTTGATTTTCGGTCTGCGGGCGGAGGGGCGTGTCAAAATCCAATTTTCATATGCACCACCAATGACATTTACATATATTTATTTTTTTTGCTTTTTTTTATTTTAAATAAATAAATAGTGTAGTTTTGCTTAGGGCCAGCAACGCGGACCGGGTCAGCTAGTTAAAAATAAAAGAAGAATTTAATTTCTAGTGTTAGTTCTCACACATTTAAAAGATTTTTACAAATTAATTTAGCCGCACCTGTTCTCAATAAAAGAATAAAATGCAAGCAAACAATTTAGGAGTTTTCTTTTGAATCAAAATTGCATTGCATTTCTTAACCGATTTTGCTCCATTCATTTAAAATATTTGCACTTTATTGTTGCACTATAAAACAATTTTACAGCCCTTTAAACGAAAGTTATAAAGTGCAAATATTTTTAACAAATAAAGTGAAAAATGCGATGCACTTTTTCACAATAGAATAGAACTCATTATGCATGAAAATAACCAAAAGAAAAAATCCAATATGTACCGTAGACTAGTGATTTGTAATTAAATCGGTTCAATTTAATTTTAAATGATTTTAAATGCGACGAATTCATTTCTAATAAAATACTTCAAACCGGCAATTTCGTCGAATGCTTCATCTCAAGTCTTTAAGGAATCAAGTTCATGTAATTTACATTAACTTTTTTAAATTGATAAAATATTTTTTTTCTGTACCATTTTGTGACTCTTCAGGTGACAACACGAGCTAAGCAATTTCTACGCAACACATGAGTATGTGCATTCGTGTTAACGCGGAAATCACAATTAACACAAATACGAATCTGAGTTGAAAAATTTAGAAATACTACTAGCGTTGGTGAGTTTCAATCTCGGCGAATTAATTAAAATTAAAGCTTCTGTCCGCTTATGAGAGGCTTTTTGCGCACTATTTTAAAAAATTTAGTGCCCGTGTCCGGTTATTAGAGTGACAGGTTATGAGAATACATTTTGTATGTTCGGCTACAGTGGGTTTCCTTTAGCAGATGTTTCACTGTATTTATTGTCGCTAATAAAACTAAAAAATAAACTAAAGTTGGCTTCTGTAGCTGTCTTCATTTGAATGTGTGTGTTTTATTTTTGAGAGAGTATGTTACTTGTTGTTCAACTGCCTTATTCATAAACTAATTTTTATTTATTGGATCATAATAAAAATAAAAATTGAACACATACACAATTAAATTAACATACCTTCTATAAATCCAAAAAAATTTTATGAATAGAGTTGTAAGTGTTTAGCCTATTATGTGTACTTTGACGTAAAATATATAAAAGATTGCCTGATGAAATGCAGTGCGGAATAAAATGTTCTTAAGTTGCCTTAATTGCAAACACTAGTGGAGATGTTCGAAATCAAATAATCGATTGAAAACATTCACTTGTTCTCAACAGTGTGGAAAATTGCGATTAAGCTAGTAGGATGCAAAAGGGTTTCCAGAAAAGCCGTAGCAAACGATAATTAAGGCAAGGACGTTACAATTCGTTCCAAAGTTTTATTTATTTTGAAACTTACAAATCAACCGGAATTCCATTGCCACACATAATCGTCCCCTAACGAACCTAAGATGGCATATACAATGTTACAACGTTAATCCATTTGAAATTATTACCAACATATTTTCCCATTACGCTTGACCATGTTTTCATTGCAGAATTCTTAACTTGACTCTTCAAAATTTTTTAAATAATTTTTCGCTGGGTGCGGAGTAAAAAGAACCTTTTTCTCTTTAAAATTTCAAACAAACCACAAGCCAAAGTATGCCAATTGTAACATTTTTTTGTACATACTTACGAATTAATTAAAAATATACATACGAGTACATATTTTGCTAAACTTAGTTTTAAAGTCTTCTACCTAACCCTGCATAGCAAATTAAAAACGTCTCTTCAAAAACTATTAGTGTAATTAACAATTTCTTTAATACAGTTCATGTAGCTCACATCTCCTTCTTTGAAAGCAAACTAAGTAATTTGTCAATGTCTTGCTGTCTGGAATGCAGTACAGTACAGTTCATTTCAGTTTCTGTTGAGAAACTATTTATTTATTTAGGTCAAATTATTGTTTCCAACAAATGGAAACTTTTAAAGTATTTACGAATTAAATTATTAATTTATGTGAGAGAATAATAGAGAAATTGTTGTCATGGCATGGTATGGTATGTCTTCAAGTTAAGGAGATAAAGTGTGAGGTAAATATGATTAAGTTTGGAAGGGAATGTTAAAAATATATCTGCAGTACAAAATAAAATAGTAAAATTATTGCATGAAGAAAACATAAAAATTTTAACTTAAAGAAAATTAAATTTTTATCCCACTGAACTGACTAACCGTGTCTAAAGACAATAATTAAATCGTAGATACATACGTCTGATGAAACCTTATGATCAGCTACATGCTGTGACGTATAATTAATTTCAAATACATCAGCATTCATCATACGCCCAAGCAGTTTTATTTCAAACGTAAACAGTTTCACATACAGCAGAAACGATTAAAAATTCTGAAAACCGAAACTTTATGACCATTATTTTTTAATTTTCAATAATTATTTTAATTTTTAACTTTAATTTTAAATTTTTAATTTTTAATTTTAAATATTAAATATTAAATATTAAATTTTTAATTTTTAATTTTTAATTTTTAATTTTTAATTTCTAATTGTTAATTTTTAATTTCTAATGTTAAATATTAAATTTTAATTCTTAATTTTTAATTTTTAATTGTTAATTTTAAATTTTAAATTTTTAATTATATCTTTTATTTTTAATTTTAAATTTTAAATTTTAATTATTAAATATTAAATTTTTAATTTTAAATTTTTAATTTTTAAAATTAAATTTTTAATTCTTAATTTTAAATTTTAAATTTTTAATTTTTAATTATATTTTTTAATTTTTAATTTTAAATTTTAAATATTAAATTTTTAATTTCTAATTTTTAATTGTTAATTTTTAATTTTAAATATTAAATTTTTAATTTTTAAAATTATTTTTTAATTCTTAATTTTAAATTTTTAATTTTTTATTTTCAATTTTTAATTTTTTATTTTCAATTTTTAATTTTTAATTTTTAATTATTAATTTTTAATTTTAAAATTTTTAATTTCAAATTTAAACTGACCCATTCTTGTATAAAAATTTTTCGCGTTCATAAAAGGTTTAAAAATTTTATTTTGTATGAAAATTTGTTTATAAAAGATTTTATAAATCAAAAATATTATTAACTAAAATGAATTAACTGTGAAAATAAACGCAACTAAATATTCATTAATTTATTGTAGTTTAAATAAACATCACTAACTCTTAAAAATATTTTTTATGAATACGGCAGTAAATTTAAAAAATTAAAAATTTTTAAAGAAGACCCATCTCACGGCTTTAGTTTTCCGTATTAACTGCAATCCGATAGAAAGTGGAATGTATGAGCCTGCACTTCAAAGTATCTGTTGAAGCTGCGGGACTGCATACAGGGAAGAGCAAAGAGGCTTATGGGCAAAATAGAGCAGTCAACACTATTGGCTCGCTGTGGCATCAATACAATGTGAGCTGGGGATGGGCTCGAACGTTATCAGGGACCTAAAAATGCATCGCAGCTAGTTAACGCTTTGTAAATAAGTATGTGTAATCTATCAAAATTAGTTTAGAGAAAAAAGAAAGCGGCATAAATAGATTTCAATGAAAACGAATATATTTTTTGCTTGTTAAGCCAATTGTGTACAAATACACGTGTACAAATGTTAGTAAATTGTAGCTCAAATACCAACTTTACATACTGATTTTGTAATACATACCCGTTTGGAATCAATGAAGAATATAATTCATTTCATGTGTAGGGGCTTGACAACATGAATGGAAATGGCAGCTATTGACTCAATTGAGAATAAAAAGTTTCAACGGCTTTAAAGTGAAAAAATAAGTCACCTAATTGTACTCGCACTATCCAATAATCGTATTCAATGGGAATTTCAGTCACTTGAGTCATGGTGACGTACTCCTGGGCAATGCAAACCATATTAATAAATCGCCATATTGTTCGATAGCAATTTGCAATTTAAGATTCTTATAATCCTTGAATAAGCAGACAAGTTATGCACAGTATTCCTCGAGAAATAGCAAGTGGAAGGAAAATCCTTTTTAATATTTATCCTTTAAAATATCTTTTTAATATTCTAGATAATTGTCAAAATTATTACGGTAAGGGCGAATGTACGCAAAAAAATCTAGGTTCAGTTAAAAAAATACAAAGATTCAAGTAATTATTTTAATTAATTAAAATAAATTTAATTAATTACATTTCAACCTATCACGAAAAATGCAGAATCAATTAACAGTGGCACACCCCCTGGAACCACCCCTGGGGGTTCCCCATACAAACATTTCAAAAAATTATAATTTTTAGCACTTGCCGATCTTGGTTCAGTGCTGGTGGATTTATCCAAAGCTTCAAACAAATGCCGAAACGGAAGTTCGTTGAAGTGTAGAAGGCAGACGAACCAATGCAATGGTATTTTTAACAGCAATTCGAATCGTCGTATAATTCCACGGTGTGGGCCAGTGTTTGTTGGCTCACCGTCAGTGCATATGCCAATTAATGCAATTTTATTTCTCGTTAAAGTATCATCTTTTCTGCCATCGAATGAAAACGCTAACAAATTGGTATCATCTAACCGTTTGCGAAGCACTGTTGTCTGCATTTCTCTTTTTCGCTGCGAACTTTCGCTTTATCCATGATGAGAGGTTCGCCATGCTTATCTTTCATTTTTAAATCTTTGAGAAGAGTCATCACTTTCCCACAAAAGGTACTTTATTTTAAAAGTCCTTTTTTATATTTTTAAATGTACCTGTTTTTGGAAATTACTTTCTCTAAGGAAGTACCTTCTTCGTAAATTTACTTTTTGAAAAGGTAATTTTTTTAATACGGTTTTTTAAATGTACTTTTTTGAAAAGCAAGTTCTTCTACTGGGTACTTTTCTAAAAGGTACTTTTTATAGGTAATTTTTTAATAATTTTTTTAATATACTTTTTGGGATAATCACTTTTTCTCAAAACGTACTTTAATTTAAATGTAACTTTTTTAAAAACTTACTTTTCCTAATCCTTTTTTAAAATGTGGTTTTTTAATACGTCTTTTTTAAATGTGCTCTTTCGGAAAGTGACCTGTTTAAAAGAGGTATTTTTTATAAGAATGTACTTTTCTAAAAAGTACTTTTTACGGGTGATATTTTTAATATCTTTTTTGAAAGATCGCTTTTTACTTTTTTTTACATTTGTACTTTATTTTAAATATACTTTTTAAAAGGTACTTTTTTATGTGTACAGTTTTTAATTAGTATATTTGAAATGCTCAGTTTTTTGAAAGTCATTTTTTTAATTGCCTTTTTTTAGTACTTTTTTTTAGGAACTTACTTTCTAAAATTCATATGGTACCATTTTCTTAGAATGCTATTCTGTCAAAGAAGTAATTTTTTTCAACAATTTTACTTTCCCTGTCATTTTCAGATGTCCCCGAAAAATACTTAACGTAGGTGTTTATAAATTAATAATTTTACTTCAGGAAGTTCGTTATATAGAAATATATGATTCTAATTGAAAAATTTTAATAGGTGTTGAATACATAATGCTGATTTTAGGGATATCAGTTTATATAAAGAAATTTTTTTTTTTATTATAAATTGATTTTTAGGCAAACAAAAGTTCACATGTGATTGGCAGACAGTTTTGTTTTTCTTAGAGACTGCTAAAAATTTTTCCAATTCCAGAAATTTCCTATTTGGTTTCGTAAGAGAAAAAGCAAACAAAATCGTACTAAAAAGCAAATTTAAATATATTTCCCTCCAACTTGATGAGTGTAACTGGATACGTGATTGTGAGTGCGTATGTTATTTAAGTTAAACATTTCTCTATAATTTTGTGAATGTTCCTACACACACGAAGGAAAAAAGTAACTGAAATTTTAAAAAATTAAATAAAACAAATATTTTCTAAAAACAAATTGTTTTGTTCGAAGAAAAACACAAGCTACTTGGGTATAAACAACTCTGCAACAACATTCGTAGGCATTGCTAAACAAAATAAGTGCATCTCTAAAAATTTAGTTTTTCTCTACATTTTTGCCACAACAAATCAACATAATTTCGTTGTGCCTGTATGCTGTACATATTGACTTTCAACCATAATGATTGTATGAATTGCTATTGAGCTGGTGTTTAGTTAGTTCATCGCCATGGATAACGTTATTAGAGTCAATTACTTAGCAATAACGTACGCTAAACATAACAGGCTGGAATATTAATGAAGTGTATCATCGAGAATTTATGCAGAAATACAATAGAAACTATCAAACTGAACGTTCATACATTCAGTGCAATTTGAATCATTGTTGTGCTCTGAATCATTGGCCAGAACCTGGCAAAAAAAAAAATTCATTTCATTAAGAACATTTTCGCATTTAATGAAACTTTCGAAAGACTAATAACATGAAGAGTGCAATAAGTATTGGAATGTATGTAACCAGAGTTTACTATACCTTGTTGTTTTATTAAGGACATACTGACTCTGCGATTCATTTATTTAAAAAAGAAAAAAAAAACACAAATTTCCAACAATCCTTCTACATGGTGGCAGTTAAATAATTCACTCTTTTGGCTTAGATGTACAATGAAATTGATAATGCAGAAGGTGAGTGTTTAAATAATTAATTTAAAAGAAATCACCACACGTTTTTTTTTTGTTTTTATTAATTTTGTTCTTTGTCAAGTTCTCGAAGTGTTGACGACCTGCAGCAGGCTTCAATTCCTACGAATTGCTTTTCTTATCTTCTACTGGCCTTCACAATATTCTTAATTTAATTGAATAAGAAATTGAAAATTTTAAATAAAATTTCTATAATTACAATATTTTCAGTCATTAATTGAAATTTTTTCGCCTCGATATACCTCGAACAAATATAAAATTTTACACAAATATTTTAAAAAGTTTTGCGTGCAAGTTTTTTATTTTTTTAATTTTTTTAATTTTTTTAAAGCAGCGCTAAGACATACATTTAATAAAATAATATGCATATATTAGATATTAAATTTACTTTGCATACATTAAACGTAAACTTTGTGTAATAGACTTAAAAGAAAGACAACACACTTATTAACCATAAAACGAACTTTACAGGAGCTGATATTTAGGATACAAGTTAAAACACCTGCTAACGATAAGCATATGAAGCTGGTAATAAAGTACGAAATGTATAAAGTTTAAATTAAGAAATGTTGCAATCCTTAACTTTTTTAATTTAAATTTAATCCGGCGTCCATTAACATCCTGTTACTTTTATAATACATACACATACATACACATGCATACATATATATATATATATATGTATATTTTTCCAAAGTACGCAACAGAGCAAGAAAGTATGCAGTAAGTTAATAATATATGTACCTCGAGTTAAATTGGAACAGAATTAAATGGTTGAATAACCTTCGGATACCTGTTTTCTTCCTTTTAATTGTAACTCTTACAATAGGTACTTTTTTAAATGCACTTTTTTCAAATAGAATTGTTTTTAAACGTAATTTTTTTAACTGCAGTTTTTAAGATGTACTTTTTTGAAAGGTACTTCTATTACAAGGTACTTTTTTAAATGTACTTGTTTTTAAACGTAATTTTTTTAACTGTAGTTTTTAAAATTGTATTTTTTCAAAGGTAATTCTGTTACAAGGTACTTTATTTAAGGTACTTTTTCAATAGTACTCTTTGTAAATGTAATTTTTTTTTTCAAAATGTGTACTTTTTTCAAATGTACTGTCAAACGTAATTTTTTTAATTGTAGTTCTTAAGGTGTCGTTTTTTGAAAAGTACTTCCGTTACAAAGTACTTTTTTAAATGTACTTGTTTTTAAACGTAATTTTTTTAACTGTAGTTTTCAAAATGGCATTTTTTCAAAGGTTCTTCTGTTACAAGGTACTTTTTTAAAATGTACTTTTTGTAAATAATTTTTTTTAAATTGTGTAGTTTTTTCAAATGGACTTATTTTTTAAAGTAATTATTTTTACTGTAGTTTTTAAGATGTTCTTTTTTGAAAGGTACTTCTGTTACAAGGTACTTTATTTAAGGTACTTTTTAAAGATACTTTTCAAAAATGTACTTTTTTAATGTAATTTTTTTAATCGTACTTTTTTAAATATTCCGGTTAGAAGGTACTTTTTTACAATGTACTTTTTTTAAAGATATTTTTTTTGTAAACGTACTTTTTAAGAGATAAGCTGCTTGCTGAACCGTCTGTAGGTAACGTCACAGCAAATTCCGAATCTAGAGTTTTTCTTTATCACTTTGCAACTCTATTGACGCTCAAGAACACTTCATTGTTTTGCATTATCAAAATAACTTTCTTTGGAAGGAATCACATCAAAAATAGGTTGTTTTCTTTTTGTTTTAAATCGAAAGCGTCTGACACTTTTCTATATTTTATCCCATTGTTTATGAAAAAGTATGGCCAATTTTACAAATGCGATAGTTGCGTTTATTTGCATATCAACAGCGCAACAGATGACTTTACGAATATCATACTTTATCAAAGATTTTGCTTTTGCGGTGGCTTTTGAGAACATCTGACATTGTTTAAATATAATTTTTAAAAGGTACACTTTTAAAAATGTCTTTTTTTAAAAGTACATTTCCTCAAGAGGTACGTTTTTTAAACTGCAGTAATTCTAAAAGATAATATTTCCAAAAAGTAAAATTTTTCTAAACGCAAATTTTTTTAAAAAGTATTTTTCTAGAAAAGCACTTTTTAAAAAGGTACTTCTTCTAAACGGTACGTTTTTAAAAAGATTAATTTTCCAAAAAGTACTTTTTAAAAATTTTCACTTTTATTAAATGTATATTTATTATTATTTTCAAGAAGTACTTTTTTAAAAAAGGTACTTTTTCTAAGAAATAATTTTTCCAAAAAGTTAAATTTTTCTAAACGCAAATTTTTCTAAAAAGTATTTTTCTAGAAAAGCACTTTTTAAAAAAGGTACTTTTTCTAAACGGTGCTTTTTGAAAAAGATTAATTTTCCAAAAAGTACTTTTTAAAAATTTTCATTTTTATTAAATGTATATTTACTGTTTTTCTGTACTTTACATGTTTTCAAATTGAAATATTCCATTTTAGGAGAAGCTTTCTTCTATTGTTTCTTCACAACACTGGCATATGTGTCTTCCGATATATATGTAAGTATGTACATGTGCGTATAAGCGATGCACACATACGCATACTAAAATATGCACATTAGGGTGACCTTTAAAATTAAGAATTACAATTTTCCCAATACCATTTTTTAATTCATGTAATAGTGTTGGCTGATGTTGTATGAAACGAAAATCATTTGTATGATCTTGAGATCCTATTTACTAAAAGTTTTCTAAAGCTGTGTGAATGTGTACAATATCGTAATTTGGACTCTCTTTGATCTCTTCCAGTTCCATTATATAAATCGGGAGTGTTAAGGAACTTAATGCTCAGAAAAAAAAAATAGTTAAGTTTTTCCCAATTAAATCTTTGCTCTGTAAGTTTTTTTTCTTAATTAATAACACTGTGTGACAGTGATAATACGCTTCTGAAATCACATAGTGTGGCCCGACTTGACCAGACAATTTTGTAATTTTTCAAAATTCGATTACACTCCCAAAATCGAAAGTTATCGATAAAATAGACACCAAATTATATTTTCCATCGATTTTGAAGATGTAACCGTAGAACCAGTTGGGTTTTTTTTTTTTGGTACATTTAAGCAATTTTAAATTGAGAAACTGGTCTTTTTTTCATCTTTCTAAATTCGTTTACTGATTTGAAATCAGTAGATATTCAACAAAGTTACAGGATGATAAGTGCATACGGGTACAAAAAAACGTAACTCTAGATTTTGGAAGTGTTTGGAAAATTTCAAAATCAGACTTTTATTGCACTTGTGAAGCATTCAAATCAGCCAAGGATTTACGTATATGTTTGCGCATTTATTTTACTTTAATAATGCTGAATAATTTGTCATATCAGATTATATTGTGTGTTAAAAATTAATCTAAATAGGTCGTTCACTGAGCTCTTGAGAAAAGAAAATATTGCCATTAAGTTTTACGTAAATTGAATACTTGAAACTTATGTTCTGTAAAATTGCTTTTTAATTTATAAATAATTTTTTTTAATTTATAAATAATAAATTGTAAACTTGCTTTTTTTTAAGTTATGACACTATTGAAGTAAATGGCCGTACTTATGGATATTTTTGTGATACACGTGATATGTATTTTGTGAAGTACAAGATTTACAAAAATTTACAGGAAGTCACCACTGCGAATCGGGAATATGAAGTGAATTTTTGTGTCACGTAAAATTTTCATTGCTCTCGAGGTGAAAAATTAGTATCATGAAATTCACGTGGAATTTTATTCCCGTTATCATTTTCAGTGAATGTAGAAAAGGAAAGAAGATTTCAAAAATCAAACCAATATAACTTTTAATACAGAGATAATAATTTGTGGGTTTATAGGTCTTTCAGGGTTAATTTGTTTTTTCTTTAATATACAGGGGCCAGTTAATTCGTCCGCAGTTAATTTCCGCATAAAAAGTAGTGCATTTGAACAATAAAAGTACCTGAATGTAAGAATTGATAAAAAGTGTGAAAATTAAAGAATTTAAAGATAAAATAAATAAAAATAAAGTACTCCAACAATTTAAATAAAATATTTAGACTTGTAACTGTGATGTAGTGTAGCAGTTTAAGTTAATCCGTAGGAGATCAACAAAATTGGGACGCGATAACATTGTATAGTCTAACAAACCACACTCAATTGTTCTGCTGGTGTTTGCATTTTATTTATTATTTATGTATATTTCCCCCATTATAACTGATTGGACATTCAAAAAGATTATATTTATCAAATTAATTAAATAAATAAAGTTAGAAGTTTCTTACATTTTGTTTGCAGTTGCCCAACAAAAATCTAGAAAATCGAAAAAGTTCACGTGAAAAAAAATCATTCACGAAAAGTGGAATTTTACTTTGATGTGAAATTATTCACGGGGAATTTTTTCGCAATTTATGGAAAGGGGTAGTATTTCGTGGGAAAAAGTATTCAAGATAGAGGTGAATATCTTCCGCCTACAACATTTTTCAAAGTGAAGATAAGAAGCTAAAAACATACATTTCACGGCTTCCGGGGGCACGTTTTAACTACAATTGATTGCCAATATCACATTTTTTTATATCAATATTCAACGCACTAATTCCCCTGTGGCTAAGCGTCACCCTAATGTACATATGTAGTGTCAAAATATTTTCGAGCACTAAGCATGTAGATAAAATCCAACATTAAGTGTGATAAACTTTCAAGTGTAAGTTAATACGACTTTTATGGTTATCAGTGAAACAAATCCAAACGCACAATACAAACCCACACACATGCACACACACACACACACACACACACTCACATCCGCACCTATGAGTTCGTTTTAAGTTACTACTTGTGCTTTTTATATTTTTTGTTTTGCCTTACAGAAGGCGTACGTGTACCAACTTTTCAAATACATTTAACTAACACTTAATTTGACAGTTTCTGTTTCTGTAGCAGAAAGACGATCCATTTACGCTTCCTATTAAATGGAGTTTTCATAAAAAAAAACTTTTCACATGCATTTAATTTTTTTTTTCGTTACTTCTTTTTTCGGAGACAAGTAAATTATTTCTTCTATACATTTTTATTGTGTTACTTTTGGGATGGTGGGTTGAAAAAAAAAAATATGATTTTTAATGGTTGTTTGAAGTTTTTATTAAGCGCTGTGCTCTGCAGAAACACATGTTGAAATAAAAACATTTATGAAATGTATAGAAATTTATTTGAATAAATGATGAAAATGTGTGTAATTTGGAGATTGTGTGTGCGTGTGTGCGAGAGAGAGTTGAATAATTTTGTTCTTTGTTTGATGAAAACTTATTACCTTCAAAATTGTAAAGGATAAATTTACTAGCTAAAAGTTAATAGTAAATGTGGAACATAAAGTAATATGCGAAATACTAAATGCTTATCCTCTTTCTTTTCATTTTATTATTCACTGAATTCTATAAATGTTCTAGTTGTTAAAAGGATGTGTGTACGTACTGCTCGTTGAAAGGACTCGGCAGCCATTCTGCGAACAATTTTTAACAGAATTGAGTTAAAAAGAATGAAAATAAAAATTGCAATCAAGCAGCTCTCAAAACATAAAAAATATTAAACATTATTTGCTGTAGTCTATTATAAAAGGTACATTTTAGACAATGCTGCTTTGGAAAACGCACTTCTAAAAAATAGCTGAATTTGAGAAATATCATTGTGTAAAAGTACTTTTTGTAAAAGTACCTTTTGAAAAAGGGACATTTTGTAAAAAGTACCTTTCAAAAGATAACATTTGAGAAAAAGTACATTTCGAAAAGGACTTTTTGACGTTTTAAAAAATTATTTTTGAAAAGATTTCCCGAGAAAAGTACTTTTTGAAACAGTATTATTGAGCAGTACCATTTGAAAAAGTACTTTTTGCAAAGTATATTTGCAAAGAAATTGTTTATAAAGCAGAACCTTTATAAAAAATTATTTTTGAAAAAGTTCTTCCGAAAAAAGTACATTTTGAAAGCAATTAGCTTTTGGGATTGTAGAATTTAAAAATTTACTTTTTCCAAAGTATGTTCGGAAAAAACGATTGTACTCTTTTTACTTGGACTACTATTTTTAAAAGAGTTATTTTGGAGAGGAGTTTTTTTTTATAAAAATATGCCTTTGGAAAAGTAAAATTTGGAAATAGTACTTTTGAAAAAAGGGTTTTTGTAACATAACTTTGTAAACAAGTACACTTTTTCTAGGGCCATTGCTTAGGTCATGATAGGGAAGTAGAGGAAAAGAGTAGAGAAGATTGATAATGCTCTTTTGGAAAGAAGTAGTTTTGAAAAAGCTCCCTTTGAAAAAAGTACCTATTATTTTACTATTTTGCAACAGAAGTACTTTTGAAAAAAAAGTTGGACATTCCCGCTCGGCGTTTTTGCAGCAGCTGTGAGTTTGTGGACGAGGAGGAGGAGGAGACGGTTGCTCACCTCATGTGTCAGCGCCCAGCTCTTGCCGTGAAATGGCGTAGGTACTTCGCCTCACGTTTCCTGTCATCATTAACTGAACTCTCCCGTGTCAGAATTTCTGCAATAGCGCGTATTATTTTGAAATCGGGGTGGTTTCGTATAGCGAATGTCTCATCCATGGCTGTGGTATAGCTTGTGGTAAAACAATGCACGCAAATGGTGCATACTTCTTCGGGGAGAGTTCAGCATCTAACATAACCTATCCTAATTTGTGGAACAGTTTTTTTTTTCAATTGTCTTTAAAAGAAAATAGTGTCTGAAAAAGTGCCATTGGAAAGAACTAATTTTGTTTGTTCTGCAAAAAAAAACACTCTTCTTGCGAAAAAGTACATTTTTGGCAAAAACGTTTAATTTAAAAGTGGCTTTAAAAAACTTACTTTTTTTAAAAGATATCTTTGGAGAAAAGTACTTTTTGAAAAAGCATCTTTGCTTTCGAAAAAGTACCTTTTTGGTAAAAACGTTTATATTGAAAGTGGCTTAAAAAAAAAAGCTTTTGGTAAAAGGACACTTAAAAACAGCACTTTCACCAAAGTATTAATTCGTGCGAGAAATTTTTAATCTTTCTTGTAACACGGAAATCCTTAATAATAACGAACATTAAAACAGCAATAAACAATTTTATTTAAATGCATCTACTTATGAAACCGAATACATTTTCGCAATAATAGCACAAAATAAAATTCTAAACAGCAATATGAACAATAGTTCCCAGGGGTACTACAAAATGCTAAAGAAAATAATATTATGGAAAAAATGTTGAAAGCAAACAGGTAAATTCTCACAAATCCTTTACTGACTTTTCTAAAAAGGTTTCAACATCTTACATTTTCTCTTTTAATGCGTATTTGCTATGGCTTTAGAACTCAATAGAACAACAACAACAACAACAAAATCTACACATTTAAACCAGCAACAAGGCTGGCGCTTTTATTCCTTTCTTTAGCCACAATTGACTTGAAGACGAAAGAACACAAGAAGCAAAATTGAATAAAAATAACAATAAAAGAAACAATACATTTGTTGTATGTATGTTCTTCCATTATCACCAATACCATTTGCATATATTTAAATAGTTTTACCTGTAGAGAAGGAAAAAGAAAATGAATGATACACACACACACACACACACACACACACACACAAGCAGCATTCGGTTGCTTGAGTGTGCACTTAAGACTTTTTTTCATTCATGCTTGATATTGCTGTAGTTGTTGCTCTATTTCTTGGCCAAAGTGATGTGGGAAAAAATGCCAAAACCCAAACAGTGTCTTGAGTTAGAAGAAGAAAAACGAAAAAATTTGCATTATTTTTAAAGAACGTTTTTATGTTATACTTTGCATCGGGTTTGCCATTAAGGACATAATTTCAGCAATTAATAAAACGTAGAACAGTTAAGATACTGAATAACAATTTATGGCATGTCTACATTAGACAGGTTCTTTAGATCCAATTTTTCAATACTCTCACACTCATTGCTCGTTGAGCTCGTCTAAAGTTGTTTATTGCTTTTTGCTTAGAGTCTGTACTGTAGACATATGACTTGATATGGTTCGGTTAGACGGGATACAGGAGGATGAAGGACTCAAGTGAGCGGATTCTTTGGAATTGTCGGCCTGCAAAACTGGCCAGAGAAAAACAAATCCTATAGCTTTAAATCGTATGAACGAAGCGTCTATTCGACCGAATCATTTCACAAAATATCATGTTCACGGCATTTGCCTTTCAATAAATTGATTGTAAAACAATAGTCTGCACGTTGACCACAAAACCAAAAAAAAAAGTCCTGAGTTCAAGCACAGTTTAAGACAAAGTCAGAGAAACATCTCTTATTTTTTTCTGATGTGAATTACTGTGTCTTAGTGTCAGTTGTTGTCGGAAAGTTGCAGTTGGGGTGGTCAATGGTCATTGACCAGTAACGGCTTCAACTGTATCCAATCCACAGGCATATCAGAACGCCCTCCTTCGTCAGTATTGTATAGCACCGCCCAACTAAAATAATTACTAAAATAGCTTCAAAAATTTAATACTTCTCCTTGACATCAGAGGCGCTTCAAGACTGCTATGAAAGGCAAAGTACGTGCAAATGCACAGTTGGAAGTTAGTGAAGCTTCATCTCCCGCCATAAATCTCACTAAACCTTTCCTCCAGCTCCAGCACAATGCATCGCATGTTTAGGAGTCATCTCTTGAGTGCTGACCCTAGATAAAAAAAAAAATCTGTAGAAAAATTATATGAAAAAGAGTTCTCGCAATCGACGCAGTATAATTTTATAAAAAAAAAAAAGTTGTCTGAAATCTACACAAATTTGTAGTAGAAAAAATTGCTTTGGTCTAAGGAATTTTCCAATACGAAAAGTTGCTTTATTCGATAACATTCTACACAAAAGAAGTTGCTCTAAAATAAGACGACTTTCCATATTAAAAGTTGCACTAATTTATAGAATTTTTCTTTAAAAAGAAAATGTCTCTCTTTGCCAAAATCGAAATCGAATACAGGACTCTAAAATTCATAAGAATTGATAGCTGGCCACAAGTTTTAAACAATTTAAAAGCTAGTTCATTTATTAAGGTGGCATCGCTGTTCATAAGAATAGTAATCAGCTGGTTTCTTTGACCTTAAATTGGAAAAACTCTGGCTAGAGAATTTTAAAGCAAGTTCTCATCATCTTCAAAATTTCTTTTTTCGCAAAATACGCCACAGTATGTTTCGAAAGAGCTTAATACCGGAGAATGACGTGAAATTTATCAATCTGGTCATTTTATCTTTAGCGCTATCTTCGTCGCTTCGAATGATGCGGCATCACTTTGTCATGGTAAATTCGATATAGAAAATTTGGACTCAATTGTATTCACTACAGCACACACACCTTGTCGGTTGGTAGGATTATAGTGGATGAACATTGGAGTAGGCGCTTTTAAAGACGCGACCACTGACTATGGAATTTCGGTGGTACATTTTAAAGTACTTGTCAATGTTGTTGCGTCGTATACTTCGCCAAGACGAAATCGTTATGTTTACCGGTGATTTTGTTATTTACCATTATTAACTGGCATTTTTTATTAAAGCGCATTCACACTGTACCTTCACAGTTGTTGTGTCCCAATTGGAAAGCTCTTTATGTATGGGAAAAGTGTCTAAAAAAATAAGAAATGGTCTTGTGATTTATTCGAAATAGTAGGAAGACAGTATATGATCCTTTCCTGGCTAAAAAGTGATGCAGCTCTTAAAGACAAAAAAAAACTTTGTTTTATTGCATGTCGTGAGACTGGTGAAAACAACTTTTCATAGCTTTGAAGTTATATTTGTACACACAAAACCTTCGTCGAAGATCGGTACAGAGAGCCGTCTGTTACCATCTTATTGCTCCTCTCAAGAATTGTGTTGCCAACGACTTGCGGTGTATTTAATGGCGTCAACTTTGTGCTTTAATCCTACTGATGTTCCTCACAGGTAGGCAGGTCGCTGGCCCACTTGGGTCCGATTCATGATGCTCCCCTTGTGATACTTGCGAAAAAGAAGGAAAGAGGGATAGAATAGACTAGAGTAGGGTAGGTCAGGAAAATACGCAACAATGCACGAGGATGCGACAGAGTGAAAACATTACGATTAAAAATTCTGGCTGCATTATTTTTAATGTGAATGTAATTCATAAGTACCGATATTTATGCAATAATTTTTTCAAGCCTCCCCTTACAGGCGACTTTTGAGGATCTTGCCGGGCTATCTACATACCCGAATTCCCCACAGTGATGACCTGGCATCACCGAGCATGGTTCGCTCCGGAAACATCCGAGTTGATATCAACGACTGTGAAAACTGCAGAACTCTATTAACTTTGAGCCGCGATCTCAGGCATGGTATACTCGTGCGTCTAAACTGGAGGACGGTAGATCAGGGGGACATCAACGGTCCCCGATTTGAATGCGTGTATACCCAACTGTCTTCCAGGCAGAAATTCTTGCCATCGGCACATGTGTGGGTGAGTACCTCCATAGGAACATGAGGAAGTCCTACATCTGTATACTATATGATAGTCAGGCGGTGCTTAGAGCCCTTTTCTCCCCCATGATAACCTCGAGAATGGTATGTGAGTGTCTGGACCTTATCAATGAGTTGGTGAACTATAACTCCCTTGCACTCGTAATGAAATGCCGCACTATCTTGCAAAATGAGACGCCTAATTTGCCCCTAGTTGGCCTAGAGCCATTCTGTGAACTAACAAAAGCCACAGAAGTAAAATTCCTAGGAACTGCGGAGAAAGGAAATTTGCTGCTTACTGGCATAATAATGCCGGCCAGCCTCAGGACAAACTCTTCCTGATTCCGACTATGTCGATCTCAAATAGGCTGCTTTTGCTGAATAGAGCGAATAGAATGAAGCCTTTTAACGCAGTACTGCACAGGCTATTGTGGCCTGAGGTACCAGTTTAAAAAGATTGGTGTCTCCGAGAGCAATGTCTGTTGATTTTGCGACTCTCCAGCACTCGGCAGATAGAGGATTCACGTTCTGGGTGAAAAATCGATGCCTTCGCCCAAGCTGTGAAATACCACACCCGAAATAGTGCTTGGATTCCTTGTTTTGTAGCCTTAAGATGGGGGTCTAATATGAGGGGCTTTGCACAGTAGATCTTCTTGGTCGCGGTGCTTGCTGGCCCAATAATAATAATAATAATAATAATAATAATAATAGCGACCCTTGGAACCTGTTTTAATCTCGTATATATATAACTATTCCTCTTGGTCTGCTTCAGTTCATTGTTATTCTTATATTGATATGTAAATGTAATTTTACATTTATATACCTCTGCTGCTGTACATGTAATTTTACATTTATAGACCTTTGCATGTGTTCTTGAACATGCTTACGTTTTTGCATTTGTGTGTGTGTGTGTGAGTGTGTTTGTGTGGGCTGCAGCAATTTGAAAGGTAACATCTCATTCGGTTTCTATGCAAATATGTGTAGATTGTATATAATTTTCTTTCCCAACTCTAATGTAGATGTAACATGATTTTTTTTTTACCTTTTTCATATGCATACGAGTATGTGTATGAATAAATATTAGACTGGTGTTGAAAAACGGGCCGTTTTTAGAGTGAAATATATTAAAAGTTTTTCAAGATTAAAATACGTTGCCGCATAAAAGAAAAAAAAACGTATGTTCTTTAGACGAGAAGATTTCTCCTTTCGTTGTTAAATAATACATAAGTTCTTATTTAATAAGATAATATAAATTGGGAGCTGGATTAATACTGACTTCTCTAATTTTGACTTCTCCTGATCTTAACTTTTCTTCTCGGTAACAAGAATATAAAATAAAATATAAAATAAAAATAAAATAAAAAATAAAATATAAAATAAAATATAAAATAAAAAGAATAAAGAATATAAAATAAAAATAAAATAAAGCAAAACAAAACAGATTCGAACATGATCATTCATGCATGCCGTAAGACGGGGTATTCATAAGTTAATTCTTCATTTAGTTAGTTCATTGTTTGTAAATAAATGAGTAATAAAGAAGATTTTTATGTCAGAGAAAATGTAGATGCGTATGCCTTTATAATACAGTATTCTTAAATGGGAATATATATCGCTGTTGCTAAGACAAGATCATGCATGCAATATTTTATTTCTTTTCCCTAGATACGCGTTAAGCGTAACGTAATGGTAAGCAATAAGTCATGAACAAATATATTCATGTGCATAGAAAACAAAAATTAGTTGCTGTGTCGTGTCAATGACACATATAATTATTGGTTAGGAATAACAATTGAAAGTAAATGAATTTCAAATTAATATTAAGGGCATTCACTAAAGCCAACATACTCACGTTTGTAATAGAAATTTTGTCAAGATTAAAGTTAATTTTTTTTCTATAAAATACTGTACGCATTAAGCAAAATATTATGTTCGATTATATAGAAGATTATTCCAAAGTGAAATTCAGGCCATTTCGGTGTGCGCTTGCATAAGTCTACATAGGGTAATCAGAAGTGCGCATATAACTATATTTTAGGACAGTCATGCCAGTAACTTCATACTCATTGGAATCGCTGAGTGCCTTGGTTATCTTCAGCGCTGAACAAGGCTGAGCTGGGTTATTCTGGGATCGTTTCGCAATGAATTGCTGCAATGAAATTGGTGAGAGCAGGATTTGCAGTGAACCTTATTGATCTATAACCAGCTTGTGAAATTGGCTGGACTGAAGTCAAGACGACACTGGACAGCTTTGATCACTCTCGTATATATCGAGCCTTGAACTGCGCCAGGCCAGACGATTAATAGAGCCCTTCTTCTAGGGAAAGGCAAACATTAGCGGGTATTGGGTTCTCTATCCGAATAGTACTACCTCAAATGTCTTCTGCATGAGACGGAGTATCGGCTCTGTCTGGAGGAGGACAAAACTACAGAGCAAATTTTGTTCAGCTATATTGCGTTGAGTAGAACCAGATTGCATGTGCTCAACCGGTTGCAATTTGCTACAGGGGAAATCACATCGGCACAGAGTGGCTGTGACGCCTTTTGATTTTTACCGAGCCTTAGGTAACAAAACGACACCTACGATGCTACTTTTGTCTGTGCAGCCCAACCAAACAACACAGTACAACTTTTTCCTCTAGAAAATGTTGTCTAGCCTAAAGTAATTTTTTTGGTGAGCAGACTGCAAGAAATTTTTGTTTGGAAAATGTTTCTTGTATTCCTAGAGAAACTTTTATAAAATAATGGAAATTTACAAAATATTGTCCAGACAAGTTGGGTTCTCCTTATGCCGACGATCTAGGCGAGAGTTGAGCTTGTGTCAGTGTAAATTTGTAATGGTGGCGTGTAATGGTGGTTTGTGTTCAAGTGTTTGCATAAATATGCGTTGCAGTATATTTGTTTGCATTTGTATAAAATAAACTGAAATTTTCCTTAGACTTTTACATATTTATTTTATAAGTTACACTTGAAAAAAAATAAAAAATAAAATAGAGAATCACATATGCAAATGTGTACTAGTGTGTGTATTCAATGGTAAATATGTATGTACTCGTATGTGAATAACAAAAAAAAAGGAGAAAAGTCTCAGGATTTTCTTGTGCATATATCATATTTATTGTTGTTGCAAGCAAGCAAGCAAGCATTTTATTTCTAATATTTTGCATTATTTAAACGTTGACATTTCAATAATCCCAACATATTTTGTATGGCAATCATATGCAATAAAATTCATTTTGTTTCTGGTTATTTTCTAATATCGTTTATTTTTCTTCTTCATCTGTGCAGTTCTTTAGAGCAGCAACAATGGGCGAATAAATTGTATAATAATGAAAATATATTTGCCATTAGAACTTTAATAATTTGAGCTGAAAGGAAGTGCATTGTATGCAATTTCTGTGTGTGTGTATGTTGCTGTATGTGTTTGTGGTTTATTTAAAAATACTTTGAAAAGGGATTTAATTCTGGCAAGTTTAAATAAATTAATAAAAAAGTTAAGTCGGAAAGCACGTTATAAAATAGAGATTTAAATTTGTAATTATTGAATTTAATATTCGTTAAATGATGGCATAAAAAACTGTTTTCAAAACAACGGGTCTAAAAAAGAAAATTGTGGGTTTTGGGAAGAAATAATTGTTCTCTTAAGTTCCTGGCATATTGAAGTCTTGTATTAAATTTTCAAATTCTTCAACAGCATTGCGCCACAAATCACAGGCAGGCTGCATTGTATATTTCTGGAACTATTAAAAATCCTTTAACGTGTTGAACAAAATAGTATTCCATTTATCAAAAAAAAAGTTAAAAGAGCATAACTTTCAACTCATGTATAGTTTTAATTGCTACAGATTGCCAGGAATATAAATCAAATTTTATAATATTTTCGTTCAAGCCACTGGCCGTACTCAGAAAGTGTCGTAAAAATTCTTGCTGTTGTAGTGTTGTATTGTTTGCACACATTAATTTAGTAATGGCTTGATTGTGTATTGAAACCGAACTGTTCTTTAATTGCCAGATGCTAGAAATGTTAATGCAGGTAATGCAGATTCAAACTGCATTAACTTCAGTTGCCCCTAAATTCCCATGCTTTTTAGGCGTTTTTCTGGCAAGTCAGAAATTTTTTTTGACATCAATGCAATCACACACCCATATCAGAGAAATAACAAATTGCCATCAATTTAATAGTACAATGTCGTCAATATAATATCACTGATAGAAAAACATTTATATCGCTGATATAATTTGACATCAATTCAGAGACACGGCAACATTACGGAAATGACAAGTTGGCATCAATTTAATGACAATATGTTGTTGGGAGAAGCATATTTATAACGCTGATGTAATTTAACATCAATGTTATGTAATGTGTCTTCGTTTTTGACCCCGTGTCAAAAAACTTTTTTCTGATTTGACCTGGGTCTTTGCGGTTGCAGAGCCAACACGCCTGACGGCTCGCCATCAGCATCCATTTTGCCAGAAGCATAAGTAGCATAAGTTCATAGTTGTAAAGAATAAACCTTCTATGCAAATAATTCTATAAGGTCTTGAAAATAATTCAAAGTTCGATCTTACAGAGGTTTTTGCTATTAAACAACAACCTCTACAACACCAAGTCCAAATGGTCGGGTATCAGCAGTTCCATAAGGATTCCACTGATAGATAATAATGATAAGACTTCGGAAGCGAATCAAGTAAAGCGAAATGAAAAACAAGAAAACTTCCTACAATGTGTAAATCGAAAGAAATTTTAGACAAATGCTTGGCTTTTAGTAAAGAGACTGCGGTATTGTAACGGCCAAGCAAACCGAAGAGGAGCTCATAAAATAAGTCTAACAACCCAATAAAGCTATGCGATATATTTGATTATATAAGTAAGGCAATTGATTGGAAAAATAACCCAGAATCAGTGATATAACGTATTAAATAACATTAAATTAATAAATAATAATAAATAAATAATAAAACATACTCGCTGCACTGATACCACACAGAAAAAATTATGAGTGGTTATTTTTCAATTAAAGCTGTTGTTTGATATAATATTGAAATTCCATTAAGCTGTTAATTAATTCAATTATTTTTTAATTGAAAAAAAAAATTAATTACTTATGCATTTAATTATTTTTGTCCAATAATTCAATTACAGCATTGTTTAATTCAATCATTACATTAATTAATTTCTGTTCAATTTCTATTAACTTCGAAATGATTGATTCAATTAATATAATAGTAATCTGTTAAACAATGAAATGATTGATTCAATTAAATAGATTGTTGAATTTTTTATATTTTTTAATTATATTTATTTTTGAGCGATGGTCTTTTTTTTATTTCCTGACGATGCCTACCTATTTGGTAGCGAAATATTGAGAAATAAATAATAATTAAAAAAAAAAAAAAAAAAAACTTCCTGAAGATGTTAACCGAAGGTTAACGAAATATCGAAAATAAATATAAAAATAATAAATAAAAAAAAATGGTTAAAATAATAAAAAAGGTTAAAAAAAGTATTAAGAAAAATAATTAAAAAACTTTTCATAAAAAAGACCATCGCTCAAAAATAAATATAATTAAAAAATTTTAATAAAGGTCAAATATAAATAGAAGTGATATTTTTATATTTTTTTAATTATATATTTAATCAATATTAAAAATGTAGTTGATTGGAAAAAAAAACTTGGTTTTGTCAATTATTACAATTATGATAATTGGTATAATCATTTCGGTGAGAGGTGCAAAATTGAACAATTTTTTAATTGATTCAATTATTTTGGTAATTAAAACCAGTTTCTAATATTTCCTGTGCAGAGATAAGGAGGTTCTATATGACTGTTATATAGATATAGAATACAACGTACGTTTCACAAATTCTTCTATACTCGAGCTAATGTCCGCGGAATTGCTACACCCGTAAATCATAAAATGATTTCCTTTGCGGTAAACATTTGATAGGAAGAGTACAATTATCCTCCAGGTGAAAGGGCATCGTCTTCCATTGGATACTACCTACTCCTTGTGCTTTCATTACAGAGCTTGGAGTCGATATGAGTTCTATGGATAAAGCATTTAAGGTGTGTCAAAAAATTCTGCCAAACCCGGGCTAGAGTCCGCTAGGCCGCCATGCCCGTATTAATCACAGCATAGCTTTTGACTTCCCTTAGGGCACGTCCTTTTAAACACGATCAATTTATTATTATTATTATTAATATTATTATTATTATTAACAAAATAATTACAAATTATATGTTAATATTTAACGAGCAATGACATCGTAGGCCTACAGCTCGATAATAGTGTAATAAGATAATAATAAACTAGGGTAAAATATTGAAATCGGATAGTACATTCATTTGGGTATATATTGATATAGATTTAGTTAAATAAAATACATAATGATACCATCAAATTTTTCCATATAGGCCTATTTTCCTGAGATATTGTTAGATTAGCGATATATTATTTGGAGATGGATTCGACAGGTAGGATTTTGGGCAGGAATTGTGGAAAACTTGATTGCGTATTCTATTGAATTTCGGACACTCCACAAGGAAGTGAAGTGGGTTACAGTCACAGTAAGATGGTGTGTCAATATTAATCAAGTGTCCGTGGGAAATTCTGGTATAGCCCAGTCTAAGGCGAGTAAACTTCACCAATTTAATTTATTGCGAGTGAAAGTAAATGTTTTGTTTTCGCTTCTCAATCACTAACAGTCGAACGAATGAGGCGGTTCAGTCATACGGCACAGGGGTATATTCTCTATTATCGATACAACAGAACAATAACTTATTAATTTTGGCAATATTTTTACACCGTTGTAATAGATTATTACGACATGATAGCGTGCGCCTTGTGAGTCCTCCATATGTGAGTCCTCTTATGTGAGTTAAGACATTTATTTGTTTAAAACAGTTTATTAAACAAAACAAAAAAAAAATTAAGAAAGCAGGAATTATTTCTATTTTTTTATAAGCCACATCAAAGAAAATCTTTTGCTATAAAACTGCTACAAAAACTCTTCTCTCTTTGTAAAAATGAAATATCTCAGCCATAGTTAAGGATTTTCATTAATGTTGAAAAGATGTAACACTGCAACCAACAAAAAAAAAAAAAAAAAAAAAAAAAACAAAGCATTCACACACCACACACCGAGCGTAACTCCCACTCCCAGAAGTCTTTAGTGAGTGCAACAGCACCACTATGGCATTGTTCAAAAAAAAAAAAAGAAGAAAAATACTTTAAATTAAATTAAAATTGCATTCAACAAAATATAAAAAAAAAACAAAAAATAAAGAAAATCTACCACTGCAATAGTCAAGATAGTATGAAAAAGAATATAAATAAATGAAAGAAAATAATAAAAATGAAAAAAGGAAAGAAAATCGAGCCAACAAACACATAGAAGAAACCGGAATAAAAATAAAAAAAAACTCTTAACCACAATTTAAAAAAAATACTACACACACACACACACACACACAAACAGCTAAACCAATATAACTTTTTCATTCTTTACTCTTCCTTTGGCAACATGATTATAATACTCCACAGAGAGACTGCAGGCATTTTCTTTATTGTGCTCAAAAGCTTAAGGATATCGCACTTTAACTAACGATTGTTAAGAATAAGAAATCTAATTGTGAGTATGTGTGTGTGCGTGTGCGTGTGAATTTATTTAATGGCCTTAAAACCTTGCAAATTTAAAATAATGCGAAAACAACACTGTTGCCGCCACTCACTCGCACACTTATAACAAACGATTTCGTTGAAAATTCTTACAGCCGAGATAATAAACATTTTTGGGATTTATAGAAGAAGGTACATATATTGATTGAATGGAATTTGTATGGAAATTTGTCTAAAAAACGTTTTATAAATAAAAAAAAATTTTTATGAATACGGCAGTTAATATACGTGAATGTACAAAAAACGATTAAATAAAATTACAAACAGAGAAAATATTTTCAATTAAGCTACGGTCACATTAGGCAAATATTTGCCAAAAAAAAAAACGTAACCACTATTTCCGGCAACTAATTAGATAACATTTCATGGGATATAAAAGTCAAAATGGATTGAGGTAATAATTTATTGAGAACTGAAGGTGTTCTATTTAAGATAAACACCAGTTTCGAATCAAAAGTATTTTTAAGTAATAAAAAAAATTTTATAGAATTTAGCGGTTACGT
This sequence comes from Dexiosoma caninum, assembly GCA_963924685.1. Taxonomy (NCBI): domain Eukaryota; kingdom Metazoa; phylum Arthropoda; class Insecta; order Diptera; family Tachinidae; genus Dexiosoma; species Dexiosoma caninum. Next base: position 80,472,990 of record OZ004729.1, on the reverse strand, counting down.
TTTTTTGGGCAATTATTTGCCTAATGTGACCGTAGCTTTAGTCAATCGCTGATGTTATGCCATCATTGAGCTTTAAACACGAATAAACTAAATTTGAACAAGTTAAATTTTTCGCCTCAAGACGAAGAAAAAAAGAGTTAATTTCTACTAAAAAGTATCTGTTTTGAAAATTCCCCTTTTTTGAAAACGTACCTTTCAAAAAAAAAAATAGCTTTGTAGGAAATGTACCTGTACAAAAAAACTATCTCTTTGGAAAAAGTTATTCTCTAGGAATATTATTTTTTTTAGAAAATGTAACTTTTTAGAAAATTTATATTTGCGAGACAAAGTTCTTTTTTATGAAAATTAAGTTTAAAAGAAATACCTCTCTAGAGGCTCTGTGAGGCTCCACAAAAAGTACTTTTCCAGTGAAAATGGCTTTTAGGGGAATAGTAACTTAAAAAGGTACCTTTCGCAGAAAATACTTTTATAGAAAGCAGATTTAATAAAAATACCACTTTGAAAGGTACCATTTAATGTATGTTCTCCCTAAAAAAGGATATAATTTCTGATTTAGTTAATTATAAAATTATCTATACGAATAATATTTTCTTTCTTATACAACTTATTATTTGAAATATATTTTAAATATCCAATTTGAGGGTTTCTATATAACGATGGGCAAGCTTTTATGCATTTTCTTTTCAAAACTCTTTATTTTTCCTTGTTTGAGGGTGATACATAGGACATGCGTATGTTAAAATTGGCCTTATTAATGATTGATACACTTAAATATTTGACCAAGTCTTTGTTTAAAATTGTGCAATTATGCAAAGAAGATTTTATTTCGAACTGCTTCCAATTCTTCCTTATGCGCTCTAAAAAGAATTGTTTCACATTTCTGAGTATTAATTTTCATGTTCTAATCTCACTCTAATGTGTTTACTACCCAGCATTGATGGATATATCGGTCATTGCTGACTAGTCAGATATATCAATCTAAGTTGACGGATATTCGTGTTGAAATTAAAAATAATTTATTTCAATTATTTATATTAATTTTAATTATATTATTAATTTACCTTTTTTATTATATTTTTTGAAATATATTTATTAAGCTTGAGGTTTTTTTTTTATTATTTTTTTAAGAAATTATAAAATCCTATTATTCCTGATGATGTTAACAAGTTGTTAACGAAATATCGAATAATAAAACAAAATAAAAGAAAAAAAGATCTCAAGCTTAATAAATATATTTAAAAAAATACATATATTAATTTTATTTCAATATTCTTATATGTTAATTTTGCAATTTAAAAAGAAATGCAATATAATATAAAATAGTAATGTCCATCAGAATCTTGGAGTGGGCCATCATCTGTGAACTAAAACATTCAGATACTCGCAGTGGCCTCGATCGCCTCCAAGTTGCAAGTTGCGGTTGTTAAAATTCAATAGTAGGCCCAACGTAGTCTACGCAGCTGGTGTCCGAAAGTAATTTTATTTTTTGAAGTTCAAATTCCAATTTATTTATACCCATTATTTTTTTTTTTAATTACAAATAGGGTCTCAGCGCCATTATGGCATTCTTGAGACATTCTGGCAAGAGTTTCACAACTTTCACCTGGTATAGAAATAATTTGTTGCTTTAGCTCTTCCAAGGAGCTAATAAAATAATGATTAAATATTTCTGCTTTCATATAGTCCTGACGTATCACATTCCCCTGATTATCTTTCAACCTTACATCAGATTTGTTATACCTGCCAAGTGTTCGATGTAAAAATTGCCAGCATTTCTACGGAAATTATCTCTAAATTATCCTGATAATAATATCTCAATGCCTCTCTTGTAGCTACCTTAATTACTTTACTGATTCTTTTTATTCGATCGTCTAAATGTGAACTAGATTTTCTTTTCCGGGCTCTAAGAAAGTTGCTTTTCAATTTTATCAAAGATCTTCGATTTCCATTTATCCAAGGTGCCACCTCAGCATTCAAAAACTTCCTACATTTTATAACTGTTAGAGAATTTATAAGATTATTTTACAGATAAAATGGAATTATTGATGTATCATCTACAGAGTTGCCAGATTTCTGTTTGTTTGTTTTTCTTTATTCTACGAGTAATAAAAAGTAATTTTAACATTATTGTGACAAATTAACTATGAACTTAAACACAACGAAATAATCATTCATTCATTTGTAAAGAAATCATTAATTCTATAGATTTTCAATATATATATTTATATTATATTTTCAAGCTGTCTTTTTATTAAAAGGTAAATGTGTTCGCAGAAGTAAATTTTTCTGAAAAGTTATTTTTGTTTCTGAGAGCAGAGTGCAGTTTTTATGAAGAAGCAGATTTATTCTGAAAAACTTAGCGCCATTCTTAAAAGCATTTTTCTTCTCCATTAAAAGTAGCTTTTTATAAAATGCAGCCATTGCGGCTCTAAACTTTCCTAAACAATTTTTTTTTTTGAATAATAGTCACCTGTTTATAAAAGGCACACAAATAAATTTCAATGCTTCAGCTTCAGTCCCATTAATGAGTCGAGAATAACACTACACCATTACACAAATTCAAACATTTTTAAGGCTCTGCGCACAAAAACCAACATGATTAAAGTTTTCTTTTCAAAGTCCAAATGTGTATCTGTTAATATCTGTTAAGGTGCTAGTCTATGTAACGAAGTAAAAAAAAACAAATCCCATGACAACAGAAACATTAAAAGAAGTACAAGAAATATTAATGGCTTGTTAAAAAATTTAATTAGAATTTTATTATCGTTTTGTTGTTGCTGTAATAAATTGTTAAAATGGAAATTATTAGTGTTATTGTTGGTTATGCTCATGCTGCTGTTACTGCTGCTGTTGCTGATGGCTGTTAATAACCAAAGTCGTCTTACCAACAGTTGCCTCAAGTATTAGTTTCCGTATCAGAATGTGTGAATGGATGGACCATGTAGATATTGTATTATTGTTGGGCAAATCCATATGAACATACTCATACACACACACATGCATATCATGCGCTCATTTCGGTGTCTGTCTTCTGTTGGATTTTGCCAAAACAATAACGACAACAAACAGAAGGAGATGAAAAAAAAAAAATAAAATAAATATGATAACTAAGCAAACACTCACATTTTAATGTGCATGTCATTATTGTTATTATTATTTTTGTTGTTGTTACTGTTGTCTGTGGTTGGATGATTGTTGGTTGGTTGGTTGGTTGGCTGCTGGGTTGCTTGCTCTGTCAGTTGCTTTGTTTTCGTCATTAAATGTTGTGTTGTTTGCTTTTTTGTCTTTATTTAACTTTTTTCCTTTTGCGTAATTTTATTGTTTGTTGAGTTGCTGTTTGCATTCTGCAAATATTTTCATGTTGTTGCTGTTGCCTCGTTGTTCTTGCTATTGTTGTTTTTATTGTTGTTGTGGTTGTAAAGCCAACAAATTAATGCAGACATGTCGCATATTATGCATAATTAACTGCTTATATATGTATGTACAATATGCATTTACATATGCCTACAAACACATTTACAAATATGTTGTATATAAGCAAGTGTTGTGTATGTTTGTGTGTGTGTGTGCACATCCTTGTACGAGTATGAATAACTAAACATTATCGCATAAAAATATATGACCAACACTGTTGATGTTGGTGGTATCTTTGTTTAACAAACTGAATATTCCGAATTGTGTTTTTTATTAACGAGGGTGGTGGCAACATTATCGATATGTTCACACGATTGTCAAATTGTACAATATTGTAGGATACGGCAATATAGCAGCAATGCTGCTTCGAAGGTTGATATCAAGACTGCTCTTCCTCGCAGCAGGTGCCAGAAAGTTCCATTTTGTGCATATGTTTATTGCGGATATGTCTTCTAATGCTCCTTCCATTTAATCGAATATCAATATCAGGCCTTCTATTATCAAAGTTGAGGAACCTCTTTGGTAACCGAATAACCGATTTCACCGGTTTCAAAAAACAAAAAAATTCTAATTGGAAAAATTGATATTAATGGCTGAATATTTTTTTCACCTTCTTCACTATAGAAAAGTTTTTTTTGTTTGTTGTTATTGAATTGAGTTATTTGTTGTTATTGTTGTTATTTTGTAGACTTTTAGGCGAATATTTCCATTATCCTGCTTACATAAGCGTGCAAATCTACATTTGTCTAAAATCTCAATAATCAATGTTCTACACAAATTCGCTATTTTATTAATTCTCATTTTTGGCAAAAAAATTTTTTTTAAAATAAGAAATTACCCGCCAAAACTTCAGTCCTACTGGTAGATGATACGCAGTTTTGAAGCGCGTCTGAGTGTGCGCAAAAAGAAGGCAGAGCGGTGTCTCAATTTATTGTTCAGTTTGTTGATTGTAGCGCATTTTTGATTTCACAGAGTATTTTTGATGCTTTGAAAAAAGCGTTCTTTTATTTTATTTATTTCCCAAGTGCTACATCGCCAAAAAAAATAGTTCCTTTTCGAAGCAGGAGAAAGAACAAACCAAAATCCTACGCCTACAAACCTTCTTCGATTCAAGCACTGGTATTTGCTGGTTACGAAAGAAAATTCACCAAAAAATGTTTTTCTTTTTAAAATTTCTGTAGTTTTTGAACCACCCTCTTAATTGTTGTTTAGGTTTTCCGTGCAACAACTGCCATAAAATTGATAGACAGTCGAGCTTGTAAAGCCCGTGAGTACTTATTTGTGCCATTTAAATTTCTATGGCAGTATGCTAGACTGTCGTAATATTTTCTTTTTTTATTATTATTTATTAATTTTTCTTATGATACATTCTACACATCGCATTAATTCCGGATGCTTTGAATGGCAGCCAAAACAAAAAGAAATGTGTAAAGTTAGTTATCGTAACGATAATGAGGATACAGGAAAATAAAAATGAAAAAAAAAAAAAATATATAAAAATTAAGTGATTAAGAATTTGGTGTCGTAAAATGGGGGAAGCGTTTAAATATCCACAAGACAAATTCAATAATGACTGAAGTAGCGTCTGGTAGCTCGATATTGCATGGCAACCCTCAGTTAACACTTACCAGTTTCCTATACGCAATAATATACTTGGCAATTCTCAATTGCAAATTTATAATTTTCACAAAATTCTGGTTTCCGGTTGACAACGAAACTGTTGCTCGTTTGCAACCACGCTTGAGCCATATATCGGTGAATCACATTAAACAAGTAAAATTGCTTATTTTACTGCAGCGAAAATAATTTTCATTTGCTGCATATGAACCGATTTGAAATATATAAACGGATTTAGTTAGAAGAATAAAATCATAAATATTTGTGAATTTGAAATCGCTCATTTAGGCGTGCAGAGGCGTTCATCATAAAGAGCGCATGTATTTGTGGTTGATCTGGTAGCGAATGGCACTACGCACTACGAGAGAAAACTTGTTCTTTAGCCGAATAGCACGTATGTGGAATAGACTACCCGCGGAGATCTTTCTGTCAATTTTGACGTGGCTGACTAACACCATGTACCCAAGATGTAACATGGGAAGATTCAAATCAAATGTCCAAGAACACTACTTCCTCTATCCTCCTTCCCATAAATTAATTTGCATTGCATGTGCAGGGGTCATCCCCTGAGTACGGGTCCAAGAAAAAATAATAATAATGACTTAAAAAGAAGTATAAAAAAGTATATAAATATATAAATGTATTTAAAAAATCTTTAATAAAAAAAAAAAAGATATTCATCTAAAACGAGATTCTTCGTCTTTAGACTATGTTATCTAAACCGCCACAATCGTGCGTATTCCCATTGGTGTAGCTATTTCATGGTATCACCATTGTGTAAAAAAACTTACGCATCTTGCACACTGGCGTAAAAATTGTCCAATGCAATTAAATCATTGTGCGCATGTGATACGAGCTTAGTAACAAATTTTTCTTTTGTCTTTACGACATCACAAATAGCAACCAAAACATGGCCCGTACAGGTATACACAGGAAAAACAGGAAGTGTAAGCCAGATAAAGATCAGGGACGCCGCGTCGTCTTGGACATAACCAAGGATTTGAAAGGCGATGTTATTTGCGACAATTTTTTCACTTCGCATGAATTCGGTATCGAGTTGAAAATATGACAATGGTTGATACTGTAGGGAAAAACAAAACTTTTTTGCCAGAAAAAATTTTTGCAACTAAAAGATAAACCAGAGAATTTCTTCTGCGATAAGGAGAACAAAACAAACATTGTGGAATATGTTCAAAATCGAACATTTTCCAACACACTGGAAAGGCAAACTGACAGCCAAAAAATTTTAAAACTGTAGTTTATATTTTTATTTCGTCTAAATAAATATTTATTTAATTTGTCAATGAAGTTTTGTTTTTATAAAATTTTTTCATTTTCTTTACTTTCAGGTGAGTTCTACTAAAATATTGTACTAAAACGCAGGTAATTTAATAAAAAAGAAAGAACAAATCACGAGAATATCTTTATAAAAAATTCGTACATCTAATATTTCGAAAATAATAATTCGAAAAAGTAATTTCTAACTCACTTTTATATTTATAAATTTTATTGTGAGAAATTTTATTAAACAAAGTATTAAATGTTTTTTATTTTTAACATATTCGTGAGTGCAAGAAAACTTCCCCAAAAAATGTGAATAAAAGTTATAGCTGGTTACTAGTTTTGTGGCTGGGTACTACAGTCTATGATATGGGACGGGGCTTTCCAATTGATTATTGTTTGAGGGTCTTACCGGGATATCTACACTTCAATTCTCCACAGTGATGACATGGCATCATCAAGATTGGTTCTCTTCAGAGACTTTCAGGTTGATATCACCGACCGTGAGAACTGCAGGACCAATTCTATCAACTTTGAGCCGGGATCTCTGCTACCGTATATCAATAGGTGTCCAAGCTGGAGGATGGTAGAACATTGATGGAAATCAACGGTCACCGATTCCGGAAATCGATTCCAATGTGTGTTTGTCTTCCACGCAGAAATTCTTGCTGTAGGAAAGTTTGTGGGGGGTTTCTCCGTAGGAACATCTTCATGATCAGAAACATATTTTTTTCCACCAGCAACAGACTGGATTGTACCTGCTTCTTGCACTGGACCAACATCATATTCCTTAAATCCACATATTTTAGAGGCCAGACCTTTTTCGACCAGGGCCAGTGTTTTGTGGCGCTGATTCTGGGAACGGACTCAAATACCTGTCCTCGATACAACCCTCTCTTTCTCTCTCTCGCTCTCGGCATTCTTAATTGGCCACATGATACATATAATTAATATTTAATACAGTCTTTTTTTTATTTAAACAATCTTACGTCTGCGCTGCTGACCTCCTTTCTCGTACTATAAGTCATTCCAACTTTTTTTTCTCTCTTTTCTTATAGCCACTTTTTAATTTGCAAATAATTTCAATAAATTTTCTATAATGTTGCACATAATAATTCATAAATTTTAATCAATTTTCCAATCTACTCCTTTATGATTTTCCAAAGAACCATAACAGAATGGAAAGAACGCTGAGCCAAACAATAAAATGTAGGAAAGACAAAAACAGAAAAAAAAAAATAAATAAATTATATGAAAATTGCAACACTTTTCTAAATAATTTTGCTCGACATAAGAAAACGTTAGAGAGCAAAAGAAAAACGAAACGGAAAATATTATTCATTATTATTCATTGCCACAAACAAGGCAGCAGCAAAAAAAAATGTCAACGACAGCACTCTGCAACTTTAGTAGGTACAAAAATATACTCACACTCGGCCGCAAATAACGCATTTGCAAGAATTCCTTGGGAGGAGAACTTAAATGCTTTTTGTTTTCGAATAGTTGTTACAAGCACCGGGACCCAAAGCAGGCAGTAAATATTTCTATATTACTTTTCATAACGCAAAATGCTGCAAATGAAGTAGAAAAGACATTTTACGACTACATTGCATTCGAAAAGAAAAACAACGAAAAAAAAAACCAAAATGAAAATGAAAATGAAAATGAGAACTGAATGAATGAAGAAGTAGGTTCACAAATGAAAATTGCGAAGAAAACAAGACCAACATAACACCAACGTAATAATCATAATGCGAACATAAATTAATGTGAAAGTTTGTTGTTTGCTATCCTACTCAGCTTACCCTCTCAGATAGGCCAAGTTAACGAGCTACAACTAACATCGAATGCAAAAACAACATTAAACTATTTCCTCAAAAAAAGAAGAAGAAGAAGAAATTCTAAGGCTTCTGCCGCCAACTCAACCAATAACGTTGCAATAGTTGTTTGTTTGTAGTTTTTATATTTGAAGTTTTTGCTTTTAGTGGCTTTGAATTATAGAATGTGCAAAGTTTTGACATTTAGATTTGATGGTCGGGTAAATGCTTGGAATCGTTAAGGCTGCCGTGGCGTAATGACAAGGTAAGAGTGAAGTTGCTTCTTCAGCTTATTTATCAACGATGAATGAATGCGTCTTTGATGAAGATACTGAGAGGCTGTAGTGGTAGTGGAAATTACAGCACAACTCCTCATTAACAGGAACTTTATTAAACAATTGCTGAAAATTGTACTCCAAACCAGTAGTGCAAGTCAAAAAGTGACTTATGTGTCTTCAGTTCGCAGCAAAATACCGTTTGACACATCTCGTAGCCGTGAATGTTCTGTTAACGGCTCCGTGAGCTGGATTATACTGTTTCTTAAAAGTAGGGAAATGCTTATTCGTTTGGACAATAAAAAAGTTACCATTTTAATCTGGGAACACGGATTGATTTAAGTACGAATATATTCATCTTTATTTTGACAGTGCGAGTATCAACACATCGAGAAGAAAGCGACGTATTGGCTTCGTCGGTAAAACAGCGCAGTGCAGTGGTGCCAAAGAAACCTGACTTTTGACAAACCAGCACGAACTGAGCATATCTCGGCTGAAAAAAAATTGCGTTACAGCGCGGTCCTAAGATGTTTGGTTTTTTTTTTTAATTCTTGGTTTTCCTTGTAATTCTTGCTTGTAATTTTGGATGTTTTTTGGCAGACTTAGGGTCTCTTTCACCAAACATATTTAAACACAATATTAAACACAATGAAACACAAGAAAGTATGGTAACGCTCTGATATTTAATATGATAGCGTCACCTTACAGCTTTTTAAAAAGCTGTTTAAAAGCTGTTTTAAAGCTGTTTCATGCTGTTTCATGCTGTTGCAAAATCAATATTTAAATGCAGAGTGCTGGCTATTTAAACAGTATTTAAATATTCAATGAGTATATCTAGATGAAAATGAAAATCGATATTTAAATATGAATTGATATTTAAATAGAATTGGTGAAATAGGCTCTTAATGGGAGAGCTGATGAAGTGATAGAATTTGGCGTTAAGTCCTGCAGTTGTGTATTTTTATAATTTGTAATGTGCCATAGGTCGCATAAGGAATCCCATTTATTATTTCACATCTCCGACTTCTTTTTTTTGCTTAAGATTTGAACCCACGACCTTAGGTCTGTAGCCTCTTCAGCCAACTATACATTGAACAGCAGCCTCAAACGTTTTCTGTCGCACGTCGAATTCATAAATTGATAAATTCCATTAAAGTTTAATGACATAGAAACTTAATTGAAACTTTTTAATGGAATTCCTCTAACAACTGGCTTTACTGCTGGTTTGAAGAGCTGCTAATAACAAAAAAAAAAAAAACAATAACAAAATACGAACAAAATAAAATAATAAAAAAAACATCCAAAAAGCAAATAAATAACTGACATTAAAACTGAATTAAATAAATTCTGTTTGCGAGATAAAAAGTGAAAATATTAGAAGAAAACTTCAAGTCAGTGGTCGTTTAATGGAGTATGGAGTTGTAGTACAACTTTTATTATTTTTATAATAAACTTTTATGAGCGAACAAGAATAAATTGCAGGTTTGAAAATCACAAAAAAAAAAAACAAACGAGAATATATTTGAAAAGCACAAATTCTTCATACATATATTTTATTTTATATAAATTTATTTTTTACAAATTTTTATAAGTTCGGAAGTTGTATTAAAATATCTTCGATGGCCACTTAAACTGTTAAATTTCTGTTGTCGAGCAAAGTTTCCAACTTGAGATTTAACGATTTACGAGAACGATAATTTTAACATGTTGTATCACTGCTTTGCAGAACTTAATATTGCATATCTTAAGGCGCCACGTTTTCAACTTTTAACTAAATAAAGTGGAAAGCTGAACTATCTAAGCTTATTTCGTTCGCCGATAGATAGAGGAGTTTTTCCAGGGGATGGCTCAGGGAGAGGTGGGGTTGGTTTTCTAACTGCGCTATAACAAAAGCACACTTCTACACTGATGGGTGTAGAACTCGGCAACTTTTAAGCTTTTTCCGATCATCCCTTAGTAGAATTACAGCCGTTTGAATGGGCCATTAGGTTATTGGGACGCATGGTGAGAAGATGAGCTTTGCGTTCTATGCCCGTTATAGGAGCTGTGGGGAAGATTGCTGTGCACTTCCTCTAAATGCCCGGGTCGAGCGTAGGAGGCTTCGCGACAGCTTTGCTGGACAACTTTGTGCTGTGTTCTAATTTGTGCCTGATAGATTTATTTGGGTACCTGAACGGCAAAGGGTCATCTCTTATGTTCTCTGGTTTCCAAGGGTGTAAGGTGAAAAAACGGTCCATACGGTGCTACTCGTTCGGATCAATTTCAACGTTTCAAGTTTCAATGAAATGAAATTAAGAAACTTGAAATTACCTACATGGTCCATTTTTGTGTGTATTTCCGTTTGGAAATGTCAAGATATTATTAGATCTGTAGCGCAATTCTAATAACGCTTCAAGATAATGTTCTGGTGCCGTGTAAAAGCAAAAAGTTATTTTGGAATCCAGTTAGTTAGATCAATTCCACATTTTTAACCGAAAAATTTAACAATCCCAGAAACTTTGGAGTTTTTCCAAAATCATTTTGAGCCATCAATCGGTTTTTTTTCGTGTGAGGTAGTGTTAAAAATGCCTTCGCCCTTACAGAGATCGTCGTCATCTGCGTCGAGTGGTGTTGACGCTAAAACATTCCTTCCTCTGGATAGATTTTTTCTTGGGACCGCTCTCCGCATTACTTCCGTAACGGCCGGATCTACGTCCCAATCAAGACAGTTTGATAAATTTTTTTTAGATTTTAATTTTTGTGATTTTGCAGAAAAGCTGAACTTTGCGAGAAGATGTCAGTATCATTTTTTTTATTAGATGTCTTTTTAAACAACTCGTAGTTTGCTAAGCTCATAATAAAACCTTATCTGCAGAAACACCAAGCTGTCTAGGCGGAATCAGAACCGCAACCTCCATATTGATAGACTAATGCTCAGGCAGTACGCTACCGAGGAACGGTAAATATTGTCCGCTGTGTATCATCGCTACAAACACTTTTTAGTGAAACCGCTTTGCAAGTTATTATTGCATTTACAATTTATTAACTGAACGCAGGCAATTTATAAAAAAGCACGTGTATATGCTACAGAAGCACATGCTCCTTCACGTATGCCAAAAAAAATTTCTTCCGTATTAAAAAATCTTAAAACATTGACAGCTGCAAAAAAAAATTAAATAAAATCGATGCTAAGTCTGCGATGTTCAGAGTAGTATTTCTAAATAGTTTATGAAAAGTCGTTAAAACGAATTTAATATGAAAATTTATTTCACAAAAAGCCAGCAATAAAATTTTATGACATGTTATTAAGGCTTGAAGAAACTTACACTTGTGAAAATACGAGATTGTATTTCTGGCATGTTTTATTAAAGAACATCTTATTAATTTTTTTACTGTGGAAATAGATTAGCTTATTTTACAACAGCAACTTTTTTCTAATCATTATTTTTTATAAAAGAAAATTTCCATCGGTTGCCTGGATGTATGCCATGAATATATAATTAATTATTGGTCACAGTTGCCACTACACATGTTGCTTGGCTCCGTTATAACTCTTTCAATTCACGCTCAATTTAGCCATAAAACTACTTGAAAATTGCTTCATGCCTTATTTGTAAATTGATTTAGTACTGCTTTTCAACACATAAAAATTCTCTAAGATATTGTTGTCTATACGTATTTTAATCGTATAATTTGACAATGAATGTAAAGGAAAATTTCTAGTACGGAACTATAAATAAATTTTGCAGCTAATGAACAAATGAACTCGTATAAAAGTTATAAATATTCTATCTGGCTTATGTATTGATTTCTTTGCTTTTTAATTATGCTTCAATTATTCTGAAAACAAACACTGACAAGGTTCAATTACTTCAAATATTTTAGCGAAAACTCTTAGTAGAAATTAGACTTTCATAAATAATATTGTTTGCATGGGTATTTATGAAAGAACTTATTATCAGGACAATAACAAAACTCTTCGTAGATACTTTATGTGTTTCTGTAGAAAAATTAAACAACAACATCCCCATATTTCACTTCCCCCCAAAAAAAAAGGAAAAACTAGAAATTTATTAAATTCATTGCTGAAGAAAATATATACAATATATATCAATAGCATATTGTTCAGTGTTATAATGCATACTGCCGCCTACAACTATGCTACAAAATTACAACTAACATTTTAGCACAAGCTCACATTCCTCTACTTACGCACATATTTCAACTACTGGCAGATAAGGGTAGAACTATTAAATATACAAAACTATAAAAACATATTTGCAAAACTTGACTGTAAGTGGAGGTAGGAGGAGGCCGTTAAATATGCTATTTAAAGCTGGAGATAAAAAAAAAAGCTAAAAGGAACTTAACAGTCCACAGATTTACATGAACTGCCTGCCGAACTGTCGAATTTATAGAAAAGAAAAAAAAAATGTTTAAGCAACATATGGCCATGAATATTACTAAGCTACTTTTATTGTACCTTAAATGTGTTATCTCTAACGAAATTAGCCGACCTGATGACTCGGTTTTAATTTTGTTTTAGATTTTGAATATTTTAAATAATATAAGTCACTTTTCCGTAGAATTTGCTGGTTCTAAATATTATTTCTAATTGCTACGCGTTTGAAATAACGACAAATTTAAACATAATCCTGCTTATTCATTAACGATTGTTACAGTTAAAGTATACTTTAAAACCGGTTCTCCCATACAAAATTCTTACTTCAAGCGAAGATTAATTTTAAGAATTATTGTTGCAGTATTAAGAATTAGAAATTAGAAAATTAGAATTAGAGCCAAAACGCAAGTGTATTATTAAAATTATTAAAAATTTTCATCCGACAATATTTTTCACTTTTTTCAATTTCTTCGATTTCTGTATGAAGGCATTCGTCGATGCGAAGAGAAGCTGCATAACTGGCGAGAGGCATAAAGCAATTTTAATATGGAAAATAAAATGTAGTACTACGAAATCCCTTCTTTGTATATGGTTGAATGTTTTGCTTCAAAGTAGTCGTGGGGTTGACCATATTCCTGTCCTTAAAAACGTTTCTGATGTACATTAATTGCATCACTATGGATGACTTCCGAACTTTATTAAAAATAAAAATTAATTGAAATTTATAATTCTCACATGCCATTTGCCATCGGTGACACCATATCCAGCAACTGGCCACTCAACTGAGGTTCCATGAGAATGCCATAAGTCAACGCTAGTGCACATGACACCGCTCTTCTTGCTCGGTATTATTATAGCAATAAAAATATTGGTGTAGTAGAATTAACAACATAGTTACTGTTTTAGAATAAAAAAGCAATAAAGCATCTACTGACAAAAGAGATTCTCCAATCCTGCTTCACACATGAACAAAACGTGCAATATCAGGTTGTGTCTTGTTTAATGACAACCTTAAAATATACCGTGTAATAAGCAAATAAAGCCCGTATTTACACTTTGCAATAAACGCCGCGTGTTTTTCTTTTAAAGTTGCTTTCAAACCTCCTTTCGTTATTTTGGTTATAAGTGTACTGACAAAATAGACCAGCTACACCATATAACAAACATTGATAAATAATCGTATAAATTTTTTATTTTTTTTTATATTTTTTGTAACAAATCCAGAGTAATTTAATTTTAAATGGCAAACATTTATGTATATAAATTTTTAGCTTAAACAATTATGATTGAAATAACAAAACACCTTTATACAATCGAAATGTCTATAAACAACAACAAAAATGACAACACAAAAAATAAAAGTAATTGTAACATGATTTAAAAATCGAATGTCATGTATACGAATACACTGGTTACTGCCATACATAGAGATGGACACATTGTAGGATGCATAACATAAAATTGCATTTGTATAGCATACTAACAGGCATACTGTGAGATATATCTCTATAGCATACGTACAAGAGCGCACAGTAAACATTTTAACCGATGACATAGTGGTGAAATATTTAATGTAATAGCTGACACGGCAAACGTGGTTTTGCCTTTTACCAGTGACGTCGCTGATTTTCCTGCCAATCGATTGAATATTTTGGGAGAGGAATAAACTTCCTCTTGGTTTTTTCGCAGTCATATTTTTAGAGAAGTTTCGTTGTCCTATCGTTACTATAATGGGCTGTGTTCTAATTAAATCAGGGAACATGTTCCCTATACCCGCTCATTCGCGCACACAACGCGTTCATCCTTAAGAGCGTATCCGTTTGTGGTCGTTTTGGCTGCGACTCGCACTATGCATTACAGAGAAAATTGGTTTTTTGGCCGAACAGCACGTATGTGGAAAGGACTACACGCAGAGATCTTTCCTGTCACTTTTTACGTGGCAAAATTCAAATTGATTGTCAATAAACACTTCTCCCTCTACCCTTTCTCCCAGAACCTTAGGTGTCATCCCTTGATTGTCGGTCCAAGAACAAAAAAAAATTTTTTCTACAGTTAGATCTCTCTCTTTGTTTCAAATTTCCTCACGATCGCTTGGATACTATGGGAAATTAATAATATACCTCTTGAAAAAAAATAATAAAGAGTGATTTTTTTTAAAGTTTTTGGGTTTGATTTAAAGAAAAAAAATAAAATTTCGAGAAATATATGAAATCTTTATTTGAGTCGATTGAACGATCTATGTAATTCAATGTTTAAAAATGATTTGGATTAACAGAGGCCCAATTACTGCGAACGACCCCGAATCGATAATTCACAGCACTGGCGGATATAGCTGCGATATATTCCGCTATCCGCAATCTTTGTATACGTGTTGGTGTTTTAATGTCCAATAATAGAGATTTGGCTTGAAATTTAGTCACAAGATTCCTATTAGCCACTTCAGAAGGTCGCCCAAACTGCCCATATAATGGAAGAAGTGCACGATGCACTTTCTGAACTGAGTATGAATTTTTCAATATAAAATTCAATAATTTGCAAGTCGATTCATGATGAAATTATAGACTAAAGTGAACATGTAACACAAAAACAGCTGAGCTGCCAAAAACAGTGTTGCCAAGAAAAAAAAAATCACCTTTTATAGATTCTATCCGATCTTCTATACTCAGCTTTATTTATATAGTTGTTTTAAATTTCATCGCAATCGGCCATATAATTTAGCGCAAAAATTGTCTCGTACGTTTCCAAATATAAAAATAATTACTAAATTCGGCCGTTGCCTATCGGTGAACTTCGAACACATATACCATGACACGAGGTCTTTACTTTAAAGCATATATTGCTACCTGTTTCACTACAGCCAAAATGTTAATTTCAACCTCTACTATGAACAAATGTACCGCTTTCGGCTTTGTGGAACACATCCACAATTATTCTCTAGAATCTACGCTACGTTGCAGCACTATACGGAACGACCGTTGGCCTTGACTCACTATCCCCAGTTGCTGTCTATTGCAAATAATTTTCTTACTGAAAAATTTGCCTAAATAAAAGCCAGTGAATTTTCTTTTCTAAAGTTTAATGCCAGTACAATCAAACTATTTTAAAAATGGCCATTAATTATCCAACAAAAATTTGAACATTTGATCTAAATGTGGCCCTTCTACCTGAACTAAAACAATGAATTTTTTTTACTGCATCGGGTGCCTCCGTAGCCTAGTGCATGACTGTTGGTCTTATCAATCCGGAGGTGCGGTTTCGATTCCCACCTATACCCTGGGTGTTTCTTGTGGCTTAAGTGATACGTTCGCCTTCAGGAAGGATCTCCGCCAGCTAACCTAAACTAACCTACTGCATCTTGAAGGAATTAATATGAAATTGTAATTTGTATTATGCTGCATATAGCCAGGGGCTCAAAGGTCCTACTACGTGACGTTGCGGTTTCGTTTCTCGCCTAGAATCTGGGTGTTGCTGCAGAAAAGCAGAGAAGCCTCGTAGATCGTGCGTTGTTAAAAAAAAACATCTAGTGTTCAATGGCACCTGCTACTTTTTTTTATTCAAATATATTTCACATCTGCATTTGTTCCTAATCAAATTACTGTGTCTTATTTTATGCATTTGAAAATATCAATTTGTATGCTGGTATAATCGCATAGAACTTTTTGTTTGTTTTTTGCATCGAAGTGCATATTTGTGTGCATGTTGCTCTTTATATTTTTAGTAAATGGCATTCAAATTGATACATTGAAATATTTTGAATTTGAAATTGAAATTCAAATTAGTTCTCCAAAAAAATTTTATTATTGTCACATACTTTAACTACTGCTCGTTATTCATAACATTAACTTTTGTTACGTCTGTCTAATAAATAGTTTTTGTTTTAAAATACAAAATTTTTATCAATAAACTATTTGCTGCAAATTGTGTAAATTTACTTAAGTGAATGGTGATTTATTATGCATGTTGATGGTTGCACGCAGAAAAATACTTTAAAGCGATTCATAAACGATTTGCCATAAAATAATATTTTGGGGGGAGGAAATGCTTTTTCGCTTCTTAAAGGAAAAATAAGAAATTCAAAATTTATGTGTGACGTTGAATAGAATTTAAAAAAAATTAAGAACGAAGGAATTTTTAGAAATTTTCCTGCATTATCGATTTATCGTGACTCTTTGCTAATAAACTTTCCTACAATAAAGAAAATTACTTTATGCTCCTTTCAACACCTTTGTTTCGTGCACAATACCCCAGCCTTCGCAATGGGTCTTAAAGCTGTGTAAATTTATTTAACGGCTTTTTAATTTTTGGATTAAACAAAATTACTCCTGTTAAACAGGTACCCAATCGATGACATCATCGCAGCAGAGAAAGAAAATATTATTCACATATTCCTAATATTAAGATCCGGCATTAGTGCAAATGTGCGTCATTTCCAATGAATTTCATATCCACACAGAAAAAAAATCAAGTTAAAAACGTAAAAAACATGGTGGATTTTATATTTTTCGCAGAGCATTTTGAGTCATACGATTTTCATGTCAGTTCAACATGATTTTATAAAAATCTGAAAGCATAATTTTTTGCTGCTGAAGCAACTTTAATTTCTGCCGATTTAATATGTCACTACAGTTGAATCAAAATGAAATTTATGTTGATTTACCATCACAAATCATGATATTTTAAGGTCATTTAAAGTTGGAGCAACGTGAAATATAGTTGCCCAATAAAGTCTATATACAGCGCCAATATTTAAGTTTTCTTTTTATTTAAAAGGAATTATTAAATTCTATATAATAAATAAAAATAAAAAAAGAATTATAATTTCCTATTATTCCTGATGATGTTAACAAGCTGTTAACGAAATAACGAATAATAAAAAACAAAATAAGATAGAAAAAGACCTCAGGCTTAATAAATATATATCAAAAAATGGAATAATTAAATTTAAATAATAATTTTAAACAAATATTTTTATTCTGCAAATAGAACATTCAAAAAATAAAACAAACAAATATTCATTTATTTTGTTGGCTTAAATTAAAGTAATAAAATAAAAACGAGGTTCTGTAATGGTTTTGGGGGTGTATGTTCTTTGCTGGTGTTGGTAATTTGCTAGTTATTGACACTACAATGGACCGTCATGTTTATTTGAATCTTCTGAAGGCAAATTTGAAGACGTGCGCCAGCAACATGAATCTTTCAGGCAAATGGATCTTCCAGCAGGATAACGATCGTAAACATACATCTCTCGTTATAAGGGAATGGCTTCTTTATAATGTCCCGAAACAGTTACATTCTCCTCCTCAATCCCCGGATATGAATCCATTTGAAAATTTATGGAATGAATTGGACAGACGCGTGCGAAAAAATAAAATATCTAACAAATATGACCTAAAAAAAGACGAGTGGCAAAAAATTTAATCAGATATAACAGAAAAGTTGGTTTCATCAATGCCTAGACGCATACAAGCATTGCTAGATCCTAAAGGTGGCCCCACAAATTATTAGTTTAAAGTTATTTTCCTTCGTCGGTATTTGAGCAATAAAACTTTGGGATTAGGAAAATAATAAATAACATGGCTCGATTAGTTTCAAAATAATACGTAAAAAAAAAAAAAAATTCTCAAAAGCAAGCAACTACAGAGTTCTGTCGGAATTAAGCCCCATATATTCTTCTTATCACTTCTTCACCTGTCTTTTCTCTATACTATCCGGTGCGTACATACACTGCATATGTACGATACATTCTTTGAGCACTGGCATATAAAAAAAAAAAACCTGATCTTTATTAAGAATTTTCATCACCTCAAAATATTGCACAGATATGATTTGAGAAATTATCCTTATTTACATGCATGTATGTAATAATTTTATAATGCAGAGTAAATGCACGAAGGTAAAAGTGTTTTAAATATAAATATAAATGAAACCACAAAAGTGGTTACTTAAACAAAAACCGCAATCCCATTTTATAAGCAGATGTAAAGTGTATGCAAACAGTTAAACACACCAGCGTACGTACATGAATAGACATGCATACGTGCATGCATAAGCATGCATACATTTGTATTTGTGTAGGGATATGCCTGTGTGCATGAGTATAATTTCGTTAATATTTTTCTAAAAACATTTTAAATTTTAATCATTTAAAATTATATTTATTTGACATTTATTCATTCAAAAGATTTTAAAATTAAATCTATTTTTGAAATCCTTTTAGCTCTAGTGAAATTATTAGCTTCTTGCTTTATAAGCTTTTCTCACTTTTCTATTTTTACTATTTAATGGTTTTTTCTTTTCGCTTTGCAGCCATATTGTCACTTCAGACAAGTTTATTATCATTAGTGACCATTATGATTTTCTTTTTGTTTCTAATCCTTTGTACCATGACGTGCTGTCATTTAGTTTTTGTATTTTTTCCCATTTCTTCTTTTTGTTCTCCCCCGTTCTCATGTTGACAATTTTGAAATAATAGTTCAAAAACTTTAGGCCATCATGCATAATACTGCTCGCTGATGTGAATGAGGAGATGAGGAAAATGGCGATGATGATGATGATGATGATGATGTTGGTGCTCATGTTGTTCTTGTTGTTGTTGCTGTTATTGTGTGAGTGTTAGAAAGTGAGAAAGTGACTAAATCAATGACTAACATCCTGTTTATGGATCAGTACACAAATCTAAATGAATGTGGAATTTATAAGAACAAAAAAAAGTTAAATGAATGAATAAAATTGTAGGAGCATGAGGAGTAGATAAAAGAGTAAAACAAAACAAAACAAAACCAAAAAAAAACTGCTCTATCATGCTTGACAAAAGCAAAAATAGCAACAAGAAAAAACAAAGGAACGCTGAAGCACAAAATGCTTAAGGGCTAAAAACACTAACACTTCGAGAGATGGTAACACAAAAATCAACACAACTACCAATAGTTTCTCTTTTCTTTTTTGTTTTTGTCTTTCGTTCAATGATTTTACAAAATATGTTAGACAAATAAACGAATTCACAAAAGAATTGAAACAAAATTGTTCAGTTGTAGATTGGAAAAAAGAATCAGACTGTAGTTTGTTAAACATATTGCTGTTATTGTTATTTGTTGTTGTTGTGGTTGCCACTAGTGCTGCTGCTGCTGTTGGTCGTGGTGGTATTAGTATTGCCAACACACACACACACACACCCTGTTCATTCGTCAGTCGTTACTGGCATTCAATTGCAAAATGATTTATTTGGGTCACTTGGGTATTTTGATATCCACTGGTGTACGTTTCAGACTTTTGTTTTTCATTTCATCTCTCCTCTCCTTCTGACCGTATATGCTCGTATGTATCAAACAATCCCACTAATACGAACAGCACCAGCTACAAAAAACCACAAATCTTATGGACAACACCACGTCAACCACCACCCAACGCGCACATTAGCTTTGGCTTCAACTTGATAACGAGAAGCTTTCCAAATGCTTAATCACAGTATTATTAATTATCACGTTAATAGATTTGATAGTCACAAACATGACAGTATAATTTTCTGGCTTTCTTTTTTGCTGTTTTTAATAAATATTTTATGAATGCCTTTAAAATGTCAGCATTTTAAATTGTTTAAAGCAACTTTAAGGAGTACCTTGCATGAAGTAGGAAATAGTTTCTAGAAGGTATCTCTTATATAAGTAAATATTGAAAAAGTCCTCTCTATAAATAAATAGTCACTTTAAATAGAACCTTTTAAGAAAGGACTCTTTAAGGGAATTCTTAAAATATAGAAAATGTTTTCTCTACATATAAATAATCACTTTAAATAGTACCTTTTAAGAAAGTACTTTTTTTAGGGGAATCAAGTTTTAAAAAAATATTAAATAATCTATAATATATAATAATAAAATGTACCTTTTGAAAAGATTCCTTTAAGAAAAGTGTCTTCCTATAAAAAGTACTCTTTTGAAAGAAGTCAATTTTAAAGAAAAACATATTTTAAAAAATTTACATCTGTAAATAACAAAAGTCTGCAACAGTAAATTTGTAGAGAAATGCCTTTAAAAACGTGTCTCTTAAAACAGGCACATTTTAAACAATTACCTTCTGAAAAAAGTACCTTTTTAGAGAAGTGCGTTTTAAAAAAAAAAGAATATTTTGAAAAAGTGTGTTTTGAAAAAAGTACCTTTTAAAGAAAATTGCCTTTAAAACAGAATACCCTTTATTAAAAAGTATCGTTTAAAAAATTTACATTTTAAAATAACTACCTTTTACAAAAGTAAATTTGTACAAAAATCCCTTTGAAAGGTGCCTTTATAACAGAATCATTTTAGATAAAAACCATTGAAAAAAAGTACTTTTTAAAATATACCAGTTTAGAGCAGTACGTTTCAAAAAAAAGATTATTTTGAAAAAGTACCTTTCGAAAAAATATTCTTTTAAAAAGTACCAAGTAACTCCTCATCTAATATAAGTAAATTTTTCAATTTTTAAATAGGCTGTTAATTGATAAATGCATCAGTAGGTCATTGAGAGAGCGGAAATCCACACCGTTCGCTTGACCCCATTGCGATATTTTTGTGGGGTCACTATTCAATGTACCATCCATGTTGTGCATAATTAAATGAATATGAATGGTAAATGCTGCTGTTATCAGCAAAAGAATGTATTGGGTTGTGAATTTGACACAAAAGGTCGTTAAGAAAATATGAGCAATAGTTCGAATTATTACTTCCAAATTATAATTCAATTGTTGTTATTTCAAGTATTGTTTCTCAAAAAAAGGAAGAACAAAAAGTTGTGTTTTTTTTATTAAAACAGTGCTGTCAGTGTTGTCAGAGCACTGTGGTCGATCCCATTGGCCAAATTTTTCCCTAAATGTGGCATCAATATTTCTTCTAAAAACATGGTGATGAAATGTATAGTTATTTTTATTTTATTCCAACTGTACGCTTTAAGAACAGCTTAAAAAAGAGAGCGATTAACACATGGTTTTTGGAGAGTAAAAAATTAAAAATTAAGTGCAACTTTAAATTAATTGAAAAGAAAAAGAAAAAAAGAAATAAATCAAAAGGAATATTGAATTAAAATGTATTATCTAAATCTTTAAATAATTAGAATATGTTCAGCTCGTTGTTGATTTGTCATAAAATTAATCACCCTTATTCTGAGTTTCGATAACGTTTCCGCATTCAGTTACGCACGGATTGAAAAAAGGTATTCTGCAAAAAAAACTTAATCGCTATAAAAAGAAGAAGAGAAGAGTATGTTCAAAGCCGCAGTTTTGCTATGAAACGTGTGAAATAGGAATAGAAAAAACAAGCAATTTTTGTAAACATTTTAGTAAAAACTTTAATCTATTGAAGGAAACAGTGACATATGAAATAAATAATAAAGAATTCATTATTGTGGGAACTATAACATCTTATATTAATATAAGTTAAGTACGGAAAGAACTAAAAAAGGCAGAATATAAGTAAACAGTCCAAACTATTCCAGTCTGAAGAAACCTGTGCCGGGGATGATATTTTATACATCATCATTGCAGAAGAAAAATAAAGTTTATTTTGAAGCCGGTGACCAGTGACTATGCCTTCGCCACTGAAACCTTCCAACAACAACTGGCACACAGCGACACACTAATGCACATCAAAAAAATGGGAGATGTTTTAATTTTTTTTTTTTTATATTTTTTGTGAAACTGGGGTTGAACCCAGGTCTGTTTTTGGTTTTGTAGTCAACGTGCAGACTACCATCCATCGTGCCATCGCAGCAGCCATCGTCGATAGCAGCGGCCTTGTTTTTAGAAGAGGAAAATAACGCGCTCCAGAATACAGATTCAAGAATTGAAAAGCAGAGACCGAGCAACACGCCAGCTTTTCGTACTGTTAAGTTGTTAAATAAATTTTTAACATTTCAGTACAACAAAAAAATAATTAAAAAGTAAATTTATTACATTTCATACTTACATTTCTTAACACAAACAAAAATGAAAAAAACTTTCGGTTGGTAAAGCTACAAATTACAAAAACGTAGTTACGATCGTAATGCAGAATAGCAAAGTTGGCAAACGGAGAAAATTTCGTTTCGAATCGAAACACAGAATAGGGCTGAATATGTTTCCAGTGTCATTGTTAATGTTCGTTTGTCCATATATTTAAATCACCAATGGCACTATTATTATTATTGGTTTATTAGTTAATATTCCAAGATTGTAAAATTGCTGATAACAGCTGCCCATCTTTGCAGACCAAAGCCACCGATTTTGTCATTTCAAAAAAAGCATCCCACAAGTGCGTGGCAACTCTGGCCATATTAGTTGAATTATAAACTTTTAAAAATATACAACGATATTTTATCTTTGAAATAAAAAAAAGCACAATTAAAAATATTGCGTATATATTTTTTATGGCAGTTTAAAATTTAAACTTAACTTTTTTTTAATTTTTAATTTGTCTATATTTTTATTTTTTTTTTAATTACTTTTAAAAAACCAGTTTCATACATTTTTCTCAATTTTTTGCTTTCGTGAGATGAATGTGGATATGAGGGTACGGGGGTTGAGGAAGTATGAGTCAGCAAACACTCCCACTCAGCGTTACCATTTCTCAAGTTTTCCCTTATATTTCAAGGTTTTTGAAATTTTAGCTTCAAAAATGAGTTTTTTTGAAATTTATCAAAATTTTCAACATTTGTTTATTAATTTTTAATTTACAGATAATATATTACGAAAATATTATTTGATAAATAAAAAAAATTTTTTTTTCAATAAAAATTATAAAAAAAAAAAAAAAAATTTTATAAAAAAAAAATTTTTATAAAAAAAAATTTTTATAAAAAAAAAATTTTTATAAAAAAAAATTTTTATAAAAAAAAATTTTTATAAAAAAAGATTTTAAAGATTAATATACCATTAATACCATTTTCATTATTTGGTCACTTTTGTGGAAAAAAATTTTTTGATGAAAAATTAAATTTTTTTTTTAAATAAAAATTTTTTTTTTAATATATCGCAACGCTGCGCCCACTTTACAATTAAATAGTACCGACATACTTAAATAGCCGTGACAGAAGCTTGACGATGATACTTATACTGGAAGTATTTTAGTCCGTGCAGCTCCGAGCACTGTGAAGAGCCAGCCTTTTGCTAATTTTCAGAGCAGAGTTTGAGAAAACGTGTTAATTTTTAAGCTGAAGGAGAATCATTTTATGCGACATTTTTAATTGAGCAAAATTCAATAGAGGAGCACGCCGAGATGCTAAAGAATATTAGAAAAAAAATTGCTAATTACAACAAATTTGTTTCTACTCTCTCACAGGAGTATAAGAAAAAGTTGGTGTCGCGTTTATTGTACGGCCATTGATATCTTTATTTTTTTGTTCCAACTAATTTAATCGAAAGTATTTCTAAAGTTTCACAGCGATTAGTTTTTCAATTTCATAATTTCTTGTTAATTCCAAAATACTATTTTTGCTTCCTTTACCTCTCCTGTAGGCTTCAATTGAAAAACTTGACTACCAGCCGTGCATGATTCACTCAAATTACGTGAACACGACCCACATGAACACATAAACTATTTTGGTTTCTTATTTCCTGTCATCTTAAAGCAAATTTCTTTGCAAATGACAGAAGCGATTACTGCATTCGTGGTAAAACCTACCAAACAGATCGCTCGTTTAGTCGAACAACGTCATAACTATAAAATTGTAGTTTTACAAAAATTGGATTAAAAATTTCTAATTCACATGCAACTCAGTGCTCTTATACGGATTTTTTGCGCCATATTATTGAGCTAGAAAATTGAATTTTCTTAGTTGTGACATTGTTTGAGGAAATGCTATTGGCGAACATTTAATTTTGCACAGTGACGAACAGAACACAAAATTTGATAACAGCAGTAGAGGTTTTTTTGTCATTCTTCGACCAGTGCTAAGCCAATGCCTTTTACATATACAAAGCATTGCGTCGAAAGTAGGACAGTAGGTTACGAATAGGAGAATAGAGGGTGTGGGCATTGGAACATTCCAACGACGCTGTTCAGTTGTGTACAACAGTTGATTTGTATTGAGCCGGACTATTGGACACGGGTATGGTATACTGATAGGACCAAGTTAAATTATGGTAGAACAGAGGCGGGAATCAACGGTCCTCAAATCAGGATATCGATTCCAATGGGTGTATACTCAACAGTCTTCCAGGCAGAAATTCATGCCATCGGAGCATGTGTTGGCGAGAGCCTCTATAGGAACTTGAGGGGACCCACATCTAAACACTACCGGATAGTGCCTATCAGTCGACCATGATAATCTCGAGAATGGTATGTGAGTGACTGGACCTCCTCAATGAGTTGGAGAACTTTATCGCCGTTGTATTGGGCTGGGTTTCTTGAGGGGTATCAGGGTAATAAAATGTCGGACTATCTGGCAAAACAAGGGGGAAAATTTGCCCCCAATTACCCCCGAGCCTTTCTTCGGACTTGCGAAAAGTCAGAGAAATAAAATTCTTTGAGACTGGGAGGAAAGGGAATTAGCTGCTCACTGGCATAACAGTACCGGCCAGCGTCAGGCCAAATGGTTTCTGATCCCGAATAGGCCAATAGGCTGCTTTCACAGAATAGAGCGGTGTGAAGCCTTTTAATGGGGTACTTTACAGGCCATTGTGGTGTAAGATACCACCGACACTCTCCGACTCTAATCTCGGTCGGTTTTGTGAAAATTACACAAAAAGCTCTGAACACGTTCTTTGGAATTGTCCTGCAGTCGGCAGACAGAGGTTTGTTTCTCCATTTGGGTGAAATTTAGGTGCATCCATATAAGCTGTGAACACCAGACCGCAAATAGTGTGTGGATTTCTTAGAAGCTGCTTTCGATGGTCGAAGTAGTTTGCACGTTGACTACAAAACGAAAAATTTTCTTGAGTTCAAACCCAGTTTCAGACTCATAAAAACATCTCGCATGTTTTCTGTTCTGCATTTGTGTGGCTTTGTGTCAGTTATTGTCGGAAGGTTTCAGCGGCGAAGGCATAGTCACTGGTCACTGAATAGTGAACAGTGACGGCTTAAGCTGTACCCAATCCACAGTCACATCAGAACGCCCTCCTTCGTCGGTATTGTGTAGCACCGGCGAAGTAAAATAATTACTAAAAATGGCTACTAAAAACGATGCTTCAAAAAAAATTTAATACGTCTCCTTGGCATCAGAGACGCTGCAACACTGCTGTAAAAACAAATAACGTGCAAAAAGCAAGTGTTGTAGGATAGTGAAGCTTCACCTTCTGCCATTTCTCCTACTATCGCTTTCCTCTAGTTCCAGCACAATGCATCGCATGTGTAGAGGTCATCTCCTGAGTGCTGGTCCAAGATAAAAAAATGAGGGCTTTGCACAATAGATCTTCTTGGTCGCAATACTTTCTGACTCAATAATAATAATTGGACACAAGTCGGTGTATAAATTGAAATTTAAATTGAAGAGTTTTAAAAACGTAGTTCGAACGGAATGTGAGTTCAAGCCTCAGGTGTTCAGAAATATACCGATCGAAATTGTTTTAAGTGCCGTATTAACAATTTTCTCTTAATTTTCTGTTTTAACATTTGTACATTTGGATTCTCCATTTGTGGCTTTATTAAACACTGCATATCCACAGGCGCCACTTGAAAAAGTTCCCACTGCCTACTTACTGTGAAAACTTTAATTTTTTTTTCACCATTTGCTGTCTCAGCTAGTGTGCATGTGTCAGACTCAAATGTGTGCGTGTTTTTTTTTTTTTAATCTTATTGTTTAGTGCTCTTTAGTTGTTTGTGTGTTCGTTTGTTCGTTTGTTTGTATAGATTTAGAGCTGTAGCTGTATTGCTTAAATTTTTTTTCCTTTCTTCTTGTAGTTGTTGTTGTATAGTAAGTTTTGTTTTGAAATGTCTGAAAAGCTTACGCAAATTGTTTGTTCATGTTACACTCACTCACTCAGACAGTCAGTCACTCACACATTAACTAACACAACACGAACACACACACACACACACACTGACATTAAAACTTCTACTCGAGTTTATGTGGATGTGTGCTTAATTTAAACTTTACCTTAGACATATACGCCGACAAATACACACATACATTGCAGTTCATTTGCTTGTTTTTTAATTTTTTTGTTTTGTTTTTGTTCTTCTAGGCCAACAATTCTACGAATGTTAAAATGTCAGTTCCAATGATTTATGTTTCACCATTAAAGCTGATGGAAGTTGGTAGTTTTCATTTTCATTTTCAGTTTGTTGTTGTTGTTTCTCTGCGATTTGTTCCGGTCTTGATGCTGTTTGTATTTGTTCTATATTTCTTCTAACTACTTGAATGCTTGAGCAGCAGCAAAAGTAGGAGTTTTTTTCTAACTAAAAGCGCCCAGCATCATTTATAGTTTAAGGGGTTATTTTCTTTGCCTTTGTAAGTTGGAAAAAAAATTTATTTTTTTTTTTGTTTTTGTTGTTTATTTCCTTCAGTTAAAGCATTCTGCCTAACTAGCCAAGATTTGTGTACAAAATCATAATCATGCTTAAGCCATAATAATTTTGATGTAGATGTTGATTTCTTTTTTCTTCTCTTGCGTAGCCCAGTTTACTTTTGATTGGTTTAATATAGTGAGTAACAAATCCTTAATTTAATTTTGTGTTATAACAGGGACAATGTGTAAGATTTATTATGTGTTTTTTGTAAATGTTGATAAAATGAAAAGCTTCCTTTACTCTAATTCAGCAAAAGAATGAAACTTGTCAGGAAACTATCACAGCGAGTAAAAAATGTTTAAGTAGTTACACTGCAGGATTTATAAAATGAGACACATGAGCATAGTTGGAGAAATGAATAATTTTTTTTGGAGTAAATTTTTAATATTATAAAATATTTTGGCACTTTTTTTAATGTTATATTTTTTAATAAATTTTATTTTATTTTAAAATTCTATTTAATCTGTTTAGGATTTAATTATATCAAATAGTGCCACAGCCGCAATCGTTGCCATATCTTTAATAATATTAACTGTCATCTAGTAATGCTGCCACTTGCATAAACTGCTGTTTTTTTTTGCTTAACTGTGGCAATAATAGTTCTCTTTCTTCCGTTTTTCAGTCAAATGATTAATTACTGCGTAAACTCAAAAATCTACTCTTAAGAAAACTTTTTCCCAAATAAGTAGGCGAACGGAATATTATTAAAAATTCTTAAGTTTAAGGGAACAGCTGATGCCAATTGTAATGTAGAAAATTTTTGACTAAACTCCTCGGTACTCGATTATATAAAAAATTAAAAAATTTGTTTAATTATCAAAATTATTGAAACAGGTACAAAATGTTTAATTTTGCACCTTTCATTTCCATTCCAATTAACAACATTTTTAGTTTTGATTAAATATATAATTGAAAAATATAAAAAATTTAATTAAAATTAATACATTTTTTTTGAGCTCAAAAATAAATATAATTAAAAAATTTTAATAAAAGTCAAAATAAAAATAGAAGTGAGACTAATACAATTAATAGAATTAAAAAACACTTTAATTGAATTCTAACACAAAACATTTGAATATATAGAAGTAGTTGCTTTTTCTTAATTTGAGGGTGGCGATGGCTGAAGTAGTCTGCATTTTGACTACAAAATCAAAACAGACCTGGGTTCAACTCCAGTTTCAGACTAAAATTATAACAAACAAAAAAAAAAGAAGGAAACAGCTCGCACTTTTCTGATGTGCATTAGTGTGTCTTTGTGTGTCAGTTGTTGTCGGAAGGTTTCAGTGGCGAAGGCATAGTCACTGGTCACTGAACAATACTCGCTTCAGATGATAGCAATCAACAATCGCATCAGAACGCCCTCCTTTGTCGGTATTGTGTAGCACCGGCGAAGTAAAATAATATTAAAAGTGGCAACTAAACCGAAGCTTCAGCACTGCTATAAACAAAGAATGTGCAAAGGCAGCTCTGTAAAAAAATTAATTAATAATTAAATAATAATTCCTATAATTCGAGCACAATGCATCGCATGTGTCCCTACACATGGGATTTCCCAATATCAGTTTGTATTTTCTCAATAACAATCAATTTCAATTTTCTCAGTTTAGCCTTAAAAAAGTGTAGTTCACATTGTCCTATTTGGTCGGTATTTGAGCAACGAATTCTAGACGCAGCAAAGTACTTAATTAAATTATTGCACTCTAAAGGCGCTAAAGCAAAGTTTTATACGATTAAAGGTCTTTCGAACTATTCAGCATTGTAAATCCCGTTTTCAAAAAGCAAGTAAGAGACATTTCATCCCATATATTGCGCCACACTGCTACTTCCATTAAATCTAACATCACAGTAGTATCGTAGTAGAAGGTTTGATGGGAAAGAGTTATTTGAAATAAAATATTAATGAAACTAGACCAACAATTATGCTGTTGTGCCAGAATATTATCGAATTTCTACCGGCTGTTAGAATGTACGACCGATGTCTCTGTCTTTATGTATGTCCAATAATCTTAAAGAGCACAGTTTTTAGCGTTAGTTTTTCTATTGAACAAACATAATAGCATTTGAAATATTAGCAAATTATGGCATTCCACTTGAGTTGTACTTTCAATAGAGTTTAATGGAATTTAATTATAAAAAAATAATTGCAATCATTTAGTTTTTTGATTTTAAATAAATGGAAAAAAAATTAGAAATTTGCAAATATCACCAGTGCAAGAAACTTTAAAATTCGAAATTTTCCTAGTGCAAAACCATTAAAATTGCCTTCATTGTCTCTGTCTCTTTCTCTCTCTCTCTCTCTTACTGGCGCTTGGGCTGCAGTCAAAAAGCAAATATTTACAGCACAAGATTCCTTTAAATCATTCCGATAAACTTGTTTCCAAATGAATAACAATTAAGCTTAATTACTTGAAATTCACATCGATATAATGGCCAAGTTAACGTCAAAATGTTTCTGCTTCACTAGTTAATGCTTTCAAACCAGCAAAAAGTTTAAATTTAAACTGACTGAATTCAAATTAAAACGAAAACAAAAAAAAAACAAAAGAAAATTGTGCTGCAACTTTATATTTAGATCATGGCAAAGAAAAAGGAATATAAACTTTTTATTGTTAAATCAATAAAAGTCATTAATTCTATTTGCGTTCCAACCAACTTTGACCTCATTTAGAGATGTACAAATCTATTGCTTACTTTATTTTTTATTTTTTATTTTTTTGCTGCTTTCTTTCCTCTAAATAAAAGATTTGTTAGATTTTTTTCCCCCAATATTTTCACCTCTCATTTGTAATGTCATTTCACACAGCACAGAAATCGCCACAACACTATACTTTATAGCCAGTGGGACATAAACAAGGAAAACGACAGGAAAATATTGAAGTTAAAAAACCAAAACCAAAACAAAATTGAGAAGGAAAATGTATAAAACACCTTTTACTTTTTGTTGCTGCCTATAGAAGGTTTTTAGCAATATTTTCTCTGCAGTTATTTTACATTTTGGTTTTCTTACCATTGTGGCAGTAACATGATATGCTTGTTGGCATTTAAGAATTCCTTGGTTGTTTAACATTTAACCGTTGTCATTCTAGGCGAACTTTCTCTACTCGCGTTTGCAAGACGAAGCCCCAGGAGGACATTTTGGCGAGAAAAAAAAATATTGGCGGTACATTAGACCAGTTACCATCGTTAGGCAGGCACGTTCTCGAGAGTATTTTAGTTCTCCTGCATTTTCTTTTTTGTCGTTATTCAATGTTTGCTGGACAACAATAAATAACTAACGAACAGCAAATATAAAGCATAGAAGTTAAAGATTTTTGTGGCGTTATAAAAAAAAGGGAATATTGTACGAAAGTAATTTTAAGGCATATTGAACAGAATAGGGCCAAACATGTTCTTTATTAGGGTGAAAGTCGAGATGAAGCAAAAGTCATCAGACTATCGGAAGTTGCTATTTGATATTTGTAAAAATATACGTTAATACTGAACTGAAATATATGTTAAATGAATTCGCTGGACTTTTTAGAAACGAACGACCACGAGTGAGACAACTACTCAACGACGATCATAATGAGGGACCAGACCCACTTCTACATGTGTACTTACGTGAATTATCGCCTCTGAGGACCACAGTATTTTCATCCCATTAGATCAAACGTTTGGGTCCTTTAGAGTATTTTTGTATAAAAAAAAACAGATTTACAGATTGAAAATTGCATTCTCAAAGCATGGCAATAGGTTAAAGGCGGAATATAGTGACGTTAACAGACGGAAGGAAGGAAAACATTGGATTGTGAGAATCGTTCTTTAATTTTCTCTAATATTAAATTCAGAATCTCAATTATAGAATTGTATGAAGAACTTAATTTAAAATTTTTTTTCTAAATACCGAAAATAAACATTTGCGGAAAGCATTGTTATGCAACGTTCCGTAACTTGTGTATAAACGGATTATGTAAAAGGTGCAAATTAACGCCTTTCCGCAGGCATAACAAGCACAATATATCTGCTATTCGAATGTTACCACCTTAATGTCAAGTATTTTAACATTAAACTGCTGGGCTGTGTTTATGCGCTGGTATAAAGTTGAAGCAGTTTTATTTTTATTGCTGTTGTTGTTGCTGTACATGTGCTAAAGCAAGATTTATGCAAATCGGAAGCAAACATTAATCAAAGTTTTTTCTTATTTTTTTTTGTTATTGTATTTCAATGTAGGAGTAGATTTTTTATTTATACGTTTTGAATGTGTTTTTTAATGGGTACGTACATGTGTGTGTGTGTGTGTGTGTTTGTATGTGTTTGTGTCCCGTGAGTAAATTTTATTATACGTGTGGGTGTGTGCGTGTGGCTGTGTTAAAATGCCAGTTAAAAAACCATGACCAAAACTAAACTTTGAAGCGGTGGAGAAAATCGCAGTTAAATGCACAGTGGTTGGTGAAAAAAATTTTCTCATAAAATAATTTTACAATACGAGTAGTATAACATCGAAAAAAAACAATTTAGAACATTTGAAAATAAATAAAAACAACCTAAAATGAAATGGAATAGATATTTGAAAAAAAAAAATTAAATTTTTTGCTTGAAAAAATATAAACGTTTCCTTTTCTTTCAAGTTGAGCAAGTGTTTGCATTCTGTTGCAACCACTATAGATTTTCTATTAGATTTGCGTGAAGAAGAAAAGAAACAAAAGTGTTTTTTCTTTTTGAAAAATAGTCGATTACGTCTAGGAATGTAGGCTATAATTTCATACTTGTTTATGGCCAAAGAAATGAAACGAAAAAATATGCAAAAATCTCTAAATGAAACAAAAATATTTAAACTTCTGGCCATATATCACATGCTCAACTAGAAGTTGTTTGTACAGTACGTTTTTCTGTTTTCCGTTATAGGTTTTATTCTGCTACAACTTCATAAATTAAAACTTCATATGTCAAATGGAAATCTCGTTGATTTCTTTTTTTTTTTTTGTTTTTTGCTGTCTTTTCTTTCTGTTATTCTGCTCGCTTGGAATATTTCTGACAACGGTTTTTGCTTAAACGGAATGTATGATTGCCTTGTACGGATATTTATGGTTTACGATTTGCTGTCATTTATTTCATATGTCAAATTGACAGCAGATAAGTTTGGTTATGTTTATTTAAATAAACATACAACGGGAGAGGAATATTTCTATGCAAAACAAATGAAACAAAAATATGATGGGGAAAAAAGCACGATGAAAGATTAAAGAAAAGTTATTTGAAATTAAATGACGTCTAACAAAAGATGATTCATTACTGCTGTCGAAATGGAATAATAAAGTGACAGGCAATGAAATGTTTGGACAAATTTTAAAAAATTTTTTTTTTGTCTTAATAAAAAAATGCATTCGAACGAAATTTTTTTTCCCATATTTTTTATTTTTCTTCGTAAGAATAACAAAACATGTGAAACTGGTAGAAAACACGATCTTGAGGTACACTTTTCTTTAAATGAACTTATTAATAATAAATAACAATAAAGATGTTGAATTCTGTGGCGTTACAACAGCCGCCGATTGATGTAAGCTCAACGGACGCCGCTGGCTGTTAGTTATTGACTCCGCCTTATGCTGAAAAAAATAAACAAAATATTGGGAAATAGAAAATTATAATGTGGACATTAAACAGTTAAAAAAGTGTAGGGAAAAACGAAAGAAAAAAAATGGAATATCTGTGAATAAAGACGGCCAAGAAAGCCATTTACAAATTGATAGCAAATATTTGCAATTGCACAATTTTGCAATCTCAAATGCATAAGATTGTGAATTGCCATATTGATTTCACTTGTCATTTAGCTAGCACTGCTAATAGTCTTTACTGCTGCGCACTGTTTCGATGGTCATACCAGTTATTAACCCTGCGTTCTATCTGATGGATATAATCCAACTTCCCCCCTCCACCGCCAAATAATATTTTATATAGAAATATATTAATAAGATTATTTATTGGATCAGTGTTGGCCTAAATTACATGTACTTTTGATTCCTCACACTGGAAAATAATTTTTTTAAACCAAACTAACTTTTAGTAGTATTAGAAACCTTTGCACTGTTTTGCAGCCCCGGAAAGAATCTTTGATTTCTGGCGGCTATCTTGTGTTCTTTTAAACTTTTGCAAACTAAATAATTAATTTCAGTTTACTTTTTATCTTAAAAACGAAAATACACACATTGTGTGTGTGTAGTTGCATATGAATATTTCTTTCATTTGAAAAACACAAGATTTTTTTATTTTCATTTTTACGATTGAAATGAAAAACTTTTGATATAAAAATGTTGCCTTTTTTCTTTCATAACTTTTTTCAACTTTCAATCTTCTTCTTTGTAAAAGAAAATAAAAAATGGTTTATCTGTAATAAAAATGAAAAAAAGAAAACACGAAAGAAAGTGTCCAGTTTCTTGGCAGTTTGTGTTGCTTTTGCCATACTTTTTACAAGGAATTGAATGAATTGATAAAAAAAAAAATTAATTACACGTGGAAAAAATATATTGCCACGACTTGACTAAACAATCCGGTATAAATATATAAATAATCAAAAAAAAAAATTTAAAAAATTTTTTAAAATAGATTTATTAAATTAATATTTAAATATACAAATAATCAAAAAAAAAAATTATAAAAATTTTTAAAAATAGATTCATTAAATTAATATTTTTCCAACCAAGTTAAATTTCAAAATTTATGAAACGTTGTTAAGTCTCTGCCTAATATTTTCTGTTTAATCATTGAAAATTTCAAGGGTGCGATTGGCTGAAGTATTTAGACGCGAAAGTTGTGGATTCATAGCCTACTCCAAACATTAAAAATATTTACCCTGTGGCTTGTTGTCTATGCTAAGGGCTCTCCTACGCCGGTATTGGGGCATCTCTTTTATTTGGCGAGATATGAAAAAAATTGCACATTCCTATTTAAACCACCAGTTTTATCTCATTAATTTTTGTTTCCTACAATGAAATTGCCAAGAATGATAACACATCATTCACTGTAAAGGCAGCTCGAGAGATAATGCCGTTTGTTGACAATCCACAGCAAGCATAACATTTATGTTAATACAATAGGGTCAATTGTCTTTGCTTCATGTATGGCAGTTTTGCTTGATAGTCTTTCCATTTCGATTTGACTAGTTCTCTTCACTGAACAGACCACAGATTTCTAAAATAAATTTCCATAATTTAGAGGTGGTTCAGTAGCGTAATATTGTCCTAACTAAAAATTACTGCACAGAAAGGCAACAATAAGTTTGACTGTAAAGTTTGAAATGTCGTACATTTTGAAAGATGAAGGATCGGAAAAGAATAAGATGGCAGGTATGTTCAACAAAAATTAGTCTTATTATTGAACATACCTTTTTGAAATAATTTTATAAAAATGTATATTTATTTATGCCTTCAATTATCTTTATCAATTCCCACCAGATATTATAGACTTGTGCCAGCGCTTTTTCTAACATTGAAGAACTTTTCTTAGATGATTTTGAATTGTTTCAGCGTTTTGCTTTTTATCTGCTTAATTTCGGAAAATCGTTGATTGTTGTTGATTGATTGACTTGATTGTTGTGCTGTTTTTGGTCTCAGAGATGGATAGGCATTGGTGGTTTTAATAGATCTTAAGACAATTTCGGAAAGTAATTTGCTGACAAATGTCTCAGGCCTGCGTTAGGTTAGGTGGCGTACCCTGCCCCAAGTAGAACGGCCCACTTAGGACAGAGCTATACATAAGGGTCTAGGCGGGAATCAAACCCGCACCTCCGGATTGATAAGACTAATGCTCATGCACTAGGATACGGAGGCACCCTGTCTCAGGCATAACAAATTCAAAAAAAATTGCGAGGAACGCATTCCTTCACTTGAATGGGGTGCTGTTGGTTGATTAGTTATCATGTTGACTCTGCAACCAGTAGATCTGCGCTTCAAATCTCCGATCAGATCAAACATTTTTCATATTGTGTCTGCGTTAGCAGCTTCCGAATTTGAGCAATACAATGTTACTGAAGTAAAATGATAAATAAAATTGCTCTTCGTTAGCTTAAAAGTTAATGCGCCAACACAACACCAAAGACGCAGCTCCTCTGTATTACAAATTCTCAAAAAACGCACTACTGCAGAGGTGTGCAAAGATTAAGTTTCATCTATCCTTCTCATGACTTTCACCATGCGCCTCTTCTCCTCACTATAAATTTCCAACTAGTTCTGGTGCATGTATTGCATATGCAAGGGACATCTCCTGACCACTTATCCTACAAATAAAACTGTACGATGATTTTCAAAAACCATTTATTTCACTACTTCATCGGTTTCTTTTGTTTTCCAAGTACTGAAACGTCTAGAAAGAGGATTATTATTAATATCTTCGCGGATTACTTCAAATTTCTTGTATCACTTGTAAGTATTGCCTTTAATTAGAGTAGGTCCAGCGAGTTTTTTCCTCAAACTTTAATGAAACTTCTCAGCTTGATTTTTTTTAAACAATGGAAGATGGCCACTCACAGATTGCTGCTCATTGTGTCTGCTAACAACACAACACAAGCATGCTTTATCAGCCAAATGACAAAAGACATATGTAAGGGACATGTGTAAACACTCCTCGTACATAATTATACTTAACATACACCCTTCTTCTCCTGAAATTTTTTTCTTCGACAAAATTTTACATCAAGAAATTTCTTTCACTGTTTCTTTTTTTTTTTTTCGTTTCTTTGTGTCATAAATATAACATTTATTATGTCAATGTGATTGAATGAATCTTGAATGACCATGATACAATTATTGAAATTAACGTATAAATGTATAACAAAGTCAGAAAGAAAAAGTTTTTCTAAGAAAAAAAAAAAAACACACACACACACACAAATACAAGAAAAATAAAGGAAAAAGTTCACAAGTTTCTAATATATTTTTTTTATTTAAAATAAATTTACATTCAGATATAAAGATAAAAAGGTTAAATTTGATACATTTATTAAAAATGGAAAACGAAAAAAAAAAACAAATGTGGAAGAAAATTGTTCTTCGGTAATTTATTTATATTTAAATTTATTGATATTTTATTTATAAAAATAATTTTTTAAATCTTAAATTCAAGTCTTAAGCACGTGCTATTGCCTGATATAAATTCTCTGCAACTAAAGTCTTGGATTCAAATCCTTTTGCATTCAACAATGAAATTTCTGATGTGTATTGATTGTATTCCGTTACTCTGCCTCACAGCGCCATCGTTCAGTCAGTATTTAAGAATTGCATCATTCCCCAGGAAAATTTAATTCAATAATTTTCTATTCAATCAATATTAAGTAGTTTTAAATAATTCATTTAATTAAACTAAAATGCAATTCAATCAAGTTATACAACATTTATTTCTATTTCAAAATGTATTAAATATATTTCTTCGACAAATACTCTTGTCTATTGTCACGTACAACAACACATTGTGTAATTTTTTGTGAATAATTTTCACATAAATTGATATTTTAATAAATCATAAAATTATGTAATTAAATATTTTGCATGTTGAGAAGTTTACAATAATTAATTGCAATTCTTTGTGTGCACACTAAATAGAATGTACATTAAAAGAATTAAATTTAAAGGACTGCAGGAAATAATTTTTTCTGGGCCCCCAAAGTACGCCACAGTTTTGGCGGAGTATTTCTTCTTTTAAAAAAGAAAATAATAATTCCCGTATTCTTTTTTCTCAAAGCCGTTTATTTTTTTTAGTGCCTGGCCCATAATGCCACACGATATCGATTAATCTCGTAATTATATTCACAATAAAAAAAAACTTTTCAAATTTTGTTTAACTGAGCGTTCGACCGTTATCGTGGAACAGGCAGTTAGTGACAATATTTTAATATTGGAATATTGCAATATTCTGGTACTGTAATTCGTTTCGAAAAAAATATCGCTCGAATTTGTATGTTATTTACGTTACGATTCGACAATATTTTCTTTCAATCGGATTTACAGTTTTTTTTTTTTTTTAATTTTAATATCTTGTACTGCCTCAACCAAAATGTGCGCTCTTTACTCCGGCTCTTTGAAATTAAAAAAAAGTAAATAAAAATTGTTCTGCCTCTGATGCAGTCTTTTTAACATCAAAATTATGAAACAAATTCGTTTGACCAAAAACTTTTATTAATAAAAATATATTTAATATCCAGCAGAAAAGGCATTATTGTCTTACGATCCACGCTGGTCCAGTGTCGTTTTCAAGATTTAATCATCCGAACGAAAGACGATTAATTTATATATATATATATACACAGTTGAACCTCGATTATCCGAAAATACTGTTAGTTTAGGTTAGGTGGCGGACTCTCCCCGAAGGAGAAAGCCCCACTTAGGCCAGGGCTTAGGCCTATTGTGATACCACAAGAAACATGCAGGCTAGAATCGAAACCGCACTAATTGCTAATGCACTAGCCTACGGTAGCAAAAACACGGCTAATAAATGTAAAATAAAACAACACCATATTTTTCAAGCAACAATATGATCTGTATATTTTTACAATAGTCGTGAATCTTTCTTATTTACTCTTACTTCTATCCTCGAAGATATTCACCATAGACCATGTGGATATCCGAGGGGATGTGTCCTAGCGTTACTGTGCCCAACATAACATAACTTGAACAATACCCTACTTTGTCTTTATTTCAGCAATAATAATAAATAATATGGCTCACGTCATCTAGCTTACAAATTAGCACCATATTTTTACCAACTCTGCTTTTAAAACACTCAACTGCAGTTGTGCAAGAATTAAGCTTTTTCTATCACTTCCCCACCGATTTCTTTTCTAAACTATTAAATTACAACTAGCTCCGGTGCAATGTATGCGTAGGGAACATTCCCTGAGCACTGGTAAGAATATATTAAGAATAGGAGTCATGAAGTGCATATATTCGTATACCGTATTAAGGGCCTCCTAATGATCATGTTCGTTATAAACTTTTCCTTCTTTTAAACCCAAAATTATTCCTACTGTTTTACATAATTAAACTCCATAACGTTTCTGTTTGATTCACATTAACTAATGACTTTTTCATGGCAGTAATCGTGTTAGAGATGATGAACTTGCTACCATAAAACAAAGATGTGAAATGACACAACATCTTCTTCAAACATCACAAAAGTTATAATAAACAACAATCAATCATTTATTTATTTGCAAGTATTTAATGGCAACACTTATGCCAGCAATTAATTACAGCCAAACGAAAAAGATTTTGTGCTAGAGAATCATATAAATAAATTTATAAGTGGATAAATACGTACGCACTCACACACACACGTGGACACACACACACACATATGCATACATATTAATAAAAATCAAAACGTATCAAGATGATGTGACAGAAGACAAAGTTCAATTATGAGTGGCAGAAAAGTTAAGACAAAATCACTTAAAACAAATGGAGAAGTTATATATTTTTACTCGAAAGGATAAAACGGTAGATACAAATACAAACACACACGCACACACAAAAGCATACGAGGTCCGTTACAAAAATTTTTTTATACAAAGCAAATGGAAGGCCATAGTCTAGGCTATAGAAGAACACGCCGATAGACCCGGTATTCCCTCTCTGGATTTTTGCAAGAACCGTGGGACTGTAGTGGAGGAGGAGGTGGTTGCTCACCTCATGTGTTATAATACGGCGTACGTTCTTCGCCTCACATTTCCTCTCATCATTCACAGAAATCTCTCCCGGGTGAGAATTTCTGCAATAGCTCGATTTTTCTGCGGGTACTTTCATAAGGCGAATATCTAATCTCCGGCTGTGAACGGCTTGTGGTATCATAATGAGCCTAAGCTCTGCCCTAAGTGGGTCATTCTGCTTCGTGTAGGGTCCGCCACCTAACCTAACCTATTCTCAAAATAATAATTAAAATTTCGATTGAGCAAATAAAAATGAAACATCTTGCGAAACGACGCTCGTTACCATTTTACGACATTTTGTCATTAATGTGTACGAATGTGTGTGACAACATGTAAAATTATTCATACGACTTAATCTATATATTTTATGCTCGACTTGATAATTAAGTTCATTTCTTTTCAATAAATC
This sequence comes from Dexiosoma caninum, assembly GCA_963924685.1. Taxonomy (NCBI): domain Eukaryota; kingdom Metazoa; phylum Arthropoda; class Insecta; order Diptera; family Tachinidae; genus Dexiosoma; species Dexiosoma caninum. The sequence goes on along the minus strand of OZ004729.1, from coordinate 80,433,672 downwards.
AGCTATTCAGAATATTGTCCATTTCAAATAAGTTAAGTAATTGTTACAATGGTGTTTCTAGCTAAAAGGATAATAATAAGAAAAGGAATTTTTGTCTCAAACAATAAAATAGAAATTTTTGTTATCACAAGCAAAGAACACAGATTTAACTTGACTATTTGATTCAAATACCAAAAAAAAAAAAACGAAGAATATCTATTTCAATTAATCTAAAGGCCATAAAAAATAAATTTAAATACGAACAACTCTTATGCGACATCATCGATATCAATGGAAATTACAATTCTTTAGAAAATTGTATAGTGCTCTGCCATAAATTAAAGTTTAAGATCCCTAAATCCTAGAGTATTGTGTTTAAGAAAATGCGCTTGTCTTTTGTTTATAAACTCAAAACATATTGTGGTTTTATAAACCATTTTCTCATGTAATGCAGACCGGAATGATTAGTGAAAGAAGAAAGGCCCATAAAACAGTTCAGCCTTTTTTAAAGCCTTATTTTCTACTTCCTGACTAAACTTAACGCCTCCCACATTGTTACTGCTACGCCAAACGGATTTACCAAAAATTAAACATCTCTAGTGAATGTCCTCTTAATAAAAGAAAACTGGACAAATATTACAAAAACCTCATTAGAAACAGTTGAGCAATAAAATTCACAAAACAATTTATAACCAGGTTATTAATTACAGAACAAAAAAAAATTATTTGTTCACAACAAGGACGTTTGAAAATCATATTTCAAGTAGCCGTAAATTGCAAACAATGTACTCGATAGCAATTGACAAAGAAAAGTGGACAAAGTAAGAAAGCAGAATTTATTTGGAAGTGACCGAGTGAAGCTCAAGTGTTTAGAAATTTTTTGCCCCAACGGGCATAATGGAAAAAAGTATGGTTTTGAAAAGACAAAAAAATTATGAAATACTTTTTAGAATTCTCGATTCGTTAATACTTCTTTCTCAATAAATTAAAAGGGAATTCTTGTGCAACTTAATTCTTGTGGTGTATTCTGGCATTTTGTATGGCGCTTGATATTTTCCTTTTCTGTTTTTGCGAACTCTTGTCTCTCTACAAAACTGTAACTGAATTAGTAGATGAATTGGGTGTCTCATATATTTATAAAGAGTTTCTGATGGCTGAGCAGTTAGCGCGCTCACACTGCATTCAGAAAATCATCTACTCAAGACACGGTCGGACCAAATATTTATCAAGCCATCGCAGGAACAAAATTTTATTATCCAATCGGTATACCGGCTTCAGCTGATAGCAATCCACAATTACAGCAGTACGCCCTCCGGCGAAGTAAATAATAATAAAAATGGCTACTAAACCGAAGCTTCAGCACTGCTACGAGTATAAACAAGGAACGTGCAAAAGCAGAACTGCAACCCCACAGTGCTAATAATGATGATCTTAGGTTAAGTCGGCAGGTTGCTGGATGTAAAGGTAAAGATAGGTCCCAGCCCACTTGGGTCGAATTTATTATGGTCCCCTTGGAATACCTGTTGTAAACTATTCACTGGTCTACCCAGGCATCCAATGATGACCTCATTCAGGTGATTTTTGCATATAAATGCCAAACCGATTATTAAAATTTCTATAACAAAAACGCTAAGGATAATATAATTTGTGATCTTTATTAGAGGGATATTATTATTATTATGAATGAATTACCATCAAATAAGGAAAATATTTGAGGGAAGAGGAATTCACAACTTTAATTTTGCGAATATCGAAGAATTTTTTCGATAGTCGTGATAATGATAAAGAGAGTTTAATTTAGATCAATTACAGGAATCTTTTTTTGTCCTAAAAGTAGGCAATAGTGGCAATTAATTATTTTCTTATACCCCCTTCTTATATATAGTAACAGTGTAACCTCGTTTAACGCAACCAATAAAAATTTTGGGCTGTTGCGAAAATTGAGTCAAAAATTTCTGCGTCTGTTTTCCATTTAAATATCTTATTTTAAACCAAATAAAAATTTAAGAAAACAAAATTTAACTGCTAAAATGAATTAAATAAAATTTATTTAATGAAAATAGAGAATAAAAACAAAAATACAAAAATATTTGGAATATATAAAATAAACACATTCTATGTAAATTTGCACTGATGTTTGGTATCAGGTTGAAGATTCATAATTTTAACGCAAAAAGATTGCATTTTACGACTGTGTTTTTCTACATGACATATTTTTTATTTACAAAAAACCAAATTTAAAAATAAAATATAACTTTGTTGGCAAAGTTGCGTTAACTGAGGTATTGTTTCTTGAAAAGTTGCTTTAAAAAAGTCACTAATGTTAAAAATTTATTTGTTGCGATTATCGAGGAGTTGCTCTTAACGAGAGTTGAAAGAACCGAGGTTACACTGTACTATATACGAACTTTTTTGTTGGATTTTTTTTTATAAACTTTTATTTATTTATTGATTTTTTAAGAATTTTATGTCGACAGTATATTTTTTGGTTCTATGTGTGTGAGTATTTTCTCTGAAATGAAAACATTTTTAATTAAATTCATAACTCTTAAAGCTGATAAGAAAAGCTAATTCCATCCAGTAGGGTAATTTGTTTTTCTTGTACTTTATTCAAAGCCGGTTTAATCACTTGGAAGTACCAAATTGCTAATATCGTTGGAAATATATGGTCCGCAATAACAAATATTTTCTCTGCGGCCATTTTCTATTCGTTGAAAACTAACTTCATTTTTGTCGTATATTCATTTATATATATTTTTTTTTTATTGCTGACAATTTATTAGTAGAAAAATTGCAGTTATGTAATTTTGCTTGTATTGCTCCTAAAAGTATACAATAATTGTATGTACATACTTGATGAAAAAAGCTATACCAATTAATTAGTATCAAATGTATTGGAATTTGAATCGATATCGAACACCGTAATTTACGGCCAAATTGCTTCAGGAACTTCAATACATAAAACAAGTGCAATTAATATTCAAAAATAATTTAAAAAAAATTTTTTTATTGGCTATATATGGAAAATAAGTATATAAAAAGAGACCTTAAAGCATAAATAATTAATTCATTTTCTAATTAAAAATATGCAAAATATAATTATTAATAAATAATTGAAGCTTTTTTTTCAATAATATTAATAATTAAATAATTCATTTAACCACATGATTAGAAATTAATTTAACAAATTTTATTTTATTATTATTAATTATATTATATTAATATTTCGCTTAAAAGTAGGCAATACTTTTTCAAATCTATTTTTCAAATCAATATCTGCTATTGAACAATGACGTATCTCCCCTCACTCCTTTATGTAGGCTCTTTTTTTCTTAAATATATTAATACTTTTTATAAATATGATGCCTTTTTAACAGATAAATCGATAGAAAGTATTAAATTCAGCTTCATTATACAGTGCGAGGTAGATTTATGCAACATCATACTTCTTTATAGACATAAGAAATTCGGTGTTTCTCATATAATTTGTTCGTTATCCATTTTGATGAAAATTTATTGTGCCATTCAGCTGACAAAGCACTGTCACACTGTTCGCTGTTCTATCGTTACTATAATGGGATGTGTCCTGATGAAATTAGGGAACTTGTTCCCGAACCCAGTCTTTCACGCGCACGACGCGTTCATCACTAAGAGCGCATCCATTTGTGGTCGATTTGGCGGCGACCCGCAGAGGTCTTTCCTGTCACTTTTGACGTGGGAAAAATTAAAATCAAATGTCAATAAACACTACTCCCTCTATTCCCCTAAGTTCCTAGTTCCAGCACATCACATGTGTAGGGGTCATCCCCTGAGTGCCGGTCCAAAAAAAAAAAAAATCAAGAGTTGAAACTTTGCGCCTCAATTTCCACTGCAACGACTGCAGCGGTTTTTAATATCGTGCTCTCAGTAAAATCAACTTTTGAGAAAACAGCGAGAACCACAATTTCACTCGATTACTATTATACAACCAAATATCGATAATTTGGCATACGTTATATAGAGATTTTGATTCAGCGAGTATAAAAGTAAAAGGATTCGACTGAATGGCATTTTCAATACGATGTAAAAGTGCCTAAACTTATTAAATGCCTTTAAATTTATTGTTACTTACTGACATTTTCAAATTGAAGGGGTACGATTCTATTGTATAAACTTTCTATAGAAGCTCATTAAAAGTTGTAATGAATATATTTTGTTATTGTTCCTAAAAATAGGTAAACGTTTTGTATCTCTTTTTAAAGTGTAATTCTACATGGTGGCGTTATTTTTACAAGAATGTTTTGTGTATTTAATACACTCTTTAGATAATTTCATGTACAACATTTTAACCCTCAAAGCAGGCAATATTTTTCAATATGATTTGCCTAAACAATGCTGAACAATTACAAGTACCCCCTTACTCCCTAAGGTAGGCATTATTTTCTATTTATCTTTTGTCAAACTTTTTTGTGTGAAGCAACTTAATTTCTATTTTACTGCACCCTCAATTCATATCAAGAAATCTTCAAGGTTACTACGTTCGCTTGAAAGTAAAAACAATCTCGTAAACATACACTGAACTTTTGATTTAAACCCTTCAGGTACATAAGAAATTAGAATAAATAAACATAAATCATAAAGAAAATATGCTAAGACGACAAAAAAAAACAAGGCGAGTTCAAACAACCCCTGCTTTTTCTTGATTACAACTACAATATCGACCTTATAATGTTAATTATCTTGGCACCTAATTAAAATGACAAAAAAGTTCTTTAACCAACATTATGATTAAGTGCAAGTCAAATAAAAAACAATATTTTATTAAGAACATGAGATAATAATAAAAAAGCAAAAAAATATTTCAAAAGAAAGAAAAAAAATTACGAAATGTGAGAAAAAAAATTTGTTTAAAATTTTCGAATAGTAATTAAAAGTTCGAAACAAAACATTAATTATTAAAGGAAAAGATAAATAAAGAATATATTGACAAGAAGGTGTTTCTGCAGGCAACCCAAAAAGAGGTCTACAAAACAGAAACATTTTTCCTTCATTGGAAGGAAAAAAATTCGAAAATATTTCTCCAGTTAGCAAAAGTGACTAAACACATTTTACTTTTGGAAAGCATAACTTTTCTGTAGAAAAGTTGGAAAAGTTTAGATTATAAAATGGAAAAATACGCCTTGGTCTGCAATTTTCTAATAAAATGATTTTTTTTTTTAAGTCGTTCTAAACAAAGAAAAACGCAATTAAAAAAAAATAGTAATAAAAATAGATGAAATTACTGCCCCTAGTATTCAGGTTTTAAAAGTGCGCAGCGAGTGTGGTCTACATACACCATGTATTGTACCGAAACTAGGAAAGTAGGTTTTATGGAGCATCAAGGAGGGAGTAGTTTTTACGGCTACGCGACCTAAATTTTCCACATTTGCCAAGGAAGGCTTATGTCAGCTAAAAATCGAAGAGAACTGCATTCCATTTAACGCGTTAAGATCAACTTTTTTGTTTGAAAAATTGTCCACCTGAGGGTTACACGATCAAGTTTTGCTTATCAAGTTTTAATACAATTTTTCACTAATACGCTCATACTTTTTAACGGGTGGCGATGGTCGGAGTAGTCTGCACGTTGACTACAAAACAAAAAAGTTTTCCTGGGTTCAAGCCCAGTTTCAGACTCACAAAAACATCTCGCATTTTTTCTGATGTGCATTTGTGTGTAACTTTGTGTCCGTTGTTGTCGGAAAGTTTCAGTGGCGAAGGCATAGTCACTGGTCACTGGTCACTGGTCACTGGTCACTGAACAGTAACGGCTTCAGCTGTATCATATCTACAAGCACATCAGAACGCTCTCCTTCGGCGGTATTGTGTGGCACCGGCGAAGTAAAATAATTACTAAAAAAAATTACTACTAAAAACGAAGCTTCAAAAATTGAATACGTCTCCTTGACATCAGAGACGTTACAACACTGCTATTAAAACAAATAACGTGCAAAAAGCAGAGTTGTACGCTGGAAACGAGAGAGCGGTCACGCAGTCTAAAATGGGAGCAGAACAGGGGTTCATTGAACCTAGACCCATATTGGCATGCATTGAAAACGATCTGAAGAAGGTGGCGAAAGACTGCGTTTAGCACCAGGTGAACGAATACTGGAACAACGTAAGCGGAGACACTCCAAAATAATTCTAGATTTTGATGCAAGGAGAGCTAATATGGCTCTTAGAATGTATAGAAAGAGCATCCGCATACTCATATACTGGCTGTAACGAGCCACTTCAACTGTAACAGGTTCTGCTGTGACGATGAGCAGTCTATGGAACATCTTATCAGCAAATGTCCGGCGGTGACGATTCGGAGGAGGATTTTCTTAGACAAGTTCACGCTTATGTAGAAGCAGTTAATTTATATTATGCTGAAGTAGCTGGTTGAAGTTATAAGTGTACTTAAAGGTCAACAGGCTCTATGGGGAGTACATTATTGTAGGGTGTCCCAGTTAAAATGAATTTTTTTCGTGGCGGCGTGATTTGAACTCCTCAGCAAACTGATTTTGCTACGCACGGAGGCCGATGTCTTTAGTAATAAGTTTTCACAATTACAACGCTTTGTTCTTTCTGCAAAAACATATGTTGGCAGCTGCCAAATTTCAGAGTTGCCGCTTGCACAAAAAAATTACAGTAAATTTCAAAAGTGCATTCGCACTGAGACACCCTGCATTACCAACTGCTTCCACGAAAAGTTTTTTTTTTGAACCAAAGTAATTTATTCGTAACTAATAAAACGTTAAAATCATTCGAAAATCCTTTCTATGCATATTTCAGTATTGGAGCTGCACATGTTGGTAGAAACATGATACACAAAAGTTGTCAAGATAAGAACAACTTTTTCATTGCTCGATTGCTAAAATTAACACAGCTTTTGCTGCTAAAACCTTTTTCGATATCGCGGATCGGTATATAGAGGACATCCGGGGCTTTTTCTGTGTGGATAGGTTGGCTGTAAAACAGGTGATGTTGTGTGGATACTTCCTTCTTAAATTCTTCCTCTCTACTGTTTTATTTTCTTTTGATTTCTTTTCTGTCTTCCTTCTTCCATTGAAGCGATTCACAATGCAGCCCATGAGTCTACTAAAAACTTCTTTAGATTAGAGCAACTTATCGTAGGCTAAATAAATTAGCTCAACTTCTAATACCCACAAATGGTGTCAATTAGAGCATACAAAATTAATTAATTAATTAATATTAAATTAATATTCAAGCATTTTTTTAAACTTTAAAGTTGTGTAGTTGAAAGGAAACTGTTGCTTAGAACAATTTTCAGCAGCAACTCTTTCTCAATAAAAGTTGCCTGCTTTAAGGCAATTTCTTCCACGCAAAACTGGCGATGATTTCTATTTCGAATATTTGGACACTTTTGTGAAAAAATCTACGTTTTATTTTAAAATAAATAAAAAAAAAAAATATTATATTCCTTATTCAAGAGCCTTGCACAGAAACATGAACCAACGTGCCCACGCAAACACACATACAATCGCACAGCTACACCCACTATGTCTTCATGTATATCAAACTACGTTTAAATTTTATTAAAAAAAATATCCTGTTCTAGTTTTGAAAATTGTCTACATACTGACAGACACATAAACCGAAATCCAAATGCATACAGTGTATATTGCATATTAATCCATTTGTTGCCTCACAATATTGTGCGCGTGTATTTATTTGTACACGTGTATTTGTATTTATGTACAAACATTCCAGTTGTATAATACGTATCTGTGCTTTTTGAACACATACTTTAACCGCGCTTTCGTGACTACAAAAATAGAAGCAAAGAAAATGCCATCTGCTGATATCCTTTTTCGTTGCTTTTTTTCGTTTCTTTTTTTTTTTTGGTGTTATTTTAACTGATGCTTTTATGTAAAATAAGCGCAGGGAAAAAAACCCACAATTCATGTATTTATATGCGTATTCCAATTTTAATTTCAATTCTTAAAACGTAATAAAACTCTGTGGTTCATTTTCGTTATTTCTTTTATTGTTTTTTTTTTTTTCAATATTTTGAAAACAATTTTATTGTTACGAATGAAAAGCAGCAACTTGCAATTTTAAGTGGCAAACAAATGCATAATTTTTTTAGTTTTCTGTCTTGTTTTGCAAAACACGATTTGTTTTATCATTTGTTTCGGTGTTTCAAACAAGAAACTATTTTTATTTTATTGTATGCAGAAAATTAGTTGGAAAACACCTGCTGCCGTACAATTGTTTTATAACTTTTCCTTTTCGGTATGTTTAAACGTGTTCGTGTGTACACACATACATACTCGTATTTTGTGTTTCCTATTCAGTTTTATAATTTCAAAATTTTAGCTTACACCATTTCCAAAGAAACTTTCTCCACAGTATAGGACACAGTGTGTATTCCAAGTCGTCCTTAGGCAACTATTTTTTTTTTTTTTAATAAAGAACCAGTAGCAATTTTGCAGCAGCGATGCACAAAAAAAATTTTTTTTTTTCAAATTAATTTTCGTATTCCTTCGAAGTAAAATACAAGGAAAACTTTTTAAACACATAGTGATTTTAAGTCACATAAAGTTTCCTCAAATAAAGGCAGTTAAGCAAAGATGAAATTTCGAAAATTACAAAAAAAGGATATATGGCGAGCTCTGCCATTTGTGACAATTTCACAATGGCTTTTTTCTACGCACATAATTTATAGAAAAACACATCCTTTAATATATTTATTTTTGTAATTTTTTAACATATATAATTTTTTCTGTGATTAAAAATTTTCACAAAAAAGGATGTATAAACACATTGAGTTCTCACTGTACTTAAACCTCTTCTGCGTTTATTTTATATATTTTTATTTGTTTATTATTCTTTGTCTCAACTTTTTTTTTTAACACAAGATTTTTTTTTTTTTAAATTTAAAAAAAAAACACTTTCTGCTTAACTGGAAATTGCTTGTTATCTCTTCCTAAGCAATAAACCTCCTTTAATATAGAATTTCGATAATCGTTTAAAAGCTTGAACGAAAAAAATTCAATATTTGAAAATTTAAAGAAAAAGGATATATGGCCAGCACTTTCATAACTCAAAGTATGAACAAGATTTTTTCCAATAACCATCACTTGAATTAATTGACATCCTTTAAAAGAAAAAAACTGAGTTTTGAAGATCAAAAAATTTTTATTCTAAAAAATTATGAAAAAAGAATACACGGCGAGCTCTTGTAATACTCAAATATGTTAATTGATTTATGTTTACTAACAGCTCTTACTCCAACACACATCCCTTAATGTAATTTAAAATAATTTTATATTGTTGATTTAATTGTTTTTGCTATTTCATAACTTGGAAATGGTGTTGTGTTGTGTTTTTTTCTTTTTTTTTTTTGTAAATAGAAATGTTTTAGCATTCCTGTTTAAATTTTTATGCTCCAAGTTTTTCCAATTTGTATGTGCACAGGCATTTAGTTGTGTATGCAATTTATTTGCCAGTGTGTAAATCTTATTTCGATAAAACTTGAAAAATTTATAACATAAAAGTTTAACATCAAACCTTTGAAAACATATAAAAACAATTTGTGCAATTACAAATGGAAAACTGCACAAAAACTAAACTGATTTATGCTGTACGAGATGATGCAAAACATTAATAAATTAATGGAAAAAAATATTAAAGGATTTTTAGTTGCTGGAATATTAAATTAGCAAAACAGAAAATAACTGAAGTTTGTTGCAAAACAAAAAAAAAACTCAATTACTTTGCTGTTTGTGTATTCCCAAAAACCGAAAGCATACATTTAAATGAAATTAAATTCATTTAGGGAATTTTCATTTTATTTTTCTCCATTCTAAAGCATTAGTGCCCCAATATAAAATGCATTGCAATACTTTGAATAAGTTATGCTTAATAAAAGCTTGATTTTTTTCCTGCAATTACTCCTGAAGACCGAAATTAAGCAACTATTAATATAATGACATCCTTTATATGCCGTAAAAAGAATGAAGAATTTGTTTTTGTTTGTTTGTATTTTTCAAGTAGAATGAAAACTTTTAATGAAGTAAATAAAGTTATTTCTTGACATTTGAAAAGAACTTTTAAAGCATAAAAGAACGAAAGGAAGAAAAAATATTAGAAGAGGACTATGGATTGCATATGTGCAAAATTTTCGTAAAAAATTAAAGATGTACCAAAAAGAACAAATAAAAATGACAATACCAAAAAAATAATATGACTCCTGCATTTTTCCCATTGTAGAAATTTTAAAAACACTCGATAGACGAGTAATGAGGACATCTAATGAGTAAAAACTTGCTCTAAAATCGACAAGCTTTATTTAAATAAATTTCTAAAAACTAATCCAGATTATATTTCCATAACAAAGTTGCTGCAAAATTTATTCGCAGTCAGATGAATTTCCAACGAATTAATGCTGGGGTGAAAAATACAACTTTTCTACAGAAGTACAGATGAACTGCCTTAATAACTTTGTTTTAAAAATAAGTTACTTTAGTTAATCAGCTTTTAGTTAATAATTAACTTCACAAAAGTTGTACTAATCTGGGCATCTTTGCTTTACTGAAATTCCTCTAAACAGAACATTTTTCGTATGGAGAAAGCAGCTCCAATCTGGACAATTTTCCAATACAAAAAATTATCTAAACTTCATGTCTTTTTTTTAATATCGCTCTCAATTAAGCAAAATTGCATTCAAATAAATAATTTTTGGAAAGAATTTACAAGAAAAAATTAATCTGGACTGAAAAATTTCAAAAATTTCCATAAATTTGTCAAGAAAAAATTTATTAAAAGCGGCCGTCAATTCGATGAGTTTACAGAACAGAACAGTTTTGTTATAGTAAACTTAGCGCTAAACTGAGCAACTTTTCTACAGAAAAATTCCTTCTCACTTCAGCAACTCCTATACAGAGAGGGTGCGCCGGCTCGGGGACATTGACGGATTCTGCGGGCTCCATCTCGCGTCATACTGGGGCAGTTGGATGCGCACTTCTTGGGGGAACAGGTGCCTCACTGAGCCGGCTTGCACGTTCGTGAGGATACTATGGCCTCGGTTTGATATCAGGAGTTCTGGATATCTGCTGGAGTTTCCGAGGAGGCGGCTGCGGAGTCTTACCACCACGATGACTGGACACTGGTCAATTTGGATTCAGGCATGGGTCTGCCGCACAACGACTTCTGCTCTGGGTGCAACGATGAGGAGGAGAGTGTGACCCACATCCTCTGCGAGAGACCTACACTTACGCGTGTTGGGGGCTGCATTATTCGGGTTCCTATGCGAGCTATCGGAGATTGGGCTCAGGGAGTTCAGGGCGTTTATCGGAAGCAGCGGCTGGTTGCATTCCCCTTGGTTCCTACACTTTCCACTCTATCGCATCCCCTTCCAGTAAAGCATTTCGCTTCCTAACCTATTCTATCCTCTACTTTACTCCACCATCTTCTCTTCTTCAGAGATATCACATCGAACCTTGATGAATTGAAGCCAAGTGAATTGCGCTCTTTATTTTCACCGGCGACCTATGCCTACCAAACTTAACCTAACTTCTATACAAAAAACTACAGATAAGATTTGTATTAAAAAAAAAAAATAATAATGAAAATAATAATACTGGTGGACAAAAAGTTGGCCGTAGTCTAGACAACTTGACTTGTTTTTTTATAAAATATTTTTCCTGCATTAAAAATTTTAAAATTACTTTTACTTCACAAATCCTGCTTAAAAATTGCCCTTTCTCTAAATCTAATTAAATACTTTTGAAATTATTTTGAAAAAATAATCTGAAACTTTTCCTCTTAACGGCGGATAACTTAAGAAAAGCAAGAGCAAAAGAGAAAATGGAAGGCAACTCACTTATAAGAATATTAAGTGGCGCTTAACTTCATTAACCATATCAATAAGAATATTTCTTGTAAGTATTCGTAATATTATAGTGCACGGTCAGTTGAGATCCCTTTTTTTTTTTTGCTGTTGTACATTCAAGATTTCCTTTACAACTTAACGAATTATTGATAATCCCAAGCGCTTGAATGATTGTTAAGTCAACTTGAAAGGTAGAATAAAATGAGAGATATATCGCAATTTATACAACCGAATGCTTTAATACATAAACAGGGGGCCAGCTGGCGTAGCTAAACATGTGCAGCAGTGTATAGCAGCGTATAACTAATTCAGTTCGTAATTTTCAGTGACTCTATAAGTTTTGTTCTAAGAACATCAGCCATTCGATTGTGATTAATTGTGTCTTTAGAAAACAAAAAACATTTGTCAAATATTATCTGGCGAATTTGTTGCATAAATATTGTTGGAATGTTCTATTATGATGTAGAAAAAATATTATTTTTTAGTAATTTATTTGGGTCATGCTACAGGCAATTTTATTAAATAAATAAAAAAAGAAATTAGTTTTTTCTGTTGTGGCATTGAAAGGACAAAAATATATATTTTTTCTTATTTGCCGCCAGCTGTACACACGTCAGTCTCTGTACTGTAACATGGACTGACACAACTCGTACATTTTTTGTGAGTCTCAGGGCTTTAGTTTTCCATTTCATATATTCGGATTATAATAATGAAAGGGGTTGCTTTGGCTTTTAGATTTTTATTACTGATATAAAAATGCTGCAGAAAAAAAAAAGATTTTTGAAGAAAAAGGTTAAGGAACTTTTTTTTGCCTTTGAATTTCCTTTGGGTAACCACATTATCAAATAAAAGAGAGAAATACATATAGACACATATATAATTTAAGTATTTATTACCAAAAATTTAAAGGGTTCTGCTAAAAAGTAAGATTTATAAGATAATAAATTCTTGGTTTTCTTTTCCAAGGGAAATAAAATGAGTTTAAAAAGGACCGCATACCAAAGAAATATAAATAGATTAAGAAACTAAGGAGGCAGATAAATCAATAAATAGGACTAAGAATAATTAACAACATAAAGTAGTTTATTATTATAAAATATATTTTGAAATCAATATGGTTCTGCTCTCAATTTGCAATATTGCAACATCCTTCGTAATTAAATCCTTTGTGACCGCCATTATTTGCATAATATTCTGACTTAAATTGTTCACTCTTTGCGACCTTGTTAAATTTTATTATCGAATAAGCATAATAAGCAAAAAAGAAAGAAAGAAAGGAAAAAGAGAAGAAGAATATGAACAACTAAAAGCAACAATTAAGCTTAAATTGCATAAATGCAATTTTATGCTCTTGTTTTCTTTAGCGAAAAGCAAATTAAAGGCAAAAAAAACAATATGAAAAATAAAACAGAAATCGTTAAACTTATGCAGCAATAATAAAAAGAAATTGCAACAACGCAACAGTTTTCACTCAAATGAACTATTGTTTCACATACACAGATATAATTAAAATATACTTTAACAAAATGATATTCTTCTTGCGAACCCAGCGAACAAAATGTGTTTTCAGCGACGTTCTCGAAAAGTTTTTTCCTTTCCATATACAAAAAGACATAACTTATTACTATTTATAATTTATTTATTTGGACAGTATTGATTTCAATACTCAAAAGACCCAATAATGCATGCTTAGATTTCCATCCAGACATTTTTTTTTTTTTTTTTTTTTTTATCTAGGACCAGCACTCAGGAGATGACTCCTACACATGCGAAGCATTGTTCTGGAACTATAGGAAAGGGATAGTAGGAGAAACGACAGGAGGTGAAGCTTAATTAATTATTTGTGCAGCTCTGCTTTCGCACGTTCTTTGTTTATACTCGTAGCAGTGCTGAAGCTTCGGTTCAGTAGCCATTTTTATTATTATTTTACTTCGCCGGTGGTACACAATACCGACGAAGGAGGGCGTTCTGATGTGATTGTGGATTGCTATCAGCTGAAGCCGGTATTGTTCAGTGACCAGTGACTATGCCTTCGCCACTGAAACCTTCCGACAACAACTGACACACTAAGACACACTAATGCAACATCAGAAAAATGCGAGATGTTTATTTTTATTTTAAAATTTTTGGTCTGAAACTGGGGTTGAACCCAGGTCTGTTTTTTGGATTCGTAGTCAACGTGCAGACTACCATCCATCGTGCCATCGCCACCCGATCATGCTGCTTCATCTACAATAATGGGCGGTATAAATATGGTGGAATCAGCAGCTCGTGAAAGGAAGAAAAAATTAGTGTGATGTTCGTTACACTGAACACTTCTGTCAATTCTCAAAATAAGCAGTCAAGTGCCTCCTCGGAAGTGTAAGAAATACTTCACCCCTTTTGATCGTTTTCTGTCTCTATGGATTATATGCGACCGAAAATAAAATAAAATTCCCGTGTGTGACCCGTTGCTTCAAAGTCTATTATAAAGTTACTTGAAGTACAGCAGAGGGCAGAGAAAAGTCTTTGGCGATGGTAGGTGAGCCAATTATATTGACTCTCTCTCCTCGCACTGTGTGGTATGATGTAAATTATTTCATTATTTTTATACACATATATGTATATCAAAATATAAAAGGATTTTTAAAGTGAGCATAAAATATAATAAAATGGCGGATGACTAATTTTTACCCACTTCCATGATATGGGTATCAAATGAAAGAGAGTTTTTGAGAAGTAAACTAAAAATTAAGTGAAATGAGTGCTTTTCGGAAAAACTGCGTTTTGAAAAAGGTATCCTTTTTATTTTTTTTTTTTTGAAAAGGGACTATTGATATAACAATAAAAGTATCTAAATTTGATGCAAATGGCTTGGTTATCGTAATAAAATCTTTAGAAAAATTAGCGAGATTAGATAAGTTGGAGTGGGTTAGCGAAGTCCACCGAAGTGCACATCTAATTAGAAAATCAATATATGTATATTATATTACATTATAAAACCTTTCATTAATATTTATATATATTTTTTTCTTCAAAAAATCAGTCAAAATCTAAAAACAAATTAACTGTTAAAAATCAAAAGTAAATAATTGATGTTCTTAATATGAGAGAGAATAAATGTATCGCTGGGTTTTTGGTTGACATTGAATTTAAATTGCACATGCAAACAGCAACTTTTCTGCATGTGAAAGGGAAAAATGTACAACAATTTCAACAATTATAATATTAAATTTAATTCTTATTCCTCTGTTTTCATATTTTCCAACATACACAATCATAATAAAATTGTCATGCTCTTACAGATATTTTTATAAAGATATATTTTTATTTTATACTTTGAAATGGATTTTTTGTAGAAAACAATTTATTTTTTATTTTTTTTTGTTAACAATTCTCAAGGAATATGTGGGGGCCTGCTCTACGAATAATGAGACCAGTAGGAATTTAAAAACATTTTAATTCTTTGATTTATTTATTTTTTTATTATATTTTATGTTAAGAAAGCAACAGTGGAAATTAACATACACCCTTCAGTACAGGCAAATCACGGTATAACTATGTAATGTCAGTCGCATTCGTAATACCGAATGTATTCCTCCGGTTTTTATTTTTAGCTGGGGTATCTCCGTAGTCTACTTCATAAGCATTAGTCTTATCAATATGGAGGTGGGGGTTCTATTCCCGCTTAGATCCTGGGTATTTCTAGAGACAGGCTGTAAGAGCTTCGTAGAGTTTATATTGCCTTACAAAATTACAATTTATTTGTAAATGGTTGTCATTAGATCGAGAAATCTGACATATAGTTCCTCTTCCATACTGAGGTAACCACGATTTTTTAAAGATGAGCAATTTTTTTAACTTTTTTGTGCGATTGTTTTTTACCATTCGTTATATCCAGTATATAATTATATCAGATTTTCGTACAAGTGGGATCCATCAGATCTAGATTTGCCTGAATTTAGTTTTTCAGAAGATATAGTGTTTTCTTCTCAAACAAAAATTTACAGCATTTCTTGCCGAATCTTGCTTTATTCTTTGAAAACAATTAAAGCAATTCTTTATTATTAAAAGCCGTGTTGCAGCAAATTTTCAATTCAATTTTGCATTATTAAATGCAACTCCAATATTATTTGCAAATGGATTTGTGCACTTGTATGTGTACGTGCAGGAATGTCATTCTTCGCATGCACGTAATACGAGGGCTTATCTTAAGACAATATCATCATACATGTTAAGTATAACTTTTGAAATGTTTTCATTAAATTTCGACATGATAATGCAGCTTCTGTTGTTGTTATTTGGTAAGTGTTTTTCTCTGGAATTTATATTTAAGCCACAAGTTGAAGTGGCTGGAAAAACAAGTGGGATTGCAAAGTTCTATTTAATTATAAAAAAAAAAATAAAAAAAACCAGCTGTTGCGTACCCATTCTTTAGAGTAGAAAAGTCTTTCTTGTTGATCACTTCAATCAATAAAATAGATCCTGAAAAATGTTTCTTTTGGTGGAAGTGGAAGATATTTTTAAGAGAAAATTGCCATTTTTCCCGAGAAGAAGTGTAAATGAACAGAAAAGCAAATTTTTCTATAGAATAACTTGTTTCACACTCTAGTCTTGTTTCGCTCTAGTCTTAACACTCCCACTGCAGATAAAGTTGCTTTACTTTGCATTTAAATTTTTATGATTCTCTATGAAATTCCGTATTCAATTTTGGATTATGTACCCTCCGTGTAGTTTTTGCAAACAGAACTTTGTTTAGCTCGGTATGTGTATAACTGAGTTACTTTAATTTCATTCTTAATTGAGTCTTTCTCTTTTAACTATTCTTTTATTTTTTTTTTCCTGCTTGTTTTACCTTAAACTTAATACATTTAATATTTCAGCAGCAAGTTCTTCTTGAATATTTTCTCTTTTTTCCTCGATACTGGTGCATTTACATGTGCAGGTGCAGCTGTTAGTGTGTTCAGAAGTTCATACATTTATACGTAAAATACTTCTTTAAATGTGTGAGTTTTCATTTATTGTGTCTTATGTATGTCGCTTAATCTGTTACAGTTGTGCGACACTTTTTGAATTTAATACTTGAGTAATTAATTTGAAAATGACATGTTTTAAGCTTCTACACTTGCCTTCGCTTAATGTTTTTTTTTTTTTTTAATTTTTGGCAGTTTAACTTTTATGCTGCTGTTATTTTACTGTGAATAAAATTAGAATTAAATTTCTTTTGGCGCACAAGTTTCCGGTGGGAAATTGTTGAAATAATATTGCACAATGTTGCCAATACATTTTACAATAGTATTTAATTTTTGCTCTTGAATATGACATACCCATTGGCGATAGTATTATACAAAGAAAATTATTAATTTAATAAAAAAATTTGCAACATTAATTAAAAAATTAATTAGATTTTAACCAGTAAAGAATTAATATTAGCAATTAAATTATTATTGTTGATTAAGTGCAATTAATTCTGAATTAAATTTTTAAAAGTAATAATTAAAAATGAAGGAAGATTTTTGTCGTGCTCAAGTTACAATATTGTGAAAAATATCCTTTGATTAGAATATGTTGGTATCACCCTGTGATTAACCCATACAATCCAACTCACATTATTTCATACTTACTAATATATAAAAGTACATATAAGTGTCACTGCTGTTAGCTATAAGCAAATCTTAAGCATTACATATTAAATATATTCATTAGTTCAATAAACGTCTTATATAACAGTTCGTGTTTTGTCTCGTGTACTTTGTTAGACACATTCATATATAAACTCAAAACCCTCACAGAATAATAGTAAAAGAACAATTAATCTCCAACACCAGTTGATTAGAACACGTATATACAAATATATTTTCTATGCATATACATATGTCATCAGTGCTCTTTGTGGAAGTTCGTTGTAAAGTCATTAATATCATCTATTTAAACCAACAGAGCTTAGGAAAAAGCATACGAGATTAATTGTTACAATCCACATACTATTAACAAAGGTTGCCAGCTTAAATTAACTGTGAACCTGAACACGACAAAAATTCTCATTCAATTAAATTCTAAATAATCTAAATGATTAAAAATTTAATGAAATATTTTGAGAATTTAAAAAAAAATTTTATTAGAAAAAAAAGCATTTTGATTTAATTCGGTAGTTCACGTCACCACAAGAAATGAAGAAAACGCTGCATAAGTGATTCCTGTCAGTTACAATATTGTACAATTTAAGACAAATATCCACAAGCAATACTTCTTCTATCCACCTCTAGTTACTAGTTCAATATATTTCTGCAAGGGCAGCTCCTGACCTGCTCTAAAATATAATTAATAATTTTATTATTGATAATTTCGGTTAAAATTTATGTCGCTTTATTTTCTAAACGTGAGCAGTCTAGGTCTTTCCATGCAGGGCTATGTTGATGATCTTGTAGTTTACGGCAGGGGCTGGCATGAGGATTCCATTTCGGACCGCATGTACGAAGACCTAAATCTAAATAAACGAGGGAGGTCTGTCCATCACCCCTTCTAAAACTATACTAGTGCCATTCGCTAAGACAAAGGGGCATCAATCTCAGACGCCTTGTCCTCGATGGAATGACATTACAATTATTCGGTGAGGCGAATTATCTGGACGTAACGCTGGATAGAACTCTCAGTTGAAGAACATCTCTTGAGAAAGTTCTCACGAGGGCAACACGGGCTTTTTTTGCCTGTACGAGACTCTTTGGTGGGACTGGAAATCTGAATCCTGACATTCTGGACATTCAATTCGGTGGTGAAACCCATAGTCATCTGTGCATCTTCAGTGTGGTGGGCAAAGCTATGCACAGGAGAGATGGAGACGGACGTGTTGGGTAGGCTGCATCTGGTTAGGAACATTCTGTGTTGCCTTCATGAGCACTTGTCCGGCTAATGTATTACTATCCCACCACTTGCGATCATGATCGAGAGAGAGAATCGTTCTCGTGCCCTGATATTGGAAAGTATTTCACAGCTGAAGGGAGATGACATCAGGGGACGTTTGAGCGTCTGTCGGAACGCTCTACATACCATAATTCTCCACAGTGTTGATATGGTATCGCCAGTAATGGTTCTCTTCAGAACCTTCCGGAGGGAAATCCACAACCGTAAGAACTGGAAGACCAACTCTATAAATTTTGAGCCGGGATCTATGTATGGTATACTGAAGGGACAATGGCGGACAGGTCAGTCATCAGGCGCAGTCAGAAGTTCATGCCATTGAACTACGTATGGGCAAGTGTCACCGTAGGAGCATTAGGGGGACCCACATCTCCCAATCAGATAGTGAAGCGGTTCTTCAGTCGACAATGATGACTTCAAGAGAATGCGAATGCCTTGACTTTCTCAACGAGTTTGGAAACTTTAATGAAGTTACATTGGGGTGGATTCCTAGACATGAGGCTTATAAAGGTAATGAAATGGCAAACTATGCAGCTAAAAGGGGGTCAAATTGGCCCCGAATCATTTTGTGGACTTACGAAATAGAAATGCAATTCTTAGAAACTTGAAGGGAAAGAGTTTTGCGGCTCACTGGCAAGTGCATCCTGATGCAGAACTGTGGTGTCTCAAATGGGCTACTTTCGCAGAATATAATAGAGCCCTTTGACGGGTACTTCACAAACTATTATGAGCTGAGGTATCATTTCAACAAGATTGGTCTCGGATTGTCGATTTTGTGAAAGTGACACTGAGAGCTCTGAACAGGTTTTTTGCGATTGTCCTGCACTCTGGCAGACAGAGGTTTCTCCATCTGGGTACCATTGTAGTGCCGCCACACAATTACACCAGACCCCAATTAGTGCTTAGATTCCTTAAGAGCCTTTATGGGCTTTGCAAACAATAATATTTCTTAAAGATATTAACGTTTTGCAATTTTTCTTTTTTCAATAATGCCTTTTTTTCAGCAATGAAATTTTCGTAAAAAAAAATTTACGAAATCAATATGAAATGGAACTATTTTTGCTGATAAAACTTTAAATAGTATTGGGTTACTGGCAAAAATATTTGACAATAATATTTTATCAGGATTGATTTCCTGCATTATAAAAATAAACATTTGCAACAAAAAAAACAAGTTCTATGGTTTCTTGAATAAAAGCAATAGCAGCGTCTCTGTCATGTGACAAGAAACAACAATTCGTAACGAAAAAAAATTTTAGAGAAAAGCAAAGGCAGATTGAATTGCATTTTTTCAAATTCTAGCAAGTGATGGCGGTTAAGAAGACTACGAAATGCACTTTCAGTTGATTAAATAAGAGCAAAAAAAAAAAGAAATATATACGGGAAGAAAACAAAATTCTTAAGGTAGAGATGCATGCCATGAATTTAAAATAAAGAAAGATTTCAGAAAAATAAAAATATGTGCAGCAAAAATGTGGGTGACACATGCGACATATGACACATACATATTTGTTTGCAACTAATACACAACAAACTAACAGCTACACTGATGCTAAAAATCTTTCAAATTGTAGTAAAAGTATCTGTTCCTAATGCAATTGTTGTTGTTCTATATCTTATGGCCACAGTCACATTTAGTTGAGCAACTTGTAAGCAAGCGCAAACATGCATGCAATTCTTGTTGCATGCTTTTAGATTAATAGAAAATCAACAACAACAAAAAAGACCACATACACTCACACACAATAGAATTAATAGACAACTTGCATTTTTCTAATGAAATATTTTTATCTGCAACAGATACTCGTATTTTTTTCTTTAGATTTTCTAAGTTTTATTTTTTTATTTTTTTTGAGAAATTTTTCTTCATTTTCCTAGGAAGAGTTTCCTGTTCCCATAATAAATTTTCAATCAATCAATATTCGCAAAAATTTTTATTCACATAAATTTTATTTTAGTAAAAATTTAACCAAAAATTTTTAGCCATTCTGAATTAGCTTCAGGAAACTTTTCGCCGTGGTATTTTTTTTTTTTTTGTGTTAAACCTTCAGCCAAGCAAACTTTCTTTCATCGTCATGGCCGGAACGTTCTGTACAAATTTCCAACAATTTTTTAAAACATAATATCCTCCAAGTCTTTCACCTCTTAAAAGCTCGGCAACAAAAAACTCACTGGGTAGCGTTTCAACAACAACAAGAAAAAATATTTTCTTGAACTACGAGTACTTGACAAACTTAAACTGAGCGCGTCTTGTTTGTTTGCATTCATTTATTGAACTAAATTGCATGAACATTTGGATCGTTAAGACCAGGGTTGATAAATACAGGAGCACAAAAACATACCCTTAAAGTTTTCAATAACAAATAAAGTGCTGGAGAAAGAAAATCATAATTAAAATTTTTCTTTTATTCTCAGTAAAAACTTATTATCAACAAATATTCCATGGATATTTTGTAACAAAGTCTTCTTGCTACAAAAATTATTTCTAAGTAATTTTTTTACCACAAAAAAAAAATCAAAAATAATTCCACTAAAAATATGTAGTTTATTTTGAGCAAAATTAAAATTATTTTTCCACTGACCTTAAAATTGTTTTAAAAAAATTTTTCCAATGAAATTTATTTTATGAAAATTAAAAATAAAATATGTAATAAAGTAGTTACTTAAAACAAAGTTTTAAAATTATGTTTTTTTCATCGACTTCAAAAAAGGAAGGAAGAACTTTTTTTTTTGTCTGTTCCACAAAAGTTTTTACCGGGTGGACCGCTTTTGCTGAATCTTTGTCATTGGAAAGATCGTGCTAACAGTGTAGTACCATTATTGGCGGGCAGATAGGGGGCAGAATTGTTTACTGGATGGACCGATTTCGCTGAATCTTCTCAATGAAAATCTCGTCCTTACCGTTTGGTCCTATTTAATGGCTGAATACAACTCCGCTTAAATATAATTTTTTCTTTGGAAAGCTGTTAACAAGCTGTTAACGAAATATCGAATAATAAAACAAAATAAAATAAAAAAAGACCTCAAGCTTAATAAATATATTTCAAAATATATAATAAAAAAGGTAAATTAATAATATAATTAAAATTATTTTAAGTAATTTATAAAAAATTTTTTAATTTTTTTTTAATTAAAAAATGTTAAAAAAAAATTTTATAAGAATTTAAAAAATAAATTTTGGTAGAAAATAAAAATTTTAATGGAAAAAAATTTTCAAAAAATATTATTTTCTCCAAAATATGGCTTCTTTAATTCTTCACGAATTATCACCTACATTATCCCTGTTAGTTTTCTCTGCGAATATTGTCTTTCGCAATTTCTCTATGTAATTTTCAATTAATTTTCTTACGAAAAAATACAACTTTATAATTCATCACTAATTTCGATGTCTTATTACAGTAGCAGACATTAACTAAAACAGCCACGGCAACCTCAATAACGGAATTGATTATAATAAGTCTTTCATTTTTCAATCATCGGCAAAAAAGAGCTCGTTAAATAAACTATCAAAGCAATGGAAGTGAATGACAAAAACATGTTTAATCCGGCGTAATGATGTTAAAGCCAAAACTAGAGGTAAAAGAAAATATCTTCGGCTACGTTAATGACAGAGTACGTTGTGCTTGCACAAAGTTCGAATGGCAGCAACAATTATGGGAATATTGAATTTAGACTCTTCTTATACAAAAGATTCAAGCATAAAAATATTAAGGAAAAAATGTCAATCTAATTGAAATTCTAGACAAAATCTTCCGCAAATTACCTTCATTGACAAAAATCTCTAATACCCAACCAGAAAAAGAAACTGAAGAAAAAAACAATCTATACAAGGCACACACACCTTCAATGTTACTACTACTGCAGGGGCAACAAACACCATGCTGCAGATACTGGTACCACAAAATGCGACAACGTTTACAAACAAACACGTTTATACGGTTGTACGAGTAGATTTGACAAAAAAAAAAAAATAAAAAAAATTAAATGATTGCAAGCTGACAGAAAGGAAAAAAGTAAAGCAATGAAATTTGTTGCACAAAATTCAAAGAAAATTTTGTGGAATAGAATTTAACAACGCGAAGCTAAAGCGCGTTTGTTGAGATTCCTGTTTGAAACCGGATACGGAAGTGGTGTTGCATAGAGTGTCGTTTGTTGTGTAAAAAATATATATGTGTGCGTATTGAAGTAACATCATCATTATCATCATCATCATATTTCTCATTTGTTTTCTGCTGCACTCACAGCTACATTTTTGCCACGGCAATTTTCTTTATCCCTTCACTTTTTCACATTTAATTTTGCTCCGTTTATATTTCCTCTTCGAAGCAACATTTATATTTATTTTCGATTTTCTTATTTTAGTTACAGTTTGCTTGCAATACCCATATTTTCATTTATTTATTTTATTTGATTTCAATTTGTTTTGTTTTGTTTTCATGTCAAATTTTCTGCTGTTTTTATTTATTTTGTTACACAAAATCTAAATGATGTTGCTACCCGTAACAGTGGCTGAAATTTGATGTTACCAAAGCTGCTTAGTGTTTCTTTTTTTTTTTTTTTTTGTTTAACAAAGAATCGTATTTAGGAACAACTAAACTGGAATGGGAATAGAATGTGTAAAGCGGAAGGTTAACCGAAAAACAATCATCAATCAGTTTTAGTGCTTAGTTTTATGGTTCATATATTTCTTTTGAGCAGGGCTCAGGATATGTCCCCTAACTATGCCATACATTGCATCGGAAATAGTTGGAAAGTGATAGTGTAGAGAAGAGACAGTTGGAGAGGTGAACTGATGGATGGATGGAGGTATTCATTCATGCGTAACTTTGCAGTTGTGTGTTTTTGAGAATTTGGATGCCATATTTAGGTTTACACTGGTCATCTGGAATGGAGAATGGATTGTCTTTCACTTGTACTTTATCGGTTGCCGATAATTTGAGATCTGAACTAAAGTCTCTGTGAATAATTAAAATTCGCCACTAATTTTCTGAGCCAATTTTTTTTTTCTCTTGGACCGGCACTCAGAAGATGACCTCTACATATGCGGTGCTTTGTGCTGGAACTATAGGAAAGGGATTATAGGAGAAATGATAGGAGGTGAAGCCTGCTTTTTTGCACTTTATTTGTTTTTGTATCATTGTTGTAGCGTCTCTGATGTCAATGAGACGTATTAAATTTTTAAGCTTAATTTTTAGTAACTATTTTTAATAATACATATGATTCTAATTGTGCTTTTTCCCTTATAAACTATATGTGAAATTTATTATTACATACTTTATGATATTCTCATACAGTATGAAAAATATCATAAAGCATTTTATTACAAAAGTAACTCAATAATTGAGGAGGAAAGCATATCCATATAGTACTATTTCGCTAACGCTTATTTAGCTCATCAGTGGATTTTCCCAACTTTTTATTAATTATTTTATTTCGCCGATGCTCAGTGATAACTGACTATGCCTTCGCCACTGAAACCTTCCCACAACAACTGATACAAAGTGACACTAGTGCACCTTAGAAAAAATTCGAGATGTTTTTATGAAACTGAAACTGGGGTTGGTTGAACCCAGGAAAAATTTTTCGTTTTCTAGTCAAAGTGTCGACTACTTCGACCATCTTATTTATCGAGTACATATTATTAATTAATTAAATTTTTCTTCACAACATTGTAATAATATTCCGGAAGCATCCTTTTACATGTAAAAATGTGTTTAAACAAAAAGTCTAAATTGAAAGAGTATAATTTTATTTTAGGTTTAAAGAAAAGGAAAATCCTTCAATAAAATTTCAGATGTTATAGATGCTTCAATAAGCAATAAAGAGAAGCCTATTAGTCATTTATGAATACAAGTTTACCCAATTTGGCTTATGAACGGCTTATAAACCAGCTGAAAACTTTTATGAATACGGCCGTAAAGCTTTGATGTTGTCGAACACGTAATTAGTTAAATAAATCTTTGTACACAAAGTGCAAATATTGCTGGCCTATGGCAGTTTTACTCTGCTGCTTAAGCTGAAATTCTTTTTCTTGCAAATTTATTAAAAATATTTTGATGAATACTATTTATTGGACCAGTGTTCAAAGCAAGCCACCTTAGTGTTTAATGCATCGCACAGGAAGTTATTGGAAGGGTATAATGTGGACAACAGACGGGGGGTGAAGTGATAGAAAGATAGAGAGCTCAATTCTAGTACAACTCCGCAATTGCGTAATACTTTTAGAATTTTTAATGCAGAGTTGTTGCATCTCTGGTGTTATTTCAACGCATCATTAATTGTTTAGGCGAGAGGAGAGCCTTTTTCTTTGCTCAAATCCCAGCGAAGGAGGGGCTGTGAGGTCTTTAGGATTTAGTTAAATTTTATTTTAGCAAGAATTTACACATGCAGCAGTTAAAGCGAGGAAAATATTTTAATTGTGCCAGCGAAATAAAATGACAGGCTATTTTCGGCGGACGCTACATCCTACACCTCCATATCAATAAGCTTTGTTTTTATTATTTCACTGTTTGGTTTACATTTGGCAAAAAAAAAAAAATAAAGAGAGAAACTTACTAATAAGTTTGCTTATTTAGCCAGCTATAAAACACAAAACTTTAGTGCTTTTTAAATGTTCCTCCTTAAAACAATAATAATTTTATGCTGTTGCAAAAGACATGCAAACTGATGTTGCTGCTGAAGACGACACTAACAATGGTGTTGGAGAATAATTTCATGCCCTCTAGAGATGAAATTAATGTCAAATTATGCTATACGCGTGTAAATTTCACGCGTAAGTGTATAAATTTTCAAATATAAAACTGAAAATATGATGATGGTTTTGTACACAGAAAAAAAAAGAAAACACACAGCATACAAGCATATACAGATATTAAATATCCAGAGTTTGAAATCTTCAGGGGATGTTGTAATAAAACAGAAGAACACCATAGAATGCGTAATAAATACTTAAACCAGTAGATTTTCAGTACTTTACACCAGAGAAACTGCTGTCTGCATGGATAAGAAATCCAGCTACAGGGCATAAGTGTAGATTAAACAAAATAAAAAGAAAAAAAAAAACTTAATTTAACATACGATTTTCATGTGACTATGAGGCAAAAGTAACGCTGCAAAGATAATCAAGAGTAACACAGCAGCATATTGTTGTTACAACGTCAAGTTGAATGAAAGTTTTGCAATCAGTCTTACCAGCAAAACCAAATCTCGAATTATTCCACAACTGAAGTTTATATGGGCCAATTTCAATCAAATTCACTAAGACTGATTTTCGGCGAGAAAACATTTGGAAGAAAAACATGTGGAATTCTCTTTTGTTTTTTCATTCGTGGTCACACAGAAAAAAATGTTGCCGGCGACATTCCCTTATTATTATTGTTAATATAGTTCCCTGGTTATTGTTATTTTTGTAAGCAGCGAAAATGAGAACAAAGTGTGTCGCCGAGTACCGAACGATGCTCTCTTCCGCAGCCGTAATATACTGCCAAACTTTGTTCCTTCCAAGTGTTTCCTCGTCTAAACTCAACAGTCAAATTGTGTGATCTGGACACAATTGCTTGTTCCGCCTTTCAACAATGCAGTGTAATGGATATGGATGAGGTAAATTTTTTTTTAGTTTGTAGGGCTATGGCTCTACATTTATAAAGAAGTATCCTCTAAATACAACCCTGTTGCCAAATGGACGTCAAACACTATTTTAATTGCTGTAATAAACTCTTCTTTAAAGAGAACTTTCATAAAGAAAGGCTGGCGAAATTGCTTGAAAATTAAATTGAGAAGTCAAGTTCTTAAGAAAAATATTATGACTTTATGTCCTCAATTTCATACTTAACGTCCACCAAAGCTGGACATTCACAGACAGTATGTGGCTTCGGCTCAGCTTCCTCCAGGCACAGTCTGCAAACATCTTAATCCATCTTCGCCATAAGATATCTAAAGTTCTCGTGTCCTTATACTTCGTTTATATCTGAGTACCTTACAAGCTGATCTGAATTGATACATTTCATATTTTGTTTATGTTAACTTCTTTAAAAGACAAAAAAAACCTCTTCGAAGCAAGAAATTACATTAAAAATCCCAATAATTTTACATAATTAAACACTTAGCGGTAACTCTGCTGGCAACATTGTTTAGAGACAATCTTTCGAAGAGAAAGGGAGACAGGCAGAGGGTCTGCGAGAGAGAGAGAAGGAGTAATTGAATGGCAATATGAACAAGACAAAAATTATGTGTCTGTTATTCAACCACTGGCTTTAGCAAATTAGAAGAATGTTTAAATTGGAAGATCTTGGGCCCTAAGGGCAGCAACATCTTCCAGGTTCGTTGTTAATCTACGAGGAAAACTAGTCCAAAAACAAAAAATGTATATTTCAAGCAAAACCTTAATGGCTTAAAAGTGTTTCAGACTCTTTAAATTTTCGGTGTATGAATTTAATACAGCTGGATTATTTGCCATCGACTTTAATGACCGCTCAGAGGTCCCTCGTTAAATGTTTTTATACTAAATGCTGGCATACTAATAACAAAATAACACACTAACAAAAATACACTTATGAGTTTAATATTTTATCACTGCGTGATATGAAGTGTTGCCTTTAGTATCCGCAATAATCATCATCATCAACAAGAACGTCTTCTTCTTCTTGTTTGTGTCTAGCAAATGCCTGCAAGCTTTCAATCATATTCTTGTAGTTGTTTTTGTTAATTTTAAATGCTAAGGAGGCATTTTTGTGCGTATATGATGGCTGTTGTAGGGAATAAATTTAAAATGTGTTGCATAAAATCATAAAAATGCTTGAAACATAATTTTACCAAGTGTTAATGCTCTCTACTTGCTATATTGAGACCATGTTTCTTATATTCATTTTACAAATCAGACAGTTTTGTTACAGGATTGCGTAAGTCCTTAATTTTTTATTTTTATTTCACAATGTTACGCATCAATGATTTTGTATTACTTCTCCCGAGGCGAAATTGGCCCATTTGATTGAAAACATTTGCATTAATATTCAAAACGTATTTGAAGACAGTCAGAAAATCACGCAATTTAAGAAAAGATTAAAATTTAGAGATGTTTCGCTGCGATAACAGTCTCTAATTCTATTTTTAAAGATGTTTACTTTTGAGTGAAAAATATGTGTGAATTTCTATACTCCTTTTCTCTGTAGAAATCTTCAACTTTTTAAATGTGGCGTTGAAAAATATTTACACTCGAAATACTGCCAGCAGTCCATAAGGTTATTTAAATGTTTTTGGTTGACTGCTAATTCAATTAGCAAATCTTACTGCCAAAGAATTCTCAAATGTAATTTCAGCAAATGGCAATCAACAGCTTATCAATTTTCTAATTTTTTCTAGAACTACGATTTAAAATTTTTTTTGTGACCAAAAAATTTGTAAATAAGGAATCTCTATTTAATTTAAAATGTTGTGTCTTAGGGAAGCGTTTATTCATAACAGTTTTAAAAACGGAAATAAAAGTTTCTTTAAAGTTCTTCTATAAAAGTTATTATATCTTTTTCACTTTCTATATATTCTATGTTCTATATTCAGTAAATTTGTAATATTTCTTGTTTTTTATTAAAAAATTTATTATTATTTTTTTACTATTATAAATTACTCTTATTTTTATTATAAAATAATAAAAATTTCCAGAGGAAGTTAACCGATCGATGGTTTACGAAATATCGAAAAAAAAAATAAAAAATATAAACAAATCTTTAAGCTTGAATAAGAATATAGAAATATTTATTAAAAGCAATTAGGTTAAAGAATAAGGATTACAAAATTTAATTTAGAATTTAACATATCTGTTTTTACAGCCCAAAAATATTAATAGACATTAACTATATAACAAGGCACCCTGTATTTATGAAATTATACACACACACACACACACACACACACACGCATTCATTTTGATTGCGTTTCATGTTTAACTATAGATTCAATTAACAAATAAGTTAAATATGTATTTTATACATCCATACCCATATGCATACAGTGATGTTAACCATACGGTAATTTAGAACTCTGAATGGAAGGCGGGTAATTTTTATATTTGTAGAGTGATTGTAAAAAGTTTTACTGCCGTATTCATGAATTTTTTTTTTTATTTAATAAAAGGGTAATTAGACAAATTTCCATACAAAACTCAATCAATATATCTTTTATAAATACAAAAAGGTTTTTATGAATACGGCAGTTTAATTATTTGTTTTTTTTTCACAATGAGTCTGCACATGATATAAATATATAAATGGCTCAATAACACCTTTTCGCCAATAGTGCTTTCAGTTAAAACCTGATTTTAACGTTAAAATCACAAACAGCTGATTTTACGTTCTCACTATAAGTTTAATTAAATCAGGTTTGAATGCACAGTTTGTGTAATAAAATTTTATTTGTGTTCTCCTCCCACAACTCGATCAAAGCATTTTCATTATGCTCTTCCCAATAGCTTCTTTTTCTTTTGCACTTTTTTATTGTTATTGCTGCTGCGTTAATTATTCTCGTGACTCGTTATTTACCAAATTTTCCTGCATCTATTTTTATTTCATTGGGCGCTATTTAAATTGCTATTTGTTTTAAATTTTTTAACTTGGCAGCACTGCCTTTAGTACATGCAAATCAGGGTTGCATTTCATTAAATTGAAAAAAGGTTTTAAGATGGCTTTAAGAAAATTGTTTTATCTGGTAAAAGAAGGTTTTAATAGTCGGTTAACGTAAAACGAAGTTTTGCTTACAAACCAGTCAGTGTGAAAGCACTATAAGCTTAACGATTTCAGCAATACTACTCCTGCACATTCTACTACTTGTTACTACTCCATACTTTTAAAGGATTTTTTGAATTTGTAACAAATAGTTTTTATCTACATGTTAAAATCATTTCGCCTTTCAAATTTAAACAAAACATCTCGTATCGTTTTATATATTTTTATTTTATTAATGTCAAAAAATAAAAAAATAAATTAACTATATTAACAGCAAATCAAGTTGTAAAGAATTTATATGTAAAAACATAAATACATATACATTGATGTACTACTTACTTATTATTTGTTCTTTTGAAATGTGTTTTTTTTTTCTTTTTTTCCAAATTTATTTCGAGGATTTGTTTAATTTTGTAGTTGAAACACATGGCTATTTTGATATCGTGTTGTAGAAAGTTACGCAGGGTTGTATTTTAGCCGGTTAATTTTCCATTTAATTTGCTTAGAAACTATAACAATGAAATTATCAAGTAACTACTTTTGGGTATTTAGTATCCAAAAAAAGACTAGAAGTACTCGACATTCAGTATACACTGCTCAAACTTTGCCAGAACTCTACAAAAATGCATACTGAAGGTAAAAATTTTAAATATTTTATTTTATTATTACTATATACATTTTTTTTCTTGTTTCTTTAGGTTTTTGTTTTTTTTTTAAACTAATATATTGAATTACAAATAGGTGTAAAGCTGTTTTAATAAAAAAAAAAATATTACATTGGTAATTTTTTTAAGGCTGCACGGAAATGCAATTAAAAAAAGTTAACATCACTGCATGCATACGCTATTATATTCATACATACTCCTCGCAGTCCATTGCAATGAGTATAATCATGCTGAGAACTCTCCAATCCCATGCAAACTGAAGGCATGTGCTTGTATGATGATTATTTATTTGATTTATAAATGTTGTTTATTCATAATTTTTGAATTTCACAATAATTTTCTATTCATTGTCCAAATAAGTGTGTGAATGTATGTGAGATTTGGATGTTCTTAATAAGGTTTGTTTGTTGTTCCATTTGCAACTACAATGGCTTGCTGCCGTTGTTGTTGTTATTGTTATTATTATTAGCTCCGTATTTAACTGGCTCTATTGGTAGCACTGTAGGCAAATATGAAGCTCTTTATAATGCATTCATATGCACATGTATTATATGCGCATAAATTTACATACATGCATGAGTATGCGTCCAAGGATTTGTTGATGTTAGCAGTTATTATGTGCAATTAAAAATAATCAAATTGAGAATAAAATTGAGAAAATGAACTCAGTGGAATTTTGCAAGAACTTAAAATTATGGAAAATTTAAGGCTAATATGAGGAAGGTCATCGGTACTGTGGTCAGAGGCATGAGTGGGACTGCGTAATTGGCCAGGGGGAACTATTACAGCCCTATAACGCCATGAACAAGTGGCACAATTCCTACAAGAATAAGTTTGCTGCTTTTCTACGCAACAGAAGAATGTGGGAGAACGCAGGGCCACAATATTACTTTAAGGCATATCAGCATCAGGTTATATACGGATGGTTCCAGAAGGCGCTGTCATGAGTGTAGTGGGTTCGCGGGTGAACTACTCTGAATCTTTTGAGCAATGCCCAACCATATTTTAGTCGAAGGTTTATGCCACGGAGATGGTTTCAATTTTATCTTAGTGGTGCCTACTGGCGGAGGAAGATTGTCATGGTCTCGGATAGTCAGGCTATCATTAAGGCATTTTGTTCATATGAGTTTACCTCCAACTTAACTTGGGAGTATGGCATGAAGTTGGTTCAATTGGACAGCACCCATAGCTTTACACTCTGCTGGGTTCTCAGACACTCATGGTCGAACCGGACTCATTTTTTG
This sequence comes from Dexiosoma caninum, assembly GCA_963924685.1. NCBI lineage: Eukaryota > Metazoa > Arthropoda > Insecta > Diptera > Tachinidae > Dexiosoma > Dexiosoma caninum. The sequence goes on along the minus strand of OZ004729.1, from coordinate 80,402,318 downwards.
GGCTTGGAATATCAGGCTCAGGAATATCAGGAAACAGCTCTAACTTTATATCCCTAGACTGAGGCAGCCTAAGCTGATGAGTGGGACTTTCCTCAGGAGAGGAAACAATAGATCTATGTTTGGTCGTAGTATCAGTATTTACTGTTGTTTCCTTTTTTATAAAAAAAAAAAAAAAGAACCAGGCCGGAAAACCGCTAGGAATCGATTATAGAACATCATTTTCTGATAGACTAGTGCGCTACTTCCAAAACTGCTACCAGGTACCCATCCAAAAAAGAAACCATTTCTTAAATAGTGAAAATTAAAAAAAATAAGGTTTTTTTTTTATAAAAATATTGAAATTATATCACTAAAAATTAATAACAAAAGGTTACAGCAAATATATCAATATACATTTTTTTATGAATTTCTTATATATTGTTTTCGTTAAATCTTTCTTAAAAATATTTTAATAAAAAATAAAAAATAAAAATTTTTATAAAAAAACCTGAACAAATATTTTAATACAAAAAATTATGCAACTATTCTTTCATTGCATCAACGTTAGTCAAAATTTATTACGATTGTTTATTCTATGCTTGTTATAGGGTTTAGCTGGTCTATAACGTCCCATGCAATACAAATGGGCGTAACAGCCAAAAAACTCAAAATTGAGTTTATAATGAATATTGGTACACTGCATCAAGGCACACGTCTTCACAAATTTTTAGATTTCTATTTGGAAAAATAACAACGGTATTAAAGAAATTAAAGAGACAGTTTTTACTTAGCTTTCAAAATCAATGTATTTCTTGCTGTTGAGAAATGATGAAACAATGCAAAAATGTTATCACCTTCTTTTTTTCGATACATAATTTTGAACGTTGTAAATAAACTCATTATTTGATTTTGGCGATATTGCGAAAACATCGTATTTGTAATCACAACACTTTTAATTTTAATAAGTTTTTTTTTTTCTTGTTAAAATTTTTTATAAGTGATGATAGTCCTGTTTGCATTTTAGGTGACGATATGTACATTTCATTTGGTGCTAATACCAATATTTTCAGTGGGCTTTTAATCAAAATATTGAAAAAAGTTAAGAAATTTCACATGTTTATACAAGAACTTCCAGGAAATTTTTGAGAATTTTAATTATACAAATAAGACATACTTAATAGGTTCTTTAAAGACTTTCTTTATACAACATATATTTTCTTATACGATTTAAATCTATTTAATTGTTCTAATTGTAAAAAGGTTTAGAATTTTTTTAAAAACAATACACTAAAAATAAAAATAATAAAATTAATAATAAAGTTATCAAAAAAAAAAAACAAGTAAAACTTTCACTAAAATTTTCTTATAAAAAAATTCGTTACAACTTAAAACTAAAAATTTTAATAAAAAAAAATATTGATGAAAATTGTTATAAAAAAATTTTAATGAAAATTGACAAATTTTTATAAAAAAGAAATATAAAATTTTTTTTACACATGGAAAACGTTAAACAATAAATAATTTAATATAATTTTTGAAATTTATTTCTAAAAAAAAAATTTTGTTTCACTATAAAAAAATCGCTTGAAATTAAAAAGAAAATAATTTACAAGAAAATTCATCACAAGAAAAAATATATTTAACCGCTTAAGCGGAGTAGGGTTGCAAATTTTTAATTTCCTACAACTGCTGTCCTTGTTAATATTTTCATTGCTTTCTTAACAATCACTATTTAAAATATTTATACTACTTAAATTGCTTTTTTCCCATTCCCCTATGTCACTTTTATACTGACTGTTGTTATCCAACGTATCTGCTTGTTGTTTAATAGAAAACCTTAAATCAACAAAATTTAGTTAAATACTGTCTGCTCAAACACATTTATGGGCTGAAAATCATTGCAATTTAAAAATTACTTGTAATATAAAATTAAATTGAAATTTGTTTAAGGAAAATAAATATTTGCCCAGCAGAGAGTTAGAAAACATTAAAATCTGTAAATTATATTTGGTTTGTTAAAGAAACTTTTAGTTAATTTATCAAGCCGAACTAAAGTATATTTAACAAAAGTTGTTTTAAGAAATTAAATAAAAATTAATTTACCAACAAAATATGTTGAAGAAAATTTTATAGAAAAGATTTTACTAAAATTTAAGTGGTATTTAATATTTAATTCAATTAAAATTGTCGCCATCGGATTTTCTTAAAAATTCAAAGAATTTAAAATTTTTTCTTTTGGCTGTTATTAATTCTATAGTTAAAAATCCACAATGAATTTGAACTATACCAAGGATTATTTGTGGATTCTTTTCATTTGTGAATTGAACCACAGTGAAATATATTAGTATAATTATATTAATGCATTATATTATGTAATATATATTAGTATAATTTACCTGTAGTAAACATTTGCCAATGAAAACTCTTCTATTAATTTGATTATCAATTGTTCTTCATTATAATATGTTCTGCATTATAAGAATGAAAGTTATCATTAATACAATGAAGAATGACATTAGATACATGAAATCTTGTAATCTCTGCTCTTCGTAAATTTTTCACAGTTCATTATATCAATGAATAAATTTTCATGGCCAAAACGAGTTTTATTTTTAATAAATTTATAATAAAATATTAATAAGCTGCATGATTTTTTTCTACTTAATGTATACGATTTTCTTAAGCTAATTAATTTAGCAGTTATTTTGCTTAAAACTGTTTTATATTTTTCATTTTATGGTTTTTTAAAAATATAAATTAAAGTGTCATAAATGCAATAAAAGAATTCATCAATAAATTTAATTATATTCTCCATACAGAAATAAAAATAAATTTACTTAAGTATGTATGTGTGTGTATGCTGTATCGTTCAGCTAGACTATGAGTACTTAGTTAACTTAGTTTTTTTCTGTTTGATTATGCTGTAATTCTCAAATACTTTTTGAAACTTTTTTTATAAACATGTGATATTTTTTAGCTTTTTCAAATAATTTAGTTGGAGGTCTATTGCTGAGCTTAACGATATAACAAACACAATATAAGTAAATTTATTATTTTATATGATGAATATTTTATTGTATTGATGAAATAATTTCATTGCATTTATGACAACAATATTATTTCATATATCAAAGTTTTCATCAAGTTTATGTATTAATTTCATCATTATATCAATGAAACATTTAAATTTTTTCTATCAAATATTTTGTTAAACTAATGAAATAGTTGTGCTTCAGCGGATCAATGAAAAATGTTTCATTACATTTATGAACATAATTTGGGTGCTTGTTTCATGATCAATGAAATCGAACATTTTTCATTGATGCTATGAAGCACATCTTTAGTTGACTTTTAATGACAATTTGCATTGTATTAATGAAAAAATTCATTGTATGAATGACGACATTTTTTTATAGGGTTGTTTAAGTAAAGTTTATAATATTCAAAAAAGAAGTGTGGTCTCAAAAAAGTTCCTCTTATCATTGTTATGGTGGTGACTGCATCATTTGCATATTCCAGACTCTCGATTTGTTAGTTGACCGCCCATCTTAAATCTCTGTTTGCGAGTAGCATTATGTTCTTTAACATCCACGACGATGTTAAAGATAATAAGTAGACAGTTTTGAAAGCTTTTATTCTTATAGAATTCTGTTGCTATGGAATTTTCGAAATTTATAAACCAAGTTTACAGCAGCTCTGCTACAGAGTAGAAACGTCTTCAATTTTAAATAAATTTCTTCAGTAACTCATTGCTTAAATAACGCCAAAGTAGGGCTGGTGAAGATACGATTTGGACCTCTGACTTCGTGCTGACTCTATGTCCGAACATTTTAATTATTTTCAAAAATTGTTCTTAATAAATGAATGAAAATTTGGTAGTGTTTAAGTTCATAGTAAATTTACCACAATAATATGAAAAATTATATTTTAATTTTAGAATAAAGTATAAAAGAACATTTAAAATCTCCAACATCAGTTGAGTAGAATAGAATAGAATATTTTCTATGCCACTATGCACGTCATCAGTACTCTTTGTGCCAACGGGGAGATAGTTGTACTTTGATTAATATCATATCATTTGAAGCCGACAGAGTTAAAGAAAATATATACGAGTATAACATTTTATTATTCACATACAACATTAACAAAGGCTTAAAGGTTTGTTCTTTCTGTTTCAGTATAGGTCATATATTCCCAAAAGCATAAAGCTTGGTTTTTAGCATGGGTGAGAATGGAATTAACTTTTTTTTTAAAGATATTAAAGAAATTTTGTCGTGTTCAAGTTCACAGCTAATTTATCACAATATTGTGAAGATATTATATTCCTGATTTGAATAAAGGGAAAATGTTTAAATGTCTTTCGTTATTAAAATTGTTGGTTTACGGCAACGAAAAACCACTTGATAATTATTTTCCCCTTCATTGAAAGGCGAACAACCATCATTTTCGCTGTATTGCTTCAATTAGTGATATTTATATGAACTACAGTTAGTACAAATCAATGAATGTAAATTTGGTTGTCTTTAAATTCTAGAAATTTTTCTTAATATTTTCCCCTAAACTTCCTCAAATATTGTGGAATTTGTAAGAACACAGTGCCATGCTTCTGATATTGTTTTTCCTTAGAAAAATTATTAGTCTATTTATATATTTAATTTTTAATAAAAATAGTTAATTTGTTTAAACATTTATGTGATTGACAAGTGCTTTTCTTCCGTGCTAATATTACATATGTATTTATATCTCAACTAATGCACGTTCCCAGTCATATAACCCTTCTTTGACGACGAGTACAGCAACAAACCGAAACCTGTAAGCAGTGGAGGAAAATAAAAGAAAAACTCAATGCATTATGAAAGTATTAAAAAAGAAATTTACTGCCGCTTGAGAATTATATAAACACTGCAAGCAGCAGCATGACATAACACAACTACATACCAGAATAAATATAAATATAAATATAAATACATAAGCATTTCATAAGCATATTTTCTTACTGCTTTCTTTTTATGTTTATTATGGTTTCAAAAAAAAAAGTTTGCTTTTCTTCTCGTCTTCTCCTTTTGGCAAATATCAAATGTAGCAATACTTTGCTCGACTGAGGTAAAATTCTATGTTGATAGTAGGAATTTAGTCGTAAAGAAGATGATGACGCTTTTGAAATAAAAACAACAACAACAACAACACTTTGCGTATACTAAAGCCAGCAAAAAGAAAATGCTCTTGACATGTGGCTGTTGCCACATGCAAAATAAAAACCCCGACACGCTTAAAGACAAGTGTTTATATTTGTATTTAAACACACGCGCACGCACAAACGCAAACACAAACACAAACACACGTCGGCATATGGCACACACACAACATATGAAACATATGAAAAAGAGAAGCATATATTCAGCCGTTCATATCCTTGGCTCAATAACAGAAAACGAATGTTTATATAATATTGTTTTATATCTGTTTATTTGTCTTTGATTTATTTATATATTTTGCTTCTTATTTATGAATTTATTGCTTTTGTAATGAGCAAATTGCTTTTAAATGGCTCATTAAAAAAAAACCACAATACGCTTTGATTTTCTTAGAAGGGGATAGTGAACTTAATTGTTCGCTCGAGTGTTTGGGAGCAAGAAAAATTTTTTACTCTTATTGGATTTTCAATAAATCGAAATTAAAAGAAGAAAATCACTCGTTTGAGAAGTATCCAAGACTTGAGAGTATTTTTTATAAATTATCAAGGAATAGAGTAAGTTACTGATTTCAACACGCTGCTGATGTGGTGATTTGTTAGAATGGTTCTCTCTAGAAACTTCAGGGTTGATATCAATGACCGTGACGACTGAAGGGCCAACTCTATCAACTTTGAGCCGGGTTCTCATGTATATAGCGACCATGATATCGTCAAAAATTGGTATGTGAGTTGCTGACATTTTCAATGAGTTAGGAAACTTTAACGCCGTTGCATGAAATATGAGGGTAATGAAATAGCAGACTATGCGGCAAAGCGAGTGACAAATTTGGCTCAAAGCCATTCTTTGGACTTGCAAAAAGTCACAGAAATGAAATTCTTAGAAACCGGGATGAAAAAGTATTCACTGCTCACTGGCATAATAGTGCCGGCCAACGTCTGCCAAACGCTTCCTGATCCCGTATAGGGCAATCTCAAATAGGCTGCTTTTGCTAAATATAGCGGACCTGGGCATTTTAACGGGGTAATTCATCGCCTTCAGGGTGGAGGCACACTTTCACCTCAGCTTTGTTTAAGGCCTTTTCTCCAATACACACATATAAACAAAGCAAGAAACCTTTTGAAACTTTCTTTATCAATTTAAATGCCACGTTCTTTGAGCGGTAATTTTTATTTAATATTTATAACAATCAAATGATATCCCTTTAAAAATAATAATAGCAATTTGGATTGTAGACAAATATTGAAATAAGAATATTAAAAGCAAACACAATATACCACTCGTATGGGTAATAATTGCACACACACACACACACATACACACACAGAGCTTAACATATTCATAAATATTCCCAATATTTGTAGCCATTGCAACTAACTTTATGCAACGTCAACAAGTAATCACCTCATATTAGAGATACCATCAATAAATAAATAAATAAATAAACAAACAATCAAACAAATGAATAAAAACATTTTATTATTAAACGACAAACCAAACAAGCATATAGTTGGCTCCACCCCACCTCAACCCCACCGCAGCACTTGGAAAGCAGACAATAAAAACGACGTGTACACAAGACCTCCAGACAAAAGTGTGTAAAAACGTAATTGATATTCCAACCAAAACTCATTTACAAACATTCACTTATAAGTCAAAATCATTTAAAGAGTCTTACATTTTAATAAACAATGTTTGTGCTTTTGCTTTGGTGTGGCGACAACGATACTCCATTCATTTTCTAGGCAACTTGAATGTGGAATGTGGTGTATTTTTGACAACAGTTAATGTCCTTAGGGAAATTTATCAGCGAAAACTGAAGCACACATTTGTATTTGCCCTACAATACTTCAATATGCCTGCCAATACACTGTGTTTAATGCATTGCAAGAGACATGCTTTTTAAGAGGATTATATTGAGTTCGTATTTTGTTAGCATAAATTATGAATTGCCAGCATGAAATTGAAAGAAATTTCAAGCTTGCAAAACTTACATAATTGCATAAATACAATACTTAATTGCAAACTTGCAATTATTAATTGTAAACTTGCAATGGCAAATTTCATATTAGAAATTGTTAATTGAAACTTTGCAATTGCAAATTCTAATCTTGCCACCGTAAATTGCTACCTGAGAATCGTCAATTACAACTTCTCAATCAATACTTGCACTTTTGCAATCATAAGTCGTAACATAGTAAATGTACTGGAAAGTGCATTTAGACAATTTAAAACTTATAGCAAGTATTTCATTTACATTGAAAAGAAATTTGTGCAATTCAATATAAATTGATTAATTAAAATTAATTTATTTATTAAATAATTTTAGTTAAATTATTAAAAATATTTAGTAAAAATTTATTTTTATATAAAAAATAATTATAGTTTATAAGTATTGTAAAAGAAAATTTAAATATCTTTATATATTAATATAATTAATTTAAAAGAAAATTTTATAAATTGTATCTTGTGTATCAAAGTTTATTAATTAAAAATTAAAAATTTATTTTTTTGCATTTTAAAAAGAGTTAATTTATTGTGAAATTTAATATAATAAAATTTTTTTAAATAATACATTAGAAATGAAATGTTATTCGTTTTTTAAGTTATCTAATTTTTTAGAAAATAAATTTAATTTATAAATTTTATATTATTTTTTTTTTATTAATTAAATAATTATTAAATTTAAATATTTTATGGTATAAGTTATAAAATAAATTTTTAAAAATTTTTAATATGAATTATTAAATATAAACTTTAAATTAGTTATTATTATTAATTATGTTAGAATTTATTGTAATAAATTTTATTATTTATTTAATTTTAAATTGTTATTGAAATATTTATTTAAATAAGCAGCTGTTGTTAATTTTCTTTCCTGCAAAGTTTTAAGAATGAAAATTGCGATATTGGTTGAAACAAAAGAGATTTCATTGCTTTCAAAATGTCTCAACATCATATGAACAGGTGGCTTTCCACAAGAATTGAACAATAGATATTCGCTGTTTGGCAATGTAATTCAAATAACGAAAGGAACTCTTAATATTCGTTTTCCCAACGTCTTCATTAAATCATTTACAAATTGCTAATAATGATGGTAGCAGTTCGTAAGGCAAGCCTTGAGCTGATTGTTTATTTGCGGTTGACAGAGTGTCATGCGGTTAAGTGCAGTATGACAGAAAGTCCTGACATACCGTTTAAATAATTTTTATGACGTGCTTATACCACTCAATATATATATATTCCCTACTACAAATACTAAAGCATTCAATTTATTTTTAGTTATGTTAATATTGTTACGAATATTTTTATTCCACTGACGGTGCATTTTTTTCTTTGGATTTTTTTTCTACTAGATTTCGGTTAATGTTCAATATGACCTTCGTCGCTGGCAAAGCAAATAACAAATAAACTCGATATATGCTTGCAAATTTCTGTGTGTAGTTGGGTTAGTGTCGACTCTTTTTCCCCTTTTCCCTCGTGTTATAAACTTATTTATTTTTTTTTTTTTCTTTATACCCGATATATTTTAATTGAAAAATTATTATTTCAATATTTGTATTTGTTCAACAACATCAATTCACAGTCATACAAAATTTACTTGAGCGTGTGTGCGTGTGTGTGTTTGTGTATTTATTTACTTTTAACTTAGCAATTATGAGTGAATTTTGCACGCGCGTCACTGTGATAAGGTAGCACGTGCTGGCATTATGTGATTATGGTGCGAATGCAAGTTATTTTTACAGTGTTGCTGCATATAACGGCACATTAGAAGAATCGGTAATGTGTTGGTATCACAGATGCCCTATAACCAGCATATATATCTCTCTAGGATAATGAATGATGCACCATTGACTCGATCTAGCAAAAGCTAGTCAGTTCCCTTGATGACTATACGATTTTCGTTTTGCTCCACTAATTAAAGTTTGTATTTTTTTTTTAATATTTCGCTGGCCATATTCTTTTGAGGCACACATTCGTTTTGAGTATTAAAGGAGCTTTCTTTTGCTACTGTTCATAGCAAAATACATTTATGTGGCCTTAAATGTTAACAGTTGCCCTTGTTAATAGCAGTTAGTAGACCATAAGCCTTTTTCGTGCTATTGGCTGTTTTTTCATTCTCATTGGCATTTTCTGTATTTCTGGAATTTAATATGCAATTTAATTTGTTGCCAATAACGCTTTTTAGTTTTTATATTAATGCGATTTTAAAAACAATTAATATGAAAAAATTCATGCATAAATTAGTGACACATTTGTGAAGGCAATATTTGCAAATGAAACGAGAAACTAAATTCTTTTGGATTTAATTTTTTTTATTATGATGCATTTTTTGAGATGCGATAAAGTAGCCTTCTAGGGAGATCTGTGCATGACATGAAATTTATAAACAGGTGAAAACCACTGATGCTGTTTTCTTTTCAAGTGCATTGCCCTTTTTACTCCATTCATTTAAAACATTTGCACTTTATCATTCCCCCATAAAGTGATTTTAGAGCACTTGAAAAGACAACAAAAAAATGTGCTTATACTTTTAATAAATAAAGTGAGAAGTGCAATGCACTATCGAGAATCGAAATCAGCACAAGTCTGGCATCAATTTACACCTCTCAACAATTGTGCACAGAAAAAATTATTGCTTGTTTTTTTTTTTGTATTAATTAAGACCCTTGATTAAGTTTTTTTTTTATTTCAATTAATTAGTTTATTTGATACAATTAAATTTTTAATCACTTAAAAAACCTCAATAATATAAAACCGATTTTTTTACAAAAACAGCTCCCTAAAAGCTAGAAAGAGAATCGATTTTAATTCGCGCAATTAAAAAATTAATTAAAAAAAAACACAATAACAAGCTACCAAATTTGTAATTATTGCATTTAACATTTAATGAAATATTCAGGTATGTGATGGAAATCGATCGATTTGAAAAGTAAATCGTCTCTTGAAATCGACAGTAGTGTGATGAATTTCTATCGATTTCATATTTCATATTTGTTTCGTTTCCTCATATCTTCTCTAAATACAATTGTATAAAATCTAATAATACAACTGTAGCATATGTAAACATATATGTATGTGAGTGACGTTTGTACAATATTTAAACAAAATAAAATTTGTACCAACATATTTTATCATTTTTATTTATAAAATGCCTTTTTTTGCTGCGGTTTCGCTAATTCTCTTGGAAGAAAATAATAAAAGGATGAATAGCGAAAATATTCTAAGAAAACGTTTAAGAGATAAATCGGATCCCTTAAATTTGCCAGATGAAATGTGGGTATTTAAATTTATAAATTTCACTTCTATATTAACTAGTATTTATTTAAATGTATTTGTTGAATATTTTCGTTTAAATAAGGACGGATTTATAATCATTTTTTATTTGTGTTTTTTACTTTTTCTATATATTTCTTTACATTTTGTTCAAGTAAAATTAAACGATTTGAAAACGAATTTAAACTGGCATTATTGAAATGCGTCACATGGTAAAAACGTCTTTTTTTTATCAATAAAACAAGATGGAATATGAAGTCGTCACATATAAATTCATCACACTATTTGCCGATTTCAAAACGTTTTAACGCCGAAAACGATTTTCATCACATACCTGATTATATCTATTAATTTAAGTATAAAAATTTAATTAATATTACAAATTTGTTAACTGGTGAAATTTTAAACAATTTTTTAATTTATATCACAAATTTTTTAATTGAAATAAATTTTAATCTGTCAATATTTGATTTGAATCGAAGGCCTCCAGCACATTATTAATTTTAGTAGTATTATTGTTGTTATAATTGCAAGTCTAGAAAAATAAAGATCCTCGGAATTCATATAGTGACCTCATATACCTGACCCGGATTCGGAGCGGTTCAGAGCAGTTTAGTGGTTTAAAATATCTTATACTTAATTTAAAATTGCACAGTGAATAATGTTGGCTATCAATTGATTGTTATCATTGTTAGAAAGATGATGCTTGTCTAGCGTTAGCTTATGTGGAAAAATAGCTTTTTGTAGTACTTCGCTTTTAGACCACTATTGCTTTTCAATTCCGATACGATACGATAATTTATCGAAGCAAGTGCAATATTTTTCTTTGTCTTCGATCAGTGCTCAATTCTATATATTGCATCGGAAGTAGAAATGTAGTTGTTGTATTCAGATATAGAGGGCGTAGTCTTTGGGGCATTTCTCTTGAACTTGCCAACATTGAAGGGATGATTTATGAGCTGCTGTTTATTTTATAAATAACTAATAGTACGGCTAAAAAATTAATTTCATCTGTAATGCGTAATATAATTCACTGGAAGATCAATCGTAAATTATTGCTCTCTCGCTGACCATGTCGACCTCCAACTACAGTTAACTTGGTAAACTTATAATACCCGATGGTACGCCATCATGGTAGCGATACCAGTAATTCAGCGATACTAAGGTGGCATTGTTATATAGATAAGCATGCCAGTAGATTAAAATTTTTCATTTAACGACTTATGCAGAAGTAGTCGTTATGAGGAGGTACAGGAGGAGGAGGAGGAAACAGTTAAACAATATCCCTATAACTGTCCTAGTCTTCCTATTTCTTCGAGAACTTACTGTAATATCGCAATGATGTAAAGATCATATGTGGATTTGTATCGTCCCAAATTCGAGAATTTCGTTTGTTCACGTACCCATTCATCTAGAAAAGGGCCGCATCGCTGAAGATGATTTTTCGTGCGGTACGTTGACGGAAGAGAACACCCATTTTGATAGAATAATTTTATATAATGAGGTTTATTTATTAAGAAGTCACACTGGTTTAGTACCGATCAATTGGGATGATGATATGGGAAATCTCATACGATCTTCTTCCACATATCCACGCACTACAACAGGACACAAGTGGTCTGATTTCTGTAGCTGCCAGGCCTGCAGATCTAACCAAGTAAAATCTATGGGATATCTTCTTTAAAAGCCGCAACATTTTAATGCTTCTTTAGCGATGTAAAAAATGAGATCGTTCCAACAAACGTAACAGCGAATTTTCACACCAAGAACATCAAGAACTTCTGATTCCTTAATTTCTGTGTATACCATTCATAACTTTTTTCGGCCGAACAGCAAGTATGTGGAATAGAGGTCTTTCCTAACACTTTTGACGTGGGAAAATTTAAATCCAATATGAATAAACACTACTCCCTTTACGCAACAATAGTTAAAACTACTAAAAATCTGTGTTGAAAGAGGTAATTAATTGCCTCGCTAATGGCTTTCACTTGGATTTGGAATAAAGAAAACACTAGCCCTGAATTCACTTCAAGTTTATTAGCTAATGTTTCTTATATTAAAATTCCTATAAATTTGTGAATTAATGTTACAATTTCATATAATAATTCATTCACAAATTAGTAACTTTTTGCCATGAAAACCACTAGAAAATTAAAATTATTTGGATTTAAAGGCAGTACCACGCTAGATAACATAAGAAATTTTTCTTGTCCACTATAAAAATGGAGTTATTGTACATATGTACTTATGTAGAATTGCGGTAAAATTAACTTTTAATATGTAATAATTTGACATTAACTGTAATAGATTATACTAAGTTTCCAATATAAAACAATGTGGTTCTTTAGCTGTTTCTGTCAGTGGCGACAACAATCTGCAAGATACATTTCCTCCATAATTAGTGAATGTATAATTTGTATAAAACTTATTTGAAATTGGTTTTCTTTTTCAAAAAAAAAAAAAAAACTTTTAACATAAATTTTCTAGAATTTAAGCCCTTTCATGAGCAGCAGCGACAACGTGCAACCTTTTCCTTTGTTCTTCATTTCATATTTATTGCATGAAATGTTTATTACAATTCTTAATATTTTAACGCACAATAACTTTAATACTTCAGCGGCAGTGGCAGCACATAACAAAAAAAAAAAAAAAAAAAAAAGAACAGCAAAGTTAGAGCAAAAAGGACAAATAATATCCAACGAAATGTCCTTGTTAAACAAACAAATCCAACACAAACTTTGTCTACTTAAAATGGCAAGAAAACGTTGCAACACACACGCATACATAAACACATCGCACTGAATGTAAATGTACCTAAAAACTAGGAAAAAAAAACAGGCTATAAAACCTTAACAAAAGGAAGAATAGAATGTGTAAAGAATTTTGCAATATAACCCAGATTTGTAATGACACACCACTAAAAATGTTGCCAGTAGAAGTGAAGAAAGAGAAAACACTACTGCCATAACTAAGCAAAAAGAAGATATAAAAAAATAGTTAAAGCAGAATTATACAAAAAAGAGAGTTTTTTTTTCCTTTTTTTTATTTTTTTTTTTTTTGAAATGATTATTACCCCGTTTACATTTGAGTAAGTGCAGTCGTACGTGTTGACAATTTGTTGCTGCCACCATTATGATTTCGAAGAACAACATCAAATTCTCATTTTTTTTATCAGTTTCTTTTTTTATATTTCTCTTTTTTTTTTTTTTAACAAATGACATGCATGTGCCGACAAGGTATGTTTAAATTTCGCAGGTATTTTTAAACGACTTAAAAAAAAAAAGTAGTAAATTTCATATTTGTGCTTTCAATCACCCCCCTGGCCCGCTTATATTAAACCTGTAGATTTTTTGCCACTTAAAAATAGCTGCCATTGATACCGGAAGCCGTTCGAAGATATTCAGTTATTTTGTTACGCAATTCAGCTGCAGATTATTGCGCCAATTCTGATTGGAGTACATAAGCTGTGGCAGATTGTTGAGCAAGTATTGCCTGTTCGTATTATTGTACTGTGAAATGTTGTGGCATAAAGAAGGGATATATGCGGCATTTTTATGATCCAGAATATATTTCTTTAGAGGACTATAATTCCAAATTAAAATAGGGCAAAGGTAAATGTTCGTAATTGCTGCACAGAAAACAAAAAAAAAAAAAAATAAAACAAAATTTTAATTACAAATTTTACAAAAATTAATTAGATTTTCACGAGAAGGAATTTAATAGTATGTATTAAATTATTATTGTTTACGTGATTGAATTAATTTTCAATTAAATTTTTAATAGCAATAATTAAAGATTTCATTAAGTATTTTGAAATTTTCAAACTCATTTTTAATAACAAAAAAAAAAAAAAATATTTGCAGTCAATTCCAATGATTATTAATATATAAAAATTTTTATTTGTATAAAACCTCTGTTTATAATAAAACAATCAGATAAGCATTTTTTTTTATCCGGATTTGTTGCAGATGGCTTCACTTAACAATATCTATGCTAAAGGGGTGGCGATGGCACGATGGATGGTAGTCTGCACGTTGACTAGACAACCAAAAAACAGACCTGGGTTCAACCCCAGTTTCAGACAAAAAAATTTTAAAATAAAAATAAACATCTCGCATTTTTCTGATGTGTATTAGTGTGTCTTTGTGTGTCAGTTGTTGTCGGAAGGTTTCAGTGGCGAAGGCATAGTCACTGGTCACTGAACAATACCGACTTCAGCTGATAGCAATCCACAATCACATCAGAACGCCCTCCTTCGACGGTATTGTGCAGCACCGGCGAAGTAAAATAATAATAAAAAATAAATGGCTAAACCGAAGCTTCAGCACTGCTACGAGTATAAAAACAAAAAGAACAACGTGCGAAAGCAGAGTTGCAAAATAATTAATTAAGCTTCACCTCCTGTCGTTTCTCCTACTATGCTTCGCATGTGTAGGAGTCATCTCCTGAGTGCTGATCTTAGATAAAAAAAAAATAAAAAAAGTGGGCGAAATTAGATAAGTTGGTGTGGTTTAGCGAAGCGCACCGGGTTAATCTAGTTTTAAATAAAAGTGTATTTTTTTCTCTGTATGGCAATCGCAACTTGCCATTATTTCAAATGTTGATTTCTGTCATAGCAACACCTCAGTCGAAAAGTTTTACTTTCGCTATTTGTTGGCAACGGTGGTAGCTTTTGGCAACGGGGGTAGCTTTTGGCTGGGTAGCGAGAGTGTTGACTCTGCCAGCAAAAGATTTGCGGGACAAATGCCCGATCAGACCAAACATTTTTCAATCGTTTTTCGGCGCTAACAGCGCCCTCCTTCGTCGGTGAAAAAAGATAATAAAAAAATGGCTCTCCTCTAGCTTAAAAATTAATGCGTCAACATTACGCCAGAGGCGCGGCAGCTCTACATTTATAAGTTCTCTAAAAATGCGCAACTGCACATTTGTGAATTGGGAACTAAGACCTCTATCATTTTATTACATCTGTTGAAGCTGTCTCTTCTTCACACCATCCCTTTCCAGCTTGTTTTGCACACGTACGGGATATCCAATGAACACTAGCCGAAGAAAAACAACATTTGTGCATCATATTTGTTATACAGTACCCTGATATGGTTAAAGACTATTAAAATTTTTCTAAAGCCGAGTTAATTGGCTTTAGTAACTGTTGTTAAAACAACATAGTATGTATATTGCATGCCTTAAGTGTAAGAGGTGCTGTGAGACGTTCAATTCCTACCAAAGACTCAATTCTGCTTGACAACTTGTTGCTCCCTTAACCAAAATATAATTAACAATTTGATTTGTAACTCTTAGAAAATATATAAATAAATTCCTATTAGTCCTCTTATAAGCAAAAAAAAACTAATTTTTCTTTACACAATCAAGGTAAAGTCAAATGTTCTAAATTAAATTAGCGTGTCATAAAATGTTTCGTTTATAATTCAGAGGAATTATAAATTTCTGTTAACAAATATTGACACATACACTCATACAAAAAAGAGACATAAATGTTTTTAAACTAGACTATGCGCTTATAAACATGTATGTATGTGTTGTGTTTAATATCATGCATATTCATGTCAAATGGCATACCGACACACACACACACACACACACGCTTAAATACCAGTGATATTCAATTATTAAAGATAATCACATTGTGATTTATGCATGTTACACTCTTGTTACAAAGAGAACAAAAAAAAAAAAACAGCAACTAAAACAACCATTAAAAAAACCAGAATGTTGGCAAAAGTGACAACAATAAAATAATGCTGTAATTGCTACTGCTGTTGCTGTTGTACCTGTAGTTGCTGCTGTTGTTGTTAGACTAATTTGTTTTTAATTGTGCATTTGTTAGAAGGTGATATAATTTTCCCTAACATGTGTCTAGTTTAATTTTATTGTAAAAAATATATATTTTTTTACGATTTAAATTATGCATTGTCTGCCAGCGATAGAGATCTCATCGTGATTTACCGTCAATATAGCGGGTCTGCAGGAGGGAAAAAAACCAAGTCGAACGTAAACAAATTGATGGCCGAGTTATTTTTAAATGCTGTTATGAAATTGAATACTGTTTAAAATATAAAAAAAAGCTTAAACTGATTTTCGGTTCTAGACAAACATGAATTAAGAAAATGTTGCTTAGTTTGCATACTTTTAGGAGACACAAACTTCTGCAGATATAAAATTATCGCAATTGATTTTATTAATACTTCATTCTTTTCAAATGGCTGTATTAAACAACAGAGCATAATTTTAATTACAATCTTACTGAATATCAACATGATTTTCAAATTTAAAGAATATTAATTATATCGTCGCTGAAAATGCAAGAAACCCCTTCTAACATTTTAAACATTTTAAGTTTACAGAAGCAGGGAAAAAATATATTGAAATAAAAAATATATTTTTTAATTATATTTATTTTTGAGCAATGGTCTTTTTTATGAAAAGTTTTTTAATAATTATTTATTTTTCAATATTTCGCTACCAAATAGGTGTAGCATCGTCACGAAATAATAATTTGTTTTAACAAAAATATTTTTTTTTTTAAATCTTTTTGTTATTTTTTATTTTTATTTAAAAAAAATATTTTTGTTAATACAAATTATTATTTCCTGACGATGCTACACCTATTTGGTAGCGAAATATTGAAAAATAAATAATTATTAAAAAACTTTTCATAAAAAAGACCATCGCTCAAAAATAAATTTAATTAAAAAATTTTAATAAAAGTCAAAATAAAAATAGAAGTGAGACTAATAAAAAATATATTGACAATTAGTAAAATATTGTTGATTATAAGTAAAAAAAAATACACAAATTTATTTGTGGAGAAATTAAAAATTTTGCGAGGTGACGTACTTGGTGAATTTAATAGACCATAACTAATAAATAAAAAGTAAATTTTTAATTCTTGCATTTTCTATGATGATATATAATTAAGCAACAATGTTGGCTGAAACAGTTAGCATACTAGATGCTAGTACTGCTTTTTTTGTTATTATTTATTATAATTTAATTATAATTTTTTTTGTTCGTTTGTATTATTTTATTGCTCACTAAATGCTTTTTTTTTTATTTTAAATAAACACAATTAATTATAAGAAATATTAAGCATGTAAAATTTTCTCTAATGATTTTTTTCTTATTCTTATATTTTTAGGTAAGTCAATGCATAAAATTGTTCATCCTAAAGCCGTGTTTTTCGAGTAAGTTTTATTTTAATTATTTTATTATTTAGAAGAAATAATACGAAGACAAATCGTGTTTGTGCGATATAAAGCTGTATATTTGTTAAGAGATAAAATGAACACTTTTCGTCAATAATATCAGTGTTTTAAAGCAGGTACAGGCAGTGTAGTCCTCCATAATAGTAAGTCTGAAGCTTGTGCGTAGCATTATTAACATCAGACACTGCCAGACTTGTAATTGGAAATGTAATAATTTAGTTACGAAATTCTGAAGATTCTTTTATACGGTCGTCATATTCGAGATCAGACTTCGTGCTAGGAACTGCTACTAGAGTTGTCTTATAAATGGTCGAGGTCTAAGCTTATAAGAAATGGTTATAGTTTATTTACAGCAGCAGAGAATACGGTTACAGTATGGCCAGCTTATGGCAATAATATCTTGGAGCTCAGGTGGGTGAACAACTCTGCAAATGTCACATAAATAAACACTGTGGGCAAATTTAGCCTACGTCCGAATAGAATGAGCTGCAAAAATCTTGTTCCCCAATAAATATAATTTCCATAATTATTGAATTCTTTATGACTACGAAAAATAAATATATTCATCCGTACATGCTTTCAGATTCCCAGATCAGGTAAATCGACAGCAATCTAAAATCTCAGATACATACGTGAGTTACTCTTATGAGACATTGATTTGGGAGAGATGCAGCCAAAAGTATGAACTTTATTTTTTGAAATATATTTATTAAGCTTGAGATCTATTGTTATTTTATATATAAAAAAAGACCTCAAGCTTAATAAATATATTTCAAAAAATATAATAAAAAAGGTCAATTAATAATATAATTAAAAGTATGAACTTTAAATAACCTATAAATTTATACTTACACAGGCTCTGGAGCCTTGTTATAACTTCCACTATATATAGAAACACAACGATATTTCTATAAATCACATAAAAATCTAATTCCTGCACAATGCACAGTATGTGTAGGGGTCGTCTCCTGAGTGCTGGTCAATGATAAGAAAAAAAAAAAAAAGTAGTCTGCCTTGAAAAAATCATCTCCAAGTTTCGGTAGTAAAATATATTTGCAGTAAACAACTAGTTCACTATCATAAAACTGTAGATTAGAAGAAAGTTTCATCTAATATATGGCAAATTTTTGGTATTAAACATTAACATAAATTGTAGCATACCTTTTGGCTGCAGCTTTAACATTAGTTGTAGTGTATTACCGGGATAAAACAGAATTTTACTAACATACACTCGTACACACACACACAATTAGTAATTAATTTCACTACTACTACTACACAAATATAAGGTATGTAATTTAACTACATAAATACTGTAAACTCATGTAAGTGATGAAGATGATGATGAAATAAACGCATTTTAACTAAACGATGTAAAAACTGGAAAAGAAATCTCCTGCACATTGTCATTTGTAAAAATGAGCCACAGTGTGTATATCTGTTTGTCCATCCCTCTGTCTGTCTGTGTCTGTCGTTTAAGTAAAATGTCTGAAACGGAAGTTAAAAAAATAAAAACTGAAGAAGAATATAAACCAATTTAAAGCTTACTAATTACTTGGGAGACAAATTACAAAAGGAAAGCAAAAAAAAAAAAATAACCATTATACTCTACATTGAAAGGAAAATGAGGAATATTAGAAAGAAAAAAATTAAATGTATATTAAAGTTGAGTTTAGCGTATTAATTTGTGTATGTGTGTGTGTAGAGGATGTTAATTGTTGCACAGGTGGGTTCAAGGCTGCCAGATAAAGTTGTCAAAAAATCGCCAAAATTCTGATAAAATGTTAAAAAATCGTCATTTCCGGTTTGAAAAATCCATCAAAAATCGGACGAAACAAAAGGAATATTTTAAATATTTTTTTTTAAGAGTCTATTAAAAAGCAATCCAAAAATAATAATACAATTCATCTCCAGTCTTTCATATATACATAGAGTATTAATTTACAAGTTTTTAATATAAAAGTAACAAGCATTTTAATTATAAAAAATTTTATTAAAAAAAAGACGACAGAAATATTAAAAATTTTTATTATGTGTAGATATTTTATTTTCTTTTATCTTGGACCCGTGCGATGCATTTAGCTGGAACTAGAGGTTTGGATTATGATAATGCATATCAGAAAAATGCGAGATATTTTATACTGGGCTCGAATGCAGGAATTTTTGGTTTTGTAGTCAACTTGCAGACCCATCAATACTGAATATGTCGCATTTCCCTAAAAACGAAATTAAATGAGTCAACCAAGTCTTGTATTACAGAAATCAAATTCGTATGAAAGTGAAAACTAAAATATTTTTACCTTCTCCAAAAATTGTAAAATGCTTACCCTTTTCGTTTTCAATTCATTTAAAAATAGTAAGTGGGGATGCTAATTTGAAAACACATACACGAAACGTTCGGAAATTATTTCAAGTGGTGAAGAATTCTATTGTTTCTTAAGTTCTGTCTAAAAAAAAATATGCAAAATCGGTTTTAAGAGCAAATTTTATATAGTTTATAAAAAATATGAAAATAAAGAATATTTTTTCATTTTCTATCATAACTTTTTCTGTATTGTGAATTTTAAAAAATATTTTCTCATTATAAACCAATTTTGCTGAAGAAGCTACACAAAGAGTAGCGAAATATCGAATAAAAATAAATATTACATATATAAAAAGGATCTGCAACTTAAATAATTTGTGTAATTAATTAATTATTTTATTTTTATTGCGATTATTTTCACCTCGGCTTCTATGAACAGGCAATACATTTCCTGCACTCAATTGACTTTACAAAATTATACCTGACACATTTATGAAATGCTACCTTTTTTCGATATTGGCTAAATAACATGCAGAAATTTGGCATGTTCAGACTACTGAAAAATCGTAATTTTTAATAAAAAAAAATCGTCTAGTCGCCATTTTGCTATTTTCAGCACCCAAAGTCATCAATACGATAAATCCACAAATCTGGCAAGCTTAAGTGGGTTAGATCTAGAGAGAGAGAGAGAGAGAGAGAAAACTATGTACAGCGTGCGAGTGTGTAAAGCTTAAAGTAAAAGTCTAAAAATCTGTCTGGCTCTTGATATCCACTTAAAGCTAAGAAAATCTATAGCATACATTTAGGAGTGTCCTTAGCAGAAGGCAAAGAAAGCAACTAAAAAAAAACAATTTTCTTTGTCATTTACAGGTCCTCTTGATTTCATACGATAATTTCATATAATTTTTTTTCTCGCCATTTGTACACACTTAAGCCAAGACAATTTACTTGTCTTTTACGTTTTCACTAACTTGAATCATCTACATTACAGAGTGTACAAGCGTAAATGAGTTTTACTAAATTAAAAGCACAAGAATGAAAAAAACAAGAAAATTGTCATTAGCTGCAATTTTCTAGGCGTTAAACATACTAAGGACTTTTATATACTTTCCATTTATTTATATGTGCATATCCTCGTTACACAGCATCTCAACAACTCGGCAGTTGGCTGTTTGTCTGACTGGCTCATTTGAGTGTGTTTAATTCCTATCTAAGCTGACAATGAAATAGTTAAGCGTAATTATCAAGGCGGCAAATGAATGCATTAAATATTAATTTTCCTTCTTTTTTTTTTTTATTTTGTAATATATTCAAGCCTCATCGTCTATTTTACTTTCATTTTGCATTTTACATTTTCTTTTTGCCACTTTATGTTCTGCTTGTTTGCAGTAAAGACTGTGTAGTGGCTTGTGTGGCACAATATTTCCAAAAAAAGCTATAAATAATTAAATATTGAATAATGAAATTTTAATTTTTATAATTAAATTTCTAATGAAAAACTCAAGTCACGACATATTTAAACATGAAACAAATTGAAAGCGGGTGAAGTATTTACATTAAAAAAATTAAATGCTGTACATAAATATTGATAAGTAGCGAAGTATGTGCAAAGATTTTATATGGAGAATATTTACAAAATGAAAGAATTCTATTTTGTTCGAACAAAATATCCTTGTCATATGATTTTAATCAATTTGCCAAACGGTTTGAGATTTTATTTTCTATCCATAAAAACAGATTTTGAAATTTAACCACAGGTCGGCGCTCAGTATAAAATTTCTTCAATATAAGTGGAAAAAAACTCATTGTTATGATTTTGAATTTCTTTTTAAAAAAAAGTACGCAAACAACAACATGATATCGTATATTAGAATGTCAAAATTTACTGAAATGTATCAATGTTGCACAAAGTACCTTTAAAGTGAATGGTTTTTAAAAAGTTTTGTCCATGAAAAATTACCAAATGAAACTGCTAGAAATTTATCAAACTTTATTGCAATTCTCTTCTAGTGCCTTTTACGACTTCATTTCCATTTATTGGATATATCCAACGAAAAATGTTTTATATTGTAATATGGGTAGTGGGCGTGGCTGTTGTCCTATTACGTGCAAATTCGCACTGGAGTCTACTGAAAAGCATATTTTTGCATAAAAATTTACAAAACAGAGCACCATTTGAGAGAGTAAAATGATAGTTATTTTCTGAGAGTCTGCAAATTTTTACTGAACGAATTTTTTCCAGTAGAATCCACTGGAAAAGAAAACCATATGGTTCAAAAATAAACAAACAAAATTAAGCAAAGAGAAGTTTACAAAACGTTTAAATTGTTTTCGCTGTAAAATCGTAACGGTACATTTGACAGCTCTGACATTTTGTGAGCCGAGGCGGATAATTGAGAAGAAAAGGGATAATTGATTGTCATGGCTCTTACGGCTTTTTGGCGGTTATGGCTCTATATGTCCTCCAGCTGATATAAATAACCGGTCGTATAAAGGCATCCAGTTCAATACTAAAACTGTAACTTGTTTATTTATTCATTTAGTTATTAAATTATAATGAAAAGACAGATGAGCTCAAATCAATTAGAAATTATTAAAAATCACATACCGTAAAATTAATTAATATTTTTTGTATTGAATTTCGCTCCGCTCTTCGCACTGATGTTTTATAAACTTTCAAAGCTCGAGAGCCGGCAAATAATGAGTGCAATAAATTTCTTTAGCAACAGTCGCGAATAGAATAATTTCTTTATTTTATTTTTTCAAAAATATTTACAGTGTCTGCAAAATAAATTCAATTAATAATTTATGTGCCTCGATTTTTTAATCCCTTAGCCTTTTTAAGTTATGTAAGTCTAAATGACTGCCAGTCAGTGCAACATTTGAAACTCACATTTATTTTACATATTTTTTTTTTATTACAAGATATTTCAATTATATATATTTCTGTTTTGAAAGGAAATCTATTAGTCTGCTCTGCTTTACAATCTTTTGTAGGCAAGAAAATTAATGCAAAAATAACAATTCTTTTTATCCAAAAAGGAAAACTGTTCACAATATCTGCAACAACAACAATAATAAAAGGAGAATGAAAATGAAAAATTAATAAACCAACATGACAAAATTGTAAATAATCTTAGAAGAAACCTCAGTATCATATTGTGAAAGTTTTCCTTCGTAGTTTTTGTAGGTTTTGCAAGATAGAGAAGTAAAAAATTTATTAGCTTATGAATAAATGCATACATTTAAATTAAATAGGGCTACTTGCAAAGTGCACTCAAAGGAGATGAAATGAATCTTTGCAGGAAGATGCCAGGCAACTTACATAACCGGCTGAAGGGCTGGCAGCCATATGCAACCCTCAATATTTACACGAACGTAAAATTAAACAACGTTGCATTTTAACACAAAAATGAGACGAATAAATAAGTGTGTGACAGAGAAAGAGAGAGGGAGAGAGAGAGAGAGATGGAGAATGATAGAGAAAGAGGGGACTTTTATCAACTTCTTATTTTTATTATTATTTCTTTTCTGCCTGGCACCTTTCAATTCTACGTATTCTATTATTAGTTAAGCATTAAATACATAGGCGACGGCTAACTACAAGCTACAATGAAGAAAGTAAAATCAAGATTCAGTTAAAAAAATTACGAAGATTCAATTCAAATAATAATTAGATTTGAACATATCACGAAAATTGCAGGACTCTCATGTATGGGGCGGTGCTTCAAAAACTATTTTGAACTTACTCGACCGTGTACAGGAGAAGACGAAGAAACTCTTTGGGGACGGTAGAGTAGCCAACTATATTGACTCTCTTGAGCATCGTCACAATCTGGGGTGTGTTTTCTGTTGTTCTTTCGTTGCGCACGTCCAACGGTGAGAGCGGGACAGTCACACTGCAAGTGCTCAACCGTCTCCGCCTCCTCCTCATCACGACAGCTTCTGCAGAAGTCGTTATACGGCATACCCAATCTCCTGGCACGCAAACCAATGTTACAGTGGCCCTTCAGCACCGCCACTGTCATCCGGAGTCGGCCTCTCAGCAGTTCCCTAAGTCCGGCAGTCCGGCCGGAGTCGTACCGGGCCCAAGTGATTCTGGAAATCGAGCAGATGGTCGCGTTCGACCACCCAGTCTGCGCAGTCACGTAGTTCTTCCGCTCCAACTGCGTCCTGCAGTATCCCAACGTATTCCCGACATAACCATCGATGTGCCCGTCAGGCAGACAAGCCTCCTTCTTGGCCAGCCCATTCGCCACGTCATTCCCAAGTACACCACTGGGTCTCGGTATCCAGACCACGTTAAGGTTCGAATGTCCTGCCATCTCGTCCAGAGACGCCCGGCAATCAAGAACCAAAATCGATCGTGTAAACACCCGACAGCACACTTATCGCAGCCTTACTGTCGGTATACACACGAATATATTTCGCATATATCCCGTGGTACCTCATCCAGTTCGCCGCTCTCCTTATTGCCGATATCTCAGCCTGTACCACGGTTCAACGATCGTTCAGCCTGAAACTCCACCTTCGCCCACAGTGGGAACGTGTGAAAGCAGAGTTGTAAGATAGTGAAGCTTCACCTCCTCTCATCTCTCTCACTATGGTTTTCCTCTAGTTCCAGCACAACGCATCGCATGTGTAGATCTCAACTCCTGAGTGCTGGTTCACGATAAAAAAATTAATAATGTTGTTATCAGTTGGTATCTCAATTCTCTCAGTGTTATTTCCCTTAAAGACAAAAAAAAATTTTTTTTTAATAAATAAACAGCGAAAAGGCTATTTAATTGATCCGTTTTAAAGCTTTTAAAGTGATATAAATGCGAGTTCAATAAGTAATTCTATTTTTAAAATGTAAAACATTTCTATATCACTGACATATAAATTTCTACAACAAACAGCTGACTACGGCAGCTGTCATCTTCGAAAATAATCCAGTAGCCGACCACAAGGCGACGACTGCAGTCAATAACATTTGTAGTCATGTAGCTGAGTATACTGGTTTGGTCTACGTGTTCACTGCTTCAAAATTTATTCATTTTGCGGCAAATTTGAAAACCAGCGCAGGATGCACATTGTTGATATATTTAAGCCGGTCTAAGCTAAACACTGTTAAATATACCACAAACAACAACAACAACAACAATCTTAACAAGAACGCTATCAGCTATTCCATTTGGTAGTTGTACTACTGCTGCTTCACTAAGTTGCATAAAAAAAGGTATTAAGTCAACGTTAACAACTTTTTCTTACTCATTTCATTTCATTATTTCTACATTTTTTGCTCCTGTATTTTTACTTTTGTTGTTAGAAAATGATGTAAATTTGTTTTTCTTTTTTTTTTTGCATTGCGAACACAAGTGCTTTTAATATGAAATGGATGAAAAAGTTTGTTTAAGCACGAAAAAAAAAAAAATAAAAGTGAAGGAAAAACGGGCATTTCATCATTATGTTAAGGCTGTGTTGTGCTTGTAGCAGCTCCACTGCCGCTTTAGATGACGAGTGGCAGTAACTTCAAATCTCAACATAATTCAACTTTATTGAAATATATAGAATGTAGGTATGTATGTACAGAGTTTGGTTATAACGAACACCGGTTATAAAGATTTTTCGCTTACAGCGAATAAAGCTCCACATTTTCATTCAGATGTCATACAAATTAGTACGGTTACAGAGAATTTTTGAATTTTAACGAACTGTTTCGTAAGTGCTACAAAGAAAAATTAATGGAAATTTATGCATGGCGTATTTTGAAACTTTAAATTATTTTTCACAATATGGTAATACAATCAATAGTTTTTTTTAATTAAAAAAAAATATATAATAATACATTTAAATTCACAGCAACTACTAATTTCGAAGATACAAAAATACAAAAAAATTCTCTAAATATAGTTTTGAAAAAAAAAAAAAAACACTTGAGAAAACAGTCTCCATTGTCAACACTTTAGGAAAATAAAGAAAACATTGAAAAAAAATTATTTACTCCGGTTATAACAGACTTCGACTATAACACACAAAATCTGCCAGACCCGCGAAATTCGTTATAAGCGTACTTCACTGTATATGAAGTCTATGATTATGATTTAATTTTGAGGATTTCATATTTTAGTTTCGCTTATTTTGAAGAGTTAATAATTGGAATGCTGGTAATAAATGTTGTGTGGCAGAGGAAAAAGCGAATGAAAAAATAGAAATACCCTGAATAGAGTTGTAAGCTGACGTGAAAGATTTACATTCATTTCTATACCGGTATACACAGTTTATCCGAGCTTAATACTTCATTATGAACATATCACAAATTAATCTGTTTGAAAGAGTTGAAAAGGTAATGAAAATATTCAAGGCTGTTGTTGTTGGCTGAAGTAGACAGTCCAAAAGTCGTAGACATACTCCAGTTAACATATATATTTCTGTGATAAACGATTACTGTATATAGTAGAAGAAATGATAGCAGCCCACTTCGGCGCTATTTGAGCAATGAAAACTTTGTTGGCAAAAAATTTTCTGCTTAAAATTAAAAAAAAATGCAACAGTGTATTTACAAACTAATAAAATACTCAGCCACAGAGTTGTGTAATGATTAAGTTGAATTTTTTTAAGCTCAACAAAGTTGCCAGCACACTGTACAGTGTATTGCACTTCTTTTGGTTGTACAATCCAAGGAATTTCAAATATGACATATGTGTACGTTCGAGATATTATTGTACAATTTTTCACAATTATATTGCACAATACCCCAATTATATTGCAAATGTAATGGACGCTTTAATTAAAAAAAAAAAAAAACTAAAACTTAAGTTCTGGAATGATGCGCTCAACTGCAGAGTTTTCAAAAAGAAGGTAACACACCATGTCTCTACTGTTAGTAGGAATCTTAATTGCCTGAGTTCTATTTCTCTTGAAAGATAAGCTGTACACGTTCTCTAAAAAGTGATTATTTTGTTACAAGCACTTGTACTGACATAAGATTTGACCCGAAGTCTCACAAGTATTTCATTTCGTGCAGGTGTAATTCCACTATTAGAAGCCCTTTTACTGCAATAGTTTTTTTTTTTTTTTTTTTGCTATATTTCGAAGAGAAATTATGGTCAATTTAGATTGGCAAAGAAGTTTTAAATTAAAAACATTTATTTTTGCTGGTTGTGTTTTTGTGTTCGTTTTCTAAATCCTGGCAAAGAATTGCCGAAATTAAATTCAGGTCACTGCTAGTATTTTGTGCTTCTTAGGATGTTTGTCTTTTGTTTTATTTGTCAATTGTCGATTAAATTTCAAACACGTTTTCTATTTCGAAAGTTGTTGCAGTCTTTTGTTTTCCATGCACTCGAAATATTTTATTGCATTTTCTTTTTGCCTTGAGTATTTTTCATTGAACTAAATGAAAAACTATTGTCGCAGCAATAAATTTATTGTTTTCGTTAACAATAAAACTTTAAGTGAAAAACAAATAGTATAACGACAAGCAAAGAAAAAAAATATATAAATTTGTTTTATTTTTTTTTTTTTGTTCTGGTAAAGGGATAGTTCATTATTTGCGTTGTTTTCTTTATGGCTTGTTTTTGAAAATTATTATATATTTTTTGTTTGTAAATATGCGAGGGTAGTTTCAAATGGCTGCCATTTATTTAATTTTCAAGCGAGAAGCCAATGTTTACAATGCAAAGTAACGTAGTTTTTGAGCTTCTAACGCTGAATTGATGATCTTAATATTGGAGTTTTGCGAAACGATATCGACTACCAAAAGAATTTTATTTTATGCAGCCATCATTTACCTGAATTTAAAATCATATATCAGTTTGTGGTTCAGTCAGTGCTTTTCACAATATATTCTATTGGCAGCTGTTTTTGAAAAAAATGTTTGCTGTCTCGAGTTATTTGAATAAACTCGTTTAAAACATAATTTCCCTTCTCCTCTCTTAATTCTGTACAACATGTATTGTCTACGACATTTATGTTTTTAAGAACAAATTTGACAGCAAAATTTACAAATACATAAAATATCCAAAATAGTGGTCTGCTGCCTACAGACAATAAACTTAAAGCGATTTCCAGCAATTTTGTTTCACGAACCTCCTGGGAAAAATACATGATCCTTTGACACTGAAATTCACTCTTCTTTCAGTTGCCACAGAGCCTTAGAATCTCATACAATAGCTTTGCATAGACAGTTGACTTAACAGACATTTAATGGGCATGTTGCATTTTTGTAAAATTCAATTTAAATTGAAATTAAAAATCCAGCATATAAAAAACCGACATTGAGAACTGGGCATTAATTAGAGCATTCAATATCGAAATAAATGTCCACCCATTTGAATTTCCTTTGGAACTTCTATACAAATCCAATGCCGTAATTTGATAACGGAAATTCTAGTTAATATTCATTGTCAAAACAATGCTTTTTGTATCTCCTCACGAGCTCTTTAGCTGAAAGTTGCTATGTTCCCTTAAGAAGATACTTGTGCATGCACAATCATGTTGAGTTTTTTACATTTGTCAAATCACTAATAAATTTGTTCTAATTTGTCCAAAATTTAAAGCAACATTATTTATTTCGTACGACAACCAAAAACCTGTTTTAAATATAGATATATTTGAAAACTCAACTCAAAATAAATACACTCAAACTTTCCTATAATGAATAAGCAAGGGTGCAGAAAAAAACTTCATTATACGGAAATTAAAGTTTTTTAACTGGAACGATAAATCGATGATTTTTAAATCAATTCTTAACTGGGAGAGCCAGGTTCACCATAGAAAAAGTCGACTGTAATATATTTATTGTCAAAATTTTCATATGTAATAACTGTAGTTGATGTTATTT
Organism: Dexiosoma caninum; assembly: GCA_963924685.1. Taxonomy (NCBI): domain Eukaryota; kingdom Metazoa; phylum Arthropoda; class Insecta; order Diptera; family Tachinidae; genus Dexiosoma; species Dexiosoma caninum. The sequence goes on along the minus strand of OZ004729.1, from coordinate 80,373,518 downwards.
CACAATTGGAAAAGCATGTTGCAGCAACATTTCACATGTTTATCACAGCCTTCACTACTCACGAAACTTTATTGCACAAACATTTCATACCAATTTGTTTCCATAAACAATTTTACATAATTCAGCAGGGAATTTTCAACAAAATACCAGGGTTAAAATAGGAAAGTACAATTAGAATTAAATTGATTTTATTTAATATTATTAAATATTTAAATATAGCAGGTGTTCAATTGTGCCTGGTTTATCGGTCTAGACGAGATGTAACCCCAATGGGTCTAAATAACACGATCCTGGTGGCCACCTAATGTGATCAATATGAATTTTTACTTCAGAAAATTTAGCGAATAGGCGCCATATACAATGATCGATTGGTTTCAATTCTTGCACATAATATCAGAGACGTTGTGACTATGCTTTACAAATTAACATAACGCGCAACTGCAGAGTTGTATTTTTTTTTACTAAATCAGGTATATAGCACTGCATACTTAGGGAACATCTCGGCGCACCACAAAAAAAAAATAAAACAAAATTTTAATTAAATATTTTGTAATATCAATTAAAAATTAATTAAATTTTCACTAGTACTAAAATTAATAGTATGAATTAAATTATTATTGTTTATTTAATTAAAATAATTTTCAATTAAATTTTTAAAAATAATAATTAAAATTTAATTAAATATTTTGAAAATTTCCAAAAAATTTTTAATAGCAAAAATTTTCTTTTTTTGTGAATTCAATCCGAATGCTTGGTACTAATTTCTATAATTTTACAATTCTTCTATTCTATAATTTCGATAAAGAGTATCGCATATACGAATTAATACAATCAGATAAGCAATTAAATAAAAATAATTTTAAATTTTGAGACCAAAAATTAATTAAAATTTTTAATTGACTTGATTACACTTTTAGTTAATTGAAACAATATATTATTCAAATTAAGAGTGTCAATTAAAAATAAAAAAGCGATATATTTTCTGTGCTGCACACGAAAAAGAAGAATACACTTTACTTATCCGAGTAATTCCTCGTAACAGCCTCGTAAAAAATAAAAATTTCATTTCCACAACTGAAAAAAAGAAAAAGCAAAAAAAAAAGAAAAATACAATCTTGGACGCAGTAAAGAAGAACTACTTTACTGCTGTCCATTCTTAAATACAGTCTCGCAGCAGTTTATAAAGCTGCTGCCGTTACTTCGCCTGATTCGTGTGTCTACTGGTTGCTATTTCGGTAGTTCATTAAAACAATGACTGTTTTAATGCTGGTTTATGCAACCATGTGCATAGCGTGTATAAATGTGTTGCCAACCTTAATTTGTTGTTGCTATTGCTTCTTGCAATTGCAGCCGTTGCCTGTTCTACAATTGAAATTGTTTTTCTGTTGGGTTTCTGTTTTTTTTTTTTTTTTTTCAATTTTATTTCTGAATTTTTAGTAATTTCAGCACGTAATCTGCCATTATTTTGCGACGACTGCAGCTTTAAATGTGTTGTTTTTAGCCTCATCCGCATCCGCATTCTCAGCAACAACAACAGCAACAACAACAACAATACAATTAAGAATTTGAACTGAAGTTCTTTTGAAAAGAAAGAGGAACAAAACAACAACTTTGTATTTTGTATTTCAGGGGACATTTGTTAGTTACTCATTGGCAAAACTTTGGTTTTCTTCATAGTTTTGTCTACGCTTCTTGGCTTAAGCTTAACAAAATACTATTAAGGCAAAAAAAAAAAAACAACAAAAAATAATAATAAAAGAAAAAAAACTACATCGAAATTATAGAAAATTTAGTGTTTTTTTTTTTCTTTTCAAATATGCCCAGCGATAAGAAGAATGGCAAAAATTCATCTTCCTTGAGTGACAATAAAAATGCACAGTGCATTTTACAGATGGCGCATGTTTTTAATTCATTCTCAAATAAAAATAATGTTCTTGCAGATTTGATGAATATTTATTTTGGCACTTGGAAATAAAACTTGTCAGGCATAAATTTTAAACAGAAAATATATACATACATATATATGCACATGAAATATATAAAAAAAAATAAATCTTTCTGAACTAAAAAAACACAATATTTCAGAGCTTCATAAAAATGGAATTAACTGCTGATAGTAAAATATACTCAATACGAGGCAAATTCTGCTGCGTTTTAACATCTCACACCCATACAGGCAGAATTACATCAGATTAGAAAGATAAGACTGGCACTGCAGCCAGCACCTTAAGGAACTGTTGTGAAATAGATCAGTAACTAATCCAACTTCTATATATATATATATATATATATATATATATATATATATTATAATACCACTGCCACACTAATGGCAGCAAACAAACATCGAAAAACCATTGAAACTATAGAAAACGATACATTCACATAGAATGTGTGCAGTCAACTCATCATCATACAAGCACAAGTGACATAGAGGAGAACGCCGCTGATCAGACTTCTAGAAATGGTGTCTTCAGACAGAAAACCAATAACCACACACAAGCGCTTCCACCATGAATCCTTAAAAACACCACGCAAAAAAAAAATTTTCAATAACGCCTCAACATGCCCCATTCCCGATTGGTCAGTCCAAAACCGTCGACCAACTCACACCATAAAAATGTTCACGAGCCATAAGATGAGTATATTAGGTTAGGTCGGCTGGTTGCTGTATAGAAATGTCCCAGCCCACTTGGGTTAAATTCATTATGGTCCCATTTTGTAACCTGTCGTAGAAAATCTTTCCCTTTTTATAGTGAAACAGACCAGAGTCGCTGCTAGGAATTGTACCTCGAACCCGTAAACTGATGAACTAGCTACTGTGCAGTAGCTCAGTTAGTTGAACTGGGTCGCTGTTTTAGTTCACTAGTAGTAGTTATCTGAGCTTAACTAAAACCAGCTTTTTCTTATCGAAGTGACAACACACTGTAAAAATAGTTCGGGCCAACATATTTTTAGCATGAATAAAGAGCAATACATAACAGCGCTCTTTAATAATTCTCACACTTTCTGAAATCCATATTAATTTTAAAACTCAGCTTTGTAACCAAAATAAGTAAACAAAATATATCTCTCTACTTAAAAAGTAATTTTCAGATAAAACAATTTAAGTATATATTTCTACGAGAGTTCCTAACAATGCTGATAATTACAATTGCACAGATGGGGTATTTTAGCATGAATCTTTCCTGCGACAATTGTTAACAGATGTACATCTCAGGCAATTAATATCTACACGGAAATTTAACCATGTTAACTTCTTATGGGAAAACGACAGTCCTATACAACTGCCAAGAATCTCAATAACTGCAGTCTAGGAGTCATGGATTCAAAACCTAAGCCAGTCTTCTAAAATAGTTTTGACGCGTATAACCACAGCGATCTGCTTCAAAACATGTTCTCTTCATTTAACCGAGACACTAAATATTTTATTTTCGGAGAGACTGGAAATTATCTTCGCCTCGCGGGCCACTGCAGTGTATTTCAGGCTGAGGTGTTGGCCTTTTAACATGATGATGAGTTGGTTCTGATGGGCGGTACTCCTCTTGCTGACATCCAGGCGGCGGTGATGAAGATGACTTTCCGGCGTGAACGGTGCCTCTAGATTGGTTGTGGACTGCCGCGATTCTCTTGATGTGCTTTCCCGGAATTTTTCTGCCCGTCTCATCTGGGTTCCTCGTCACATTGAGATCGGATGTAATTGCGCTGTCGATGGATTTGCTAAGGCGGTAGCATGCCTTCTGCCTCCGTGTACATTTTGGGAGGAAGTATATGGTGTCTGCTGACAAGGCCTGCACTGAGGAGGAATCTTGCTTCACTGCGCGACTCGGCTGGACCAAGTTGGGTAGGATACACACCAATCAACTTGTTGGGCTTGGGTGTGGGGACATCTCCATTACTGTACCTATTCCCCCAACGCTTCACGCGGTATCACAACGGTCTGCAATATGTGCCCAAGTGGGCATCCACTCTACGAAGCTTCCACTACCTCTTGTATATAAACTGTCTTTTGCGACATCTTGTAATTAGACGGTTCTAGAATAAAATCATTATTTTATTTATTTAAATACCAACATCAAAAGCTTTTGCTAATTGCCTTTGAATTTGCTAAAATATCCTGCAGTTTTTCATTCTTCCATTTATTTGTTAACAAATTAATTGCTATCATTCTCTAAACATAACTTTTAATAATAAATATTTTTTTTTAGCAAGAAAAAGGAAGCAAAATAAAATAAAACAATTATTTTTGCTAACACTTTTGTTATTGCCGAAGTTTTGTTTGTTGTATGCAAAACAACACAGACACAAAATAAACAATTATTTATTTATTTATTTTGCAACACTTAATTAAAAACTTAAAACAGTCATACAACAAAATGCTACGACAACTAATTTTCCAATCAGTTCAGTTTATGTGTTTCTAATAACTTAAATATTTATTCATAACACGAGCAAAGAAACAGCACAAATTTCCATAAAGAATTGTCAAGGAACAAGTAGAAAAATAAATAAATGAATGGGGCATTGACAACTGAATGCCATACTCTCGGTACAGGAGTTTGTTCGTTTAATCAAGTTGTTTCACTGCAATTTATTGCAGTAGTATGTGTGCATGTTGTTAGCCTGTAGGGAAGCTTAAGGGTATGTGTGTTTCTGTTCAGTTACATTCAATATTCAAGCCATTTACACTCAATATGTTTTAATTCTTTTACGCCATTTTCGTTATGCTTTTTCATTAAAATATTTAAAGTGTGCAGAAGAGTGAGTGCTGTTGGCTGAATTGGGGGGAATATGCGCTTCGAACTTAATTTTGTCTGCGCTAACAGCGCCATTCTAAAATTTTCAGCAAGAAAACTGAGCTTTAGGTTGCAGTATTCGCAAAATGCTAATTTATAGTCTACAAAAAGATTCCGGTCTTAAAATAATTTGTGGTCTTCTGGTGGGTCGCCTTAAATAGGTATTGCAATGTTAGACTCCTTGATAAAGTCAGGAGATCAGTGGCTTTACAAAGTATAGATGCGTTATGCACCACCTACACAAAGGCCGTTTTTGTGATGCTTGTCTTCCGGCCGGGTTACTTGTCAAACAACTCGTCGGCCAAACTCGTCAGAATAATGGCCTGTCACGCTGGATTATTATTCTGTCCGGACACAGCTCCATTATGTCGAAGGATTCTCAACTTCTTCCCGATATAGACAAGACATCATCTGGATCAACATTGAAGAGAGGATGCGGGACTAGGATCCCTAGTAGGGATGCCTGGGCATCTTGTATGGTTAATTTCAATGGCTCGGTGTATATAGATGGTTCAAGGATAGCTAACAGTGTGGATACAATCCTTTCCGAGAGGCTGGCGCTACAAAGTTCAGTCCGCGATTCAAAACCTAAGACAGTCTTCTAAAATAATTTTTGACGCGTTTAATCACAGCGATCTGCTTCCAAACACGTTCCTGTCATTTAACCGAGACACTAAATATTTTATTTTCGAAGAGGCTGGAAATTCTGTTCATCTCCCTGACCACTGCAGTGTATTTGGGGTTGAGGTGTTGACCATTAAGCAAGCTACCGAGTTGTTTTTGTTTCGCTGGGCTCCTTCTGCTGACATCTCTATCTTCTCTGACAGTTTGGCGGCGGTCAGATCTCTTTCTCGTATGAACTTCATCTCTAGATTGGTTGGGGAAGGCTGAGATTCCCTAGATGCACTTTTCCGGTATTTTTGTGTCCGTCTGATCTGGGTTCCTGATCATAGGGACATCCCAGGTAGCTATGCTGCCACTACCTGCACACCTCTACCTCATGCCTCCGTAGCATTCTACCTTATGGGGAAGTATATGGTTGCTGTGGACAAATCGTGAGCTGAGGCGAATTCTTACTTCACTGCGAGACTCACCTGATCCATGTTCGGTACGAGGCGCACAAATCAAGTCGTTAGGCTTAGGCGAGGAAGGATCACCATTACTGTATCTATTCTCCTGAGGCATTACATAATGGATAGGCAAGTCAAAAGAGTGCACTTGCTACAAATAATTTCTGTGGTGGCCGTAAATTACACAAGGAAGAGGAAAGTGTTGGCCATTTGTCTCGACGTAGACTCTTCACGTTGGGGTCTCACCATTTGTCGATAGTTTAACGTAGCCATCGTTTCTTGACGTCGGGACTACTGCCAGATTCATTAGTTGTTCGGGCTAGTTTCCGGGTTGATTTATAGGAGCTGTGTTTTCGGATTAGGCCTCTCAACTGATTGTCCTGACCGTAAACAAACCAGGACGGTCAGGTCAATTTGTAGGCATCTCCTAGCGTGGTGTCACAACGGACCGCAATGTGCGCTCTCGAGAGCTACTAATCTACGAAGCTGCCACTCCCTCCTAACTCAGGTATTTCATTAATAGTTCATGGGTCACATTGATCCAAAATAGGTACTTGGGTTAATTTCCAAACAAACTGTTCTTTTTATTAAGATAAAAAGAAATTTAACCCTTTAAAGCCGAATGGGACACATATGTCCTATTTGGTTTTTTCATCGTTACAGCCACATATTTTAATGGTTTCTATCAAAATCAGTGTCGGTTGATCAAAAACAAATGCATTCTTTGGTATTCGGATTAAAAGTGATGGTTCATTGTTTCAATTGAGCATTGAGAACATCTTAAACTCAAACATTTTTTTTTTTTACCATTTTAGTTTCGTAATATCTCGGGATTTAATTGTTACTTTTGTATAAACTTTCATTATTAGATGCTCCAACGGCTTATGTAAATTGGTAGACCAATGCCTTTTGTATCAATTCTATACTTTTATTTAGCAGCCTGAAAATACGATGGAAGATCTGTGTCCCTTTCGACGTCAAAAATAAAAATAAAAGAGAATTTTTATTAGAATTTTTTTATTTCATTTAACTTTTTAAAATTGAAAAGCGTTAAATAATGTAAAAAGTGAACAAGTATCACACAATTTATTTCGTGTAAACTTTAAAATTTGCTTATGTATATCTGACCTTTGAACTGAATGTGCGACCGGAAAGCGTTGTGCGATTTTGCTCAAATCTTCAATAGTGAACTTTTAGACTTAGTGACACTAAGAGCCTATTTCACCAATTCTATTTAAATATCAATTCATATTTAAATGTCGATTTTCATTTTCATCTAGATATACTCATTGAATATTTAAATACTGTTTAAGTATTTGCATTTAAATATTGTTTTTGCAACAGCATGAAACAGCTTTAAAACAGCTTTTTAAAAAGCTGTAAGTTGACGCTATCATATTAAATATCAGAGCGTTACCATACTTTTTTGTGTTTCATTATTTTTGTTGGTGAAAATAAAAGTTGGTGAAAAGAATTTGAACAACAATTTTTTTTTGCATACAAAATATCTTCATCTTTTTCAAAAAATGCTGTTCAATCTCCACATCTACATTTCCAATGACACTCTTTCACTTGGAAACCATTCTATTAATATTTTGTGGTATTTCATCATTAAAATTTCCCAACAAATTTGCCTTCCATTTTAATTTTCTATTATATCAGTTGAAAGCGTATTTATAAATCATGTCATTTGGCTTTCTGCTGATAATGACGACAATTTCAATGATAATAATTTTTCAGTTTTTTTTTTTTCTATTATTTTAAAAGCGATTAAAAGTTTCATAAAATGAGAATATTTTTGCAAATCAACAGTAAATTTAGAAAAGTTTAGACAAATGACGTGAAGAAATTTGCACACTCTGCAAATTGCTGTTTCTCTCGTATTATTGGCAGAAGCGCTAACACATGGAAATTGTTGTTGTTGTATTTGTCAAGCAAAAAAGTTTCAAATTTCGAACGGTTTTTTTTTTTTTTTGTGGAGTAAAATGGAAAGACGTATTGCTGATGTGACAATACAGTTCGATTAATGTCATGAATTATGAGAAATCTGTACCACACGGAAGTCATACACTACAGCCTTGATTTGCGTCTATCCTATTAATGTCGTTCCGATTTGCGTCGCTTTGGAAAATTTGGTACAATGCCATCAATATTTATGTTTTTTATTTTATTTTTATATATTTTTTTTTATTATTTTTATTATTATTATATTTTTATTTATATTTATTTGGAAATGAAAAAAAATTGTAATCAAAATGTGGCGACAATTGGCAGTATCATTAAAAGTTACCAAGAGTGGTGGTCTCACGTAACATGAAGAAAATAAATGCACTCGATCGCAATAAATTCTCTATATGCCTCCGTTGTCTAGTCTTATCATTGTGGTGGTGCGGGTTCGATACCCGTCTAGACCCACGGTCTCATTCGGTGCATTACATGGTAAATATGCATGTTTTCACTGCAGCGATCGATGTACAGTTTGTAAAAAAAATGTTTTCAAAACTTAGAAAAATTAAAAAGTTTAAGAGAAACTCTTATTTGCAAGTAAATTATATAACTTGTATTAAATTTTTTTCTTCATATATTCAATTGAAGATGTTTATAAACACTTCGCACAAAACAAAACAAAATTAATTTAAATAACAAAATAATAATCGTAACTTAAAAAATACTTCCAGTTTCTACGCTGTAAAATAAATGTTTTCAAAATTGTGTTAAATTTAATTAAATTTATTCTAAATGGTAAAAAAAAAAGATTTGAGGGTGCTAATACTTGGTGTGCCCTCCTTTAGCTTTAATTACAGCTTCTAAGCGTCTAGACATTGAATGGATAAGCCTTGGTATATCATAATTTTCAGGTATTTTTTCCCAATGTTCTTTAATAAATGTTATTTGTTTTTTGGTGGCCTTTTTCCGACTTTTTTCTTTGGGTGGACCCATGAATTTTTTATATGGTTTAAGTCTGGGCTTTGTGCTGAGCTATCGATCACTTTTGTACAATTATATAACCAGGATCTACAAATATATGCCTTATGCTTCGGGTCATTATCCTGCTAAAATTTATACTTGAGCTTTTCTGGGTCAACAAAACCGAATTTCCTAGGACTTGCACTCAATTCCTTTTTCAAAATGTTTAGATAGACTTCCTTGGTCATTATATCCTCTAATATTCTTATTTCGCCAACACCCTTGCTCGAAATACAACCCCACACCATAACAGATAGTTTACCGAACTTTACAGTGGGTATTATATTTTTATTTTCTAAAGCCGTCAGGGGTTTTCGCCAAACTTTTTGAGGTCCATCATGGTAGTAAAGCATCACTTTCGTTTCGTCACAAAAAATAACATCATCCCAGTGCTCCGGAGAAAAAGAAATGTGTTCAATGGCAAACTTATACCTTTTTTCTATGTTTGCCGCGGATAGCAAAGGTTTTTTCCTCGCAACTCTTGAAGAGTATTTATGGTTTTGTAGCACATTTCTAACAGTCTGATGAGAGATACTTACTCCACATTCATTACTGATGTTAAGTGCAATTCCTTTAGTACTGAAATGTGGATTTTCATCAATCATTTTCAAAATTTTCTTTTCAATTCGCCGAGTTACTTTTTTTGGTCTGCCTGGTGCTTCATTTGGTTCCAGTCTTACTTCTTTTTCAGCACGGTTAATAACATTATATACCGTCCTTAGGTTAAGAGACAACATTTCAGCAATTTCTCTGTGAGATTTTCCTTTATAGTAATTAAAATACACCAGTTGGGTAATGTCTTTGTTCAGTCGCTTTCCTGGCATAGTTTATATATAATTGGATAATCGCTTGTTTGTTCTATGAGCTCAATTTAAGAATAAAAGACAACAGCTACTCTTAGCGTCCGTATAAAACTCTTACACGCAATACATGTGCAAAAAACCAACGGTTCTTTCTTGTCTTTGTATTTTTGAAAACACTTTTTTTACACTGTTGAAAGTATGCAAAATTATTTTGTAGCGTTGTTGTTGTAATATGTTCATAAATTTGTCAAAGTTTCGACGCCTGCTTGTCGACAACATACAAAACAACAGTTGTAAAAAAAAAAATTCACAAATATACTGATATTGTTGTTGTAAATATTTATTTAAATTTAAATTCTTAAAAAATTTTTGTTTTGAAAACATATTTTTTACAAACTGTATATTGCCCGTACCTGGTTTGAGAGTTTATTTAAAAAGAGAAATCGAAGTAATTTTATATTTTATTAATATCAATGTTCGAAGGATCATAACTTCTATCAGCGCAAAATGCTTGTAGATATTTGCTTGTAACAGCTGTTTGCCTTACTTTTTCTTAAAAATAATATAAACCAACCTTTTTGGAGTCTTTCGTTTTATTTTCTTAAAGCTAAATGTTTTTAGCAAACCATGTAGCACTGCTGTGAACTTTAAGAAATACATATTTTTTTCATCTTCTGTCTACTAAAATGATTAAATTTAATAGAGATTTTTCCCCCCCTCTACTCTCCTGCCATTTTTATAATCTGTCAAGTACTACGAACCCCATTTTAAAGTAACATACGAGTCCATACATACATACATACATATGTATATTTGTTGTCCTCTTCATGTGCATGTCTATTTGTTTTTGGTGTCATATGTACTCGTAGATGTGTATGACGTCGGTCTTTCTGTCTGTCGCTCTGTCTATTTTCAAAAATATGATGCAATTTATAACATAAATGATATTTTTCTGTTGTGTTCCTGTCATTGACATATTTGTTGTCATTTCAAAACATTAAAACAACAGCAACTACAACAACAAGAAAAGCAATAGCAAGTCGTCTTTCACTCTTGTCTCTTTAATCGTACCATTCATTCATTTATGGTATGATACGGCTCTTGGATTTCTATTTAATGCTGAGTATGTTTGTGTGTTTTTTTTTAATGTTATCGATAATTTCCACTAAAACTAAAGTCAATTCTTATTTTATAGTATTTTATTTGTTCACTTTTCAAGATATGCTTTAATAGCTTTTAGCAGGAATTATATACTCCATGTATGTATATATGTATATGTATGTATATTATTGAACGGTCATTGGCATTAAACGAGGACATAAAGAATTTGGTTGAGCTAAAAAGAAAAGCAGTTAAGATTTCAAATCTGCAATTTTATTGTTAAGAGGGTTATAATTCACGCTCAATAAAGTTGATCATCTAATAGAGAGACTATTAAAAAATCAAAGACAACGAGATTGATAAATTTAAATTTCAAATTTAATTCGGTTTAAAGTGAGGACGTTATTTAGACGTACATACGAACAACAGTACTGGAACGTGCAATTCTTCTTAGAGGAAGCTCTTCGAAGGCACATTTTTAAAAATGTATGGTAACATTTTCCGAAATCTAAAATATTTCTATTCACTTTCCCCAAAAATGCGCCAACATTGCATTGACATATTCCATTTATGTCTATATTCTTGTCTATAATTGATCTCCATAAATTCATTTGTCTGTTATCCTCTTAGCATTACTTTCAGCACATTTCCATGCTGAACATAAAATGTTTCAGCAAATAATTCAATAACAATCTCTTGCCAGATCTCAAATAATTGACTTAAGTGTGGTGGGTGGGAGTTAAGGCGGAGTGACTGCAAATTAAAAAGGAAGCACGCGTGCTTGTACTAGTTGGAATTTGGTAGACATTTAAAAGGACATTATTAATTAATAGTAAATACAAATATTAAGTCCTTGAACTCTATAAGGTCGATTTTACTCTGCCCCAAAGCCATCATAGCCTTAGGAAGGGAAACTGTGAAAAATCTACACAATAAACCACCCACATGTGTAACAAATTGTTTTGAAGAAAGGAAAAAAAAAAAAAAACTAGAAAATACCCTAAAAAAATAACAACAAATGCGAGTACACACACACAGTGTATTATTGTTGGCCCAACAAATCCGTATATTTATCATCAATTAGTTATAGATGTTGCATTTGAATTTGTCTGCAAAATTACCAATAACATGTTAATGCAAGAATTGTAAAGAATAAAAGAAATTCAGACAAACTTAATGAACACAACCCGCAGCATTTTCCGGTTTCAGTGTCGCCAACATAAACGAAAAGCAAAAAAAAAAAAAAAACAAATTCTTTCAATATCGTCTTCGTCATCAACATCATTAATCGAGGCAGCAGCATCAAAAGCAAACGTATCAGCACCAGCATCATCATATTTCTTTTTTTTCTTTTGTGTTTGTTGCTGTTAGTTGTCGTCGTCGCATCATTGACATCATTTCTCACATCTGAGATAATTTTGCTGTCATTTTTATTTCGTGATTTTTCTTTTCTTCTTTTTTTTTGATATTCGTGAACATTAACGAAGGAGTACAAGTATTGAAATTAAAATACCCAAAAGGAAATTTGAAGCGCCAGACCAGCTGAATGCTATAAATGCTGATGCGCTGAACTCTTTTAAATAATGAATCAAGCAAAAGGCATTTAAAATGACATTTATGTCTTTAAATGATCTTATCAGATGAGGAAAATTGCCTTTTATGCGACAAATTTTAAAGCGGAAATGTTGCTGACGAGTCAATATCAAATAAAACTGCGCATACACAAGTGACAAGCTGGGAATGTTGCTACCGTCTTTTGATTATTGAACTTTGTGTATTCATAACAGCCAATGATACAAGGAGTGGCGCATCCAGAACTTTTTTTTGTGAACTTGGGCCGCAAGAAAAAAAACATTTACCTTCAATAAAGCAGCAGTTGAAGAGCTGTTTTATAGAGCAGGCTAAATTCTGCTCCATGAAGTTTAAATATCTCGCTTCCTTTACAATTAATTAATGATGAAGGTTAGGTGAGGTTAACCAGGTTACCGGGAAAAAGCAAATCACAGCATACGGCCTATTTGGCTTCTCAAACTTATCTTGCTGTTACCTGCTAGAGGTAGATGTTGGAGAAGAAGGGGCAGATGAGTAAAAGATGACGAGAAGTTAACCATAAAAATATGGAACATTGAACGAATTCAAAGAAAGGACAGTAGTAAGCACCGTGTGATCCAAATGTCAGACCCATTTACTTTTCCTAAAGAAGGTTAGTAGAGGCAAATGGTCGGCAGCGCATAGTTCTTAAATGTTCCTGAAATATCCCCTGATCAGAAAACGGTGATAGCTGTCCCTTTCATGATGGAGACATAGGCAATGTGCCGGTATCCCTGCTTCCAGCTTCTCCTCATTCTGACAACCTAATCAGTAGTCATTATTAGGGAGATACATTCTCTTTTGCATGGATGGGCCGCAAAAGGGCAATGTAGCGTAGTCACAGTCATGAGATCTGTGTTCCAGAAGACTGTAGAAACCTCCGTGTTCTGCCATAACCATGCAAAGGAGCAGAGGTCGCCAGCAAAAAAATAGATTCATCGCTACCAATATTCTTTGCTTTATCTTCAAGAATCTATTGTCGACACACTTCCAGTATATTTATAGCTGCACGCCGCAGCTTTTATCGATGTCCACCTCTTCAAGCATCGTTCCTCTCTTAAGACGATGTTGCCACATCGGTCGCCTGATTCCTGTGTCGGCCATTAATGCCCTTATTATTTGGAAAGAAGTGAGCAGAAGAGCGCTTTACTTAGCTGATTGTATAACGGATTAGTGTTATATGCTGATTTATGATGCTCGCATTTCATGCGGAACCATTTCTTGATCTAGAAGTCACATTCTCAACTTATGGTTGTCCTCGTTTTCTCTCTGTGAACTATTTTTACTATTTACTCCGCCTATTTTCCATGTAACCCGTCACGAATATCTCTCTCTCTATCTCTCTCATATCTGACGAAAATAGGAGAAGTCGTTCTATTTTACTCAGATTTACATTGATCACATGCCCTTCGCCATTTGAATGGTTACAATTATTGTAGTTATAACATTTCTATAATGTTCTATATAAAACAGTGATGTTCAAAAATAAATTGAAGATGTATTGGTGAGAGAATTTGCCCAGCAAACATAATGTCAAACGTTTAAAATAAGAAAGAAAATGCCAACTATATACAACTTATTAAATGAATGTAATTTAAATTTCAAGAAAAAGATAAGAGCATCAGGGACCATAAATAGCATTTTAGAACACATATTTGGGGGAAAAAAAAACAAAAATAAATTCATATAAAACAAAAATCTGTACAACAATTTAACTTTTCGAAAGTCTTTATCAGAATATTTTTGATGAATAGCCCATCAGAAAAAGATCTTCCATGCACGACTAAATTTAAGCTTACTGAGCTTGATATTGTCCTTTTTAGGTTCTGATGATCCTGAACTATTTCCAGCTTGATTCAACCATTCTTTTAATTTTATTAAATAGGTATTCTTCTTTTCATTAAGAAGTTCCTCCTTCTCTTTACAATTCATTTTATTTATTTCATCATCATAAGAATGAAAATGTCTTTTCAAAACGTGTTCATTACCCGCTTTTAATGTTTTGTAACATAAAAGGCATTGAATGTTTTGAAAAGCATCGTTTACCATAAAATACTTTTCACATTTCATTTCGTGAACTTTTATTATTTTTTAATTTTTTTTCGTATTCAATTCTAATTGAATTGCGTGTGTTTATTGTGCTTCGTCCAACAAGAAACAACAACAATGCAATGTACGATTAAAATTTAACGTGAGCTTTAACAGTTAGTTTTGTATTCTAAAGTTGCCGTTAAAGTCTACGTTAAGTTTTAATCGGATATTGTGAAATTTGCCGTCGGGCATTAATAAAAGCTTTATTTAAGCTCAAGAAATTTCCAATATATTTTAGACACATTCGTTTGTTTGGGAATATTTTAATACGATTAACATATGTACATGTTCCTCATTATTAATACAATGCATAAAAGGAAAAAATTCTTTTTTTAAAACTAAATATTTATTAAATACTGATCTATTGAACGTTATGTTTAGCTCGTTTCTTCGGAGTTTTTGATTCTCAGGTTACCTGACGCCAAGTGATGTTAATTTTTTATATCGATTTTCGTACAGCCCTAAAAAAAATCATCGTTTTTAGATAAAATTACAGCACACAAAGTCTGGCACAAGAATAATAATATTTTCTTTATATTTGTAATTCAATATATTCAATTAAAAACCAATAAAAGCTTAAAGAAACAAGTGGTAATAATAAAATATTTAAAATTTACAAGTAAAACTTTCGGTGTTCAACACTTAAAAATTAAAACCATTTCCGTACAAATATGGAATATACCTGCCTAGCGTTTCGAGATCTAAATTACCGAATAATACTGTTAACATCACTGTACAGACGCCCACTTAAATTGCTCCAGAAATATACCCACTGCATACTTTTAGGGACTCAAATGAAACAGCTGAAAGGCTTTTGCTTAAGTTTTGTCTACTAAAATAATTTTTAAAAGGTTAAATAAATTAAATAAATAAAAAAAAGGCATTACAAGTGCATTTCGTTTGCATCCGACCTTTTCTGCTTCGATATTACGAAGAATAGTTTCTGCTGCCCTGAATATTTTCTACCTGCCTTTTTCAAACATTTCCATCTACTACTAGTCCTGACAATTCTTTTATATTCTAAATTTACTTGTTATTGTAGTCTGTTGTTGGTTTTTTTTATTTTTATTTTCGTTTTCTAATATGGGGTAGTGTTTTGTTAATGATAGGGGGCGTCCAAAGCAATTTTTAGCTTCATTTTTTAACGAAATGTAACAGAGTTGAAAGTAGTTGTCTGAACACGCTTGAGCATGTATTTGTTGTTGACGAACCCCTACTGCGGAGCAATTTTTTCTTTTTGAAGAAGGCACAAAATTGCAGCCATATACCCACTATAATTTAACTCCCCCTTCCCTTATGTCTCTCCAGCTATTTCTATGCTCTATTGTTGGCAGTTAAAATCCTATGCCTGAGTAAGTTTCATTTTTTCGCTATTGTCATTGTATCGACATTTCGAGTAAACATCCCCAGATTTGTGCTTTAGTTTTTGCTGCTTTTTTTGCCCCTTTCTGCCGCAGCAGCTTCAGTGCTCTGTATGGTCTTGCCAAAAGCGAGGCTACATATTATTGTGTGCGTGCTTAAAGCCGAAAGCAAAGTTTCGCGAGTTTGCCTATCATAGTAATTTTGGGTAGCTCTCTGGTTTTACAGCAACTCCTCACCCCAAAATGGTTCATTTTAACAGTTTCCTTTATTATTTGGATTTTTGTTCGTACTTTAATTCCTCTTCTCTCTTGCACCAACTTCACATAGATTTTGATAATGATTTTTCATTGCTCAGTTTTAATTTTACACTTGAGTTGATTTTTGTGTTCGCTTCACAGCTGATGAGAAAGTTTAATGTCAATGTTGCTTTCACATGCACATATACAGGCAGCAATGTCTAACCTTTACACTCGTCTATATATTTGTTGTTTCCCCCCTCAGCCTGCTGAACAAATACACACTTTTTTGTTACATCAAAATTTTAAATAAAAAAAGCATTTTTCTTACAAAGAATATCAAAAAAAAAAGTTTGCCAGTCTTTCGCCAGAAAAATTTAAAAAAATAATGGATTCTATACAAACGAACTGACTTCAATATGATGATCAGCTTTTGCCTGTTCATCTGTTTTTATTCTGCTTTTGACTTGATTTTGTTGCACGAAATGTTCGCTAAACAAGAATGTTTAAAGATTCTTTTGTGAAGGAATTTAAGGTATTTTTTTTTTTTTTTTAAATATTAATCTGCCATCAAAGGTGCCAAATATTTCAACAATAAAAAATGTAAAATTTTTTTGTTGAAAAATGTACGTCAGAAGATACGATTGTAGCAAAATGTTTAGAAGAACGAATGGATTAGCAAAAACAAAAAATAATCGTCTCAAAGATAGACACCATAAGATTGGAAACAAATGGTGAAGTGAAAGAGAAGGTATTAATTTTTACACAACGCGGCTGTTGCACGTGCTGCTGTTCATGTGTAAAGCAGAGTTCGACCATCTCTGCATGATGCTGTTGACAGAAGCCCGAATATCGTGGCCACATGCCTGAGGATTATACTATCAATGTGGAGGTTGTGGGTTCGCTTCAAGCCTAGACCCTGAGTGTTTTCTGCAGACAAGCGATGTAACTTCACCGATTTTCTTTTGCTTCAATTTTCTTGGACCAGCACTCCGGAGAAGATCCCCAACACATGCAATGCATTGTGCTGGAACTAAAAGAAAGGGGACAGTGAAAGAGATAACACGTGGTAAAGCTCCATTGTCTTACAACTCTGCTTTTGCAGGTTTTTTTTTTTTTGTTTATAGCAGTGATGCAGGGCCTCGGTTGTCAAGGCACCATATTCAATATTGAAGCTTTCTTTTAGTAGACATATTTAGTTATTATTTTGCTTCGCTGGTGCTATACAGTACCGACGAAGTAGGATGCTATAATGTGGCTGTGGATTGGTCTCAGCTGAAGCCGGTAGTGTAATTTTTTTATATTAATTTTTGTAATTATTTTACTTTGTCGGTGCGTTGTGATGTGGATTGGTATCGGCTGAAGCCGTTACAGTTGAGTGACCAGTGACTATGCCTTCGCCACTGAAATCTTCCGACAACAACTGACACTAATACACATCAGAAATAATTCGAAATGTTTTTATGGGCTGGAACCCAGAACTCTGTTTTTGGATTTGTAGTCAATGTGCAGACTACTCTACAGCCATCGCTCGTTAATGCAAATGACATACAAAATCGTGTAAATTTATTTTCGTTTTGAATTACGGAATATTTTCTCAGACTCTGTAAAAGAAGCCATCCAAATTTAGTAACCCTGACGGGAGTAGAGATTCCATATCTTTCCTTTAATTCGAAATAAATATTTTTGCTTTTACCTCTTATCCACAATTCGACTAATCCATTTGTCTTGTAACTTGACTTGTTAACGTACCATTATTATTAATTAAATATAACAGAAAAATATTCCTGCATATTGTTGCCATAAAATTGTTACTCTTTAAAAGCAAAATAAATGTAAAAACTATTTTATTTACAAAGCCAAAATAAATTCAATATTAAAAAATTTCATTTTAAAATGGCAAATAAAAATAAGTGCATAAAAAATGCATTCGCAATTGGATCTTGCCATGACAATGGCCATGGTTGTACTCTGCTAGTCAATGTACCGCAAACAAAAAAAAAAAACAAAAAACGTATGCTCATAGACAAGTACAGTAGAATCGCTATAATTCCTACAAAGTTAATTCGAAAAACTAAAAAATCACGGCATCGGCTGTCGTTCCGTAGCGAAAAATACATTTCGTAAAGAATTTCGTTTGGTTTGGTTAATGAGAATTAACGCTTAAACGATGAATAAAATTCAAGAATTTTTTTCTACAGGCAAGCGAAATAGACAGAAAAGAGGGGTAGAAAAATTTTACGATTGTATTCATTTGTATAGAATCGTTCATTAAGGGCTTCCGATCTTTAATTTTAAATAAACTAAAATGTGAAAGAGATATCATCGGAATTTTTTATTCGTTTGAAAGATATACTGATGCCCTCATTTGTGCGAATATACTACCGTTTAAACGTCCACCACGGCTTCTCTTGGTGGAGCAAATCCGAAATAACCAATTTTCCATAACTGGCACAAAAATCAGGGTTATGCTGTCTTTATGGACAGGTATGGTTTGTGGCTTGTTCGCAAACTCCTGCGACTTAACAAAACCTCACAAGGAAAAGTGAAATCAAACGATCTCGGTGGAGAATTTTTTTTTTTTTTTTTATCACAAACTCTACGAAGCTCTTATAGCTTGTCTGTAGAAACACCCAGGGTCTAGGCGGGAATCGAACCCGCACCTCCATATTGATAAGACTTACGATCATGCACTAGACTACGGAGGCACATCAGCTCCGCATGAGATAACCATGCCCTCGTACAGAATATCCAATGTGGCATGAGCTGTGTGGCACTTTAGGCCATCCTGTTGAAACCACACATCGTTGGTGTACAGATTATCCAATGCATTCCATCATTGACCTATAGCCCTTGTTGTTGACAGTGATGGCCTGGCCAATGTCGTTATTTTTTTTTGTTTTTATCTGGGACCAGCACTCAGGAGAAGACTCCTAGACATGCGAAGCATTGTGCTGGAACTATAGAAAAGGGATAGTAGGAGAAACGACAGGAGGTGAAGCTTAATTAATTATTTTTGCAGCTCTGCTTTTGCACATTCTTTGTTTATACTCGTAGCAATAAGAGCCGATGACGCCGCCAGCCCAAAATCCACACCAAACAGTCACTCTTTGTGTATGCATCGGCTTTTGAACAATCGCAATTCTGTTTGTTATCGAATCCACTGAGGTCGCTTATGCTGCACAAAAAAAATGATGAAGTAAGTATTTTGATTTCAACGGCCATTCTCGTAAAAGGCTTCAACAATCTCAAAACGCGCTACTCAATTGTTTAACTCTTCATGATAGAATTTGTCAAACACTGCAACAAAGAAATGTCAAATTAAGTTGACGTTAAGCTGTAGCTCACAATTAACATCGTGCATTATGGTTGGATCGCCCGTTATAATGAAAAATTTCTTTTGTTGTAAAAATGTTTGTATATAAAATCCTTTGTCTTTAACCTTTAACTACTGAGCTGGTAGTGGTGGTAAATTTCACCCCATTTTTGTCTATTAAAATTTGTTATCAAAAAAAAAAAATTTTTTTTTCAAAACTTCTTTGTAAAAGGAACCAGACAATTTATTAAAATAATAAAACTAAAAAATCAAAATTGTATTTACATAAAACAAATATTTTATTTAATTTTCCATCATGTTGCGATTCATCGGTATTCTACTGTGTTAAGAATTTTCTTTTTATACAACAACAGTGCTTCAAAGGCCCTCAAATAGAACTTCGAAATAATAGAAAAAATAAAAGATGAAACTTAAAACAAAATATTGTTGCTATTTTGTTAGTTTATTTAACTATTTATTTGTCCAGTGTCCGTATGTACGAGTATTGTTATTTTCATAGAATAGTTTTCAGAGCAACGGAGCGAGCACAAGCATGTGAAAGCATGCAGATTATACGAGTACATGTACGCAAATTGCTGTAGTTATGGGGAAAGGAAAAAAAGGAATGGCAAAATGATTTTATTTGTTGCTGCATCATCCCTCTTTTAAAACTTAACAAACTTTGACAGTTTTGCAAATGGTGTACAGCAAATGTTTCTTATTTATTTACATATTTATACATGCATCTAAATAAATTAAAGCTCTTCAGATTTTTAAATCTATTTAATGCACTGCATGCCAAATGCTCTCTCCCACTCGCATGTATTTAGATCGCCTGAAAGTGTAGAAACGATATGTTCTGCCATAATCTTGCTAGATTCATTAAGATTTGAGAAACCGCTCGCAATGTACCCTATTTCTGTCATGATTATAATTATCTATTGTTTGTCTGAAATTGATTGGTAACACATAACTGGACCATGAACTCTACAAGCGCTAACCAACTAAACATTTTAGTTTTCAAACACTAGAATGGCCTTTTTCGAAAATCAAGCAATAGCGCGGTTCACTTGGAGTGGGACAGATACTAATGTTAGATAAGGTTCAATTTGATCCGCCAGGAATCTTTTCAATACCCTGGGAGGAGTCCAAAGCGGACTAAAAACCTTCTATAGGGCCTGCTGTCTCACTAAACCATTTAGATTGCTCGACCATCGCCACGGTCGAAGTAGTCTGCACGTTGACTACAAAACGAACAATTTTCCTGCGTTCATAAAAATATCTCTTAATTTTTCTGATGTGCATTTGTGTGTCTTTGTATCAGTTGTTGTCGCAAGGATTCAGTGGCGAAGGCATAGTCCCTGGTCACTGAACAGTAACGGCTTCAACCTGTATCCAATCAACAGGCACATCAGCACGCCGCCCTACTACGTTGGTATTGTGTAGCATCGGCGAAATAAATAATTACTAAAAATTGCTACTAAAACGAAGCTTCAAAATTTAATGTGTCTCCGTGACATCAGAGACGCTACAACACAGACGCTAAAACAAAGAACGTGCAGAAAACGGAGTTGGAAGAAAGTGATGCTTCACTTCCTACTATCCCTTTCCTATAGTTCCAGCACAATGCACAGCATATATAGGGGTCATCTCTTGAGTGCTAGTCCAAGATAAGCAAAAGAAAAATCGTAACAGCTTGTTCAGATCCAGTTCACTCAGGACCCGAAGTTCATCCTGCGAATATTAGACATCTCTGCAACTCATACCCATTGCGCTTAGAGCACCAGCAATCGAATGCAATCTTCACTGAATCCCAGTAACCGCCGAGTTCACCGTTCATCATATTACGGCCATACAGAGCTGCGGGTAATACAAATCCCCTCAGTCGCCATCTTCCGTCTGACATTAGGAATGCCATTGAATTGGCTGATCGGTGACTCACGTACTGTCAACATCTCTCTGACAATACCATGCATTACACAGTTCTCTCGGCGGTTTGGGTACCCAAAAACCTCTTTCAGTGTCTCGTCCAACAATCATTCACCTCTAGCGATGGCAAGTACATCATATTTGCAGCCTTAATCGGTAAATATATAAATATCACCATCACCTTAGTCATGTTGTCCTCGTAGTAGTAGCAGAGATATCAGGTTGTAGGTCACAACAACCATCCAGCAATCTAAAGGGATCTCACACACTTTAACGTTCTTCACATAGAAACCTCCGTTCGCGTTCATAGCCCTTCTGGAGCCGCCAGTATATGGCCTGCCCGTATTCCCTGTCCTTCCGTCTGTTACTGCAACTTCCCTAGTGGGAACGTGGAGGGATACTTGGAGGTTCGAAAATGACGGAAATGCCCCAGGTTTTCGAATTTTATCACTGTTTTTGAAGTGAGTATTGTGTGCTTCAACAAATGGCGTAGTAACTTTGAACAACTAAATAAACAACCACACACATACACACACCCACACGCAGAGATTCTTTCACGGAATGACACGTAACCCTGCAATGATTTCAAGTTTAACAATGTGACATACGTTGTTTAAACTTTTTTTCCTTGAGCTGTATGTTTTCTATTCTGTGACTCTCTCTCTCTTTTTCTTTTTGATGTTCTTTGTTATCTTATAAATTGAGATTAAAAAAATTATTATTTTTTATTTTTCCCTTTGTTTGCCGTTGCAACAATAACTTTATTTTCAAACTGTATTTGTAGCCATCTATTGTTGTTGTTGTAAGGAACAACTTATTTCTGCGATGTATGCACTCGTGTGTGTATCATTTTGTATGTTGGTTAAAATTCCACAGAAAAAAATATTTTTCTAAAAAGAACTCCTACGTCCGTCCTTCTGTATTAAATTGTTTATATCTCCTTTCAGAATATATCGTGCAAGGCTTTAACTAACATTTTTATTAGTTTACACAGGAGGGAATAAGCGGTAGAGCGGTAGTCGTTCGTGAACGAACGCATTAAATTGAAGGAGTCATAAATAATTTAATGAGATGTTGCGCCACTTTCACTGAGCACTTTGGGCTCCTTTTCTTTCAATTTGTATAGAAGTTTTTCAATTCCTCTACCATTCATATTTAAACTGGTTCGTTTCAGTTGTATCTTCTACCGTTCATCTTGCTTTATGGTATTTCTGTTTTGTTTATTTCTTTTCTTTCGCTCTGTCGTTCAAAATTGAATGATTGAACGCACGGTTTAATTTTTTTCAATTCGCCCAAAAAAGAGCGATCACTGAACGGAAAGATTTGCCACACCTCTACTTATAAACCACCAAACTCATTGAGCGGTGAAAAGTATTAAAGTATCTAAGCAAAAAAGACACCAACAGCTGACAGAATTGTTTACACTGATATGTTTTTAATGACAGACACCTAAAGTTGAATGATATTGAAAAGTGTAAAGGGTCAGTTAGCCGACTGTCCCATTAAAAACTACAGAATATGTTGCAGCTACTGAATAGCATACTTATACCGTCTGCATTACTGAGAAGCAGTTACGTAGTGACTTCATTATCTCTTGATACAGCATTATTTATTGTTGTACAAAAACTCTCTACTGTTTCTAAATGCAGAAATACTTTTAATACCGATATTTGCGAAACCAAATCAGCTTTAAAATATCGGGATAATTAGATTTTTATATAAATTCAGATGTACAACGTATAATTGAACCGCATGATATGGTATGAACGGAAATTGTGTTGCATTTACTACCCATTTTTAAACATTTGCACTTTGTAATAAAGGCACTATAAATACATTTTCATCACTTTAGAAGAGAACAATATAGTGCATACATTTGTAATAAATAATGCGAAAAGTGCAATGCACTTTTGGAGAATCGACATCAAGAAATAAGCATGGCTTATTTAATTACTTATTAAGAGTATTTTATATTAATTTTTTTAAATAAATTTAAATTTTTCTATTCCATTGATTCCTTATAGACTTTACTTTAAAAATTACAATTAAGTTGTGGCTAACGCTTCAAAATGATACATTCGGGTGTGTCACAGAAACCAAATTGTTTTTTTTTTAACTTGGACCAGTGCTCAGGGGCTATCCCCTACATATGCAATGCATTGCCCTGGAACTCTAGAGAGGGAGTAGTAAGAGAGAGTAGAGTAGTAAGTTGGATTTGCTAATTTGAGAGCATTTACAAAAGAGAAACATTTGAAAAAATATTTCAAAAGATAACATGTTAGGAAATTTTCTGCGTAATTCGGCCATAAGCAGCTGAACTGCACACATTTCTTAGTTAGAAAAAAAGTTATCAAGTTTTCTTTTGATAGCGGCTTTTATCAGTCACCCTGTTGAAGTAGTGAAGAGTATGATTCAAAAAAAAATTTAAAGCTTTGTTTTTAATAATTAACACCCTTAATTAATTTTTATTTTTATTTCAGTTAAATACTTTGATAGATACAATTCAATAATATAAAACCGATTTTTTGAAAACAGTTCCCTGAGAGCTAGAAAGAGCAGCGTTTTTAATGCGATCAATTAAAAAATTAATTAAGAGTTTTTAATTTTTTTAGTTCAGGAGTAAATAAATATAATTAAAAAACTAAGTTAAAAAAATACAATAATAATATATTAAATTTTTCATTGTTGCAATTAAAATGTAATCAATTATTATTTAATAAATTTTTTTTTTTTTTAATTTATTTATTAAGCTTGAGGTCTTTTTTATTTTATTTTGTTTTATTATTCGATATTTCGTTAACATCATCAGTTCAGCACTAAGTCACTTTATCTTTATGCTAAACGTGTGATGCAGTGTATGGTATGTCAAATTTCTAGTATGAGAAATTAACGATTTAAGTCCTTCTTTAAATTATTAAAATTAAATAATTAAATTCCAGATGATGTTAAGAAGCTGTTAACGAAATATCGAATAATAAAACAAAATAAAATAAAAAAAGACCTCAAGCTTAATAAATATATTTAAAAAATATAATTAAAAATAATAATATAATATATATAATAAAAAATAATAAAACAAATTCAAATATTATTTCAATTAATTGAAGTAAAAAATTTAATAGATTTTACGAATTTCTTTACGGTTGAAATTTTTAACAATTTTTTAAATTAATATCACAAATTTTTTTTTTAAATATTTTTACTTTTGCATGCAGCATGCTTTTAAATCAATTCCAGAACTTGATCCTGACTAGCCGTCATTTTTTCCGGGAAAGAATAAAGAAATTATGTTTTCCGTAGGTTTAGTTTTTCCAGCAGCTTATTAAAGATAATTTCAACAATTTAAAGTTTTTTTTTTGTAATTTTTCTTTCTTAAAGTTTTCCAATCTCCAATAATTAAAAGAATAATTTTACATTTTTCATTTTACCCTCAACATAAATCTTTCACAATACATGTTTATGGTTATTTATTTTTTAATATTTTTTTTTTTTTGTAAAATCTAAATGACTTCAAGTGACATCCATCTGTATTAAACTTGCAGACAAAATATGCATTCGGTCGCAAAATTTGACATTTAAATGCTAATAAATCGTTAAGATTTTCTCCTTCTATGAATAGTGGTGCATTGAAACATGTGAAAATTTCATATCATGTGGAATAAAAATACATGATAAAATTACACCTCATTAGTACAATTATTTGTAAAACACATTGGCACCACCACTTGAGAGACATTTGCCCCATGTGAAAGGCAAATCAAACAGACAGTGGAAATTGTTGTGATCATAGGAAATGTCATGTTCAACATTTCATTTTTTGTTTAAAATGTTTAAAAAAAACACACACACATTTTTATTACGCATTTCATGGATGCGATAATAAAAGAAAAATATCTTATTGGCAGAAGATATTTTTCAAGATAATTTTAAGCAGCAGGTTTATTGCAGCAGCAAATTATGTTGGAAATGCGTAAAAGAGAACTATTTTAATTCGAACACATTTTGTTTAATAGATGGTATTTTGTCGTTCTTAGTTTTCATTGATGCAGTAGGGTGACAGCAATTTGTAAAAATAATTTTTCACATCGCAATTCAATCGCTTAATATGCTTTTTCGCTTTCTAAATGATTAGTTGTTTTCCAGTATCCCTTGCCCTTGCCTTGGCAATTCAAAAGTTGTTTGGCGAACTTAACATTAAGTGCTGCACTAATAAGCACTTTTAATTTCTCCAACCATATAAGTTGCCCAACAAAATGCTTATTAATGAGCATTCCTTCTGCTAGGGAAGGAAATACCAGCAAAATAAAAGTGGCAGAGCATATTTTCTTCTTATTTATGTTGTTCAACTGAAAGATATAAATTTAAATACTCGTTCAGACTTGTAATACACTTGTTGTATTTTGCTAAACTGTCGCCTGTGTGGTTTATGCATATGAATACCATTCGCCAGAAACAGAAACACAAGCGTTCTGTTTTGATTTTTTTTTTTTTTTTATGCTCGAAAGACAACAAATGCTAAATGCCACACTCGAATGGGGTGTAATAAAAGCCAGTAGCTAAAGGGAGAGGGAGAGTGAAAGTGAAAGGAGCAGGTTAAAATCAAAATTTGTAGGTTTCACACGTGCTTCCCATTAAAAACGCACTGAACAGCCATTTGAGTCAGAAGTGAAATTTATTAATGCTCTGATGATGATTTTTCTTTTTTTTTTTGTTGCTTGTCATCTTTTTTTTCTGTTTCACCGTGTACTGAAGTGTAATATTTATTGTGTATGTTGTCTGTAGACAGAAAAATTTTTATAAAATCGTTCGCTTCGTATTCGCCCATTAACCCATTAACATGGGTATGAAGAGAATATTGAAGAAAAAGGGGGTTAATTTTATTGAACATGAAACTAATTAACAGGGATTCAAAAAGACTGATGGTAGGTAAATGATTTAGTACCAAGAGCAGATGATTAAGGTTTATTTATTTGCCTGTTTAAGCTGACGTCTAGAAAATTTTATAAACTGATGAGAAAATAATTTTTTTTTGCTGGTAATTTTGTTCGTCATTTTATAATGTTAGAAAAAACATACTTGGTCTTGAATTAAAAGAAAATAAATTTAGGAAATTTATTTAGAAATATATTTCAAAAATATTGCAAATTTCATGTAAAATGTGATTTTTTTGCAACTTTCTTTATGGCAACACTGTTTTTGGTAGCTCAGGTCTTTTAGTGCAACATGTTACTGTTAAACATGGCAACATTGCACCCATCGTTTGAACCGCTGTCGACTTTTACATGAAATCATCTTGAACCATTAAATTATACAGATCGTTCTATCGACTGAAATAATAATATTTCATACATTTCTCTAAATTTGATGTGTTTTTTTTTTAATCAAATCCGAAAGTTCTTAAAAAAAATCACCTTTTATAATGTAAAGAAATTTTAAAATAAAGCTATTCGAACAAATGTTCAACAATATTGCAGAGATGAATTT
The DNA here is from genome assembly GCA_963924685.1 of Dexiosoma caninum. Taxonomy (NCBI): domain Eukaryota; kingdom Metazoa; phylum Arthropoda; class Insecta; order Diptera; family Tachinidae; genus Dexiosoma; species Dexiosoma caninum. The sequence goes on along the minus strand of OZ004729.1, from coordinate 80,346,773 downwards.
TTTTTCCACAAATCTTCGTTATTTTATAATCTACCAAATAGAGAATAGGGAAAAATCATAGAGCTTGATTTGAGAAAAGTAAAGAAAAGTTTGCAGGGCCATGGGTTAATCCTTTCAAATAAAAAATTTTTCAAATAATGAATCAAAATTGTCAAAGCCATTTATCAAAAATACTAAAAATATGAAAGAACTCAAACATAATAAATTCAACGATCAAAATTTAATCGCCTCTTCGCCCCTCGACAAAAGAAAAACTCCGCTCTTTTTTACGCAACAAAAAAAAAAATAGTTTCTTAATTATGATTGCCCAAGCATTTAAGGAAAGACAAATGTTGTTTAAATAAGAACACCAAAAACACATTTTTTTTCTTACATACATATGGACATACATCTGTACCCTTTTGGCAAGACATCATAAGTGAAATTTGAAAATTCGAATTTCTTATGATGTGGTTTCAGTTGTTTCAATGGCGAAGGCATAGTCACTGGTCACTGAACAGTAACGGCTTCAGCTATACCAATCCACACGCTCATCACAAGCCCTCCTTCGTCGGTATTGCGTAGCACCGGCAAAGTAAAATAATTACTAAATATGGCTAATAAAACCGAAGCTTCAAATACGTCTTCTTGACATCAGAGACGCTACAACACTGCTTTTGAAAAAAAAGAACAAATAACGTGCGAAAAACAGTATTGTAAGATAGTCAAGCTTCACCTCCTATCATTTCTCCTACTATCCCTTTCCACTAGTTCCAGCATAATACACCGCATATGTAGGGGTCATCTCCTGAGATAAAAAAAAAATATAAAAAATATAAAAAATATATGTACTTTGAAACACCTGGTAAAAACTAAGAAAAATAATTGTAAAAAAAATTTTATATACACATTTTAAATCATAAATTGCCGTAAATTGAAATACTCATACCACTTCTGCTACATCCTAAACCATTTAATACGCCAAATTATTCGATAAAAAGTTATGAGGCGCAATGTAAACAAAAAAATTGCTAAATTTAGCACGAAAAATACTAAATTGGCCTCAGTGCTGGTCCGCTATATGAGTACGAGTATAAAATGTTCCCCATGCTGGTGTTCTTGAAATTACAAAATACAATATCCCTAAAGAAACTTTCAAGGAAAACATATTAATGAAGATGCAGATAATGTTGTAGATGATACTGAACATGTTGATTTTTGCAGTTGCTATTGCTCGCTGTTGTTGCTTTTGTTGTTTACATAAACAATTGGACATATTAAAAGCTATTAATCATCATTTACATTACTTTACATGGATAGACATTTAACAAGATGACATCAAAAACAATATCAAAACTGAACATGCACGCGCACACACACACACACCAACACAGTTACAAGAAGCTGGATTTGAGAACAACACAACATATTGGTAGACACAAGCAATACTTATTAGAGAAATTTCAGCAAATGTCTGTTCACTGAAAACAGTAAAAATGCAAATATTGTACAACTAATTTTGTCCAGGCTTGATGGAAAGAAGATTTTAAGTTTAATCTTCTGCTTGCCCACGACCTTAAGGGTCAAGACTTGTTTAAATGGGGAAACGAAAATGTTTAAGAATTTTTATTTTTTTTTTTTGTATAAAATTTAACCGACTCAACCGAATTTGGGGTTGCTGTGGGCTGATCGACCCTATTTGTAGGTATTTGAGTACCGCAAAATGTTAGCGAAATAAAATCATAAATTAGAGTCATTTTATTAAGGTTAAAAAATTAAAGCTCCAACAAAACACCACAGATGTGCCAACTCATATTTAAACGTAAATGGCACAAAATTATCAATAAAGCCAGTTTAAATGATTTTAAAAATAATTTCATTTGCTTTATTTTAATTTTAAATTATGTAACTCTAAAAAAAAACAACCGGTACTTTCACATGGAGTTTAATGTTTGCAGTAGTGAAATACTAAATGAAAAATATTATATATTTAGTTTTTAATTATGTAACTATTTTTTTTTTTATTTATTCAACGTGAGTCAAAATTAATTACGGGGTCCAAAAAAATCTTTGGGAGTTCTTGTATAAACATATGGAATTTCTTAGCTGTTTTAAAAAATTAGGCTACAGTTCTACTGACAATTTTGGTGTTTTTTTACGTGTGAGGTAGGGTTAAAAAATCTTGGCACTTACAGAGACCTTCGTCATTTGTGGCGAGTGGTGTTACCACTAAAACATTCCCTCCTTCTTCTCTGGTTAGATTCTGGTTATGAAATGTACCTGTAGACCAGCTAAACCATATACATATGTAACAAACACAGATAGGTAATCGTAATTATTTTTTAATTCAATAAAAAATATATAAAAACTTGCAATGTGGTCTCATTACAGACAGTGTGCTTTAATTTGTTGTAGTTTATATATTTACAAGCTGACCGCCTCGTCACACGAAAGCAATTAACTAATGAAGATATACTTACATAAATTAATATTTCATATTAAAATGTTAAAAATTAAAACAAAAAATTTCGGAATTTTCTAAATTTATTGCGTAAAATTAGTTTTTAGTTGAATTATTAGCTTATGGGGTAAGGTTCGGTGAGAAATACATTGCCCCTCCATACGCGGTCACATATTTCGACATATATTTTGAATAAATAAATATAAAAATATATATTATCGTCATTATGATTAGTTTAAATACGTAACTCCATACATACGAGTACATAGTTCCATCCCTGTTGGTTTTTTTGCTTTGAAATTATAAGTAAATAAACATTCATTTAATAACAACAACATAAACTTCATTGCGGTAAATCATGTCATGGCGATGAAAGTATTGATATTGAGCATTTACTGCATTGTTGTTGCTCAAGTCATGTTTAATTACAACTTACATTTCTTTAGTACTCTTTTTCTCTCTATATATATTTATGTATGCATATACATACATAAGTATATACTTAAGTATATAGAATTTATAATATTCTTTCGATTGCTCTCTTTATGTTTTATTCATATGAAAATGTAACTGTGCCAATTTCACTAATTGAAGCAGAACTTTAGTCGATAATAAGTTGTTAATCAAATATACTACGAGCATTTAAAATGTTAAAATAATTAAAGATAAATAAAAGGTGTAGGACGTGCTTAGTTTTTAAAATCTGTGTTAATTCGTGAGTGAAGTGAATAAAATAAATTACAAAAGAAAAGTGAAATAAAGTCTTGTCTTTCGTGCAAAAATGAAGTGTGTCGTCCTCTTGCAGCAGGAGTGCTGGCAGTATTTGCTTTGGGATTCATCATTATGATTGTCACAGCATACATTTAGAATTTCAGGTAAATATGTAAATAATTATGGCTTAAAGGTAGCTACAGACGATGCAACAAATTTATGCAACCAGGCAAGTTTCGTTGCATAAAGAGTTATACTTTTTCTTTAGTTTTTTGTAGAAATTATTTGAACGTTATTGTGAGCACTTTCTTTTTTTAATTCAATTATTTTCTTTGTGGAAATATTTTTATTCATCATTAACAGTGCCAGAAAATTTAATTTGGAAAAGGGATTTTTTAACCAATATTAAATTAAATAATAAATTAATATACAACATCGACACATTTGGGAAAATGTAATATATTTTGCTTAAAGTTGAACAACGCAGAATGAAAAATAAAAAAAATTAATGAACCCTGTAGTTGAATGGATTTGTATGCTAAATAATTCTCAAATGCTTTTAGGGAATTTTTTTTATAAACATTTGAAATTTTTAGGAATTTGTTTGAAGGTCTACAAATGAATTGGCATTCGAATAAACGAAATGTACGTAATGCAGTTATCGTAATGCATTTTAACTAGAGTTAAATAATGAAAAATAAAAAAAAATTATTATTATTATTAAAGAGTGGCGAGTTTGCATGTTCACTACAATACCAAAAAGTCCTGTGTTCGAGCCCAGTTTTGGACTAAGTCTTAAACACATTTCACATTTTTTCTCATGTACATTAGTGTTGTTTTTGTGTCACTTGTTGTCGGAAGGTTTCAGTGGCGAAGGCATATTCACTGGTCCCTGAAAAATTCTCGCTTTCAGCTGATACCAATCCACAGGTACATCAGACCGCCCTCCTTCGTCGGTATTGTGTTGCACCATCGAAGTAAAGTAATTACTAAAAATAGCTACTAAAAACGAAGCTCCACAATTTAATACGTCTCCATCTGACAGTTGCTTCTCTTTATAATAAAAAAAAAGAAAAGTCATGGTTATAAACTTATTGAATTGTTCAATCTTTTTTAGGAAACTTCCGTTAGCAATTTTTCTTTAGCATTCAGGTTTATGTATATCATTCGAGTACCGAAGCTGTTCGAAATATTGCAAATATAAGGAAAAACTTATCACTATCCTTTTCTTCCAGTTCCAGCACAATGCATCGCATGTTTAGGGGTCATACCCAGATTGCCGGTACAAGATAAAAAAAAAAGAATTACAAATACAAGGTGGGCCAAAAGAAATCATCCGGGGCAAAAGTCACCACCCGATGTTCTTTTGCTGTAATTTTTTTCTTAATGACAAACTTTGGTTCTGCTTGGAAGGCCTTCAAATCTAGCGGCAGCCACTTGGCCGATATCAGAAGCTGAACCAAAGTTTTTCATAGAAATAGAAAATTACGGTAAAAAATTATCGGGTGATTACTTTTGGCCCACCTTGTACAAGTTTTCCAAACTATTAAGTTATTTACTTTCCTTCTTTTTAATGGACATTTCCACTTGTGCTTAAGCTTAAAGAAGCCTTCGCTGTATTTAAATATGTGAATATCACTATGTTACCTCAGGCTTTTAATCGCTCTTGGCTCGTACAAAATTTCATATTTAATATTTGCTTGCACTTAATTATAACACTGCAGTTGCATTAAGTAAACTCCTGGCTACAGCCCAACTTATTTATACAACTTCTTATTAACTTCCATTTGTGTCTGTTGAAATTTCAAGCACAAACTTTTAATTGCAACATTTGATTTCTAAACCAACTTCTTACTTTCTTATGCACTCTTTATCCGTCTCAGCTGTGTGTAATGCCGGCTAAAATCCTAAACGTGGCGGCGACCGACTATTGAGTTCACACTTTAATTGTTTTGCGGTTAGTCTTTGGCGCTTGTTTAGGGTTTCATTTTCGATTGCCAATTGCTGTGTTGCAACGTCAACAGCTACAGCAGCTGGTATTTAATGAAATCCAACGGAGTTAAATAAGTATCAAACGGATTAAGAGAACAAACATCAACAGAATACGAATATTACAAATGAGGTCGCTATAAAGCGAGTTGAGAATTAATTAAAGATCAAATTCAAATGTAATAAATTGTGTAGCAATATTTATTGCAAGTCTATAAAGGCATTTAAAGAGTCTATTTTGGAACATAGATGTTGTAGCGCCCAAAACTATTTAATATGTAGTTTTTTTTCTTTCTTAATTTCTATTAAACTCCCTTTATCCATCACAAGCTTCGCTCCGAAAAAATTGCCCTTCAAGCAACAGTAGAGAAATAAATACATAATTAATTCATTTCTGGTTTTGTAACTGTGATAAAAATTGTTTTTGTACAATGTACCATATTGAATTTCAATTTGACTAACGTTGTTAATTAGCCAGAATGCTAAAGGCAACCCGCTTACATATGTACATATGTATGTATGCATGTTTGTAGACACGTAAATATGAGTGCAACACCACAAACATTTGGGGTTATATTTCCTGAGAAGAAAAAAATATATTAATCCTAGAAAGTTAAACTGCGTTAAATTTACGCTTGCAATTTAAAAAGAATCAATATTTCTTTCCAACCAGCATGATTTAATTTTACATAAGAAGCAGCTGAAGCAGTCTCGGGTCCAATTTTCATGCAAAACAGTGTTACCGATGAAGTTATTTTGTTTTCGTTTCTTCCTTTTTTTATATTAAAAATATATATCTTTAATTCTGACGTTTGCATTTCATTTATACATCTCAAAATATACTTCAGAGAAGTTTATTCGAAATAAATAAAATAAAGCAATATAGCGAATGGAAATTATGCGTCAACTTCACGCGTGATTATCTTCCCCGTATGTCAGAATATGATTATCTATCCAGGGCTAAATACTTTTAGGAAATAAATATCGCATCAATTACTGAACCATATTAAAATAAATCATTTCCCGTTTGTCATATTTATGGTCAATTTATAATGACACTTATTTTGAAATACAAAATTAAATTTTTATAGTTTTTAATATGATATTCGCTCAAAAACTTTTCTTTTTCAAAATTGTATAGTCCTGACTGCACACTTCTCTCAAGGTAAGCTACTTCGGCGTTACGAATCTGAGTTTTTTTCCCCCTCTAGACGATAAAGTTCTCTCTAATAGATAATTTGTTTGTTGGGAAATATTACCTTTTTGCGAGTGTGTGTTAGCGGACGCGCGTTTAAGCACTCATATGTGTGTTTGAGAGTACCCAGCTGGCACTTTCAACCGTGGAAATATCTCCTTGGCATCTCATAAAGAAGATTTTAGATCGTTGTTGGGCGTATTTTTTTTTAATCGTAAAAGATGGCGCACAACGGGGCAACAATTACATCGCATTCGAAAGTCAGTAAGCTATCGCATAAAATTTCGATACATATCGATTGAGCAAATCGTCTCATGCGATATGTATAGAATCATAATTTCTTACTTAAAAACAATTCATCCTAAATGCGGTTGTTGAATCGACTCGAGAAGTTTGTAATAGATTAAAGAAAAATTATTGGAGAATTCAAATGGTAGTCATAAAGTCATATGTTCTAAAATAATAACACGAAAAAATATGGTCGCTGTGAACAACCCGTCATAATTTAGTGTACTATTTTCAATTTTAATCAGCTGATCAGAAAAAGTAATAAATTTATCAAAATGCCAAAAGCAAGCGAAAGAACTAAAATAATAACAGGTTTGTGCCAAAATTACATATTGGACGTCATAATGGCTGATAATAATAATAAATATTTCTTGGGCACACTTTGTCTAATAAATAAAAAATTAATGATAAACAGAAACAACTGTTGCCGTAATACGAGCTGACAAATTTTTTTGGGCGGCGGCTGGTGGAAACTTGTTCAGTGGCCGCCAGCCCATTATGTTGTGAAAGCAAATTATTCTCACTTGTATATTTTTAGAAATTATTTTTTTTTTAATTTTTTTTTTAAATATAAAAATGTGAATAAATAAATATATATAAAAGTGTAAATAATTTTTAATCGTCCTTATATTCTTTGTATATTTTGGCGGCGGCTTGTGATTATTGCCGACGGCTTAATTAAACAGATTTAGACATTCAACTCAGATTTCTACTGCTAATTTATGACAAAGCAATAAACACAGCTATAAAAGTCTTATTATTTTATGACTGTTTTTATTCACAGCCCAACAACAATTTTTTTAAACTATTGTAAAATGTTAAGACATTATGATATTATGACTTGATAAGACTACCATTTGAATTCCCCATATGTGTATTTCTTTAATCTCTTACAAATTGTTGAGTGGATGCAACAACCCTTGCTCTGAACAAACACAATCGGAATACAACGAATACGCAAGCGATTTTTTTTTTTTTATAATTTTAGTCTGAAACTGAGGTTGAACTCAGGTCTGTTTTTGTTTTGTAGTCAACGTGCAGACTACTTCAGCCATCGTCACCCTCATTTATGAATTTTATTACCTGCTCCGATCGCAGAAGAGTCGTTTACGATTGAAAATGCTTGCTGGGCAAAACTAAATAAACTATTATTTAATATGTGGATGTAACATTTATACATTGCAATTTTCCCATTAATTAAATATCCACATACAACAGGCACATTTCTAACGTGTGTTTTATATACAACAATGTTCGATTTCAAGGAAATAGTTTGGCTTTAGTTTGACAAAATTAATAAGTATATTGAAAAATTATTTGTTGGTATGTGCACTACTTTTTTAAGAGAAAAATTCTAGAGAAGCTCTAATGAAATCATATAAATAATTAATGAAGTCGATGAAAACCAGAAGTGAAATACAGAAATTTTTAATATAAAATGAACTAGAATGAATTGTAACAGAAACGAGCTCTGCAGTTAATTAGAATGGAATGAGATTTGAACTAGAAAGGACATTGAATAGAGCTGTAGTGGAACTATAACTGAATCAGAATTAAATAGTCAATGAATCAGATTTGCACAGAACTACAAATGAACTATAACATCGGTATTCAACTTTGTATACGAAAGTTGCAAAGCTCATTGAAGAGAGGAGCCACCGCTGTTTTTGTAGCAGAGCACTTCGACATTTGTACGCTCTTTAGCAAAACTCATCAGCATCATTTACCATGCTGCCGTATTTCCCAAGTGTTGGAAGGTTGCCATTGTAACGCCGATCCCCAAAGAGGCAGAAAATTACCGCCCACTCTCCAAAATGATGGAGAGTATGGTGAATCAGCATCTTGTGAGGTATTTTAAGTCCAACAGCTTACTAAGCTGCCGCCAGTAGGGCTTTCACAGGGATTGCTCTATGTGCAACTTACTGGCGTTTCATCCGGAAAAGTGGTGTCAGTCCATACACCATTCTGGCAAAAGTAAACAGATTTGAGAGCGATCACTTTATTTCCTAGAAGACGTCTGACATGTTGTAGTAAGCAGCGCTTCACATGATTTCTAAATAAATTCGGGGTAACGCAATATTTAGTACTTTCTCCAAGCCAATTCTTAATTTTTTTTCGCGGCCTTCCCGGTCGAACTTCAAACTCTATCTTCTCGTTTTTTATGCATCACAGCACCATTTGCCATTAATATTCTTTCGGTAAAAGGCCCAACATGGCGGTTATTAGTGCCTTAAGGCAAAATATGATTGAAACTTTGAATCGGTGTCTTCCAACGATCTCGGTATGCGGTCATGCCTATAGGGTCGATTTTAGTGACCGTAAGATCCAATGCTGTGTCCTTATGCATAAGCGCAGGTCTGAAAATGCTGTGGCATGTACATATAATTATGGATGGTATGGCTATTAAGGTATCACAAGGTTTAGATGTTCTTGGCATAAAAATCCAGTGTTTTGTTCGCTGGACGAAGTATATTTCTCAACTCTCAAAAGAATCATTCAACTGTCTCGGTTTTTTAAGACGCTATAAGAGATACTTCACTTCATATGATCTGCTTATTATCGCTTATATCCGACCGAAAATGAAATACAACTGTTGGTGTTTTTTTTTTTTATCTTAGACCAGCGCCAATTCCCCTACATATGCAAAGCATTGCACTGGAACTAGATGAAGAGATGGATAGTGTAGATAATGGACAGAGCTAAGCCAATTTATTTATTAATTTACTTCGCTGACATTTTATTGCTCAAATACAAATGGAGAAGGCTATTGTAGCACAGAGAACTCAGAAACCCTTTTTTTTTACTTGACCGTGCTGGAAATCGAACCCGGCTCTTTCTCATCGCAGAAGCAACACGTTAACTACTCGCCCGACAGTAGGGCTGTGTCATGATCGCCGGCGGATTTATACACGACATCGATTTTGGTTCGTAAATGCCGCATGTGCCTGAAGCAGATCGCGAGACATTTGAACCTTAAGCTGGTCTGGGTACCGGTGCACGACGGAGTGCTTGGGAAAGAGGTGTCCGACAACTGGTCAGCGAGGCGGTTCCTCTGCCAGACGGGCACATCGATGGATATGTCGGGATCCCTATGGGATACTGGGAGAAACAAGTTTGTTTATCCGGCACTTGGGATGGTTTGAGGCCGACCGTACCGGATGAGGTAACACAATGGAACCCTGGAGACCCAAGTGAGCTGATTATTTTTGGAGTTGGCGCCCTGCGAACATAACCTAACTTAAGTACATGTACAATATATAAGTTGTCCAATTAAAAAAGATCCCAAACTATTTGATTTCATTGAAAGGGAGAATATTATGCAGAAACCACTGGAAGTTGTTTCCTGATGGTGCTTCATATATAAAACTTCACAATTTCTTTTGTAGCTCGATTTAGGAAATGCGTCTCATTATTTTGTATTGTGTTATATTATATCTCGCCTTCCATTGCTGTGCAAATCGTATAGAAAGTCACCAAACTTTTTAATCATCGGGGTTGCGATAGCAAATGAATAATTTCTGCCACACCAAATATATCCACTGCAATGCCAGTCTTCCCTTGTTTTGTACTATTGGTTTATTTATTTCTTTTTTCCTTAATTTTTCTTTTCTCTCTAAACATAGAAACAAGAATAAAGAAACCCATAAAATAACAAGTCATTAAAATACGGTCAACTTATTTTTGAAGTACTTTGGTAGGAAAAGTATGCACTTGTGCTTAAGTTCGTTTTAAGTAAATTTTGTGGTTAAAAACTTTGCAAAATGAAATTTAATTAAGAGACTTTCAGACACTTAATATTAAGTGGTATTTATTAGATTTGAAAATACGGGTATGTGCGCGTGTTCAATGTGTGTGTATTTGCGTATTTTGGATTGTGTTAACGGTCAGATATCCTTGTGAATATTTAAATATTAACACAAGTGTGTGTATTTATGGTTTATTTGAAAGTCCTATTGAATGAAAAATGATTGCAAGTGAATGTGAGAATTTGAGGTTTGTGCTCGTAGATGAAACGATTTGGGAATTAGTGGCATTCTTGTTATATAAACTAAATGCCCGGCACGACTCACCAGCAAAGACACAGTTTGCGTTTAAAAAACTTCACAGTCTACGTTTGAACAAGTACCAAGAGTGGTCAATTAAAATAATATTTCGCTGGGTTTTAAGAAACGAAACACTTTTGCACTTTTGCGCCTCCCTCGAAGCAATTTTGTATACTTGAGTTGAGTGTCGGGCGAATTCGAAACGTGTTTTCCAAAAACTAAATTTCTTATTTTCTTCCGAACAGGAGTTTTCTGCACTATTCACTCATTGCGAAAAATTTGTAGGGAAAATCAAAGCTGCCATATTAAATCAATATGTATTAATTTTACAAGTTGGTAGTACTGCACGGTTTAATTATGTTTTGCTTGTATAGGGGTCATACCCTGAGTACCAGTCTAAGAAAAACCAAATAAAAATTGTATCAATTCAATTTTGTATGAGAAAATTTAATCTATTGGCAAGTCAGTTTAATTTTGTCCTGAGAAACTATAAAATTAAACCAATTCAAGCTGAGGGTTGTGTCTCTCGTCAAAAATTGTTTCTCGCTCTCAAAAAGGGAGACGTCAAACTACGTACCGAAAAAATTTTTTTTAAATTCCCCACATAGTTTTGCTAGTCTGCTGTATGAAGCACATTCAATACAGCAGGCTACAAGCTGCAGAAACTGCAAATCAAATCACGTACGATTACTTTGTAATGCGGATTTCTGATGTTTCTTAAAAAGTTAGAAACAATTTGTCGAAATAAATTCCAGGCAATTTTCGCATCTGGTGTTAATAACTCTTCAAAGGTAGAAACAGTTTTCGAATTTGAGGACCGGCGAAAACGTCTTCACAAATTTTTGCAAAAATTAAAAAAAAAATAGTGGTTTTCAGTGCCATTTTTTCCTGTTGCACAGTGTTATTAACGTATTTATTGTCATTCACGTTTGTGGTTGTCTTTTCTCATTAACAAAATAATAAAATAAATAAAATTAAATTTCATATTTCTTTTTTCTACTGGTACCACTAAATCTGTTTATATCGCTCAGAAAAATAGAAGTTAATTTAATGATATAAACTTGCGTACGAGTATTTTATTGTTGACGGTAGCCGGCTGTCTTCAATATGTTTCATGCTTGAAGTTAAATAACCGACTATTGGAAATAGGGCCTTTGCTTGAACTTACGATTTAAGGATTTTAATGCAAAACTGAAAATTAAATACGTACATTATTTACGCTTGCCAGTTTAACAAAACTAACAACAACTTGTACATATAAAAACGGACTGAAAGAGAAATCAGAACGAAAAGTTTGTAATACAACAATATGGCGTCTAAATGCAGACTAACTCATTTCCGGTGACTTTTACAAACCCTCTCCTTGGGTGCCTTGCATTTTGTTAAACTATGAACTTTCAAATTGAGGCAAAAATAAAACAAACAACAACAACAAATGTTTTACTTGTTTTTAGAAAAATTAATCGCTTTTTGTTTTTTTTTTGTTCATATGCAATAATTCTTATTTAAAAATGACGTTAAACGTTAAACTATTAAAGTTTTATACGGTATATTTTCAAACATTTCTGCTGGAGGTAGCCGTACTCTTACGTAGTTTAATTTTATACAACAACAACAACAACAACAAAAACTTCATTTTCATTTTCTTCTGCTGGTTCGAAATTGTTTGGTTTAATATGGCTTTATAGCTGAAGGCCATTTCAGCCGTCATACGGCTAAAGGGCTTGTAGCAATACAGCATTTCCGTTCAGATGCAGCTACACACATGCATCTAAAAATAAAAATATTTTGTGAACAACAATAAATTAAAAAAAAAAGGAAAAAGGAAAAATAGTTAAGCAATCAAAATTGTAAAATAATTGTTAGAAAACTGTACTCGAAGAGATATTATGGCAGCACACAATGCCAGTAGTGCTCTGAATGAGGCACAAGGTTAAAAACTGAATTTTTCAAAACAATGGAAATAATTTGTGCCTAAACTTAGGCAGCAGTTTTCTCATTTTAGTTTTCACGGTTTTATGCTAAAGTTTTCATTATCATCGAATGGACACAGTGTTGTCAGTTTGTGTTTTTAGCTTTCTCGCCAAGAAGGGCCCAATTATCCTGAATATAGTTATCGAAGGCATGCTTTATTTTGTTTGAATTTGAACGTTCAATTCCCTTAAATAAAAGTTTTTTCTTGTTTTAGTTTCGTAGTTAATAAATATAATTAAAAAATTAATTAAAAGACAAACACAATATCAACCTGTTAAATTTGTAATTATTGCAATTAACATTTAATTAAATATTTTAATTATATTATTTATTGACTTTTTTTATTATATTTTTTGAAATATATTCATTAAGCTTAAGTGCTTTTTTTATTTTATTTGGTTTTATTATTCGGTATTTCGTTAACAGCTTAATAAATATATTTCAAAAAATTAATCAAATATTATTTAAATTAATTTAAGTATAAAAGTTTAATTTTTTTTTTTTTTTTGGGTTGTGAGGTAGGGTTGAAAATGCCTTCGCACTTACAGAGACCGTTGTCATCTGCGTCGAGTGGTGTTGCCACTAAAAAATTCCCTCCTCCTCCTCTGGGTAGATTCCTCCCCGGGACCGCTTTCCGCATTACTTCGGGAAGGCCCAGAGCCACGTCACAATCAGGACCACTCTCACTCACCCACGTCTGGGTCAGTATACAAGTTTAATTGATATTACTAATTTGTTTACTGGTGACATTTTAAACAGTTTTTTAATTGATATCACAAATTTTTCAAGTAAAATTAATTTAAATTTTTTTTTATTTTGTGGTGTCAAATTTAACAAATTATTAAGGAACATTTTTAACATTTGTCCAGAGTTGTACTTGTACTCAGTCCGTTTAATTGGGTAACTCAATTTTCTTTTGCTACGATTTCAATATATTTTTCAATAATTTTCTATAGTTATTGCATTCTTTACTACTTTAAGTGCCTTTACTATTTGATATTTATTTTTATAAAAAGCTGCTTTTTTAGGCCTTTAATCTATGGGTAAAATATGTTTTTATTCGTTTATTTTTCTTTCAGCAAATAAATATCTCAGTCTGATACTTTCATATCGACTTTCGTTTATTTTGTCATTAGTAACTTTTCACTAAATATATTTTTGTAATCATCGTTATTTCATATGAATTCTTTGAAGGTTTCCGGTTACTTTGCCGTACTGTTAATGGTGCCTAGAAGTAAATTGGGGTGCCATGCCTATGCAAAATATTTTCTTATCTCAAAGTTGATATGAAAATTTATTAAAAGTTTAGAGTTCTCAAGAAATTTCAAGTATTTGAATCATCAAATTCTATAAAGAAAAAATTAATCCCAAAAATACTAAAAGGTTCGTTCCTATTCACATAAGGGTTAAACTCGTTTCCTACGCTTACGACGCAGATATAAAATCACTATTAAATTTTAAAATTATCTAATGAACATAAACTTTAAAATATTATAATTTAATTCTAAATTAAAGTGAATTTTCTGTAAACTACGTTTGAGGTAGATGGAATTGTCTATGGGGTCTGCGCCTAAATATTCCATTTTTGAAATGCTTGTCGTAAAAACACCTTTTTAAGCAAAAATCTTCTATTATTAGCCGATAGTGATCATTAAGTCTTTAAACGTTGCTCGATTTTGTAGTTTATACTTTGTTCTATATTTTTTACTATAAAAAAAAAACTTCACAGAACTGAGTTGGTGCAAAGACACTTGTAAAATATATATATATATATATACCAGCTAAAACCTGGCGTGATTCCCTACAGCTATTTAAAAGATTTTGCTTTAACAGTTCTCAAGATATACAGAGATCATTATTGACTTTGTATGGGAGGTACCACGCCCACTTGTCCAATTTAGCACAATTTTTGGCTGATGGTTTGTAATGATCATTAACTTACTCAGAGCCAAATACAAAAACATTAACTTCAATCAATAATGAGTTTGTATGGAAGGTACCACGCCCACTTGTCCAATCCCTTTAAATTTTTGACTAATGATTCTTTTTTAAGTACAAAGTCATTTCTACCTAATTTACAAAATGTTGCTTTTACAGTTTTCAAGATATACAAAAACCAATATTTTGTATGTATGGGAGCTACCACGCCCACTCGCCTTATCCCTCGCAGTTTTTGACTGATTAATTGTTTTAACATCACAGTTATATGGACGATATTCAGAAACTTTCACTTTAACCGTTCTCAAGATATACAAAAATAAATATCGTCACCTAAAATGCAAAAGGGCCTGTCATCACTTTTAAAAATTTTTTCAGGAAAGACAAAAAACTTAGTAAAAGGAAAAGTGTTGTGGTTGCAAATATGATTTTTTCGCAATATCATCCAAATAAAATGATGAGTTTACAACGGTAAAAATTATGTTTCAAAAAGCGTAAGCTTACCATTATTCATTCATTTCATTATTTCTCAACAGCAAGAAATATTTTGATTTGGAAGGCTTAGGAAAAACTGCCTTTTAAATTTTGTTAATTAAGTCGTTATTTATAAAAATAGAACGCTAAAAATTTGTGAAGACGTGTGATTTAATGCGTTGTGCCAATATCCATTAAAAACTACATTTTGAGTTTTTTGGTTGTTACGCACTTTTGCATTTCAGGTGACGATATGTACTTTGTATGGGAGTGGCAAAACCCAGTTGGAATTCCATCCAGATATACAGAGAGATACTGTGAAAATGTAAAAAAAAAGGGTCCAACACATACGCACACATGCATACAACTAAGTCATTTTTATATATAGGGTGCGCCAAAAGTCACGCCGGCGTTTTAAAATTTTAATAACTTTTTTTTATTATTATTTTTTAGATTTTATTCATCGAACATCATATTTTCAAACGCAGGCGTTACTTTTACCCCACCTAGCATAAGAACAAAATACAAAAAAGATTAGCTTACCCGTTTCTACACTTTTCGCCCTCTTAACATTCGAATTTTAAAAAATAATTTTTCGATAGATCTACACAGAGGAAGAGCAGACTGCCTACAAAATTTTAATGACTGTTTTTTTTTTTCGAATAAAACGAACCAGCATGATTTTCAAAACCAGCAAATTGAATAGAATTGTGACCGCGATCACAATTTTTTTTGTAATAATTTTTTTAATTCTTGCTTTTCTAGGCAAAAATTTCTAATTGAATGCCTCCCTTTTGCTACACATATTAATGTTTCATCGCAAAAAAATTGCATGACCTTTTTCATTGAATTTGTAAACAACTCTCATATCAAATTCGTTTGAAGTTGTTTAATGTGCATAAATATTTAAATATGGGAAATTTAACGTTTGGATGGATAATAACGAGAAACGAATTATAATTAGAAATACAGATATTTTATTACAATACAAGCACAAAATTAACAAAACACACATAGAAATTCGCATACAAATAATTAGAAAAATATAATATAAAATATTAAATTAATTTAAACTATGGCACATTAGGCATTTTGGAGGGTGCTTAAATAGATAATTGTCAATTTTGAAAAAAAAAAATAAGCGTGTAATTAAAATGTTTAAAAATTCTCAATGATTTCAATTTAACTGGATGAAATGAGATTCGAACTAGGATAAAGAAAACGAAGATTTAAATTTTAATGAGCTATTGTTGAGAAGTAATTTTCTTTTTTTTTTTTTTCTGTTTTTCAACATTAAAAATTTAAATTAGAAAGTATAAAATAACAAGGCCATGGAAACCATTGGATAATTTGCTAAGCATTTTTATGCCATGGCAGGAATCGAAAGTAGCATTTCAAATGTTTATATTGGCTTTATTTTGCCTAAGACAGACGGACAGAAAGACTGACAAAAAATCCATAGTATTTTGTATTAACTTTTTAATTATTGACCTTGCAGTGGCGATTTTATAATTTTTGTATTTTTTTTAATATGGCTATTTTCTTAGCAGTTATTAACAGCGTACTGGAAAAATTTTGCAATTGTTTTTGTTTGTTGACAGGTGGTTATTAACGAAGCTTTCATCATTCAATATGGTGGTATGGTATTCAGTTATGGGATACTGCCTCAGCAACAAATATAAAAAAAAATTCAAAGGCTACAAAATATAATTTTTCGCATAATTACAGCCGCCCCCTGGTATATGAAAAATTCGCGCATCCACAAAGATCTGGATGTCCCGATAGTACAAACTGTGTTTTCGAAATATGTGCCAATTTATGTAAAGAAGCTTGAGTTACAAACTAACCCACTAGCACGTAACATCCCAAACTATAGTGGCCATATTCGGTTGAAGAGGAAGAACACTCTTGGTCTCAGCCGAAGACGTGAAACAACAGATTCAACCGTGCAACATTTTTTTTTGTGTAGCATTGGCTGGGCAAAATACCGAAAGTTTCTTTTAGAATATAACATTTAAATACTTACTGTTAGTTCAATTTTATTTTGAAGATCCAGTAAATAAAGGCAAATGTTTTAAAACAAAAAATTATGTTAACAATCTGTTAACGAAATATCGAATAATAAAACAAAATGAAATAAAAAAAAACGTCAAGCTTAATAAATATATTTCAAAAAATATAATAAAAAAGGCCAATTAATAATATAATTAAAAAAAAAAAAAAAAAAAAAAAAAAAACTTTCAAAATCTCATACTTTTACACACTGCCTACAATTTAATTTCCTACAGTGAGAAACATTTGATTATATTAACTACAGATGCGTGTTCGAGATTAATGTGTGTCTAACCCCACGGTGCTATCAACAGTGGGAGAATTCTGTCATTTTTTGGCATGTGCAGTAGTGTTGCAAATGCCTTCACACTTACAGCGACCGTCGTCATCTGCATAGAGTAGTGTTACCACCAAAAAATTCTCTCCTCCTCCTCCTCTGGGTAGATTCCTTCCCGGGACCGCCTTCCGTATTATTTCGGGAAGGCCGAGAGCGGCGTCCCAATCAAGACCGCCCCTTACTCACTGCAACGATTTATACATTTAAGATAATATACAAAAAAAAAAGGGGCTACCTATTATTCCGGCCGTGCTCGTCGTTGGGTGTGGTTTATTACTTTCCCTTAATGTATACTCGTATGCTATTCGTCACAATAGATTTAAAATTTTATGTAGCATTACTACGAAATTCTAGTGATTCCATATATACATATGTATATATAATTAAAATTAAAACTTTACTTGACGATAAAAAATTTATATGGGCCATGGTGTAATTAGCCACATTGTACTAATCCCTCCCTCCATGCTGATAAAAAAAAAATCCACTTATCAGCCCGATAAAAAAATTAAGCAAAAAGTAGTTTACCGCATTTGTCTTCACCTTTCGTACCACCGTAACTCTAAATTCAAAATTCCATGTTTGTAAACAATTATAGGTCAGAAATTGCATTATTTAATAATTAAATTTATGGATGAATATCCGTTCAATTAAACAAATAAAAAAATTATAAAAAGAATTAAAATTAAACAAGTTAATGAAAGTTAGTGAATTAAAGTGTAAAAAAAAATTATATTAATAATAACAAAACTTCTGTCATATGATGTATGAAGAATAGAAAGTGTGAAAAATAATTAGGGTAATGTAATGTAAATATCGTTAGGGTAATTTTAATAATTTAATTATGTAAAACAAAAAATTTGAAATGCCAAGTAAGGAAATGAATACCTAAAAAAATTTAAAGAAATTGAAGTAAAATTTCAAATATTTAATCTTACTATTTCTTAATCAATTAAATGCAAATTTTGAAAACAAAAAAAAGATATATGTATATATATAGAGTTAATCAACTTACAGTTTATTATCTATCAAACGTTGTCAGATTCTGATTATTCGACACAAAATTTATAGTATTCCGTCTAATTGCCATTGGGATTCAATGAAAATTTCTCCCAAAATAAAATTTTTTATAAATATTCTGTTTCCAATTGAAAACGAGAAATATTTTGAAAATCCCCAAATCTTCGTCAGGAAACAGGATCACAAAGGCGTTATATATATATATATATATATATTTTGTTTTATTAATAATATTTATATCTTATGTTTAATTCAGTTTTTCTTTTAAAATAATCTTCTTTCTTCGAAATCAAAAATCTATCTTTCTTTTTTTTTTGTATTTTAGTTTTTTTTTTTTTTTCAATATTCAGTAAAATCAAAGCCAATTCCTTTTTTTTTCTAAAACAAAGTATATATTTTCAAAGTACATTTTTACACAAAAAATCATAAAATCAAATTTAACCAATTTAATCGCTTCCACATCACCCACGTCTGGGTCCGCCAAGTTTGTAGCCCGAATTCCATGCTCCCCATCAGAAGGGCCCTCGTTCTGCAGCAACGCATCGACGTTAATCTTTCTCCGTACAACGTATCCTAAGTAATGCTCCATAGTGTCCCAATTGTCCTCGCAATCGATCATCCTTCCTATCACGCTTGCACATAGGTTGCACTCCTCCAATGATTACAGTTTTCCTATGGCTTTGATATTACACATTGCTAAACTGTTTTGGGCTGTTTAACACCGTTTTCACATCAGAGGTTTTAATGTCATGATCTTTAAATGAAGGCTGTCATTCACCAAACCTCTATCTTCAGATAGAGCACTATGGAAACTTCCAACTGCATAGTCCAAGATAACCTCCGGTGGCTGCTGTTGAGTGGCAAAACAGTATTTAGATTAATAAAAGTCATATCAGAATATATGTGTAATTTAATACGACGAATAGACAAATAACTACTCTCGCCGCATGACTTTAGGTAGTAACCACAGCCATTACGAATCCGAGCCCATGCCAGTACACTAACTCCAACTTTTCAGGGTGGATACGAAGTACACCAAAAAGCACAACGAAACACTCATAATTAGCACATTATTCGTTAAACCATCGCTGGCTGCCCGTGACACCAAATAAGACCAAGACTATATTACTACAGTCATAAGGATCTGCAATAAAAAGTACGCAATCAGATCCTTAGAGCCGACTCTTCCGTCATCGGTAAACTTAAGGTAGTTTAAGGCGATGCATCACCTTCCCTATAATGTTTGTTGATCTAGGGTCCATACAGTATGAGGTAGCCAAAAGACTAACTATACTTACTTGTTTTGGGAGAACAACAGGTTAGTTCTCACAGGGTCGCCGAACATCGCCCGATAACTACTCCAAAACCTTCCTATATTTGCTGTCAGTTAAACGAACATTTCTAGCAGCACCACGGAGAGCTTGTGGGACAGGCACATCCATAATTTTCGCTCAATTGATGACAAGTCATTGGCAGTTATTGATCAGATAGTTATAGTTTGTTAAAGTTCAATTAAGTACAGTTGACTATTTTGTCTGCTGCACATCGAGCAATAATTGAAATAACTTTTTTTTCTACTCATTACTTTACTCAACTCAAGAATTTGTTAGCCTTACTCTCCGGACTTTTTAAACATTTCTTTATATCAATATTATTGTATTTAAATTCTTAATACACCCGTGAATGCCAGCAGTATAATTAGCATTTCTTTAATACTTGTCATTTCTAAAAAGACACTTTGTATTCACTTATTATTATTTTCCTTCAATTAATGAAGCACAATAATTGCAAATATTCGTCTTCGTGGCCCTAAAACGAAGGTGACTTCACGTTTAATTATTGAGGAAACCTCTCCCAACAAGCACACTTGCATTGCGACACAGTTTTGCCCTCCACAAACGCTAAAAGTAAAACAAAACACCAGCAATTAAAGGAAAATAAAAGGCGAAACAGTAGTTAAACATTTTATGCGCCAAACAAAAAAGTTGTAAATAGAAAATTGCAGTACAAGTTGTTATTGTTGTTTTTGTTGTTTTAAGTCTAGTATAAATTATTAATAAATTTGCATTTCCTTGATGACTGCCAACTTATTAAAAACTTCAAGTCAAGCAATTTAAGGCCAACTAAATTGAAGAATTTCTTGTTTTTTTTTTTTAATTAAAAGACGTGTTTTTTCAATATTTTCTTTTGCGTTTTAACATCCTGTATTTAAAAGTATATAAATAATAACAAGGACAACTTTATGAAATTATTTGCGTGCAGGATATTCGTAAATTTGCAAAAAAAAATTATTTTATTGAAAACGAAAATCAAAATTTTTTGTTTAGACTTTTCGTTTCATATCCTGAAAAAAACCAGAAAATTGTCTAATACTAGTGCTCTCTCTCACCATGACTAATCACGTCAAATAGAGGAAAACCAATGGCAGATTTTCCTCAAGAGCAACTACTGAATTGGCCTGGTCAAGAAAAAAAAAATTTAGGGAAATACTAACGAGACATAAGTCCAGCTACATTTCATCATCATCACCATCACCATCATATGTGTTTGTCGAAAATTAATATAAAAATTTATTTTCTCTTAATATTCATGGTTTCATCCGATATGAACTTTTCTTGCTTTCAATTAACATTCTGGCATTTGATTCCTGCTTTTAATAATTTCTTTTGTGAAAATGAAACGTTAAGAGCTGTTGTAATATTAATAACAAGGTGTCATATTTGCTGGGACATGTGCAGGCATGCGTAACGTTACACACACAGAGCTGGGCAGCGGTAAGCATAATTGCTGCTGGTACCACGAGTGATTATTTTCACTAGTGCTCCCTCTCTTCTTCATCGATATTTATTATATACTATGTACTCGCATTTAGTTTTAATAATTTGACATGACTATTGCCGCACAAATGCATAGAGACAGACAAAGAACAGGACAGCAAGCAGCAATAGTTAGCCACCCAGTCAATGGTTGACATCCCCAAAGTGTTTGAATGACAAAATACAGAGGGAAATCCAGCACGTGTTTGAGTTTATCTGTGAAACGTGCCAAAAATGTATCCTTCAAGAATGTTGTAACTGAAGAATTACACACAGAAAATAAGCACACACACACACATACTCATTTATAAACATCAAACACAATGAATAGAATTATTGTTTATTTAATGTTTGTACCCCAGCAGTGGTGCGGGGCAAGAATTTGTGGATTCGTTTAATTTACAGCAGGCAGCTTATAAACATTTAATTGTATTCAATTTGTTTATTGAAAGTAAATTATTTAATGTCTAGTCAAAGGAAATTGTTATAGGGGAAATTTGTCGATTTGAATTACTTTCTGTTAGAAAAATCCAGGTCTTTTTGTCCAGTATATTTCTGTGCCATATTTAAGGCTGACCTCAATCATAAATTCAATCGCTTATGTTGTCTTGAGGTAGAAGTCATTAGATGCCTTTTTTTAAGAAAAGCAAAAACACAAAGGAATTAAAAATCTAACATAAATAATTATTCTCTTATTGAGGATGGCATTATTTATAAAAAGAAGTTTCAATACAGAGTTCATTAAGGCTTTTTCATAGGGTATCAATTAAGAAGTCAAGTAGGCTAAGTAAGAGAAGGTTATGTTCATATGTGAGAATCAACTCACTTGTAGCATTTCAGGTCACTTTATGCTGCCTTTGGGGTTTCCTCCCATCATTCCAATTGATCGGTATTAAACCAGCCTGAGTTTCTCAATCCCCCACTGCGATATTTCAGCAAATTCTCGCAGAAATTTAAGGTTTTTAAGAGATGCCAAGGCAGAATGGTGACAGAACAATATCCTCCTCCTCCTCCACCACGTTCTCGTCCTCCATCTCCTCCTCTTAATCCTTCTCTTCTTCATAATCCTCCGCATCCTCCTCCTCCTCCTGACAACATTTACTGAAGTTATTAAACAGGAATATCATTGCGCTAGTATGCGGTCCTATATGACAATGGCCGGACAGTACTGCCTAATAGCTGATTTCTCCGTATTCCTCCGATAATGAGGTTTCCTCTCGGAGTGTAACTTGGCCAAGTATCCAATCAACAGGCAGTTCAGCCGAGTTCAGTTTGATATGATTTGCGGGCATATTTTCTATAACAACTGATACAGTACGAGCGATTAGAAAGCTCAGTAAAAATCGAAAGAATTCTGCACTGTCACCAATAGCTCCATACCCCTCTATATGAATTTCTTTATACATTCATAACTAGAGCCAGCCTCCTAATAAATGGCGCCAAAAAAAATGTGAATGGAGTAACAAAGATTATAAAGAATGTGGAAAGTTATCACGTTACCCGGAACGCGTCACGGTAGTGAATTAAATGAACCGATTGAAATCATCAAAGCAAGTCCGTATTTCGAATTAGAAACTTGTGATCACACTTTCAATGGTATTTAAAGAAAAAAATATTAATAATAAATCTTATAAAAATGTAGAGGGAGCACACTTATTTGAGGACAATATAATTTGAAGTCCTTATGGTTAAATTTTGTACTACTTTTGCCAGGATGCGATTGCTTGCAATCGTTTCGTTCTCTGCTTAATTTTCTTTTTTCTTCAATTCAGAAAATCCAATCATGAATGGCTGCGACCACTGGCTTTGCTAATGAGATTGCTGCCATGATTTGGCCCTCGTAGTTGAAATTTTTGGCTACGCATTTCGTTTGGTAATTGCAATAGAGTCTTTTCTTTATATGCGCGGGTGTTTGTATTTGTGAGTTAATGTTGCAAGAATTTTGGGGTTGTTCTATTATTGTTGTTGTTAATTTCGTTTAAGTTATTAAAGCATTGCATCTGTTTTTCACTTGAAATTGATTGATTCGTTGTGGTTATTAAGTGCAGTAATAGAAAGAAGTACCGGTGGTGTCAATAAGAGTTGGGTTTGAGCGGTCATTACAAAAGACCAGATCTGGCCTAAATGTAGTACTTTGGAAAAAGTTGCTTAAAATGAAAATCTCCTCCTCCTTGTACTGCTCATCTTCATAAAATGAAACCAACTTTATCGCAGAGTACTTTTAATGTTGTATTGAAACCAACTAGAGGCTCCGAATCGAAAGTTGAACGCCCACGCGCTCACTAGAGCGCCGAGGAATTTGAACACTAAATAATCGTCCCAACTTTTTGAGTTTTTGATAGAAAAAACAATTTTTGAGCGAAATTATTTTCTGAGTTTATTGAAAAAAATATTTAGAAATTCACTTAGAAGTTACGCAGAGTTTGCAACAGCAGGTTTGATGATGCTACAAAATAAAATACAATGAGTCAGTGAGTTGAAATATACACATTAATTTTTTGTCTGAATTTGTAGAAGTAAAATAATTAATAATAAAAAAATTTATTTTTTGCTATTCTGTTCGGTTGAAAAATCTTTATTGATTATGGGAAAAAGTAAAAAAAAAATTTTATTTAAACATTTTGTTATATTGAAAAAACAACAACAATTTTTTCGAAGTAATTTTTAATTCAATGTGGGAGGATACCGAAGCAGACAAGACCCATATGAATTGCGGCCCTTCCATTATTGAGATCCGCGCCAAACCTAGTATTTGATTTAGAATAGATATAGATTCTCTGGTAGTCGGGTGGTAGTTCTCGACTTCCAAAATCATCATTGAGTACTTAGTGGTCGCTCGCTTGTGGGCCTGACTAAGTTCCCCGATGGCTGCCCCATCGAGGATGGGACTACGTGTGGTCTCTAGTCTAACATAGGACAATGCTGGATATTTACACATAATTTGTGCCGCCGTGTCAGCCTTCTCCAGGCATAATCTGCAAATATCATAATCAAGGACTCCAATCCTTGATGCTTGAAGTTCTTGTGCCCCGTTTCTAGCGCCGTGATGCATATCACGGTACGTTCGTTCCAACGCAGTACCGATCGCTCCTATACAAATTTAACTAACCATTTCAGATTTAAAGAATATTATTGAATATTAAATATGCTCGCCTTTATTGTGCTCTTTTGAAGTGTTGTAAAATATTTTTATAGCGAAACACTAAAGTGCGAAAGTTTTAAATGAACCTTACAAAATGCAATGCCCTATTGGTTGAAAAGAAAACATCTTTAAATAAATGAATAAAATGTTATTTTTTAATTTAAAATCTTGCTGGGGTATTAGAAAATTTTATAGTTTCGCAGGCAAAAGCAAAATAAAAATCATTGCCGGAACAGTTTGTGATATCAATTAAACAACTAATTAGATTTTCACCTGCACGCTAATTAATTGATCTAATTAAATTTTTACTCCAGACTTAATTAAATGAATTCAAAGTTTAATGAAAAAGAATTTTTTTCTGTGGCTTTTTTGTGGAATTTTTGTATTCCTCTAGTTTTCAAGGCGTATCCATGGCAAAAGTTTATTTATTCTATGTATTTTAGAAAAATCTTTGCGTGAATTGATTTTTTTAATCACTCAGTGCTTAATACAGCCCTTCCCTGCCTTTCAGCATTTACATTTCAGTGCACTTTAATGCTTAAATTCTGATTTCACTCTTATTGCTGTTGTCTTAAATGGTCAGTCTAGAGCTTTTAAAGGGTACGTGGCTATTAGAGAGCGTGTGATAGAGAGTGAGAGAGAGAGAGGGAGGGAAAGCACATGCTATTCAGGCCCTTATTATCACTACTTTAAATTTTATTTAGAGGGTTTGGCAGAAACACATACGTGTAATGGATGTGTGGGTGTGTGGCAGGTTAAGTTTTGTAGCTGCTCTGTGGCCATTGTTTGCTGAATTGCTTAACTAATTGTTGTTTATTCTTAAATAATTTCAAAAGTCTTAAATGGAAAGCACAGAAATCTCTGTGGCAAAATAAATGAAATTTTCTGCACAATTAAAAAGGAAATTTATTTGATGGATTCAACGATTACATTGATTTGTTAAAGGCGATTAAAGTCTGTTTGTTAGACAAGGGGATTAAAATTAAATGATCTAATGAGGATGATTGTAGTTGAAAAATAAATGAGAACTGAAAATTATTACATAAAAATCAGTTTTATTGCATAAACTTAAAATTTCTTTTCGTTTTTTTCTCTCTTTGCAGGTAAGTGGCTGTTTTTTGCTTGTCCATCTTTTACAAGGTAATTTTATTTGAATTTTTTTTTTTTTTAACTCCACGAAGAAGAAAAAACAACGGTCCATGTGGACATAGAGGGCCTTAGCTTTGGGCGGGTTTTGGTGTATTTGTTATGAACCTATTGAAACCGTCCAAAACTGAGGCCTTACATGTTGCCTTGAATATGCTGCAGTTTAAATAAGAAAACGAAATTTTAAATTAATATAAATTTTATTAAATGCCAAAATGGTATTTAGATAATTTACCTGATAAAAAAACAAACAAAAAAAAAATAGGAAAATAATACCAGAAAAAAAACAAAGAAAAAAAAATACAATTAATTAATTTACACAAATGTCCTGCATTTATAATTGCTAAGTGTCATAAACTATAAACAGGATGTGATAAATATTATTTTATACGAATTTGTTATTGCAATTTTATTACCAACACATTATTTTTATTACGTTTTTTAATGATTTCTTTTTTCTAATACATATTTTATTTAAAATGAAATTAATTTCATATGCATTTAAAGACTCAGCTTTTGGAGCAAAGCAAATTCTGTTAAATTATTAGAAAATAGTTTCTATGTGGTCTAAATTTTTTGTCTATTGAAAAAAAGTATAGCAGAACCGTAATTTGCGGAAAATTGTAAGAAAATTTCCCTAAGAAATCATGCATTTAAAATCAAAGTGCAGCCCCCGATTTTGCATGACAAAATTGGTATAATAAGAATCACTTTTTTTCTTAACAAATGAGTAATTTCTATTACATATATTGAATATATAACTCATGGATTGTTATGTTTTTGTTTATAAATTTTTTGGTTTGTATGTTTGAGATTCAATTCAATTCTGGATTGATTAATTGAATTTTAAACATATACATAGATCTTGGGTTTGTATTCAAAAATTAGGAAAAATCCACTGATGAGCTAAGTAAGCATTAGCGCAATAGTACTATATGGATATGTTTTCCTCCTCAATTATTGAGTTGCTTTTGTAATAAAATGCTTTATGATATTTTTCATACTGTATGAGAATATCATAAGGTATGTAATAATAAATTTCACATATAGTTTATAAAGAAAAAATCACAATTAGAGTCATATACATATATAAATGAATATTCCCAAAATAAATTCAGTTAATATATATTAAATATTAAAATTGTTTTTAACAAAAATTTAAATTAAAGTATACGTTACACTGCCGATCAACCAAATAGACTAAGAGTTTTTTTTTTAGAAAATTAACTTTATTATATCATTTTAAGAATACAATTTGGGAAAACGTATTTTTTTTAATATGCACTATTGAATTCTTAAGTAAAAAAAAACAAAAGTGAGAGTTCTGTGTTGAATGTTGTATTTTTAAAATTTTTTTTTGTGAGTGAACCTCAAAAAGTCGTCACTTTTTATCGCTCAAGCAAATAGACTCAAGGTCTTAAACTTAATATAGACAGAAATTTATTGGAAAACGTAGTATCAAATAATTTTTTTTTCCTGCTTTAAAGTTAAATAATAGTGTGTGTATAACCACCTTTATTTGACACTTCATAAATTCGGTCTGGGATTGAGTCGTAAAGAGTCTTTAGATAGTCCAAGGAAACTTCGCTCCAAGCATTCTTAATGGCAGATTTAAATTATTCAACGTCCTCAAATTGTTTACCAGATTGATATATAAGGTGTTCTCTGCTTCACGATTACTGTCTACTACACGCCGAAAAACATTGCTTACCAATTGTACGAACCGTATCAGTTTCTGGTATTTCTGAATGATGTAGTGAAGGCAGCGATACCGTTCACAAATTTCAAAATGGGCCATAAAAGGGCCTTTTACGAAAAAGGTGCTCAAAAACGGTATTTGAAAAAAAAACAGGGTAAATTTTTTTTAACCAAAAAAATTAAAGCTTTATTTTATTTTTAGTATAAAAGGAAACAATAAGATTAACAATGATATACGTACATAAATATAAAAGAATTATTTGTACTTTAAATATAATTTCAACAAAAATTATTTTTTGAACAATCTATTTAATTAAGCTTTAAGGTTTTTTTATTTTGATATAATCTCGTTATTTCGTTAACCTACGGTTAACATTTTTATTTTTTATTTTTATTTTTAAAATTATATATACAATTATTAAAATTATTAAAATTATATATATACAAATTATTATTTCCTGACGATGCTACCTTTTTGGTAGCGAAATATTGAGAAATAAATAATAATTGAAAAACTTTTCATAAAAAAGACCATCGCTCAAAAATAAATATAATTAAAAAATTTTAATAAAGGTCAAAATAAAAATAGAAGTGATACTAATTTTTTTTTTTTTTTTTTTTTTTTTAAATAGATTGTTCAAATTATAAAAAAAGTTAAAAAACAAGTATTAAGAAAAAAATTATTTTTTAATGTAAAATGCAGTACTCGTATATTTTTATTTCTCCAATGTCGAAAGCGTCCTTCGTACCCTTTCCCAGTTATAAAAAAATTGCCGAAATCATTATTTTATTTGGACAAAAGGTGAAACTTATAGCTCTTGATGAGCTCTATAGTTGGTGCTAAGGTCGATTTTTACCAATTGTTGGCTTTCAAATTAATTTAAAAAAAAAACCAACCCATTCGCATGCGTCAAAAACAGAAGTCGCTTTCAAAGCACACAAACACTTAATTTAACGAAACCAGAACGATTATTTCAATGTGACTTATTTTGAAATGTTATACATTGATGTCTATTACTAATGGTTTTTATCTTCTACAAAAATATTATGTAGTTTATTTTTTCAGTCTCTTACGCGACATGTCGCAAGCTTTTTATGTTTTTTTTTTTCCTTTTTTGTAATTAGATATGCACTAATATATGCAACAAATTTAAATAAATTTTCGTTAAAGCTATTTTTCAAATTACCGAATTTTTTTTTTTTGGAACGATCTACTGTACATTTTTCTGAACAAACCGTGTAAAATGAATGTTCATGAAGCTCTAACAAGCTGAATGAAATGAAAAAGTTTTAGAAACAGATACTTATCATGTTTATGTTCTGTAGACTGGCATTATTATTATGTATTGATTATAATAAAAATGGCAATCTTGAATATTTGCGAAAAAAAAATTTATGCTCCCCATAAAAATAATATTTTCCTAACAAAATGGCATTTTTAGTAGGATTTTTTTTTAAGTTGATTAAATAAAGCAGTGTTAAATAATTTTTTTATGTGGCAAAAGCAGTGAAATAACAAAAAAATAATAAAAAGTATATGAAAGTGAAGAAAGTATAAAATCTGTGAAGGATTTGGGGGTTCATCAAGTGCCATAATGTCATATATTTTAATATAAAAGTACGACAATTTGGTATACTATTTCAATTAGTAACAGTACTATTTCATTAAGCGATCTGCTCCAAATTTTTGTATTGCTTATCTATATTGTTTGGGAGACGGTAAACTGTTTGCATCACTTTGTATATTATTCATTAATGAGTTATTTTCGAAACTCTCAAAACCAAACTGTTCCTGCAGTTTTTTAATTTACATTGTTCTCTACTTGTCTATTTTAAAGCATAAATTTTTTAGCACTCAATTTCATTTGAAAAAATTTACTTTAAAACACAAAACCTGAACTCTGGAACAAAAAAAGAAAACAACATCTAAAGTTATAAGTCGCAAATAACAAAACAAAAACTATGAATAAAAAAAAAAGTTTAACAAACTGCAGAAGATGTCAATTCAAAACAAAAAGGACATTCCGAATCATAAAGTAATTGAGTGGAATTTCTTTACAAAATGATGATCAACAATAAGCACAACTATGGATTAAGACAAAAAGTCACAAAAAATATCACAACTAGAACGATAAGGATTTCTGTATCGCAATACAAAATAAATCTTCAAATTAAAATGAAACTATTTTAAGTTGAAATACATAGAATAAGGACATCAATACCTTCGGCAACTATTACAAGAGTTCTTACTTAGAGTTCTTAAAAACTTGAGACAAAAACTGAGAATAAAGTTAACTTCTAAAAGAGAAACCTTAATTTAACTGATAAAGCGCTTACAGAAATCATTTATCCAGCAAAAGGTTAGTACGAGTATTGCGTAGTTTAAAGAAAATTATAAAAACAATGCCAGAAGAAAATCAGCAATGACGTGCTCTCACGGAAAACTTTAAAAAATATCTCTAACAAAAGTACCTTAAAAAAAGTGAATTTTAAGAAATTAACTTTTAAGAAAGTAGCTTTAAAAAAACTATCTTTTTAGAAAGTACCTTTAAAAAAGTACTTTTTAAGAAAGTACGTTTAAAAAAGTTCCTTTTAAGAAAGTACCTTTCAAGGGGTACCATTAATTGTGTATAAAATATTCATGACTAAAATAGTCGGACCGATTATAGCCTATTTTGCCAGCTCTTTTTGAAAAGAATTAATAAATAAAATGAAATGAAAAAGTATATTTAAAAAAAGTGCCGTTCGAAGAAAAGTTTCTTTTAAAAAACAGTACTCTCTTCCAATACAGGAAATAGTTAGATTTAAAAAAAGAATTAACTAAATAGAAGAAAAGATTTCCAAAAATTTTCTTTAAATTTTAACTGCCATATAAATATTATTGGGGAATTTTTTTGCAATTAGCTTTGAAAAATGATATCCTGTAAGTGATGTCCATTTTCTGCTTCGCACATACGTGCTCTTTTTGGCATATTTTCCTTTTTCATATATTCCTTTTCACAAAATTTCGGGTATAATGGCCATGATTTCATTTCGAATGTTGGTTTTTAGTTGGAGTATGGTTCTTGGTTTGTTAACGTACACTCTTTCTTACAAATATCCCCATAGAAAACTGCCAGGCCAATTAAAATCGCTTGTGCGCGAAATAATGTGTTCGCCGAATATGTCCCTTATGTGCTGTATTCGATCGTGTAATGATTCATAATTAATTTCCCAAGTCTTCTTCACAAAATGCTGCAAAAAAAACAAAGAAAAAATAATAATTAAAAAAGTTATAAAGAATTCAAACTATATAGTTCATTCTGCGCCACCCTGTATAAATAAAATGTATAAAGAAAATTTTTCAAGCAGCTATGTGGTTTGTTTTGTTTCGGATATTTCAAAGATTTTTTGTTTGAACTTGCTTAGCTTTTTTCAATAACAAAAACACAGCAGTTCCAAGAGTGCCTGCTTAGCGTAGTGCATGACTTTTAGTCTATCAATCTAGAGATGCGGGTTCGAATGCCGCCTAGACTCTGGCTGTTTCTCCATACCAGCTACACATATAAGAGCTTCGTAGAGTTGGCATTGCTATTGTTTAAAGAAAATAAAATTTTTTTAGCGTATTATATTTTATTATATTATATTTACCGTATGATTATTAATAATAACATTAATTACTTTATATTTTTATATCCGATTAACTTATAGAGCTTTTATATTAAATTATTATGAAATTAATTGATTATAATAATACTCAATATAAAACAAAAAATTTTTATAATTTTTATTAATTGAATTTTTTTTGCTCATTTGGTTTATTTTTAAGTTTTTCTTTATATTTAATATTTTAAGGATTTAAGTTAAAAAAACTTACAACCTTCAAAGTTATTAATATAAGAATAATCTTTTAAGCCTTAGTAATTTTACTCCTTTAGAATTGCAGTCTAGTATCATTTTTGACTATAAAGCTTAATTAAAGTGTTAAATCATAAATAAATTTACAAGCTATTGCCTAAATTTCAGCCATTTAATTGCAACAATGATTATTTTCTACCAATCATAAAGATATTGGAATTTTATATTTTATTTTTCGTGCTTGATCTGTTATGGTACAGTGGGCTTAATGACTTCCAACGACTTCAAACTGCTGACGAACCGAACTATATGAAATTTTTTGCAATTTATGGAATGTTTGCCAAGAGACCTGGAAAACACTTTAAATTAACGAGACATTCAAATTGTATGAAAAATCTGCTGCAATTTAATTCACTTCAATTAACATAAAAGGGGGAGGGGTGTTCATTAAAAAGTAAAAAGTAAACCAAAGAGTTTGTTTTCCATTATAAAATATTAATAGTCTTCATTGGTTTTTTCTTATGAAAATCAAATAAATATTCCAAAAAAAAAAACACATCTAATGAAATTGCGAATTCGTTATAACTCAGTTTACTTGAGATATCGTTCGTTGTGTATGTTTTCCTTAGAAAGAGCCGTAGCATGTGATTCAATATAAAAAAATGAAAATAATACATTCAGTCATAATTTATATAAAATAAATTTTACATAAAAGATATTATTGCCTCGCAAGAAGAATAATGGCATTGACTCGTTGTGGCATAAAAGCGAAAGCTTTACTTACGAGCCAGAGCCAGAAAAAAAAATCCCAATCATTGGCGTTGAAAGCATTTTATTAACAGGCCCACATACATACATACATACATGCATGCATTCATACATAATATTTATGTTTTATTATTATGTGGCGGGTAACTGGCATCCATTCTTTGAAATTTAATACAAGAAACTGAAAGAACACCACGCCTACTCACACTGTGACAAACAGACAGCTGTTATCCTCTTGGAATTTGAATATTTATGTACACACATACATACATACATACAACACACATATGTGTGTATGCATACCCATTAAAATATTAGGGGAAAGAGTGCGTAAATTACGAGTACGAGTACGAGTACGAGTTAGAAAAACAAAATCCCTTTTACATTGTTCTCATACTAAATGGGAGTTACATTGTGTAATGGAGGTGGGGGGGGGGTACATTGTACATATCGTACTATATTTCCATTCAAGCTTTTGTAAATAAATGAATATTATAATAAAATTTTACATTCACTTTTCAGGCGTATATGTATGAATACTGAAAATTATTTACCATGAAACAAACTTTTACACATATGAATTTTAAATTTTTCTTATAAAGCCGAGGCCTATAGGAAACCCTTCTTCTATTGTGAAATTTTTATGACAAAAAAAAAAAAAAAATAAAAAAATTCTTTTTACAATAAAACCATATTTACACCTTGCAGTAAACGCCCCAAGTTTTGCATACAACGTTTTGTTAGCGAGTGGCTGGTGTAGAGAAAAAAATCGTGGTGAAGAGGTTGCATACCGACACCTGACGCAGCAATTTTAATTTCGTTTTTAAATTCAAAGTCTTGTCATCTTTTTTACTCAAGACAGAAAAAAACAACGTTTAATTTTTAGGAAAATTTGTTAAAGTTTTTTGAATCATAATTAAATATGAATGAAATTTTTTTTTAAATTTATAGCTGGATATCATCCCAACAAACAAAAAAGTTGAATGCGTTCACTATTTTCTTTGACTTCTTAAACATTTCTTTATCTGAATTCATTTTTAATGCCTTCTTAAATGTTCAAAAATATTAACACTTTTGAACTCATGGAAAACACATTCAACTCTGCCGATTAATTTATAAGAAGAACGGAGCAGTTGTAATTCTAATTTAAATAAATTTCTAATTAAGCTATTTGAACTTTTTAACACATACTAAAACGTAACCAAATCATGTAACAATCATGGATTCTAAGCACTCATTTAAAAGACGAACGGTTTTGTTAGCTGTGAACACGTACAATCGCCAATGACACCCCCATGGTAAAATAATGCTTTCTTCAGCTAAATAGAACCAGTTCATTTGCAAAGCAAATCCATGCTTTAACTATTTTTTTTTGCATGTCTTTTATTGATGAAATCAAACAAAAGCATAACATTTTTAAGGCAAAAAAAAAGTTAAAATTTCCTACGTTGCTACATCTCTTAATGTAGAGATCCCATTAAAAGATTTCGTTTTGGAAATTTTACAGACGCACGGAGGTGCATTTGACCCAAAAAGCTGCCCAGAAAGAATTTAATTTCTATAGATAGACAACAATATAATGCAGCATAATGTGAATTTTCAAGACTTTCCGCCCTGTTCTGTAAAACGAGTCGAGTTAAAAACGAGCGATTTCTAAAAACCAAATAAATGCTAATTTTCCAACATTCGAACTTGCTTTCGAATAAGATTTTTTAAACCTCAATATTTCAATGAAAACATATGTTTCAAAAATGTAGTATTTCCAGATCATTCAATGCCAAATAACTCCATGAGGTGAATTATTTTTAATTTATTTAATGGACTCAAAAAAAAAAATTTTAAAAACACACTTAAAAAAGTTTAATTTTTAATCTTTAATTTTCTGCTTAAATTATTAATTACTGCGCTATTCAGAGAGTTACATTGACATATACTTGTCAAATAAAAAGTTCGATAGCTTTGATTTTCGAAGTAAACAACAATTTGGTCGCCATATTGATTTAAAATTTTGTGTTATTCAATATAAACAAACTAAACTAAACAAATTTTAAACTATTTAAATATAAACTTATTTAATAATAAATTAAAATGAAGCTACTGAACATTTTTTTCGAAATAATGGTTATTCTTATTTAAAAGTGATTTTTTAATCATCTTTCTAATGAATTTAGTGAAAAAATGCTTTAATTCATCCATCCACTTTATCTGCATACATACATTAACAAGAACATGGAGAAATATTGGAATGTTTTTTTTAAATTGATTATTTTGTATTAAAATCTATTACAGAGTATATAGTTTGACGTAATTTAATAAAAGAAAGACTTCATGTAAAAATTGGTATTATTATTTTATTATGTTTCATCAGTTATTTATTAAGAAAATAGTACATTCGATTTAATTTCGAGCGGACTTATCTACTCGATTTTAAACCGAGTAAAATTATGCGAATTCGGTTTACTGAATACCTGAGTATGTACATTCGTTTTAAAAATGAAAAATTTTTGCGGATTCGGTTTACAGAACATACCCGAATATTGTCATATTTCTGACAATCGTGACGAGCTTAACGTGTACGTTAAGAAATTCCAACAATCGCTTTTGCATAACGTTCAAATTGAAGATTCAATACTTTTACATAATTGACATTCAGTTTAATGAAAGAAATTATTAAGCCGCAGGTCCTCTCTCTCTCTCATAACTCTGCCACATTGACAAACTATTTATTGTCTTCGGAAAGAAATTATAATAGCGCTACCGCAAACAGCGCAACGAAATTGAATTACAGCTTAAAAATGAATATAAAAGCTTCAATAAAAACCACAACACACACACACACGCACAAATGCATAATAAAATGAAATCACAAGCTGATTACATTTTCCACTTAAATTCCTCATTTATTATGCATTTTTGAAAAAAAGAAAAAATTTTATTTAAAAAAAAAAAAAAAAGAAAATTACACTCATACACGTACCTCAAATAAAGAAAACCCTGTTCAAAAATGAAATTGAAATATTTCATCATCAACATTTATTATAGTCAAACAATGACAAATACAAAAGGATAAAGAGAGGAAAGAACAAAAGAAAAAAAAAACAAACGACATCGAAAAAGAAAATAATCATGTGCCTTTTTGTCAAGGATAATGATATAAAGGTTTATTACATATAAATTAGGACCCAGCAGAAAGTAAAAAAAAAAAGATATAGACGCAGCATAAAAAGGGTGTCGTATCTTAAAAATCGTACTT
Organism: Dexiosoma caninum; assembly: GCA_963924685.1. Classification (NCBI taxonomy): domain Eukaryota; kingdom Metazoa; phylum Arthropoda; class Insecta; order Diptera; family Tachinidae; genus Dexiosoma; species Dexiosoma caninum. The sequence goes on along the minus strand of OZ004729.1, from coordinate 80,311,652 downwards.
CAATTTGTCAATATACGAGGGTGGCAATATTGTAAATTGTAATTCTTTCCACAAGAATTAAAAATAAATTTATTTAAATTTATTTCATCGCTAACTGACACATTTTGTTCGATTAAATTTAACAGACACTTTCTCCTTAAATGGTGTCAGTTAAAAGTTAATCATACACTGTGAAATAGATTTTTACCTAACCGACTGTTAAAGTTCCAATTATGTTTTAATCACACATTGTGAAAATGGCCGTATATCAGAAAAAAGTGGTAAACTGGCAACCCTGGTTAAAACAGACTAATTGTAAGGTGAACACATGTTTATGTTGAACATACTTTTAGGCTAAGAAATAATAAGCCATTAGTGTCCAATAGATGAGGTTAGGTTAGGTTAGGTGGCGGAACCTCCTCGAAGGAAAACGCCCTACTTATGCCAGAGCATAGGGCCATTGAGCTAACACAAGTAGAAACACCCATGGTTTAGGCGGCAATCGAACACGCACCAACAGATAGATAAGACTAATCCTCATGCAGCGGGCTACGGAGGCACCCTAGTGCCTCCAATTACTAACTGCCGTCGTATTGTTATTACTTCTGGGTTTTTACTTCCATGTAATCCCATTTGGCTCTACGTGTGCGTGTATGCGTGGCTGCCTGCTTGCGAATTCACTATTTTTTTTTTTTTTAAATAAAGTTAATAATTTCATTCATTGCAAAAAAAAGCAAAGAAAACAATCATAATTTTCCTGTGTGTGTATATTCTTGCAGCGCTTTTATTCCCTCAGGGAAATTTACAACCTTTTCGAATTGTAAAATCACTAAAGACGAAAATATAGCAACGTCTAAAAAACAAACCCAAATGGCAAACTTAATAGCTGAAATTGTATCTAATTTGGTGGGGCTTAACAGAAAAAAAAATATTTTTACAGCAAAATCTTTTTTCGTTTTTTTTTTTTTTGAGAAACTTTAACTTCATTTACTTGTTCAATACAACCCCTCGTCTTAAGGGCTGAAATTTTAAAATTCAATGAGTAATGAAAGAGTTAAGCTTTAAAGAAAAAGCAATCATAACATTCTATAAGGATTTACTAACGTCATCATCGTCATCATCATTATTATTATTATCAGGTTAATATAACTTCATTATGAAGTACATGCGGCTTATGAATGCAATAAAATAAACTTAAACCACCCAATAGGAAATACCTGCGTTTATATGCCAGCGAGAAGGCCTGCAGGAATAATCTTTTCCATTCTAGAACTGGCTATCCAATAAAGAAGTTGAATCAAATATTTCAGAAGCCAGCCTGTAATTTGAAAAATTCCTGTGATGTTATAGGCTGCTTTCGTAAACGTCAGCTGCTTTGCAGTATGAGAATGTCTCATGTTACTAAACGCAACCGTGCAAACTTTGACGATGTACTACGGCATTCCTAAAGTCATCAGATACACAGTTGATACGCAAATAAATGTAACAAAAGCATAATTTAGCTTGACAATGCTTTTTATAAACGATTGCGACTAAAGAAGAAAGCTACGAAATTTCAATTAAATTAATATTTAATTTTAATTAAACATTTAATTATTTTATTAAAGAAATAATTATTATTCTTATTAATTGCTTTCGAAAATTATTTTTTTCACAGACATAGTTTTTTTTTTTTTTTTTTTATCTGGCAACAGTACTCAGGAGATGACTCCTACACATGCAAAGCATTGTGCTGGAACTATAGGAGAAACGACAGAAGCTGAAGCTTAATTAATTATTTTACAGCTCTTCTCACGTTCTTTGTTTATACTTGTAGCAGTGCTGAAGCTTCGGTTCAGTAGCCATTTTTATTATTATTTTACTTCGCCGGTGCTACACAATACCGTCGAAGGAGGGTGTTCTGATGTGATTGTGGATTGCTATCAGCTGAAGCCGGTATTGTTCAGTGACCAGTGACTATGCCTTCGCCACTGAAACCTTCCGACAACAACTGACACACAGAGACATACTAATGCACATCAGAAAAATGCGAGATGTTTATTTTTATTTTAAAATTTTAGTCTGAAATACTGGGGTTGAACCCAGGTCTGTTTTTGGATTCGAAGTCAACGTGCAGACTAGACTACCATCCATCGTGAGAAAAAAGTGTTTCTGTATTTGAATGCGAAAACAGACAATACTGATTCTGTTGTTACTGGAATATTTCCAGTAATTAAGTGTCAAATTCAAGTCAAACGTCAACAAAAGAAGTAAATAAAAGAAAAACAAGTAAACAGTGAAAAGTTAAAAAAATTGGAATTAAATATAAAGAAAAAATATAGTAAAAATCCGAACAAAATGTATAGTGCAGCAATAATAACAGCTGAACATACACTTTTAGTGCCTCCCATTGCCTCTTGAAATTACAATTTGCGTTTAATTTATCAAACTGACCTCTACCAAATTCTAAATTGGATGTCATGTAGTCCACTAGCTTTCGTTTTTGTTGTTTAGATATTCTATCTATTTTCTAAATTAAAGAAATAACTTACAACACACATTTTATACTCATCTTTTCAGCTGATTTGGACTCCATATTATTACGTTATTTATTTAATTATTTAATAAAGTACGCACGAAATATTTCTAAAAATTTTATAAACTTTGCTGTTCTCGCACCAATTTGAAATGTGACTTGTTTTACAGTTCTCATGAGAAACTTTTCACACAAAACGTTGGTACAGAAACACTTTTTCTCACATCCTTCCAATAATTGATGGAAAATTATTTAAATGACAGTTAATTTTCGCAATGTAAAGATACAGAAACACTTGTGTGAGAAAAACCATGTTTTGTTTCAATTTACACTCTTTTTGTTACAATTCCCTCGTTCCATGCGGGAAATTTTACGATGCGAGAAATACAGAAACGAGAAACTTAAACACTGATTTGACATTGCATACAGATGTTTAGGAAGGCAGCCATACTTTATATCTTCTGTTTTAATACACCCAGCTGTTCAGGTCAATTCTCTTGCTGAATACCAAAATATTTTTTCGCATTATCGCATAACTTTTTTTCTAAAAATATTTTCTTGGGTTTTCGCTTTCCAATCCTATCGGTTCTGCAACAATAATAACAAGCCGGTCTTACCTTCACTTACCTTCTCTCGCATTAAATGCACTCAACGAGTCTACGGTACACCATAATGTGTATTTATTGGAACTTGTGATTATTACAACTGTTAAGCAACTTTCGGAGTGAGCAAGTATTTGATGGAAAAAAAAACGTAACCACTGCTTTAATATTTCATGGGATATGAAAGTCGAAATGGAGTGAAGTTGAATGACTTTATTGGTTTTTTTATTTATTTAAAACAAAATATAAGCAAAATATATGTCCTTTATTAAGGACACACCATCGTGGTCTTATCTTTGAAAAAATATATAGTCTGTGAGTCCATCTAGAAGCAGACCTTTCTTACCTTCCGAAAACCTACCCGTATACCTAATTTCAGTTCTCTGGCGTTATGCAGAGTGTGCACCCGTACATCAAATGGGAGTGCCACATGGAAAGAAAGATTCGCTGATAAAAATTGCCAGTTTTCATATTTTCCTATTTTCATATTTGAAAATTCACCTTTTCTTTTGAACGAGGTCTGTGGTTTCGTTTTCCATTCCAAGTCTGCACGAAGCTTTAGGAGTATTTTTCAAGCAGCTCGCAAAAACAGTCGTTTTTTTTTGCACCAACAAAATATGAAATCTTTTCAGAGTTCCTTTCCAATGGATTTGCACAAATTTGTTTTGCGTGTTACAAAACCCTCCGATTCGAAATTGGATACTTAAAAAATAACAGCCAAAGCAAGATGAAGGAAAAATGTAACTACACTCTAGATTGGTTTGCTTGCACGCTTAACTACCAATACAAATGGAAAATGTGGCATCCACTTAAGCCGAATGTGTTCATAAGCAAGCACAAGTACATTTGCACATATACACATTTTCATTTGTATGGATATGGCCATTACGCACTACAAGCATGTTTAGCGAAACGCATGGATATGGTAATTCCATATGTGTAAGTGGAGTAGCTGCTGACACGTCAATTTATTCAGTTTCTTTTACAAGTGTACATACATACATATATATATATATATATAGTAGGTACATGTGTAGTAGAATAAGTATCATATACCGGATATTATCTTGCATGTATCTTGTTAGCAAATGTCTATAGGTATTTCTCCACTTGCCACTAACTTTAACTGCAAAACTTTTAATGCAAAATATTGTTGCCTTATTCAAGTATGAGTATGTACTCTCGTATGTATATTTGTTTGTGGCTGTGTGCTCGTTGCAAACATATTGTAGAGACAGCCGACCTGGCTAAATGCCACCACAGCATGTCAGTCGCATAGGATTTATCGAATATTATATGATCCGCAATGAAAATGAGATTATTTCATTCACATAGTGCGTAAGTATTTTATTCGATGTTGTTGGTGTTGTTGTTGTTACTGTAACTTGCTACCTTTAAATGGCAAAACATAAATTCTTATTAGATTTGCAATCATTTCTTATGCCTATCCAAACCGCTATTGAATTCGTAAAAGCTTTGCATATTTCAATAATTTAAACAGATTAAATATCCAGTTGAGAGAAGGTTATCTACACCAAAACAATCAATGGAAATTATCTAAATAATAAATTTTTTAAAGTAGTTGTATCTTTTGAAAGTTTTGTATAGAATTTTTTATTTTTATATTTAAAAAAATTTTTCTTCTATTTTCTATAAAAATTTTTTTTCCAAGTTAAAAATTTTCTATAGAATTTTTTTTGCAATTGAAAAATTTTCTATAAAAATTTGTTTTTCAAGTGAAAAATTTTCTATAAAAATTTGTTTTTCAAGTGAAAAATTTTCTATAAAAATTTGTTTTTCAAGTGAAAAATTTTCTATAAAAATTTTTTTTTCAAGTGAAAAATTTTCTATAAAAATTTTTTTTTCAAGTGAAAAATTTTCTATAAAAATTTTTTTTTCAAGTGAAAAATTTTCTATAAAATTTTTTTTTCAAGTGAAAAATTTTCTATAAAAATTTTTTTTCAAGTGAAAAATTTTCCAGGGAAAATATTTTTTTTTCAGGTGAAAAATTTTCTATAAAAATTTTTTTTTCAGTTGAAAAATTTTCCAGAGAAATTTTTTTTCAGGTAAAAAATGATCCAGAAAAATTTTTTTTTCAGGTAAAAAATTATCCAGAAAAATTTTTTTTTCCAGGTGAAAAATTTTCTACAGAAATTTTTCTGCATGTGAAAAATTTTCTAAAGTTTTTCTGGATGTGAAAAATTTTCCTGGATGTAAAAATTTTTCTTCAGAAATTTGTCTGGATGTGAAAAATTTTCTACAGAAATTTTTCTGAATGTGATAATTCTTTTATAGAAATATTTGAATGTGAAAATTTTTTTATAGAAATTTTTGGATGTGAAAAATCTTCTGTAAACATTTTTCAATGTGACAAATTTTCTATAGGAGTTTCTCAATGTGACAAATTTTTTACAGAAACAAATATTTTTATATAAAAACTTTCTATAACAAATTTGTTCTTTAGTAAATTTTGCCACACAATTTAAAATTGACATTAGAATCACATGAAAAAAAAAATTGTAACATTTTAAACCCATTTAATCAAATCATCCCATATTAATTGGCCAACAAATAATATTTCGGTCTCGTAGAAAACTAATGTTTTTACTTGAATCCTGTAAGAAATATTTACCAGTATTTATACTTTGACATGAAAATATTATGCGTTCTGATTAACTTTTAACCTCCAGCTATTAAACAATTTATTCTTTCTTTGTTTGAAGACATGCCTCCACATCTGTCCTTTTTCCCTTTCAAGTTTCAAATTGTATTAAGCAAATAACTTTACATGTGCGTTAAATAAATCTTTAGCAAAATGTAGTTTCGTTGCTATTAAAATGAAACGTTTTATTTATATGTTTTTCTTGGGTGTTTCTATTGCCCCTTTGACTGAAAGCCACACATGCAAACAGACTTAACGCAGGCGAAGTAAAACAATTTGGAAATTTATTTAAATACACAATATTTCTATAACACACTTTGAGGTTTTTCGGTTGAAAATTCAAGCTAACAAATTTGAAAAGGAAAAAACATGCCCATGTGTGGAGTTTCTTATTATTTTACAATTTGCTGAAACCCTTTTCGAAAGGCAAACGCTGTTAGTGTGGTCCAAATAGTGGCAGTGACATTTTAATAATTTCCAAAAAAAAAAAAAAATAAAAAATTGGGCACATCAATGTGAAGTGAAACCTTTAACAAAAATTTTGTTGCTCTTGCTTTAAGAAGTTTTATTTATTCTTTAATTTGCTTAAAAATCTGTGTCGCCCTATTAGAAATCCTTGTAGCACGTGCTTGTTTTATATTGTTTTTAACTGCAGGAAAAGTGGCTTGAACTTGTTCACTTTTTAAAGTAAGGAAACGAAATAACGATTTCCTTTATATTATTTGATTTCGATGTTGTATGAATATGTGCAAAACATTAGTTTGAACATTCTTCCTTAATGACTTCTTTTAAATTTTCTTTTGTCAATCCCACTAAATTAAAGGGGGCTGCATGCAACCCTCTTTGGTAATAGTAAAATGTATGGAAAATTTCTAGACTATTTCGAAAGCACCATTGTCTGCGAATAATTATATTTAAAAAACACTTATAACCTCAAAGAATATATTTTGTTTTTCTTTGTGGCATAAGACGATGTAGAAGTATAATCATGAGAAAATCTTCTCTGGGCAATAGAGAAAGGACAAGACAGTTTCAAGGTATCTAGCCAGATGGATGAATATTAAAAGATTTGTAGGTCTACGAAGCGACAATGGAGCCACGAAAAACAGTTCACCAACGGAGTTAACAGACCGTGCTCGCTCCAGTACCAGCTTGCAGAGAGCAGCGCCAGAACTCGTTGTTATGTTTAAGTTAGGTTAAGTAGCGTACCTTGCCCCACTCAGGCCAGGCCTTACGCTCATTGTGATGCCACAAGAAGCAACCAGGGTAGAGGCAGGAATCAAACACTTACCTCCAGATGGATACGACTAGTACTCATCCACTGAGTTACGCAGGCACCCGTATATTTTTCATAACAAACAAAAGCTCATATTCACTAAAAGCGCTCTGCAAAGCCTTGCACCTAATTTGGCGTGACAAATTCATAAGCAACTCGAATTTCATATCGACTGTATCTAATTTTTATACACTTTACCTTAGATGGTAATGGTATATGTACAACGTCTTTCATTAAGCGCTTCCTATCCTTGAATTTAAATAAAAAAAAGTGTACAAAAAAAACGTAACTTTTCTTCAAAACCATAATAAGTTGTTGCTGGGAGAAGAAATGGAAAAATTCAGGGATTGTTTGGAAATAGGTCCGAAGAGTCTACCATGAATGGTGTTCGCTATCGCGAGATTATAGCGGACTTCTTCTTGTGGACAGCAATTGAGAATATGAACTCACGTCATGGCGATATTAATTAGCCGTCACGATCATGTGATTTGACATCGTTGTACTTCTTTCTTTGGGGATATTTAAAATAAAAAGTGTACGTCAATAAACCAAAAACAATTCAAGTGCTAAGCCATAAGCTAATTCGGCAATTTAACGCCATTGAATCGCAATTTTGTCACAGAGTCATTGAAAATATCGACGATCGGATAGAGGTACGCCACCGAAGCCGTGGCAGCACTCGGCCGACATTTTGTTTCACACTTAATTACCATACATCCTTCAATCATAATAAAAAAATATTAAGATAATTCTCAGCAAAATTCTTGTTTGATTTGCAATTAACATCGTACTTCGAGCAACCTTTAGTATAGCTCCGTAACAAAAAAAAAAAATAAATTATAGCTTGGTGTAGGGTATATAAGAGCGAATAGAACCTCTGACTAGTTTTCCTTTGTATTCGTTTTTTCTGCCTTCTTTCAAGTAAATTTTTTCATGCATTTTTGTCTACTTTTAGGCTGCGTGTCTCGCAGTTACTGTCATCAGCACTGACTTTCAACACAGCTTGATGTCTGAACTTCAAATACAAAATACTGCAAAGTACTACTTTGGATTTTAAGTACTGGAAAACTTATAAAACAAAATAGCTGAAGGGAAAAAGAATAATAAAATTTTCTTTTCTACTTCTTGTCTTTAAGTCAATTCAACTAGTGAAATTTGTTTAACAGTGTGTGTGTGTATATTTCCTTGAAAATAAAATATTTGAATTGAATGTTTGTTGAAGTCTATTATTTTTTTCATAAAACACTCTGTAGTCTGTTTTAACAGCAGCATATTTTTACTGCATGTAGGAAACCAACTAAGTTTTTTTTTTAATTTTAATTAATTTATTTTTAATTAATTTATTATTAAATACATTGTTCAACCGACAACGGAACACAGAAATTAAAAATGGTATTTACAGTAGAATCTAAGGAATTCGAAGAGCTTTATGCTCGAGTGATTCTAGAGTTGAGAGTTGCCGTTTTAGTTACTTCTAACCTTTTTTTCCAATGTGTATTTGTATACTTATTTTCCATTTTATTTAGCTTCTTTCAACACAAAAGTACACATATTTTCTAATCACTTTTGGCCGTCATTAGGTGCCTTTTTAAAAACCAGAAACCAGTGTAACAGAAAAGCGGAAAATGCTCTTGATCAAGTATCGAATAATTACGTTTCTTTAAAAAGTATCCAATATGTATGTACATTTGCTTTTTTAACTAAATATTATTAGTTTAAGATATGAGAAACTAATGAGTTGAATAAAGTCTTAATTTTTTCCATTATTTATTAAGAAAATCATGAGTATTGATTACTTTTCTTCAAAACATTCTTAATAAACTGTGACTAATTTCTGTAAATTGTGAAAAGTTTTCGCTTCAAACACTCCCATTTTATGATTAAATAGCTCTGACATATTTATAAAGCTGTGACCAAGTTTCACGATAATATATCTATCCAATATAAGACCTGAATTATTTTTGTTAGACGCCTCCAAGTCAGTCGGTTACCCAACTACTCTGTTATAGAGATCTTTGACAGTATTTTCCACAGCATAATCAAATCAATCAATCAAATTCATTAAAATGAAATAAATATGCGACCAATACGAGAAATTTCTTTAGATAATTTTTATAAGAAAACGTGAAACAGCAGTTTAAATTAAAATTATTTCTATGAAAAGAACCTTAAATAAAATATTTTCTTTATAGAATATTAGCTAAAACCCGGCGTGCTTCGCTATATGAATTTTAATGAAAAAAAGTTCAATGACCATGAACTTATATAGAAAATTTTTTATTTTTTTTTTCTGAAATAAATGTTGAACTTCCGTGATTATGACGTAAGACGTAATTAGCCAAAATACATCATCATAATCAATCAAAAAGTCGATTTTGCATTTTTTGTTTGTATGGGAGCAAACACGGCCACTTGCCCAATCCCTCCCAGTTTTTGACGGATGATTTTCTTTAATTACAAACTAATTTCTACCAAATGTGCAAGTTTTTGCTTTAACAGTTTTTACGATATACAAAAATCAATATTTAGTTTGTATGGGAGCTACCACGCCCACTTGTTCAATTCCGCCCACTTTTTGACGAACGATTTGTATTGACCGGAACACAGAATTTGATACAGAAATTTATTTTTAATCGTTCTCAAGATATAATGAAATAAATATTTAATTTGTATGGAATGTACCACGCCCACTTGTTCAATTCCGCCCACTTTTTGACCATGAAGTCAGACCAAATACTGAAAATTTAACTTGAACCGTTCTCAAGATATAATGAAATTAATATTTTTTGAAAGGGAGATACCATGCCCACTTGTCCAATTTATATAGTACAAACACACATACATACATACATACATACATATGTACATATAATGTATATGTCATTTTTATATATAAGATTTTTTTAAAAAAACTTTTTATTATAAATTTTTCTTTTTTTTTTATTAAAATATTAAAAAATTTTATAATAAATAAATTTTTCTATTAAAAACTGTATAGAAAATATTTGTATGGAAAATTTTTGTACATAAAAAAAATTCCGGAAAGGTAACAATTTATTTATATAATGAATTTCGACTAGTGGAAGAATGTGTACTGTGTCTGCCCTCTGACACTCGCTTAGAATCGATTTATTCCGTTTGAAAGTGTATCGTAGATAATTTCCTTATAGAAATAATTTCTATAGGAAACATTTTATATAAAAATTATTAGTATGAAAACAAAAATTAAACAAGACGTTTTCGGAAAATTTTTCTAAAATCAAATTTCCTGCAACAAATGCCAGGAATGGTAATTTTTAATAAAATGCAGCAGACATTTTTTTTTTTGTCGTTTTTATAATTTTTCATGTTTTCCAAGTTTTGTATTGTAATCTTTTAGCTTTTCAATTTGCTTTTTTTTTTTAACTTGTTCCAATAATGAAACACTAAATTTAAATATTATTATCTGATTTAGCCATGCACCTGTTTAATTCAAGTTGAATGCTAAAAGAAAGTTAAGAAAAGAAATGAAAAGAAAAATTATAATTGAAAAGCGTCTCATAAGTTGTAATCCAAAGCAGAATGAATAAATTAAGTGATACAATTCCTGTGCATGAATAAAATGAATAAAACTTTTATAAATTGAATATTATTATCGAGTCATTTATAAACAAAAATAAATACGAAACATTTATTCCTTTTTTCTTTTTGTGCTTTTGAGTCTCTTTTGAATAGCAAGAAGGACTAAGTTGCAACTTATTATGAAAGCAAAAATTAAAAATAAGAAAGCAGACGTTGAAAATGTTCAAGTATTCTTGTGGGTCGCTAAAATTTAAAAATACTTCAAATAAGTAAATTTAAAACAAACAAAAACGTTTCTTTTTTAATTTCCCCTTTCTTTAGTAATTTTTTTTTTTGTAGTAAATTATTTGCGATTTGCAATGCCAGGTCTCTATAATTTGAAATGATAAATGTGTCGTGTTTAAAAAGCAAAATAAAAATATCATCTTATTGAACAGCAATTGAGTTTGGAGATGAAAAAAGAAAATCCAAACAGATTGCCTGGCATTTTGCAGTGTTTTGTTGTATAAACAAAATGTTGTATTTTGTGGCACTATTAAGACAAAAAGCCACACACACACAACAAAAGTATCACAAAAAGCGAAACTCACAAAATATAATGACGCAGCAATTGACGACGTCTAGTCTCGTCCAAAAACGTGCAAAAATACAAAAAAAAATTGATAAGCAACAGCAAGGGGAAGTATAGCCTAAGAAATGTTTCAGATTTTTGATGAAAGCAAATTTAACTTGCTTTCATAAGGTATCAAAGTACTTATAAAGAATCATTTACTTATTAGGGGCATGCCACTGCCTACTTTATGAAGAAAAAATCCTTCAAATTGTTTGATAAATGACGTGTTAGAAATGTGAATCAATTGTCATATGTCGTTTTAAAAAATGCCTTGAAAAAAAGGAAAGTCCTGACTGTACTGGCTTAACTAATGAAAATTGTTCTCTGGAATTAATGTTGCATTGTGATATACCTTCCTCTAACAATACCGTGTGCATAGTTGTGTTGTTCGTTCCAAACCAATGAACACGAAATCACATGAAACCCACCAAAAAGTATAGACAATTACGAAATTAAAATTATCCTCCCAATATCCTGAGCTGCAAAAGAAAGACATCATGCTCCATCAAATATTGCAAAAATAAATAATATAAAATAATAATTACAAAGCAAACTTTTACTTGGCTTTTTATAATTCGTGAGAGTGTGTGTGTATGTGTCTCAACTTGAATTATAAAAAAAATATGAAGAAAAATGTGCTTAACAGCCACATTGACTGCAGTTTATTTTTAGTTCTGATTTTTTTTGGATGATGCGGTTTTTAAGTTTTATATCAAAGTTTATCACAAAAAAATGTAACTTTTTGACTTCATTTACAAAATTGTCTAACTGCAGCAATATACAGTTGTTGTAGATGAGCTCCCACCCGAAGTTGTGACACTGTGCGTTGGGATGAGTACTTGCAGACAAGTTGAAGTTAAACATGGCCAACAACATCCTGTCGTGTAAATGTTTGTATTGCAGTTACTTACAAGCGCTCTTCTAATATACTTTAACGAAACGTACAACTACTATTGCAGCTGTATCGTAGCATCTTCTTCATGGCACATCCTTTATAATAATTTGTCAAAAAATGAAAATCTTTTCAAGTTTTTCTACGGTTTCTTTATCTTTGAACTGGTTTTTTTTCTTCTACTTTGTCCTTTGTTGGCTCTTAGTTTTTAAAATATTAATTTCGGTAGCAAAGGAACTTTCAACAATTTATCAATATTAAACTGTATTGCAGATTTGTAAAAGCCAAATTCTTGTTTTACTTTCCTGCTTTTGGCTGAACTCTATGCATTTTCTATAAATAATTCATTTTGTTTATTTGAAACTACATGCCTGATGATGCATAGAAAAGATCTTTCAATCCAATTAACTAATAATCTAATAAATTGAAATGCTCTCAGGGCATTACGAGGACTATATACGAGGAGTACTATTTTTATTTTGGCAGCTGGCAACACTAATGTCAATAGCTTAAATCTGGCAACACCCAAATAAAGTTTAAGATTTTAAGCAAAAGAGTTACGAAAATCAATTTCAGGAGAAAATTTTCGTTGGATTATTTTTCACAACTTTCGACATGGATTATCTCAGCAAGAATGTGACGTTGAGCTCAGTTCTTTGTATGACGATAAAGCACTATTAAAAAGTACAGTATAGCGCTGGTATAGTGAATTTAATCGTGCTCGTAGTTTGGTCGCCGACGAATTCCCTGAAGGTCATTCAAAATCGGTTGCTGTGCCACAAAACATCGATACATTGCGTGCACGGATAATGTAAGATCGTCATGTCACATATTGTGAGATAGAGGCATCCTTGCACATTAGTTTCACTCCAATACATTCGCTTTTACATGAACACTGGGTTTGAAAAAAAAAATAGTTCTCGTTGGATATGCCTTATGGGGTATCAATCGTTCAAAGTGGTGTAAGTAAATGATTAAAATGTTCGACCGTGCTGATTCAAAAGATGTGTATAAAATCGCAACAGCTCAAGAGTCATGGATATATGCGTTTGAGCCGGTAACAAAACAGCAAATGACCATGTGGCTGTTCCAAGACGAGCTAAATCCAACAAAGTTTGTTTGTGGAAGAAGCTCAGCGAATCGAATGGTCGCCTGTTTCTTCGGCCGAATGGGTCAAGTGACCACTGTTCGGCTTAAGCAACGTAGAGCAGTCAACTCTCAGTGGTGGATGACCGGAAGTCTTCGGAGAAATTTCTAAAACAAACTGCCGAACACTAATCATTCTCCATCATCAAAATGCTCCTCGTCAAACAGCTGAATTTTTAAGCAGTGCAAACTTCGAATTGATGACTGATCCTCCGTTAAGGCCTGATTTGGCACCCAATAACTTTTTCCTGTACCCGAATATCAAAGATAAAAATCAAAGATTTACGAGTGCCGAAGAGGCACTTGAAGCGTTAAAAAACCATGTTGTGGGGGTGTCTTTAGAGCAATGGAAAAACTGCTATGACAACTAGATTGAAGGAGTGCAATATGTGCCTGAGCATTAGTCTTATCAATATGGAAGTGCGGGTTCGATTCCCGCCTAAACCCTGGGATTTTCTACAGACAAGCTATAAGAGCTTCGTAGAGTTTATGTGGTTTAAAAAAAAAAAAAGTGTATTGATCATCTAAGGGAATATTTCGAAAAATAATAAAGCCATTTTCTTCTTTGCTATACCTGAAATATCAATAGTACCCCTCGTATTGACTGTTGTGTATGGATAAAGAAAACTGACTTTTGATTAGTGGAAATTTGCGAGGCTGATAGTCAAAACTTATGACCACTACTACTTGCTTACGAAATAAATAAAAGAAATTTTTTTTTGTAATTTAATTCCTTTTTCTCGATTGTTTTGTACGAAAAATATGTAAATTATTTGTGCAATAACAACATCGCCGAAGATATCATAAAAATTATAAATACTATAATCAAATTATACAAATAAAACCAGGCATCATATTTGAATAAGGTTTTTTTTTTTTTTTGGTATTGTTTGCATTAAAATAAATTTATTTTTTTCGAAAAATATTTTCGTTTTTTTTTTTGGAGTTATTTAAAATAATTTTTTCAGCTATATTTTGCTACGGGCTTTATGTTTATTTGCATTACTTTTTAGATATTTATTACGCTTGTACTACCTGTAAGTGTTATCGCCTTAAGGCCATGTCTGACACCTTTCCTTTAATATTCAGAGCTTTTCCTTCTTTACTTTTTTTTTACTGTTGTTGCCTTTAATATGACTATCATCTGCAGACAAAAGTACTTTTCATTTTCCTCTTTTTAATTTTTCTTTCTTTTTTTTTTTTTATTCATCTCGGTTTTCTATGACATTTAAAAATTGTTACTATTTTCATGTCTGTACGTACGTTGGAGATGGAACCATGCGATTTTTTAACGTTCATGTGCAAATATTTATTTATTTTTTTAATACAAATTTAACATGTGATGCTTCACATGCTTGACCACAGCAAACGAAAGTAATATCGCAAAGTAATTAGCAAATATTTCTCGGATGAAGCATTCGAAAAGGACAATTGCCAGGGAAACGAAAAAGAACCGAAACAGTCACCCGTCGCTCAGTTTTTGCGTTTTCGAATGTTCGATTATGCATCTATAGCGAATCTTAAGCAATATTGAAACATTGTTAACGATATTTGCTAAATATTTGCTAAAAAGAAAGAGCACTCCCTCTCTAATTTTTTTCTAATAAATTTTTCTTTGTTCTTACCAAAATATATTTATCTAGTAGTCGCCATTATACAACGCAACAACAATAACAAAAACAACAAGCATTTTGTTAATGTCAAACACGAATGACATTTGTAAATATACAGAAAAAAATATACCAACATTTTTTTTTTCAAAAGATCTGTGTTGTTGAATATGGAACAAAAAGTCAACAACACTTAATATAGCATTCAAAGACAACGTTCATCAAAATTGCAACTACTTAAAAAGGGAGAACATAGAAATCATTCCGGCACATGTGTTACATACTCGTACTTATAAGCGTACCCAAAAAACGCAATCTTCTAGAATTTCACTATCGGCTAATGTACATACATATATAAATATTTAATTTACGAAGATTGTTTAACTTCCTTTTTTTGATCTTAACTACAAGGTGGGCCGACTTGGACTGACTGATTTGAAATGCTTATAATTTTTGTATTTTAAAATTTTTTTATTTAATTTTTTTTGCAAATTAAAGTATAAATTATAAATTTTTTTTAAGCGAAGTATGAAAAATTACATCTTTTAGTTGGCAGTTAATGGCTCTACTCAATACATTTTGCATTACGTTGCGCAACGTTTCTGACTGCAATTGCAATATTTTGTGGTTTGTTGACGTAAACTCGTTCCTTCAAGAAACCCCACAAAAAAAATCTGGGACCGTCAAATCTGGAGAACGAATTGTCCTCGCGAAATCTGCATTTTTTGAAATTATTCGGCAGAATTGCCATTGTGGCTCTTGCGGTATGAGTTGTAGCTCCATCTTGCTGGAACCATATGTTACGATTATTGAGAACTATCGGACGTAAAAAATTTTCCAACATGGTCCGGTATAACACCCCAGAGAAGGTTTCTGGCCCATTACTTTCATGTTCGAAGAAATATGGACCAATAACTTTATCAGCCATGATTCGACACCAAACAGTGCATCTGACAGGGTGTAATTGTCGCTGATGCAATGCTCTCGGATTCTCTGTACACCCCAAATTCGGCAGTTCTGCTTATTCACATATCCATTTAAATGAAAATGTGCTTCATCGCTCATAATCAGATTATTCAAGAAATTGGCATTTTCTGCCGCTAGCAAAAGCAAACCACTGAGTATGATGAGGACATTATAAAATTTTGTATTATCTGCAAAAAAAAAAAAAATAAAAAAAAACACAAAAATTATAAACATTTCAAATCAGTCAGTCCCCAAGTTGACCCACCCTGTACAATTAAAATAAATAAGCAAATACAAAAACTAAAACTCAAGAATGCGAGTGAGTGTACAGCACATGTGCGGCACATAATAGTTAGTGGCAATCTTGATTATTAAATTACGATAACTAAGAATTAGAAAACAATTAATTATAAAAAAGGTTTGCCGAAAAAACCTCCTCACGCTCACGTATTTTAATTATGAGCATGACTGCTTCGCATCTCTAATGGAATATGAAACTGTCATTTAACAAAATGTATATACAATATACACATACATATGTATTTGAAAGGATGTTTGTATATAAGTATATATAAAAAATGTCAAATACTTTAATTAAATTCAAAGATTTTAAGGCGATTAAAATGGAGTATTAAGTCTGTTGGTTACAAAAAAAAGCCCAACGAACATGAACACGAATCTCTTTCAAATACATTAATATGGCTTTAAGCACCAACAACATCAGCAACGTAAAAAAAAAATTAAATAAAAAAGCAGCTTAGAATTTAAGGGGAGTTTTTGTAGAGCTCGAAAATAGCGAAAAGTTCTGAACTACATATATTAAGCGTATGAATTAAAAGTTAATAAAAGCCTTATGCTGATAAAAAAAATATTGAAATTATTTAATTTATTTACAACACAATATTACATATTGATAATAAATTTACCAACGGTTTCATTTTGTTTTCTTCCAAAAAAGCAAGCAGCATGATATGATTTCTTAATTATTTACAGCTGTTATTCTTTAAATTTATTGTAAACCTACGCTCTTCTGACGAATAATTGACATATTAACTGGAAATATATAAACTGAAAATTTTTAAAATTTCACTTTTTGTAAGAAATCAATTAACATTATCAATATCGATGTACTGAAAAACTTTCAACTTATGCCGGTTACTTTTTCATCTCGAAAACCACTTACGAATCTCGAAAACCATTTTCGCTGATACCAAATTAATCAGCGAAAAGGTATTATTTTGAATTAATAAAAAAGTTAAAATGAAAATGTGTCGTATATTTATGTTACAGCCGCAGTGACCAGCGGCACTTCCACCCAGCTCAGATATCGGCGAACTACTGTCACAAGGGTTCCAACCCTTCCCACTGGGTACGCTGCACAATACAAAATGAGAACGAAACCTATTTATTGCTCATTGAAATTATTTAAATATAAAAAAATTATAGCATTTTATATTGTACGAATAAACAATAGTTACTTAAAATATAATATTACGTGGCCAAATCTAGATCACTATTTATGGGACTTTGCGTTTAGAGCATATCGACCCTTGTGCGCGAAATTATCGTATGTTACAAAATCTAAATTTTACAGGAGAGCGGTTTTATTCCTTTTTTATTTGGCTGACAGCATTAGCTGTCCCATGCGATAAACAAGTATCGATATAATGCTTTATTGCCTGATGAATTAATTATTTTTGAATCAATTTGCATAAAAAATCGATTTCGATAAAAGTGTAACATGCGATAATTTCGCGCACAGGGGTCAATATACGTAGTGACAATAATAGAGTTATAGCTCTACAGATCCATTCAGTCCTGATTCGAGTAACAATTTTAAATCTATGGTTTTTTAAGTCGGAGCAGTTCTTCGGTCATCAGAAATGTAGAAAGTGGTTGATGGAACTAATTATGAACACAAAAAACAAAAACATCGAGATACTTAGTGAAACTCAGCATATTCATATACTTAGCTATTTAATCCTACACGAAAAGAATAAAAGAATGCTTGCGACCTGCTTGTAAAAAAAACTGCCGTTCCATGTGCAACGAAAAAATAACAGAATTTTCACGTTTTCAAATATTTTAAAAATTTAGGTGACTTGCAAAGCCAGCGGGATTTGATTTCTAATCACATAAAACACATTAGACCCAAATATAGATATTCAAGTCCCCGAAATTTAAATAAATTAAAATTATTTCCAGTTTATAAAATTTGGTTTAAAACGATTTGGAAACTTTATTAAAATTTCAACTCAAAATAATACAAAAAAATTACTCCAAGTTTCAGAAAAATGTATTTTTTTTAATTCTTGCAAAAATTTTGAAAGAAAAACAATGTTCAAGTCCCCGAAATTTAAATAAATTAAAATCATTTCAAGTTAATACCATTTTGTTGAAAGGCATTTGGAAACTTTATTAAAATTTCAACGAAAACGTTACAACTCAAAATAAAACAAAAAAAAATTTCTCCAAGTTTCAGAAAAATTTATTTTTTTTTTTAATTTTTGCAAAAATTTATCAAATGGAATTTGCTTACTGTGACGCATTCGGATTTTCAAATTCTCTTCAAATGTAACGACAAACATTTTTTTGAAAATTTAAAAATTTCGAGTTAATACTTTTTTCGATACGAATTTGAGTTTCTTTAAAATTTGTTTTTTCTTAAATTTTTAATCCAACAACAACTGCAAGCTTTCAGCAATAACTAATGTTGTTGATAAAAAGACTGTAATCGGTGCGACGACCAGTATCCAGTATCCAGGGTTATGGATGGTATACCGGGGGAATGAGAGAAATTTATAGATAGAAGACTTTTCACTATTGCACGAGTACATGCATACATGCATATAATTATAGTGATTTAATTAAATTTAATTAATGGAAGGTAACTCTGAATGTAAGCATGAATTAATGAATGTCACAGCAGCAGCAATTATGCTCTTGACACTAGAACAATAAAATATGATTAACACACCCAGGACACACACGTGAATTAAAGTTAATGTACATATTACATCGCAACATATATATACATATCGGCACACATATGTAGTCGTATATACGTACATACACATATTAACTTTAAATGACATCACTTGCAAGGCTTTCCCAGTTTAAGGGAAATGCCATATTGAGGTTCTTTTCAAAAATGTTAACGTCGGAACTCAATTTTAAAAAGAATGCAAAATATTTTTTTTCGTTCTATTGTGCAAATATCCGGCTCGGTGCTTTGCGGACCTCAAAGTATGAGGAACGTACTTCTCATCGGGATGGTACAGATCTTCGATATGGTCGGCTAGATGGTGCTGACTTCTACCGTCCATGGCAGTTACTTCTTCAGTTTTGGTTGGGTTTCGCGAGTTTTGTGGTATGAAATTAGCAAACCAGCAGAATACATTTATAGTTGCATTCGAGTCGGAACACTGATCATTAAAATGCATTAACACGTTTTGATAATTATAACCTTTTCTATATACATATTTACGGTTGGTTCCTGCTTGTATATAAATTATGTATGTACGCTCTTTCTAAAGCAAGTTAAAGATGCGAAGAAAAGGAGAACATACAGACATTTGAGTATGTGGATTATATATGTACATATGTATGTATGTATGTTTGCATGTGGGGTGTATATATGTATGTTCACAGTACACTATTGTTTGCAGAAACATTTACTAGTTTGCGTGCATACGTTTCTATACTACACTAGTATTAGTGTTAGTCATCTATTGTCTAATCTGGATTAATTTCTTATATTGCAAAATACATCACCATAAATTTTTATAAAAATTTCTGTTTATTATTGCATGCAAATATGAAAAAGACAATGATATTCCCCAAGGATTTAATGGAACTAATAAAACTATGTATCTATCGTCTACACTTCTGATGGCGTTTGCATTTTTTAAGCTGTTGTGTGTTACGATTATTACGATGGAATAGAAATATGTAGTAGAAAAATATCGAATAGTGTAAGACAACCGGAGGATAGTAATGGGGGAGATGAATAGAATTAACAACATGGAATTGTTGAAAACTAATTTCCAATGATAGTGTTCGAGGAGGGAATAGAGTGCTAAATATTTGAACATGTTTTATAAGCGGTAAAGAAAATAATGAATTGTAACTCAAAACATTTTCTCTTGCATGTGCGCGAAACAAAAAAGATTTTTTTGTGTTGTTTTTTCCTGTTAATTTTTTTTTTTTTTTTTGTTATAACCGTGACATAAAATCCTCCTTATATTGTATCTAAAAAAAAGAACTACGAAGCCACTGCCAACTAAGGATTCCCAAGCGGGACTTACAACAGCCTTGTAAAAAATTAAATTAAATTTTATATTTTTATTGAAGTAATGGAAATTATATGTTTATTTAATATGTATACCGCTTTATATTATCATATCAAATAATATCGTAATTATATCCCCTTCCATTTCGGTAGTTTTAGAGTTGTGCTTTTTGAGACAGACAGACGAACGGACGGATGGACGGAAGAATTTTATGTGAAATGTTGTTTCGCAGCAAAAGAGATTTTCAGTGGTTCACATACAGTTCGAGACTTTTAATTAACTCGAAGGTTGTGGTTTCCAAACTTATTCCAGCCATTTAATAATTTGGCACCCTTGAAAATGTAATAAACCCAAAAAAAATACAAAAATAAATAAATGTCTCCCCTTTAGCTTAAAAATTAATTAAACTTTTCCTTTCCAATAGAAAAGGTAACAGAATCAGAGCAAAAAAAAATCAAATCAAGATTCAATTAAAATAAAGAAAAGTTTAAAAAGGTGACCCCCATCTTCGGCAAAACAAAAAAATTAAATTTTCGAAAATGTCGTCCAAAAATGCTAGTGTTATATATAAAGCATACATATACGAGGTCTGTTCAAAAGAAACGGTCAATTTTGAAATCTTTTGAAAAGTATTTATTTATTCATCAACATCCAGTTTCTCCCCTTCAAAGTAATCCCCCTCAGATATAATGCACTTATCACAGCGCTTCTTCCAATTCTCGAAGCACATCTAAAATGCTTCTTTCCGCTATGGCATCAATTGTGGCAAAATGCTTTTCTTTCATTAGTCTCTTCAGTTTTTGGAATAGGAAAAAGTCACAGGCAGCTAAATCTAGTGAATAAGGTGGTTGAGCGATGATTAGGATGCTGTTTTTGTCCAAAAAATCACGAACAAGCATTGATGTGTGAGCTGGTGCATTATCGTAATGCAGAATCCATGATTTTTTTTTCACAATTCCGATCGTTTGAGCCGTAACTTCCTTGCAGTATTCCTTAAGGGTGCTTTAAATGATAAGATTTGTCGTACGTAAAATGTGAGAGCAAATAAAATGAAATTCCATCCGTATTTCAAAAAAAGAGAGTAAAAATCGGATGGCTGTTTTCTGGCGTTTAAACCATTGGTATGGATAAAATCAAGTAAGATGAAAACATTCTCATTTAATTTAACTACAGCTGTTTGCTTGTTTTCCCCAGGGATGGAGTTCTTGTGCAATTGAATTTTTTTTTTTTATAAACTTGAAAAATATTTTTATAACTTTCGAATATGTTATTTTCGTGGTCAAAATTTTTAGTGTACTTTTAGAAAATATACTGTATAATTTTATAAAATTGTGCTGTCGTAGTCTAAAATGTACACTTTGATTTTATAAATGGTATAAATTTATGAAAGCAGTTTTCCCTCCATAGCTTTCTCACATTTGTTTACATAAAAATGCATCCCTGGTGATCTAATGGTGTGTGTTGGTTTTTAGAAAAATTTGAAAAAATCAAGAGAGCCATACGACTGTCAAATTTTCATCCGTATTTTCTCTCAAAATCTTATAGTTTCATTACATATTACGTTTAGACGATCCGACATGTGCTCTTCTACACAAAAATTTGACATGTCGTACGACTTGTGGGACAATGTAAAGCACCCTTTATTAACAGTACGAACTTGTAATGGTGCACCACGCCATTGTAATCGAAGAAAACAAAATTCAACTTTTCTTTTGAACAAACCTCGTATATAGGCATATGTGTATATTTATAAATATTTACTTTCTCTACATACAACATATTTGTCTCTGTCTTTTAAAGAGACGGCTGGGGAACTGAAAAATATTAATTTACTCATATTTGCAAATAACTTGAGTGTCAACGTATTCAGTGTCTGTCTACATTTGACACTCTTTCGATATGTCAATGAAAGCATGTGTTTTATGAATCAGCTATGCCCCACATATAAAATAGCCTTCTATTCCACCAAATGTACCGGACATGATTTTCTCTGTTTTTCCACTAAAAACAAATTTCATTTTGAACTTTTAGCGAAATATATAAATTCCTCTTTCCATATGGCGGCAGACATGCACGCATTAGATATTTTTCTTTATTTCTTGTTATTACAAAAAAAAAATATGTATTAAAAAAGCATTTCGTTTGCAATTTGTTTTTGTTATTGCTCTTTTAAATCGAGGATTAAAATGACATCTGTTAATAACATAATATGGAGCGATTTATTATTTTTTTTTATATTGAACAACGAAAAAAAAATAATAATAATAAATGACAGACAACATAAAAAAGAATATGGCAAACCATACTTTTAGGATTAAAATGATGGAAAAAAGCAAATCAATACGTAATTAAAACTAATACTCGTTTTTACTTCAAAAAAAAAAAAAAGGGGAAAGAATTCTTTATTGCCACTCTAATACGCACCACAAATACCATATCGGTTTTAATTTGCAGTAGCTGAAGGCGTTGATTTCATGGTGCTGCAAGTTAATGTGTAGTTAAAGGCAAAGAAATCATTTTCAAGCAAGCAAAGCAGGCGCAACAATTTTCTCATTTTGAGCTGCTCAGCAGTGTATTCGGGTTTCAATTAATTTTTTACACTTTGTAACCGAATTCAAAAATGGAGGAGTATGTTACCTCTGAGCTTTTTAATTGGGTGTAGCGATTTTTAGGGTTCTTTTGCTCTTGCTTATCGTTTGGACCCGAATTAATAGCAGGCGGATCGCGGATCGGGGAAGTACAGCTCCCCCTCAGCACTTGGCACAGGGTTGACTGATTTTGATGATTCTTTTTTCACTGAAACGATCGCGATTACAGTGTGTTCCCACTCTATGGCGACGTATCGGGAAAATACAGCTCCCTGTAGATAAAAATTTTATTTTTTTAATAGGTAAAATTAATGGCGGGTCAAGACACTTAAAAGTGTAAAATAAAAGTGTTTGAAACAAAATTTTAAACGACTTAAAAACGGTACTAAAAAGGAAAAATAATAAAATTTTAGGTTTCGATGGTTAAATTTTTCTTCCTTTGCTTTTTTTTTCTCTTTATTCTCATGTAATTCGAGTATCTTAAACAAGATAAGATCTGGTACAAAGACCCGCTGACAGGAGCTGACTCCTATACATGCGATGTATTCTGCTAAAACTAGAGGAAAAGAATAGTTAGAAAAATGATAGAAGATGAACTCTGCTTTTGACATTCTACACATGCGGTGCATTGTGCTGGAACTATAGGAAAGCGATAGTCGGAGAAATGATAGAAGGTGAAGCTTCATTATCTAACAACCCTTTTTTTGTTTTTGTTTTTATAGCAGTGTTTTTGCGCCTCTGATGTCACGCAGACGTATTAAATTTTTAGGTTTCGTTTAAGTAGCCATTTTTAGTTATTATTTTACTTCGCCGGTGCTATACAATGCCGGCGAAGGAGGGCGCTCTGATGTGATTGTGGAGGGATTTTAATGCTTCCAATTTTGCAATTTTATTGCAGGCAAGATTTTCCACAGAATATGCCACTGAGAACGACATGCAATCGTTATATTGAATGAAGTCAATTTGAATCAATATATTGTGCAAAATTTTATGCGCTGCGAGCGTTATGCTATCGCCTTGGCACGGGAAAGTCCAGTAGAGAAAAAGGAGGGCTGTGATTGAAGCAGTACAGCATTCATAGCCAAATCTATTGGGGTGGGATGATTATTACGGTCGAAGTTTGGAGTAGGCACTCTTTACCACTACCGAATTTCGGTGATAAATTTTAGTTATTTGTAAACGTTCTTTACGTCTATGTTTACTTATTATTTCGTCATTCACACTAACTAAACTGAGAGCTTTAATGGAGTATTCACAATGGAACACGACGGTTGTTATGTTCCCGTTCTCAATCCATTTAATTTCTCTTGTTTGAAGTTTTGCAAGAAATTAAAGTTACTTTGGACCAAATTTCCAAATCCATTCAGCAAAACATTTGCCACAGAATATGCTCGTTCAATATCAAGGACTTGGAAACTACTGTTTTTATTTTCATTTCAATTATTTAAAACTAATGTTATATTCATATTCGTGACCTCAATTAAAGAGGGGAAATACATGTGTTTTTCCAAGATAAAATTACGAAATTCCTTTCATTTGAGTATTTCATGTTTCCCGCATAGAGATTAAATATATTTTTCCTTACATTTAATGTTCAAATCTCTTTGATTATGTTCATCAACCATACGAAATCTTTTTGGATAGTTCATTAAATATTTAATAATGTTAAAATCTTAACGTGACATTTTAGTTGAAATCTCAACAGCAGAGCATCCTTAAGAAAATAAAAAAAAACAAGACTTGTGCTCGATGACTGTGCAAACAAATTCACATGCCGTGTACATGCGAGTATTTGCAAATATTTATAACATTATGTTATGAAGTGTGTTACAACACCGACGCAGTCACTAAAGGTGACACATTATCCCAGCGGTGTAGGCAATAACAAAATACGGGGCTGCTGTCAAGAGACTGCATAAAGTTTGTTATGCAGTAGCAATAGTTGTGGGCATTTATCCACAATTTAAGAAGTTTTTTATGTTTCTATCAAGACGTTTAACCCGCGTGTAAATATCCCATGATGGTTATATATGCAGACAATCCAGCAGAACTATAAGATTCTCCTCTTCGGAGGCCCCATTAAAATCATTGGATATAACCGTGGATCCAATGAAGAGATTTAATCGTACTGTAACCAGGCCGTGGCATTGATATACCGCATCTGGGTCATCTACACCCATCTGCGATACATCCGATAGGTCGTCCAGTACATGTTTATTTCAGCAGTTGTCACAAAGCTGATGAGAAATCGTTTCTTCTCAGTTCTGTTCCCGATAGCTGTGCTAGAAAGTGTAATTTTTTATTTCATTACATTCTGCGAAGCTCTTAGCTTGTCTCCAGTAACACTGCAACCTCCAGATTATAAAGACTTACATATGATCATGGACTAGGCTACGGAGACACAGTAAAGACGTAGCGTACTGGCTTGTCTGTCGATCGCCAGTATCGCAACCAACCGTAATAAGTTCTTTCGATTTTTGTTTATTAATTGTCCTGAGCGTTTAGCGTAGCCACACTTTCTTTGGAATCCTAAAAGTTCTCCACATATCTTTGGCTTTCTGAAAGTAGTGTCCTTTTTGGTGTTAAATGAGGGTGGCCATGACTGAAATAGTCTGCAGGTCCAGTACAAAATTAAAAATTTCCTGGATTCAAACCCAGTTGCAGACTAAGTCATGAAAATATTTAAAATTTATTTTAATGTTCATTAGTATGGCTTTGTGTGAGTTGTTGTCGTAGGGTTTCAGTGGCGAGGGCATAGTCACTGGTCACAGTAACGGCTTCAGCTGTATCCAATCCTCCGCAGGAACATCAGAACCTCCTTCTTCGTCAGTATTGTGTAGCACCGGCGAAGTAAAATAATTACTAAGAATTGAAATGTGAAAAAAATCGTGACAACTTTTGGACACCGTGAAAATATGTTTCTCGTTTTAATGCTAAAGGCACTCTGCCCAAATATAAAATGTCTCCATACTTCTTTCTTTCAAATAACAAAAAAAAAAAAAAAAGGTACACCCATATGTGACATGTTAGACACGTATGCTCGTGTGCCAAATCCGCCCAATCACCCCGTCCCCTTCACACGTCCATGCCAGAACCATCATCGTTGACTAATCAAACACTATAGTCTTTCGTAAAATGCCTCAGTTTAGCTTAAATATGCCACTAAAACATTAACATTTTATGCAAGAGATACGTGTGTATGAGCACACATACACATGGATACGGTAGTGTATTAGTGATGGCTTCTTGTGTGACAACATCTGTGCCTGACACTTTGGCCACCTTGACGTTTTCTCTTTGTAGTTGTTTGTGTGTGGATTTTGCCATCCATATTTTTGGTGTGTTTTACCATTAAATTTCTTTTCGTTTGCATTAGAACCTCCATAACTATTTCAGAAGGTGTATATGTGTGTGTGTGTGTGTATGTTTGCATTAGCTAAGGCTGTGTGTGTTTATCGCACTTCATCGGCTGAGGTCGTCGTTAGTCAATTACTTTTGTTTATTTATTTAACTAATGGAATTACGATATTTTTTTTTCAAGATTTATTTTGACCGTGTTTGATATTAAACAGTTGGTTGTTCGTAGCAACAGTGGGCCAGTTAAAAAAAAAACTATTGGAAGAAATGCAATTGGAACTAAACTAATGTTAGATAATTTTAAAGACTGACCACTCACTAATGTAAAATAATACAAATCTTTCTGTAACAATAATTTTATATTGCTTCTAAATTGTTGCCGTATTTCTTAAGACATGCAAATGATACAGTAGTACGCGACTAGAAATTTTCATTTGCACATGAATGGTACCCTCTTGAGTTGCCCAATTGCGTCCCTCACCGGAGATGTAAAGGAAAAAGTCAGATGGAAACTGATGAACCAATACCGTTATAATTCCCAACCCTGGAATTCGCTTTAAGATGGCAATCAGATAGTCGTCTTTGGTTTTTCGCTGTAAAATCCCTACAAGCATGAATACGAGCAACATTTAAAAATCATTTTTGAAAAATCTTGTTCTATTTATGAAAATCGAAATTTATTATTTACAACTGAATTTATAATAAATTAATTTTTCATAAATAATATAATCAGTTATGTGATGAAAATCGTTTTCGGCGTTAAAAAGTTTTGAAATCGACAAATAGTGTGCTGAATTTATATGTGACGATTTGTTGTGACGATTTCATATTCCATCTTGTTTCATTGAAAAAAAAAAAAAACGTTTTTAACATGTGACGCATTTCGATAATGCCAATTTAAATTCGTTTTCAAATCGTTTAATTTTACTTGAACAAAATGTAAGGAAATATACAAAAAAAAACTAAAAAATAAATGAAAAATGATTATAAAATCCGTCCTTATTTAAACGAAAATATTCCACAAATCTATTTAAATAAATACTAGTTTTAATATAGAAGTGAAATTTAAAAATTTAAATACCCACATTTCATTTGGCAAATTTAAGCGATCCGATTTATCTCTTAACCCTAATCAAGTCAGATAAACTTTGTAACGAATCCAACTAAAATGTGCTGCAGAGGCACATATAAACCCATTGCATATTATATTTAGGAATTTATATCTCTTATTTGCATTTTTTTTTCTTTCAAAGCAGTACTTGTTTCATATTGTAGAACAAAATCCGCATCCTCCGAGAATTTACTGTCGCAATCTTAATCATGGTTTATAGTTTCTTCAAAATCAATCTCTTCAATAATTGTCTCGATTTCTACATATAAATATATTTTAGACATTGTGGGCAAAAGTTCCGTCTTTGCAACTTTCTCTTTGAAAATTAGCCAACAATTTAATAAACTGTGTAAGTTTACATTGAATGATAAAAATTGTATGGGAATTCCCCGTAATTTAATTTGTTGGTTCATAATGTTGCCGTATGTGCCTGATAGGCACATTTTGACAGCATTAAGTATATTTGTGGTTTTACATAAATAAATAAATAAATAGAAATTAAAGAAGAGCTCAATTTTTTTTTAAAGAAATAAAATAATTCAAAGTACGAATTCAAGAAGCACCAAGCCACCATGACTTTAATTTAAAGAAGTTAGAATATTTCAGAGTGAAAGATGTGTCTGAAGGGCCCATGTTAACTGGATTACGGTTAAATAATTTTAAAAAAAATATGGCCAAATTTTCCTTTCCAACGCTACAACCGGTTTAAAAAGTGTACCGTTAAGTCGGTGTAATTCTTGCTGTTGATGTATTTTTGGATTTTCCGTGGCCCCTTTTTGTCTACAGAGGAACCCATTCATTTGGAAATGGGCTTCGTTGCTCATAATTAAATTATGAATAAAATCATGATTTTTCCTGTGAAATAATGTTCAACGATTTTAACACGTTGTTCAATTGTGTACTGTTCCATTTTAAATTCCCCAAGTCTTCTATACAAAATACTGAAAAAAAAAAAAAATTTAAATTGTAATAAAAAGTAATTCAAAACACAACAATAATTCTTGCACGTAATTTGGCACTTAGAATTTTCGAAAATTGGCCTTATTATAAATTAACTGCTTGTTTTGATCTTCAAGTAAAGCTTTTCTCTGCACTGTTCTAAGCGTTATGCTTAATGAATGCTAGTGACTCAGTCCATCAAGCATTTATTGATGTATGTGCGTTTCATGACTCATGTAGTGATAACACAAGTATACCCAGTCAGCATTTGGAAGATTGTTTTGGAGAAATCACCAAACTGAGTCTTTTAAGACTACCTCAGATGACTAAAAACGGATTAATCAGTTGTGCGCTTAAAAAAAGACCCAAAAATGAATCCGACAAATGCTTGGAGAGCGACTTGTTTAAAAAACGCAAAAACAATATGTATAGAATGTGCGCAATCATAAATTCATCATGTAGATGCCCGAAATGTGACTGTATTAAGAATTTTTATTTTAGAGTCATCTTTAGCGCATCTTGACGATGAAAAAGAGTCGAATCTAGGGTACCATTTTCTCCCGACAAAACAGTCGTTTTCGATTCAGAAACGTGCGCATAAATGATTAATTTAATCGCGAAGAAGAATAAAAAAGACTCGAATATGATCAATAATTAATTAAAATGCTGACTGGGTATGTTCTTGTAGTAACGTGTATACATGTGTTTAGTAGTAGAATGTCAAAAAACCATGTTGTATTACATGTGCTACGTGTCTTTTATTCAAAATTCAACTTTTGCTAATCTTTTTTCTCTCTCTTTTGCTTTCTTTCCTCTATTAATTTTATTTTGTTTTATATGCCAACATCTTAATTGATTTCGATGTAATTGACAAGATTGCCGCAGGGAATGTCACCGAAATAGAAGAAAGAAACAAAATAAAAAAAAAAAATAAATAAAAATAAAAACAATAAAAATACTTAATGAAATAAAAACCCGGCAAGATTTTAACAAGAACAGCAGTTGTTAGTTTTGTATTTACAAATACTTATAACAAATAGAAATCCTTGTTTTAACAGGCCAAATTAAACGTAACTTTGCGCAACTAAAACATGACAATTTCCATTTAATTTAGTCGTTGTGTTTTCTTTCATTTCTAGGAACGTTGCTGGCATTTTTATATTTTTCTTTTTTTTTTGTTTTTCGATCAAATAGATTTTGTTTTCCTTTTGGATTTCCGCAGAAGTATATCGGTATTAGAAATTAATACTTATAAAAGGCTATAAATTGAATATTTAATGCTGTAGAAGAGACGAGTCTCCTGGGGTGAAAAATCAAATCTACATCGTGCGTATGATTAATAATGTGCATATAAATGAAATATCAAGTATACGCAACACATTCAGTACCGCAATTTTTGCACAAAAAAATCAACAACTTTGATTTCACTTAAAACCTTTAAGATTTTTGCTTTGTGGTTATTACATTTCTGGCATGAATAAAAAAAAAAAAAAAGAAACCGAAAATATTGCGTATTTATTGCTGTGACTGCGTACCTTCGTCCCAGCCCCTCTACATGTTCATTAACATTTCGAATATTATTATATCTGTGAATAATAATTGAGTTACGGGCTAAATGAAAATGTCATATAAATTATAAAGCTGCATAAAATAAGTAAAGGAAAATAAACCTGCTATTTATTTTACACACTTGTAGTAAAAATTACTGAGTCTGTACGTGTGCGTTTCCGTGTGCGGTTGTTTGGATGCCGGTATCCCTTCAACAGATGTTGTCAAACGATATTAAACATGAACGCGTTGTACTGAAATGCCAAGTTTTATAAATGTCGTTGCGTATGTGCATGCTGTTGCTTTATATTTATGTGATATATTTTTGTTTTACAATAAAATCTCATAATAATTATGAGCAAAAAGTAAATAATAATCATTTTATACTTTTTTTTTCTTTTTTCGGTTTTACTTGTGCTGTCTCAGTCGTTTGGTAAATGATACGATTTTTAATGATAATGACAAGACACAGTCAGAGAGAAATGACAAAAAATTAACAAAGTTAATATTAAATGCAGGAGAAAAATTACTTTGAAAAATACCAATAAACAATCTCCTCCGAAACCTTATTTCCTAGTTTCGGCACAATGCATCGCATGTGTAGTGCCGGTCCAAGTAAAAAAAATTTATGAATGATCACTTCAGATAATCACTATATGTCGAGATGTTTGGCGGCAAGATAATCAGCCTTATTCCAGTTGTCAACGTCAACATCGACACCAAAACTTAGCCTCTCTTAAATCGATATGCAATATCTTTCAGTGAAAAGCTCAACTGACATTTACTGAAAATGCAGAATTTAAATTTGGTACAAAAGCCGCATCATTTCGACATAACAGGGCTAAGATTGTGGTTGGTAAAAAGTGATAATGAGAAGCTGTAGTACATGATTTAGCATCAAAAATTAACTAATTTAATTTTATTCAACTCCCAAGCCCCCCATCTTTTTCCTGTCATGCACATCTATGCATCTATTGCAGCTGATTCACACACATCACGTGTACCCGTTCGGCTTTTAAACTTTTGTTTAAGAGTTCCTACAAGTAAACTTTTTTTCATCAAGCTTCGAGTTGCTTTAGCTTCGAGTCGGAGCAGACTATTGCAGAGGACAAGATAAAAGAAAAAAAGAAAACTTACTGGTATGGCCAAGTTAGTACTCCCTTGCATTCTCATTCTCCCTCTCTCTCTATCTCTATCTTTAATAAGATCCCAAGGGTGGCGATGGTGGCACGTTAACTATAACAAAACAAAAAATTTTCCAGGGTTTAACCCCAGTGTCAGACTCATAAAAACATCTGTCATATTTTCTGATGTTCATTTATGTGGCTTTGTGTCAGTTGTTGTCGGAAGGTTTCAGTGGCGAAGGCATAGTCACTGGTCACTGAACAGTAACGGCTTCAACTGTATCCAATTCCCCTCCTATCATTGCTCCTACTCTCCCTTTCCTATAGCTCCAGCGCAATGCACGTGTAGGGTTTATCTCCTGAATGGTGGTCAAAGATAAAAAATTATTTTTTTTTTTATCGGTATCACTGGCGAAGTAAAATTATAAAAAAAAAATGGATACTAAACCGAAGCTTCAACACTGCTACGAGTATAAAAAGAAAAGAACGTACGAAAGCAGAACTGTAAAATAATTAATTAAGCTTCAGCTCCTGTCATTTCTCTAACTATCCCTTTCCTATAGTTCCAGCACAATGCTTTGCATGTGTAGGAGTCATCTCCTGAGTGCTGGTCCCCGAAAAAAAAATATTCTCCTGAATGTATTTTGTGCTGTTCCCTTAAGATACCCCACAAGAGGAAATTAGCGGCCGTCAAATCTGGGAAACATGGTGGCCAGGCAAAACCAACATTTTTTAAATTATTCCGTCATCAAAAAGTTCTTGCAGAATCGCCGTTGTGTCTCTGGCCGTATGAGATGTAGCGTTCTTGCATTGAGTATAATGACGCTAAAAATTTTTTTAAATTGCTTTTTACTGGACAAAAAATTAACATAAAAAAAATTTAAAAATTAAAAAGTCTTTTATTGAAATCAATCAGTCGATGTTGGACTTCGTTGATTTTTTTTTATTTTTAAATTTTTTTTTCTCTGCTACAAATTTTCAGCTCGGCCTTCTATCAAATTCTTGCTGCCGTCTTGTCAATAGTCATTGTTTTTTTTTTTTTTTTTATAACTTCTGCTGCTTTTGTTATGCTTGTTGTTGTTGTTGTTTCTTCACCATATTGACATTTATGCTCAATATTCCTCTGTTTGCTCATTTTAATCCGATTTCGTTGAAGTATTATTATGATTGTCCTTTTTTATTTACTTTTATTTTGTTTCTCACTTTCTGCTACAACGAAGGCCTATGATACCGATACGCTGATGACGCTGTCGTTTTCGTATTCGTTTTTGTTGCTGTTGCTGCTGATTATAATGATGATGTCTACGATTGCTGGCCATATTGTATTGTTACTGTCATTACATTGATCTGTGTTGGTTGTTATGAATGATAAGGACTTGGCCAAATAGACAAATTAAAAATGTAAAAACAAAACGATGAGTTGAGATTTAAATATCATAAATAAATTATATTGAAATAATAACGTATCCTTTACGTTACTCATAACGACTGTGTATTGCCATTATTTTGCTCTTAATTTATATGTTTTTTTTTTCAAATATAAATTGTTTGACTTTGTCGGGCAAAGTATGTATATTTAGTATATTCTCATATTCCTATGCAATTTATATGCAATTGCCTTTTATTTACTGTTAAAGTGCTTCTTATTAATGAAATATAAATAAATATTTTTGTTTGGTTTTGTTTCTAGAAGTTTCTAGTAAAATCTTCAGATTGTGATTTCTTTTATTTTATAATGAGTTTGTTTAACTGGAATGTTTATTCTGCTAAACAAACGATGCAGGAAACGTTTTAGTTTAAATACAGCAAACAATACACTCAAGATATTCTGTGCGTAAAATTAACTGAAATTGTAATTTAAAATTAATGAAGATTCACTTGAAAACCTCTCCACTTAAGTTTCATTTAAATTCAATGAAAAGTTAATTTAATTTTTAATGTGAAAAATTCAATGGCTTAAAACAATTTGTTTTTTTTTTTATTTTGATTTTTATTTTTATTTATTTTTTATTCAGGGGAAATCCCCTACATATGCAATGCATTGCACTGTAATTGTAAAGCAAAGTTGGGGTGTCTCTGATGTTCATTTTGACCCATCAATTTTAAACTAAGGAGAGCCATTTTATATATTATTGTATTTCGCAGACATTTTGTTGCCCAAATACAGACGAAAGACGGTGCGGTAGCACAAAAAACTCAGAAAAAAGATTTGACTTAGGAAGTTAGGAATCGAACCTGTGTCCTTTTGGGTGCAAAGCCAACACACTAACTATTCGCCATCAGCACACCCCAACTTACATAAATAAACAATTAACGTCTTCCGTAAAATCCAGGCACGATTCCGTGAAAACAATTGATTTTTGCTTTGCTTTTCTATATAAATTTAATTGTGGAATAAATAGAATAAATAATAAAAAACAGCAAAATTAGTTTTCAATTATAAATTTATGTTTGCTGTGTGCTTGCGTTAGCCAATAAGCTGTATATGACTTGTGCCAATACCAACTCGTTAGTACATCTACAACCAAAGTTTTTGAAAAATCTAGGAAATCTTACATGTTTATGACAAAAAATCTTTATACAATTTGAGAATTGGTAAATATTTTTTTGTATCAGAAACAAACTGCTTAAAAGCTGACTCATATTCATAAAATTTTTCATCTTCTAGTTGACTGTTTAATACGACTTGTCCAAAAACCGAATCAAGTGAGAAAGTATAAAAAAGTGTCAACACAATGCGTTGTGTTTCCTTCAAAAAGTTCGAATAGAAATTTTACAGTGGTGTGGCTGTTTTCTTTGACCAGCACTCAGGGAATGACATCTAAATATGCGACGCATTCTTTTGACGCCGGTGTTTGGCCGGCATGAAAAATTTTCCGCTCGAGTAATATTTCGATTTGGCGATGTCAATTGTCCGCCTCGTTCTTGTGAATTAATTTCTCTAGTTCCATTTTAAAGACGGGTTTACGTGAATAAACCACAACTAACTGACGCTGTGAAAGATAAAATTCGGCGCTGCCTTGCCGAGATAAGCGAGGCTTTGTTGCAAAATGTGGTTGAAGATTTTGTGAAAAGAGAGGACGTCTACCGATGTGCTAGAGGTGGACATTTGCCTGACATCATATTCCATTATTAATTCCCATATTTCTACTTCCATTATTAATTCCCATATTTCTACTTCAATGTGGAATCAGTAAAACTGAATTTGTCAAAAAAACAAATAGCAAGATTTGCATAACGTTGCATACTTTCAGGCAAGAAGAGGAAAATTATACAAAATTGTCAAATGGATTACATTTCGTACAGGCCAAATTTTTCGCCAAAAACTATCAATATTGCTCAGCAATTTACGCTTATTCGAACAGAGTACCAGGCTTATCACTCAAAATTCTGACGAATTAGGACGATTACCACTTGATTTGCAGGCATTATTGGACAGCAGAAAACTTTCTCATGACTGATATACTAATGGCTCCCACTGCTTTGGAGCTGTAGATTTTTTTTTGTATCAAACACACTATTTCGATGCTACCATTGTAGCATATGATGACGTGTCACTTAACTATCATACATTATTAGACATTTAACAATGTCAGCTTGCTATTTTCTAATCAAATACAAATTATTGATGCCGTTGCCGTTGATGTCCATTTATTTAAAGTGTCTTTCCTGTGCGCGTTAAAGCGTTTTGCTGTCGCAAGCTTGTGATTTTTTATTTTTTTGTTTGAACCGTCACTCAGGGGATGACCTGTATACAAAACGTAACATACTGATACTTGTCATAGAACAAGCACGCTGTCATTGGCTCTGTGATTGTTGCAATAGTGTGAAGTTGATCACACTTTAGGGAATGAATTTTAATACCATTAAAGAGCCGAAGAATTCATTGTATCATCTACTGTCAGTTTTATTAAATCTAAAAATTTTAAGTATTAAAAAAAAATAAAATAAAAAGAAAGTGTGTAAAAGACAATTGTAGCAATTTTCACAGTTTTGTTTTTTAATCTTGTTAATATTGTTTAGAGGCAACATAAAGTCACACACATCTGTTGGTGTTGACAACTGGAAAAATCATATAAAATTTTCTTTATTTATAATCCAATTATGCTTATTTATGGCACAAACAAGAAGTGACATTTACACTTAACAATCACACATTCAAGACACATTTATGCATCTTTATGCTTCAATTAAAAAGACAATCACTAAAACATGTGTCGAATTAATATTCTATTCATAAATCGTACAAGTAAATCTGTTTGTGGATGTTGTTGGTTGGTGCATGTGTATGTGTATATGTGTGTTTGTGTGTTTAGTCAAATTCATAAATTCGATATGAATATGAAATTGATTGAAATGAAATGAAATGAATGACATATTTAAGAAATCTAGTCGCATATGTGTTCATTGGGAATTTATTTGATTTGCTGCTGCTGCCGTTGTTGTTGTTGTTGTTGTGTTTGTTTCATTTTTCCCTTCAATATTTTATAACATACTTTTCAGAGATTTTTTTTGTGAAATGTAATTGCATACTTTTAGGTGTTTTATATATATTTTTCAAAATTGCTTTTAATATTTCATTTTAAATCTTTTATCGATATCTATGCAGATAAATAGAGTAAAGCATGCTTTTGTTCAATATTTAGTTGTATTATACGAGGCATATTCATGCATGTATGTGTGTTAGATGTTTCTTTTTTTTTTGTCTGAAATATGTCATTATATGACATGTGAGTGTTTATAGTTATTTTTATTATTTGACAAGTTGAAACAGATGATGTTGACGATTTGCTGATTGCTGATTTGTTAGTGTCAGCATTTTTGTGTATAAACACATGTCAATAGAAATTGTTTTTCAACAACTATATAAAAAGTAAATAAGTACAGTTGACAGCAGGTAAACATGTACGGAGTCGGGGAGAGTTTTGGTGTTAATTTGTGATATTTTAAACAATTTAAACATCTTATTAACTTTTATTGTGCTACGAAAAATATTAATATTAAGATATTTTATTAGTAACGGCTGTCGAAAAGCTTATGTAGACTTTACGTTGTTATTATATACGAGGAAAGGGGGAATTTTGAATATGCGCGTACTGCATACATTCGCTTATCGAAATTTTTTTTCATTATTTTTATACACATGTGGGTTAGTCATATGTTGGCATTATCAGTCAATTTGGATTAGTAGTTTGTTGGCGCCAAACTGAAAAGGTTAGTCACTTTTGTGTATGTTCAGCGATTTTTGACTTTTGAAAAAAATGGATGTATTAAATTTTGGGATAAAAATTAAATAAAGCGCTCCAAGGCACTTGATGTGTTGACTGTGGCATTCGGCGAATCCACTTTGTCTCAGAAAAGTATTTAAAAGTGGTACAAGCGCTTTACAGAAGGCTGAGGAGCTGTTGTTGACGATGAGAGTCCTGGAGTTGCAACCACGCGTTAACAAGTGAAGGAAACATTGAAACAGTGAATAAAATTGTTTTGTAAAATTCTCGAATCACTCTTATGCAAGTTGCAGAAGATGTTGGCATATCAATTGGCTCATGCCATGCAATTTTCTCGAATCTTTTGAGCGTGAAACGTGTGTCAGAGAAGTTTGTTCAAAAATTGCTAAATTTTGAACAAAAGCAAAGTCGCATTAGTATCGCTCAGGAGTTGTTGAATATAGTCAACGGCGATGTATATTTGCTTAACTGGTGCCGAAACGTGGGTATATGATTCTGACATCGAAACTAAGGCCCAATCATCCCAATGGAAGCGGCCAGATGAGCCAAGACTAAAAAAAAAAGCAAGCCAAATTCGATCAAATGTGAAGGTTTTGCTCGATTCCAATTTAGCTTTTTTTAACTTTTTAAAACGTGTATCTTACTTGAATTCGTGATCGAATCGTTACGTTCTAACTTTTAAAACTTGTATTCTTTTATTTACTACAATTTAGAATTTAGTTTGATAATCTTTTATTTTGTTGTCCTCTTAATCAATAATTTGAACTCATTGTTACTTTAATTGAACAATGTTCATAATTTGTAATTTAGTTTCAGACACTTAATTCAAATGTCGTTTCAAGAGTGTTTTTACAACTTCATCACGATTTGCTCACAATCACCCGTATTTATACTTCAAAGACATTTGCCACTCGAGTCTGTTAGAACATTCTAGTAGTGTTTAGCAACTTTGAGATTTGTGTAGAATATTTCAGAAATCTGTGAATGTGAATTTACCTGTGTAATGTGAATTTGTCTGAGCGATAATTATCCTTATTTTTATCTTTTGTTTATATTGTCTTTCTATAGTTGTATTGGTGTGAATACGTGTTTGTCAGTGTATATGTAATTGTTTATTGTTTTGCAATATTTTTGCAACACGTGCTAATGAAATTCGTTTATACGAGGGTGGTTCAAAATTGCCGTTAATAAATGTATTTCCGTAACAATATGTACGTCAAAATTGTTGTTTTCCATTTTATTTTATTTATTAATTATTATCAAAAAGACCTATCCTAATAGGCTACAATAGGTGGCATTATTCTACTCAACAATATTATACACACATTTTTCTATTTTCCACCGTAAAATCGTAACGACGCACCTCACAGCTGTAATATTTTGTGACATGAGGCGACTAGTGAGAAAGTATTTAAATTCACCTGGTAAATCAGTTCAATGTTCGTTAGATTTTTTGTAGATTTCATGCAGGCGATAACAAGATTTAATAAGTCACGATTAGTTAGTCAAATGTGTGCCCAATTTAAAAGTAATTTCAGCAGGTATAGATGTTTAAAATAATGGTCAAATACATTGGGAACATAAAACAAATACTCGCATTTCTAGTCTCAAGTTGATGCCTGAAAATTTGACAGTTAATCACAGAAATAAATTTATCGACACACGGACTAAAACAAAAAGATTTCAAATAGAGATGCATGCCTTCACAATTTTCTTAAAGCCTATTGAGACTTAATGGTTTTTAAAAATTTTTTGCTGAAGATTTTTATTTAAACATTTAAAAAACAGTGGAAAGAAACATCAACCCGTAACGAAATCTTTTTAATTTTTTTTTACATAAAGCCAGCGCCACCAGCATGAGAAAAACGCAAAATTGCCAAATCAGGTCATTAGAAGTGAACAAAAAAAAATTGTACAAATAGTTGCGTGCATAACGGCCATAAATAATTTATCGGATGTGTCACAATTTATGGCGCACTTAAAATACTTTTAACACGTATTTTGTCTTCAGTAGCAAAAAAAAAAAAAAAAAAAAATTGAACACGACAGCATAAAGAAAAGTTTAAATTAAGAAAAACAAACTAAAATTCAACATTTCAAACAACCGCACCCAGGCAAAATTGTAAAACCAACACTGATATTTTCATTTAGCGAGCAGATGAAAAAAAGAAAATTATGAAGAGGGAGGCGGAACAAATAATAATTATAATAAACTTTCACAAAATTAACACAATGACCCAAATACACAAAAGAAATAAATTAAATGTCTTGCAAGCAACGATTGCAATGCATTTCCGTTTCCGCTTGCAGGACAGAAACGCATATGCGGAAAAGCGTGTTTTAAGATTATCATGGTTACCTGGTCTTATACTACGGTGGTCTCAACAGCAAGTGAATTCTGACACGGTTTCCACCACCCACCAAGTGCACATATTTTGCAAACTTCATCTTGGTTATCCCTGACTGGGACATTGCAGGCATATTCTAGGCTGTCTTATCTCATGTCACTTGAAGAGCTCTAGTACGCAGTAACTCTATCCGATTATAGAGTGTCATGGGTACTTCAGGTCTTCATCATCCAAGGCATTTTCCACCGTCTACTGTTGATTGCCAATAGCGCCTTGGATAGCATCCAGTTGCAGCAGGTCACATGTTATAAAGATGAGGATATGATGAACCAGGCATATATCTCAATGACAAATACAGCTACTACTTCTCCAACAGCAATAACCTTGTGTACGGTTTCGGTATAGGCACGAAGTGCAAGTCCACCCAGATTTCGAATTGATTACGTCATGACCTCATCAGTCAACACACTTTAACCACTGCGGAGTAATCGTGAAGTATTAGTCCACTGGGCTCAAATAAAGCCAGGCGGTACAATAACAGCCTATAAACTCGTACTAAGAAGCAGTGGTATTGGGCTACCGGTTCTTGTGCTACGAAATTTAAATCTCTCGTCAAACTTCCAAGTTCAGTCATAAGAACTTATTAGCTGTTATCTTTGAACACAGAGAGGTTAAAGGACGATGTATCATATTTTCCAGACACCTGTACGGGGCATTTTCTTTAGCTTAACACATCAAACAAACACCGTTGTTCTCGTTATTTAAGAATTTTATGGCGAGATATACTTTCCTTCCGGTTAGTGCCATGTAATTGTGTGAAAGTGCCCAATATCGAGGATAGACTAGCGTAGCGCAAAGATATCTCCTTTATAAAAGACAATCCCGCTTCATTGTTCTGTTTTCAGAGATTGGTTTCTGCATATGAATGTGATGCCAGCAAAATCCTGGTGTCTTTAGTTGGGTCTTGTGGACCTGTTACACCCAATATCGTACGAGAAGCACATACAGAGACCGAAATGCTAATTATTTCATGTTAAATATTATAAAGAAGTTACAGCTTATGTAGTACATATATGTGTTTATTCGTCTTGTATTTTTTTCTCATTTTCCGAGCAACATATTTTTTTTTTCAGTGTACTGATGGAATCAATTAAAATGAAAAAATAAAACTTTTCAATAAATAACCAAAAGTGGCAAAATTAAATAATTTTCTGTTCATTCCCGCCATTAAATAAATTCCAATTGGCAGAAAAAGTAGTTTTCAATTGTACACACTATTATTTATTAATTAATACAGTGAAAACTCTCCTAACGGACAACCCCATATGCACACATCTCCCATAACCGGACAAACTTTGTAGAACAGAGATTTTCATCAGTTTTTTCGTACAAAATGTATTCCCATAACCGGACACGGACACTGAAGTTTGAAAATTTGTGCGCGTACAGAAGCTTTAATTTTAAAAAT
The DNA here is from genome assembly GCA_963924685.1 of Dexiosoma caninum. Classification (NCBI taxonomy): domain Eukaryota; kingdom Metazoa; phylum Arthropoda; class Insecta; order Diptera; family Tachinidae; genus Dexiosoma; species Dexiosoma caninum. Next base: position 80,271,827 of record OZ004729.1, on the reverse strand, counting down.
TAATTCGTTTTTGAATTTTGTACCAGCCGTATGACAAGAACGCAAACGGCTAAAAGAGACTATACAACCGGTTTGTACAACACATATTTCTCTCATGTTTGGCAAGCCGGTTTGAAATTTGTGATTCCCCTGTTAACGCAGACTCATGTGTTGAGGATGGCTTAGAATTTGCTGATTATTTGAAGAAATTGTTTGCATAGCACGTGTTGCCAGCTTTATTTGCCAAAATATGCTACAAAAAAATATGTTGTTCTTTGAAGGAAAAACTTAAAATTAAAATTACAATTCCATAAATATGTACTTGTAATGAAGCATTAAAACAAATTAAGTTTGAAGCATCTTGCTAGAGACGACTTTGTCGCATTCCCCGACATCAACAACATTTAAAATCATTTTGTAACGCAACGAGTTTAATTGAACCAGTCCAAGCTAAATAAATTTCATTTACAATTAAAAACTAGTCTGCATTAAATTAAACATTTAAAATAATATATGTGTAGCTCTTATAAGCGGACAACTCTCATAACCGGACAAAAATACCGCGACGGTGAGTGTCATTTTTTTTTTATCTTAGACCAGCACTCAGGGGATGAGCCCTACGTATGCGTTGCATTGTGCTGGAACTAGAGGAAAGGGATAGTAGAAGAAATGATAGGAGGTGAAGCTTCACTGTCTTAGCACACTGCTTTTTGTTTTCATAGCAGTATTGTAGCACCTCTGATGTCAAGGAGACGCATTAAATTTCGAAGCTTCGTTTTTAGTAGCCGTTTCTTTTAGTAATTATTTTATTATGCCGAAGCTACACAATACCGACGAAGGAGGCCGTTCTGATGTGCCTGTGGATTGGATACAGGTTGAAGCCGTTACTGTTCAGTGAGCAGTGACTATGCCTTCGCCACTGAAACCTTGCGACAACAACTGACACAAAGACACACATGTGCCCAGCAGAAAAAAAGCGAGGTTCCACTCTATTTGTATTTAATTATTTGTGTGGCACTTACAACGCCATTTTATAGCGATTGTTTAAAGTCGCTCAGACGACACTATCATTCCATTTTTATTTCGATGCAGATATTGACAACTGGAATAAGGGTGATTATGTTTTTTTTTGTGGGCATGTCACTGCCCTCTAAATTAATTTTCTGAAAAACATTAAAACAACTACACACGTTTAGGAGAGCCTGCTCATTTCTTATGGAAGATTAAAAATCATTATTATTTATTATGCATATGCCTTTAGTTACTTATCATATCAACAAAATCAACTAAATTTATCATTCATTGATAAGCCGTTTATATCACGCAAAACTTAAAAGAAACCCCTCCTAAATACTGATTGTAATTGGCAGCCGTTCATGTGGCAGCTCAACGTTCTACAGCACAACACACTAAACCGCAAATTACAAAAACCCCAATTTGTGTACGTAATATTTATTACATTCCTGTGCAAATGTGGTATTATAAATTCAATTTAATTATTTCCAACAAATGCTCCTATTTTCCTTTAAGATGTCATTTTAATATTCATCTCATGTCCAACATTTCCGTTCTGCAAACTTTGTTTCCAAAATTATTTGCGGTAACCGTGAATTGAGCAATGTATTCGTTATAATAATACATAGTTTTTGTTACCCAAATTGAAAAAGTTTTTTTTCTCTAAATTAAACTTATTTGTTAAAAACAAAAACAAAAACAAAAAACAGAACAGAACAGAACAGAACGTACTCAGATGCAAAAAAAAAAAAAAGAGAACTAAAGTTCTTTGGAAAAAAAATAATCAAACTAGAAATAAAACCTTGAACGCCACAAAGCTAAATGATGGTGAAGGTAAGTTTGATTTAACAATTTTGTATTAGTCCTTTTCGGTATCTGTATCTGTATCTGCCTGCTCTTTATCCTATTCGTGTATGTGCGATAGTGTTGCTGTATGTGAACTGCCAGTGCAAACAAGCAAGACGAGGTAAATTCGCATGTAAAAGTTTGCTACACATACAAACACGCATACATTCATACATGCAAATAGTTAAAAAAAAAAAAGTTTCTTTTGCCCGCACTCTTATTTTTTAACTCAATCCTTTATAATTGTGTGTGCGTGTGTGTGTGTGTGTTTGTGTGGGCGTATGTAGAGCAAATAAAACTTGTTTCAAATTAATCAAAGTAATTAAAAATTCTTGCAAGGTTTTCCAATGAATTTAATTTTATTAAAGTGTTGACGTTATTGCTTTTCTATACAAATTTTTTATAACAGTTTTTCTAACAGTAGCGAGAAGCTAAAGGACTAAATAGAGAGAAAGAGGAACGTTGTGAGGTTTGCTTAGGTAGGCAAGTCACCGGTAAAAATACAGAAGAGTCCAGTCCAGATCGCCGGTGAAAGTACAGAAGAGTCCAGCGTACTGGGGTCCAATGCGTTGCGGTTCTGTAAAAGACAGGAATGGTAGAAAAGAGAAGGATAGAATAGAATAAATGTAGTTTAAAGAAAAAATAACATGTTCCGCGGTTTCTCCTATATTGAGGCATTCTGGTTACACATCATCATTGTCGTGATCATACTTGCAAAGGAATGCTCGCTCTACAGCATACGTGTCTGCTTAGCAACTGGATTTCGTTGAAGTTCTCCTGGCCGTGTTTTCTATATGTCCACTGCGCTAATCTCCTTGTGAGTCTGTGGATGGATATTCCTTTTGTCGAAGTCTTTCCATCTTTCCATTGCGTTAACACTCAATTAGCTGGGGTGTGCTAGCTGCATTACTTTTTTTCAACATGTTATACCTTTTTGAATATATCTAACTCAAAACTCGCGCAATCACCAGGTCTGCATCTGCAAGCACCGTGCGGCAGACAGAAGCGATACTGAGGTTACAGCTCCTAAAGGCTGCATCTATTCCCCTTCTATACCATTTCTTACTCTTAGCATCCCCCATTAAGTGGGCTACTTAGAGGGCAACTGATTTAACTACAGCCTCCTTTCATGCTTTGAGAGTGCCTAGGTGGGGCATTATTCGCGCAACTGAACAATACCGGCTTCAGCGATAGCAATCCACAATCGCATCAGAACGCCCTCCTTCGTCGGTATTGTGTAGCACCGGCGAAGTAAAATAGTAATAAAAATGGCTACTAAACCGAAGCTTCAGCACTGGTACCAGTATAAAACAAGGAACGTGCGAAAGCAGAGCTGCAAAAATAATTAATTAAGCTTCCCCTCCTGTCGTTTCTCGTACTATCCCTTTCCTATAGTTCCAGCACAATTCTTCGCATGTGTAGGAGTCATCTCCTGAGTGCTGGTCCCAGATAAAAAAAAAAAATAAAAGTCGCTCTTCCAGATGTTCTTTGAACGTGAGCCTGTGTGGTCGATCACAACTCCCAAGTACTTGATTGCTCCCTTAGAGGTTATTCGCTGGTCACCTACGGTTATTAGATGAACTACATTAACTTCTTACTGCTTACAAGTAGGACATCAATCTTATGGTTGGCAAATTTGGACCTATGCTCGTGATGCAGCTTCCAACTATAAGAACGGCATCATTCAGCGTTCCTTCCAGCTTGTCGAGGTGTTTTTTTTTTACACCAGCGCTCAGGAGATCAACCCTACACATACGATGCATAGTGCTGGAGGAAAGGGATAGTAAGAGAAATCACAGGAGATGAAGCTTCAATATCTTGTAACTCCGCTTTTGCTCGCTCTTTGTTTTTATAGCACTGTTGAATCGCCTCTGATGCCAAGAGGACGTATTAAATTTTGACGCTTCGTTTTTGTAGCCATTTTTAGTAATTCTTTTACTTCGCCGGTGCTACACAATACCGACAAAGAAGGTCGTTCTCTTTTGCCTGTGTATTAACATTAGTTGAAGACGGTACTGTTCAGTGAGCAGTTACCAGTCTTCGCCACTGAACCCTTCCGACTCTTATAGACTAATTTCATAACAAAAACCAATGATCTGCTTACCAGTAGGTAGCTCAAGCCTTAGTGCCTTATTATAGAAGGCATTCCATAACATTTAGCTCAGCACAGAACCCTTAGGAGCCCCTGTTGATACCCGCATATATATTTCTGCCATTATACGTGTCGTACATATTAAAACAATCTGTCCTTCAAGTAGACATCAACAAATCCCATTAACTATTTCGATGCGTCTTTCCCATTGAGTGCAGCTAGCGTGTTGTCCCAATCAGCCTTAATCACCTTCAAGTCAGCGGTTCTCTTTGATGGTATTCTTCGCAATAGTTGTTAAACTTTCACAACTTAAAGCCACCCTTGCATCATGGGACCGTTGGTCCAACTAGAATGAGTTCTGCAAGAGATTGCAACATTTGCGGGGCCATTGTATACAGTTTTGTCTTGGTTGTACGAACAATCAAAAATTAAATCACTAGCAGCACGGAACAACACGATGTTTTCGAAGGCAGGTATACCTTCATTATTCAACGTTCTTCGTGTTTTTGCCAACTGAGTGTAGTTATCCGGAGATGCCAATTATTAACTTTTACATGTCTTAATTTCTGTTAATAGCATACGAGAATTATAACTCAGTACAATTTACAATTGTCTTTGTTCTTATTTAGTTTATTAGTAATTGTAACACGTAATTTAATCATCTCTAAATTATCGGGAATTAACGTATTTAAAAATGTTAATTAATTGGATATAAAGAGATTCCAAATAAAGCATAAATTTATTAAATTAATCAAGTCTCGATTATCGATGGCCGGAAATTTTATTAAAATCGATATATCTGACGGAAAGATGTCGTTGTCAAAAAATTTCGATTGGTTTCCGCCAAGTGAGAATTACTGCAAAATGTTGCAGTACTGAAGTACGTATTTATAAAAAAAAAACAGTTTCAGCTGGTTTCAATAGCCGACTACAAGGCGACACATATAGGCAACACCGTTTGTTGTCGTGTAGCTGTGCAGCCTTCAGTGGTCTCTGTGCTTAGTGCTTTAATTTGGAAGCTCTGAAGGCTGTCCAGAAATCAATAACAAATTCAAAACGTTCTCTCTCTCTCTCTTGTTGTATTCGAGAAACTTGACGAACTTTAGCAGGTTCTAGCAACTACTTTGCTAACCGCTACATTCTTCCCCATAAGAAATACAAATTATATTTGCATTATAAACAAACATTCTATATAAAGGAAAAAAATTGTGAGAACTGGAATTGGTCAAACATTCAATTCAGTTTGTTTTTTATAAATTGCAATCAAATTTATCAAGGTTTTACTGTGTGAGGAACCTGCCTGCCTCATTCATATGTTTAGAATGTAAAAAAGTGAGGTTAATTTAACCCAAAAGTTTAAAACCAACTAAATGAAATACTTATAGTACTGAAATATTTTTACCTCAAGCTCGTGTATAGATGATGAATGCTGGCTGGTTGTTGGGGCTTGTAGTTTTCTTTGTTCAGATTATAAACGAAGTATCAAAGCCTTTTTTTACGTTGCTGTTGCCTGTGTGTTGTTTATTTGTTGCTAACAATTTTCACTTTAAATGAAGTTTTCTTCATTATTGTCTTTTTGAAAAAGTTTTTCGCAATTTTTTTTCTTTTACTTTCTGTACCGTAACAGTCGGTAACAAAACTTAAGAAAACTTAAACAACGCGTTCTACCCGGTCGTTTTCTTCATCAAACCATAACGTTCAGAATCGATCACTTAATTTTAATTTCAATTAAAAACTGTTACATTTCACTTTTTCTTAACTTTCCTTTCTGATGTTTTTGATGATGTTTTTTTTTTCATATATTTCCACATTTTGCGAAGGGTCTAATCGCATTTAGATTTCGCAACGTAGTTTCTTTCGCAGAGTAACCCTGCTGGTTCCACCCTGGTTCACGAACCGCTAATGCGAATAAACAATACTGTAGGATTAATCGATTAATCGTATACATGGGATGCATTATGCTGGAACTAAATGACAGGTGATGCACCTTCACTTCATTCCAACGCTGCGTTAGCACGTTTTTGTTTTTATGGAAGTATTGCAGCGCTTCTAATATCAACGAGACGTATTAAATTTTGAAGCTTTATTTTAGTAGCCATTTTTAGTATTATTTTATTTCGCCGGTGCTACACAATACCGACGAAGGAGGGCGTTCTGATTTGCCTGTGGATTGGATACAGCTGATACCGGTACTGTTCAGTGACCAGTGACTATGCCTTCGCCACTGAAACCTTCCGACAACAACAGACACACAAATGCACATCAGAAAAAATGCGACATGTTTTCATGACTCTCAAACTGGCATCGAACCCCGGAAATTTTTGATTTTGCAGTCAACGTGCTAACGAGAAATACCATTTTGCCATCCACTGTTATTGTTCAAATAATCTTTGTAAATGTGTTGGCATGTATACATATGTATGTATATACGTGAGCACTTCCCTAGAAGCTTTTGCTAACAAATGTAAAAACGAAATAAAAAAAAAAACAAAACAAACTTTTCTATAAATCTTTGTTAAGGCCAAGACAAATGAAATAAGCCACAGTTAATGAATAAAATCTCTTTTAGTTTGTGAAATAGTGTGAAAAATATTAAATAGCGGCCAGAAAGAGGATAAAACGAAACGGTCTTAACAACTGAAACAAACTCGCTAAACCTTAGCAAAACAATAGGAAAAAGCATTCCTCTTTGGGCAGGTAATCATGGCTGAATATTAAAATTCCCTGAAAATCTTTCCTATTGAGTTCTTTTTTTTTTTTTTTTGGGAGTATTAAAGTGTTGCTAGAACTGTGTTAGACGTCTTCTAGCAAGGAGAGACGAAGGAGAGCATGTGTTCACATTTGACAAAACCACTCGTTATTGAAATGTGTGCTTAGAACCAGTGACTCGCCATGATTACATGCGTTAATTTAAATGGTTTAATTAAATTACATGAGTTAATGAGTTCTTGTAACACGTGCATTAATCGACAGCGTTGAATGTGTTTTTCATGAGTTCAAAAGTGATAATGTTTTTAACATTTCAGATGGCTTTAAAAATTAATTCAGTTAAATAAGTGCTTCAGAAATCATGAAAATACCAATTCACAGTGAACGCATTCAGCCTTTTTTTGGTGGGTGGAAAAGAGTACCGTGACAGTAGAGGATTGAAATTCGGTATGTAGACTCCTCTTTCAATGTTTAGATCCACTAGGAATTTTTGGATATTCTAATGTTGTGGCGGTACAAAGAGTAAAAAGGGATCAAAACGATAACCTGATATCAGAAACTAAGAGCCTATTTCACCAATTCTATTTAAATATCCATTCATATTTAAATGTCGATTTTCATTTTCATCTAGATATACTCATTGAATATTTAAATACTGTTTAAGTAGCCAGCACTCTGCATTTAAATATTGATTTTGCAACAGCATGAAACAGCTTTAAAACAGCTTTTAAACAGCTTTTTAAAAAGCTCTAAGTTGACGCTATCATATTAAATATCAGAGCGTTACCATACTTTCTTGTGTATCATTATTTCAGTTGGTGAAAATAAAATTTTTTTAAACATACTTTAAATAAATATAATTAATTAAATTAAATTGTGTTTAAATATGTTTGGTGAAAGAGACCCTAAGACGGATGGAATAAAAATTACAAAATGATATAAATGCTGCTGAAAAGTATGCAGATACGTGTTTGGTACTTTCTTTTCATACATGTACTTTTAGTGGGTAAAATTGGCAAAACTGAACAAAGTATTGCCCATAGAACAAAACTTTTTTCCGTAATATTTTCTTCTAGAAAAAAATCTAGAATGTGTTTTTCTACTTTTTCCAAATTCGAATTTGTACTTTTATGCCATTTCAACGTAATAATCAACCCCTTGTTACGGGTATCAAATTAAAGATATTTCATTTTTCAAAATGGACCATAAAATGTAATTAAATCTCTGCAAACATAATATGATGGCGCGCCAAAATGGCCGACTACTATTTTTTACTGTCTTCCAATGATATGGATTTCAATAGAAAAATATATTTAGAAGAATATTACAAATAAAGTGACATGAGTACTTTTCAGAAAAATTGAAAAGTACTTTTTGAAAATGTTTCTATTTTAATACCCAATTTTCAAAAAAAATTAACCCTTTGAAAAATTTCACTTTTCGGAGAAGGTACTTTGTGGAAAAGGTACTATTAAAAAAGTACTTTTTGAAAAAAGCACTTGTGGGAAATGTACTTTTCTTAAAAATCAATATCAATAAAAAAAAGGCCGATAAATTGGCGTTAATCTAATATTTTATAAATCTTGCGGAAAATTAAAAAAATGGAAGTGTAGCCCCGCATCTGAACAAATTTCTTAATAGAGCTGGTCATCTCGTATGTTAAAAATTTTATAATGAAATTTTGTAGCCGTGTATGAAAAATGTTTTAATGCTGTTGTGCAAAACATTCTCCAGCAAACTTGTTATCGTGTATAGAAAACTTCTCGCCGTGTGCGACAAATAATTTAGAGAACACTTGTCACCGTGTTTCTAAATTTTCCTACGAATACTAGTCTACGTATGCGTAACATTTTGTTAAATAAAACTTGTCACCGTGTGCTAAAAATTTTCTCAAGAAAACTTGTCATCGTTTGTAGCAAATTGTCTAAAGGAATTTTTACGCAGGATGACAAAAATTTTCTCAAAAAAAAAATGGCAGTGTTTAAGAAATGTTCACCGTATTTGGAGATTTTCTGTAGGAAACTTGTCTTCCTGTGCAAAAATTATATGCAAAGGATATTTTCTTATGAAATCTAGTCACCGTGTGTGAAACAGTTCATAAATTAAAGACTATTTAAATGATCTACAGCAAAGTTATCACTGTGACTGCTTTCCTGTTAATACCCCAACTATTAGTCCCTCAGTTATTAGTCATATAATTATCAAAAATAAGCTTCTAGTAATAATACTTTAATGGCCGAAATGGCATAAATATCTCAATTGACTTTGTTTAATTCTTCTTAAATCGCCCCGAATATATTTTAAATTTTTCAACAATTTACTTAAAATTTCTCTAGTTTGTAATTTATAGTTTCAAATTAATTACTTTGAACGTAATTTGCTCATTGGAATAAAAATTAAATTTCTAAACACGCATCTACTCACTGAATTCGCTAAATATTTAATGCTCATTTTAGTTGAAAATTCAATTTAGAAAAAAAAGTGACGTTGAAGCAAAAACTTTTAAGCAGTTTTAACTGTGATTCATATGGTGCCACCACGTACGTACAGCTGTTTGTATAAAATTACGAGCACGAGCATCATTTGAGGCAGATAAATTTTATACCAAACGCTGGCAAATTTCATTTGACACATAATTCAATTGAAATCATGCGTTCAAATACGCATTGAAGTACAAAACATATGTATGCTAGCTCTATATGAAAGGGAATTCAAAAGATTATTTTTAAAAAGTAGAAAAATTTTCAAGTGTTATAAGTGTAAATGAAGGGGAATTAAACATGTGCATATATAAATACATACATATACATATGTACAAATACTTACATGTATATTATGCTTTCGCTTTAAAATTTCATCACAGTGATAACTGTGCGAAAGGAAACCACAAATAATCGTATTGGTAAATTGTCTATCGAGAAATTATTTCTGCGAAGTATTTTTGTTTTCAGTATGTATGTATGTTTTGAGAGCTGAATAGATAAATTAAAATGTGCATTGTAGAAAAACCACAAAGTATACAATTTAAAAAATTCCTATTCCAAAATTACAACATATTTATTGAGGAAAGTTAATCTTCAAGTAGGCTTTCCAAGGAAAATTATCGTTGGTAAAAATTTTTCTAAACACAAAATTTTGTGTGAACGCCCACCTTCGTCGGTCTTGTGTAGCACCGGCGAAGTAAAATAATAATAAAAATGGCTACTAAACCGAAGCTTCAGCACTGCTACGAGTATAAACAATGAACGTGCAAAAGCAGAGCTGTTAAATAATTAATTAAGCTTCACCTCCTGTCGTTTCTCCTACTATCCCTTTCCTATAGTTTCAGCAGAATGCTTCGGAAGTGTGGGAGTCATCTCCTGAGTGCTGGTTCCATATAAAAAAAAAAAAAAGATCTTAAACACAACCCAATATTTATTCATTCATCATAAGAGTCTGAACACAATGGTTGCGGGAGAGAAAAATAAACATAATGCAACGAAAGACGGCGTCGGTAATACTTGTCATTGTTTGTTTACATTTTCATTAATTTATTTGTGCATACATTTTTGTAAAATTTTCTAAAAAAAATTACTGTTTGTGTTAAATATTTTGCAATGGCAGTAAATGAAAAAGTTTAAGCTTTTGAAAAAATTGTTAATTTGGTAGAATCCACGTTTGATTTATGTGTGGAATTAGAAACAACGGCACATACTTTTTTGTTTACAATAATGTCGTGAACATCGCCAATTATTCAAAAACTATGGCAACATCAGTAAGAGAAAGAGTATAAAAAATTTATAGAATAAGAAAGCCCGCAATTAAAATAAAATAGATTTTAATTTTATGCCCTTCCGCACTGCGGATGTTTTATTTCAAAATCGTATGAAAAACCGCACTGCAATAAATTATCGTTACATTGTGTTCGGACTTTAACTGGCGTTGTCGACGTCGAGACCAAAATGTAGGCTCTCCCAAAGCGATAGGGGATAGATTTTACTTAAAAATGTTATTGGATATTTACTGAAAAATGCGAATTTTTGTAAATGGCTACTTAAATTTGAAATTAAAGCCGCAGCATATTAACGTAACAGGGGTTACATTTTTGGAGTAGACGTCGACGTTGGCAACCACAATAAGACCGATTATTTTTATAATACACACTAATTACGTGATTTTTTTTTTGTCTATCTAAAATACAATAATAAAAATAAAACTTAAAAAACAACTTTGCGATACAACGATTTCTCGTTATTACTGAAGGGGCTGACAGTATATCGTTCATTTGAGGGGTGTGTCTGTATTTTTAATTTGCGAGTATCAATGTTAAAATTAATAGTGACCGATTTCACTTTATTTATTAAAAATATTTTCACTATATTATTCTCTTATAGTAATTTCACGTTTTACGTTAAAACTAACTTTTAAAGCCTGGTGTTGTTAACATATAAAAATATTTTCTTAAAACCATTTCAAAACCATTTTTATAATTGGTTTTAAATATATATATAAATATATACCCTGTTTATACGTTTAATATTTTGAATAGAAATTTTTGACGTATAAACGGTGAGTTAATTTCTCAATTGCAAGTAACTAAGTCACGATTACTAATCACGATTAATTTTACTACTTGCAATTGAAATGTAAAGCGCTGCCAATTTTTTTTTAGCTGTATTATGGTGATTTCCTTTCTGAGCAAAAATGGTGCCTGATTCGCTGGATAATATTTTCTACAGTTTCCCCATACCTTTAAAATGTGATACATTTTTTAATGCCGCAATGGTACAAAATATTTGAGATTTAACATTAATGTATACTTAGCGTTTCACTGTTTCTACGGTTTTTAGCACCATTTCATCAATAAAAATCGTCAGTAACATTGTTTTCTAATCAGCTGCTATTGCCTAGAATAAACTGCAAAAAGTCTAAACCAAAAATGTATCTAAAAAGTTTACATTAAATTAAATAATAAATTAAACAGAATCTTCCTCTAACAAAAGTCTGATGGACTCTAGTCAAAGTGAAGAGTATATTGATTTTCATAATTCTTATTTGTATAAAAAAGTACTTAACAAAGATGTAAAAAAGGTTACTATATCACCCCGACTTGAGAGTAGAGGGTCAAATATGTTGCATATTTTGCCAGTTATTTGTGCAACATATTTAGAAAGGAACGAAATAGCTTTTTTTTAATGTTACATATTTTTTTAGAATGGACCAGAAATAGTAACGAAATGTAGCATATATGTAACATTTTTGTCAGAAAAGAAAACACCATTAGTGTTTTCAATGATCAAGTAGGCCGCCTTTTGTCATAGGCTCTCAAAAAATTTAAATCCTTTTTTTTTATTAAATTATGGATTAAACGCTTCCGCTTATTGATTAATTGCATTGCCTAGACGATAGTTTTTTTTTGGGTTGTTCATTTTGAAATGTTTTAAAAAAATAATTCTTCACCAGTTATTCTTGTTTATCAACGGGGATAGTACATGTGTTTTTATACCAATGTTACCAATTAATTTTTTCTTTCTCTACCGGCATCACTAAAATGTGTGTTAGTTTATTATGTATTCTTATCTACGTAAAAACAGTGAGTTAATTAATTGCAAGTTAATTTTAATTGCGATTAGCTAGCGTATAAACGGCGTAATAATGATATACAAGCTTGATTTTCAACTATAAAAAAGTGCAAACGAAAAACAAGCTATTGCGTAGAACATAAAGAAAATGCTTTTATCGAGTTGTGGGTGGAGTAATTAAAAGTGAAATTTTATTACACAAACAGAGCGTTAAGACCTGATTTAAGTATACTTATAGTGAGAACATAAAATCAGCTGTTTGTGGTTTTAACGTTAATATCAGTTTATAACTTTTGGTGTGACAACACTATTATATTATTATTATTATAATATAACGAATCAGTAAAGTATATTACAGGTTTAGGCAAAATAGGTTTAGAATTTCGTTGAAAAGAAAACACATTGGAAATTAATAATGCTTTTGCTAATTTAAGAAAAAAGAGTATTAAGACTACGTCGCGATATAGTGAAGCTTTCTTTATAAGGAATGGGCCTATTCTTCGCTATACCGATATTTTGTATATTTTTTTTGTTGCTCTGCCAACTACAAAAGAATCGTTAAATCAGCATAATGGCAGCAAATTAAATGCAGACATAATGCTGCAGCAAAAAACAAAAACATAAATGAATTTATAATACGTGAATATATGTTTGTGTATATTATTTACCATGCAACTTAAAAGCTCTTGTTTATTCATATAAAACTCCATATATATTCACCTGTCTTAGGGAAACTTAAATTGCAAAAACAACAGCAACAACAGCAACAGCAAGAGCAACAGTCACACATGTGCAACCTTCTCATACTAAACACTAAAAATAATATTGTTGTGTTATATACAAACAAATCAAAAGCAAAAAAAAAGTAATACTTTAACAAGTGTAAAGTACGTCTGTATACCCTTCTATCTGGTCCTGAAAAAAAAAATAAAAAATAGAAATAAATAAAACAATGCAAATGAAAACACCACCACCAACCATTAAAGCAAGTCTATCTTAAACTTGGTTATGGTAGTGCAAGAAAAGCAAGAGCAACAATAACAACAACAACAACAACAATTATAATGAAACAGCAAACTGTCATGTATACTGCGATAATAATTCAAATAAGATTTACAGTCATACATGAAGAAACGAAATATTTTCATACCCGCCGCTAAAGGAAAAGAAAGAACGAAATAAAAAAAAAAATAACTTAGAAAACAAATGCTTAACAGCCGCAAAGTATGCAACAATTTTTTTATTTGTTTTTTTTTTAATGAATAACTTCATCATTAAACTCATACTCTTAAATTCGTATCAACAAACAAACAAACACACAGTTAAATATTTCTAAAAGAACAAAAGATAATGTTATTACACATACTTAACGTTATAGAGAGACAACCAAAAAGCAACAGAGCAAACAACACTAAATTGCACAACAACAGCAACAAAAAAATGTTGCATACATTAAGGCATAAGTAGTCGGTAAAGTACATACAATAAAAATAGCAACAACTAGAAGAATAGCGAAAATTTATGATACCTGTAGTTGATTGTGGGTATTTTATTGCCACAAATGAATTTGTAGCTGAAAGTATTTAAAGTTTGTTGTTTATAGAACTGAATATATATTTTTTGTTGCTGTTGTTGTTGTTGTTTTTGGTTTACTATAATAAATTAAATAAATAAGTAAAATGGCGCTGGGGTTATTGTTCTTTTTCCGATTTATTATTTCTAGTTTTGGCAAATAAAGTCTTGAGCATTTTATTTCAGTTTTTAGGCGATTGGAAAGTCCATTATTTATAAGAAAATTTTTGTATTTTTTTTTTCTTTTTTGTATCTTGTAAATTATTATGAAAATAATTATATGTATTTATAATGGGGAAAATTCCTTCTACAAAGGAAACATAAAACATATTTCGAAATGAATGATATTCAAGTGAAATTTTCCAGATATTTTTCGCGCTACCTAATTTGCCGTTGATAGTATTATTCTCTAAAAAAAAAAATTTGTGTTAATTTACAATAAAAAATCTAATTACTACTAAAATTAAAAATAATAGTAAAAAACAGGGAAAAATATTGTACACTATTGCCAAAACATATCACGGTGATACAGTAGCAGATCGAAAAAGTTACGGACCTCTCTAATTATTCAGTAATACGGCCGGCATTTTCCATTACAGTGAGTACTCTTTAATTCGTTTTAATTGCAACCTTATTACTTTATAATACAGATTGCATGGAAACTGTTGTGCATGGTTACTGCCGTATTCATGACCAATTTCTTTTATTTATAATAATGTATTTATTAGACAAATTTCGAATACAAAATTCAGTCAATATAGCTTCTATAAATTCTAATTTTTTTTTATGAATACAACAGTTAATCTGTAGTAATTGTTACTCAAAAAACATGGTTTCTCTTTTTTCTTTGTAGCAAATTCAAATTATTTTGCTCGCAATGGAAACATAATGAATTAAGCAACCTGCCTACCTAATCTAACCTAAAATAGTCAAAATGTGTTGTTGCATTATTTTCTCTGGCAGCTATTTTACCAAAATTTATTTTAATTGTTTTAATTTTTCTCAATTTTTACTTTTTCATACCATTTTTTTTTTAATAAAATAAAATTAAAATTAAACTTTGATTTTTAATAATTGATTTTTATGAAAAATCTATCTCTCAGTTTTATATTTATTTTAATAATCACCAGCATATGGTTTGTCATGTGTATGTGTGCCATTTAAAATGTCACTGTGCACCATCACATGTGATGGTTACTTTTTTTTTTGTGATGAAAATCTCTGAACTACAACATTTTTGTTTACAGTCAGAACTAGAAAAAAAAAGAATCTTTAAAACATGTAGTAGAAGTGTAAAATATTTAAAGCAGGGCAAAGACGACAGAGCAAAAGCACTGCAATAATGGAACAAAATAAAGACTTTAATTTCAAATTATGTTTTTTCCCGAAAAATATAAGAAATGTCTGGTGAATACTTTACGTTACTCTCATTAATATGATTTCTCATAAAGTATTTTTCAAAATATAAACTCAATAAAATTGATTATTGGGGAGGAAAGCATATCAATACACAACTATTTCAGTGCATTTTTCCTAATTACTGACTACAAACTCTACATCTTTATGTCCAAATTGGAAGCAACTAATTGAGAATTATCTAGTTGAATATTGAACACCTAAGCAACAACCAAATTCTAACAAAAACTATAACAATCTCTGAGTTTACTCTTTACACATCCGTACATACATTTTTATATTTAAATTTTGTATGTGAAAATTAGTTCGTGAATATGGCCAGAGCGGCTGTTATTGACGCCCCAATTTTTCGAGCTTTGCTGGCCGTATGTGCTGCATAACACGAATAATGTTGATTGATGTTGGCCAACAAAGCCTGGTTTCTCAGCAGAAGTCAAAGACTTTTAGAAGAATGTTTTCTAAAATAATATGATTAATTTAACAGCATTGTTCCAGCGTCAATATATTCATGATGATTTGCCAGTGTATATTGCAAGAAAGATAAAAATATATGATGGCTGATGAAAGCCTTAGCAAAAGAAACTCTTTTTCTATCCAATAAACTGGAATTAATTTTTCCTTTTCGTAGATTGGTTCTTAGATTTTATAAAAATTTTATACCATGGGACACTGAAAAAAGTATTCGAGTCTGTAGTTTTGGTTCATTTGAAGAAACTCAACCTTCCGTAGGCCCCACGGTCCTTTAAGCTAACTACACTAGACATTTTCTTGCTATTGACAAACGTTGATGGACTAAAACAGTCAATTCGAGCGACAATAGCTGCAATTCCAGCGTCAACTTGCCGGTAGGTAATGAACAACTTTTTGCTAAGATGCCGCATTTGCATTAATTAACGAACAAGGCGAGCATTTAAATTCCATTATCTTTATAAATAATTTAAAGGGTTTTCAAATGAAAAAAAAATATTGAATTAATTCCATGCATGACAAAAAAAGTTATTCCAGCTTTTATTAATGTAGCAAAATTCATCTGCCACCCGGTACGTAACTTCATGCTTAAGACAACTGCTGTTGGCTCAGTTGTTGAGCGTTGACTCTATAATCAGCAGATCAAGTGTTCATTTCTCATTTTTTCTGAAGTGTCTGCGCTGACAGCGCCCCTCCTTTGTTGGTATTTAAGCAATAAAACGTCGGCGAAATAAAATAAAATGGCCCGTTTTAGCTTTGAAATAATTAATGCGCTAACGTCGTGACCATAAGAGACAAGTCTGCTTTATTAATAAACAAAACACGCAACTACAGAGTAGTTCGCGAATTAAGTCCTATTTCAATTACTTTACTAGCCCGTCGCTTTTCACTGCACTATCCCAAGCAATACATTGTTGCATTGGCCCAAGAAATAAAAACTGAATAATATTGTCCTAACTATTAGTCACAGGGTGTTCTAAAGTCAAGCTAAACTTCGAAGAAAGGAGAAACAAAAACGTTCAACTTGTCAGTGCTACTGCACCAACAATGCGACTGTGTGTGTGTAGTGCTGCATAGTGTTTGGTAACAACATGTTGTAATTGTGCATTTTATAACAAACACTTATCCAGTATAGGAACACACAATCGCAACACACGAGCAAATACAAATGAAAAACAATTAAAAATCTATATGTAACATACAGTACAAAATATTGCTATGAAAAGGTGTGCGAAAGTGTGGAAGCTCTACATACGAACATATACATATTTATTCTTGTACGTACCCTGTAGGAAGGGTGAGACCAAGTGTCTTGTCTCCAAGTCAACAATTTTTTCGATTGTTTTCGGTGACTTTTTGGATGGCATTGTCATTTTAACTTTGAGAGGAGAATGGAGCGTATATCTCTCTTTACAGCTGCCAAACGTTTTTTTTTATATCGGGCAATTGCCGTTGGCGTTGCAATTTTAAAGCGAAATAAACACGTTTATTAGGTATCACCGTTCGGGTTAAGGCCGATGTATCTTTATTCTTAATTTTGAAACACTGAAATATTTGTTTGCTATCGCTCTTATTAGAAGCACTGCAGTTGAGACGCCTTTTGGAAAACAAAAAATTAAGATGACAAATTCTAAACACTCAAATTTTAGTATATGCTGATATCTTTACAACTGACATAAAATCTTTAAATTTCTATGGTTTTAGGAATAAAAATTCTATGAAACTAAATCCAAAATTTCGCCTATTGCATTGAAGTTTTGCACGGATTTCTTCCAGGACGTATTGAAATGCAGTTTTCCTGAGTTTGAATGTGTTCAAAAATCCTGAGAAAATTAGAAAAATAATAAAAATAAAAAATAATAAAAATAAAAAAAAAAATAATAAAAATAAAAAAATATGGATATGCTTTCCTCCTCAATTTTTGAGTTACTTTTGTAATAAAATGCTTTATGATATTTTTCATACTGTATGAGAATATCATAGGGTATGTAATAATAAATTTCACATGAAAGACAAATATATTAAAGTGTTGTCGCAACATCTTCCGATGATTATACAGAAAAACAAAATAAAACTTCTTTTTTGTTGCATAAAGTTTTTCTATTGTTGTTTACTAATTTGGTTGCGCTGATTTCAAATCTACGCTCAGATTTTTTGTAGCAGCTCTAGTTAGTGAGATACAGGTAGCGCCTTAAATTTACATAAGTAGTCGAGAGTTTCTATCAATAGCGGTGTAACTTAACTAGTTCCTTTATAAATTCCAGTATGTCTTCCTCAAGAAAGACGTGTTTAAATAATCCTGATTGTTTTTGTGTTATTTGTGGAGAATATATGTTCCAAAAATTTCGTTTAAATGTGTCGGACTTGGTGAAAAAGGCATACTGGGACTACTTTGGGTTTCCGTTGCCGTCAAACGCTAAACCTTGGATATCAAGTTTGGTATGTAAAACATGTGTTGAATCTTTGCGACTGTGGGCAAACAAAGAAAGACCCACTTTTAAGTACAAAGCTCCTAGAATTTGGCGTGAACCATCCAACCATCATGACGACTGTTATTTCTGCGTAACGAAAATCATAGGAATAAACCCTAAAAATTGCTCTAAGTGGATATATCTAAACTTAAAATCTGCCATAAGACCAGTCTTGAGTATTAGTGGCACATCAACACCATAGCACCCATGTACATCTTCGCAAAATGCAGACCAGTGCAGCGGACAAACCGAAAACGACAACAGTGGTAGCGACAGTGATTTTGATTGCTACGGTAGTCCCCGACCACTAAATCAAGATGTTGATAGATGATGAAATTTTCATCAACCATATGACAGCTGTCGAGAAATGTGCATGGGAAGAGTTTGTTTGGGTAGTGAGGAATTTTTTGGGCAATAGGAAATGTGACGGCTACATTCAGCACGTTGAACACTTCCAGCGGCTTGGATGCAACATGAGTATTAAGCTTCACTACCTTCACAGCCATCTAGACTATTTTCCTGGAAATCTCGGTGACCTAAGCGCGGAACAAGGGGAGCGCTTTCACCAAGAAAACTATTCAGATTCATGTAAAAAATCTCATGCAACAGACATGCTGTTTTCCAGTGTTATTTATGTTCATTATTGCATCTTCGTTACTTTAACTTTTAAAATAACATTCAGTATTTATGAAAAATTTACAATGTTGTCGAAAATAACCAAGTAAAATATTACAGCGCTACCACACTTTCATAATTTTCATTTCTTACATTTCTTTTTTCTATAACATGCCGTCTTCGTTTCAATATATTTCAATACTACTAATTTCAGAACGAAGCGACAATAAAAACGATAACAACATAGAAACCAGAATTATAACGACAACGCCAACGGGACTAGGACCGATTGGCTCATTTTGTTGTGGTGAAAAGAGATACGGTTGCTCTCAGTTTCCCACAAGAACCACCTGCCACCCTATTGACTATATAAGACAAACGTCAGTAGTAGACTTTCACAGACACGCACATGTTAAACGTCTATAGGAATTTTTCTTGCCCGGGGTACAACAAGTCACTAATGCTGATAACAAAGTCGATACCAAAGCATTTCCTGCAGGGAAGCCTGTGTAAGTGTGCATATGAATGTGTATTGCGAAATGTTTTTTGCGCTTTATTCCCTACAACACTGTTTTTTTTTTTTAATGAAAATAACAAAAAATTTATGAACAAAAAAAAACTGAGGACGTTTTGTTGCCGTTGCTACCGTTTGTTATATTTTGCACTGTTTGCCGGAAGTTGCACCCGTTGCGCGTTTAAATATTGAAATGATTGCAATTTTATAACGCCATCAAGTAAAACAACAGTTGGCAATTATATTTTTCAATGCTCGTTTTTTTTTCTTCATTTTTCAAATACATATTCATGTATACAAATGTATATGTATGTATGTATGTATGTATGTATGTATGTATGTTTGCATGTGTGTATGGAAGTAATTTGTAAATGTAGTTAAAAAAAAATATATATATATAAATATAACAAAATATAAATTTTTAAGGGAAACTCAAATTGTTTTTCAAGTTAAAATAATTATTTTTATGAAGATTTTGAATAAAAATGAATGTTGCACATAAATGTCAACTAACAATTAAAAACAAATGTGAAGTGTTGTGAAAATCTGTGTGCTCTGCTTAAATTAATATTTAAAAAGCGACAGAATATGTTTCTTTTTTGTCCTCCTTTACTCTTTTTCATCTAGTCTAAACTAAGCTATTTTATTCTATTGTAATCTACAATCATACCAATTTATCCAGGCAAATTACTCTACAACAATACCAAAAACAACAGGCAAAATATCACGTAGATTGACAAAAACAGCTGACTACAATAGCAAGAATGACGTAAATTTATGCTAGCGACACAATTCAGAGGGACGGCGAATTATTTTTTGCCAACTTTCCTCGTCAAAAATAAAACAAATTTGTATAGACGACTTATGAAAATTAACACAATACGGCCGTCGACGAAATTCGTCGTGCCTGACAAGCTCTCAGATAGATTTATTTCTATTTTATGCGACGAAGAGTTATTGTTGTTTACTTTTGTTTTCAAAAATAACGTAAATTTTGATTTTAAAAGTTGTTTATTATCCAAATAAATAATTTAAGTTAAATATTCACAATTATTGACCATAAAATTGTTTTCTGTTAATGTTTAACCTCAAGTCAGATAAACAAAATGTGCTGCAGAGGCACATATAAACCCATTGCATATTATATTTGGGAATTTATATCTCTTATTTGCACTTTTTTCTTTCAAAGCAGTACTTGTATTGTAGAATAAAAGCCGCATCCTCCGAAAATTTATTGTCGTAATCTTAATATTGATTTATAGTGTTTTCAAAATCAATCTCTTCAATAATTGTCTCGATTTCTACATATAAATATATTTTAGACATTGTGGGAAAATGGACCGTCTTTGCAACTTTCTCTTTGAAAATTAGCCAACAATTTAATAAACTGTGTAAGTTTACATTGGATAATAAAAATTGAATGGGAATTCCCCGTAATTTAATTTGTTGGTTCATAATGTTGCCATATGTGCTTGATAACCACATTATGGCGGGATTAAGTATATTTGTGGTTTTACATAAATAAATAAATAGATATTAAAGAAGAGCTAAATTTTTTTTAAAGAAATAAAATAATTCAAAGTACGAATTCAAGAAGCACCAAGAACCATGACTGCAATTTAAATAAATTAGAACACTTCAAAGTTTAAGATGTGTCTGAAAGGCACATGTTAATTGGATTAGGGTTAATTTTTTCTAATATTTTTATTTTATACGGTAAGACTGGCAGCAAGGGGAATTCATACCACGTGAACTCGTCCCTGCAACAACAGCGTTTTTTGTTTACAAATACAACAATTTTATTCAAGTTGTCACAACAGTTTACGTATTAACATGCTGTGAAGAACACAACTTTGATAACTGAACAGAAATCAGCTGATGAGAATTTTGGCAGTAAACAACTTTGCTGATTATGAGTTTTTTTTTTTGTCGTTATTGTGTTCCAGACTGCAAATTTACACAACCGACGAATTCATTGTGCTAGACGAAATTCGATCTGTTTTGTTAAATGTGAACACATGCCCGCTATTGACACCCCCAATGTTAAAAGTTCGTCGGTCGTCCTCGTAATTGTGTTCCTACCATTAATTGTTTTTTCAACACACTCTTTGAAATGAGTAAAAATGACTAATGCGCGCTCTCTTAAATGATAAACAAATGAGTAAACATGATATTGGCGATCTTAAAGTGTAAACAGATTTGGACAACCACCACAGTATTTGAACATAACGGAGGAAAAAAAAAATCAACTGATTAGTTAAACTAATCGTATAATTGATAGACTTTGGTGCATACCCAGGTTAAAAGAAAAAGAAGCTATTGGTTAAAGCATAGTGAAAATAAATATATAAATAAATATAAAATACATGAAATTTTATTACACATTATTATTACGTTAAAACCTGATTTCATTTCTTACAGAGAGAATGCAAAATCAGCTGTTTGTGGTTTCAACATTAAAATGAGGTTTTAATTTTTGGTGTAAAAACACTATAAACGTTGATTAAAATCATGTTAAATTCCTGCAAAAATAATGACTTCATTTAATTTCAACATTGATTCACATTGATTTGAAACGAAAATATTACAAAGTTACCTGAACACAAATTGATTTTAAATTTTTGGTAGAAAAAATAACATTGTGCCAACATTAAATGAAATCCCTTTTTGTATTAAAATTAAATCTAATTTGCAATCTACTAAATCAATATAATAAAATGCAAAATTTTCGGGCAAAGATAGACAGACTAATGTAAAATTAACCTTGAATCGGGTAAAATGAACATTGCGCAATGTTGAAGAAACAAATGACAAATTAAGTGAACAAATCAAATTTAAATCAGCTTGAAAGTACTTTAAAAATATTTTTCTGTACGTATAGTCGGAATTCTCAAAGAGTTATTGAGAGTTTTTTATATAAACATGTGGGATTTCGTAACTTTTTCAAGAATTTGGTCGAATGTCTACTGATGAGTTCACATTTGCAAAAATGAAATGTACATTTAGACTAGCTTAACCATATAATAAACATAAATAAATAATTTTAGTTCATTAATATTAATATTAATATTAATTTTGCATTAAATTAACAATAAAATCATATTGATTCAATATCGAAATCATTTTGTTTTATATTTATACAAGTTGGATTCAATAAGATGTGTCACGATGTTTCAAATTTAATTTAATGCTAAATCGACTAAGTTCATATATTAAATCAACATCACTTAAAGTTGTTTTAATGTGAAATTTTGTTGTTTGTATGTTATGACAAAACCATCTTGTTTTAACATGATGGACCTATGAAGCAAAATCGATACCGGGAAATGTTAAATTGACATGATTTTTAATTGTTTTTACTATGACATTTTTCTGTATCAAGCTGAAAAGAAAACGGTGGCGAACATCAACATTTTTTTTTTATCTGGGACCAGATCGGGATGACTCCTACCCATGCAAAGGGATAGTAGGAGAAACGACGGCAGGTGAAGCTTATGAGTCATATTTATAAAAACCAATATAAGTAAATAATAATTCTATTCTACTATATTTCCTACCACACAACAAAACAACCTTTTTCAGTATCAGTTTTCGTTTGTGGCAGCGATTGCAGTGTATGCGGATATACACTGATATACCAGATCCAAGCTGATATACTAGATTGTCTTTATCTTAACCACGCCTAATAATACTAAAATAACGAGAGAGAAATTCACAACGTACGGCGTAGATAATAAGTTCCCTTCACATAGCAGAACTAAAGAGATAATCGCGATAATAATTAAACCACAAGTGTCAACTAAAATTATGTTGCTACACCATTTGTATTTATAAAATATTATTGCCTCAACGAAGTCGTTGGAAATTAAATTTTTCATGGCCACAACCTTAAATTGAATCTTTTTTTATGTGTCTGTTATTTTATTTGTCAGTTCTAAGGGAAAATTTAGTTATATCTATCCTGAATCCTTAACATGTAGATAATTGTTTAAGAAAAACAATTTCCAAACGAATATCGTTTATTAAACCTTAAAAACAATGAATGGCTGTCGCCATAATGCCACTTATGAATAAATTATTGCAACAAGAACTAAATAAAAAAAAACCAAAAGGAAAAACGCCCATTGCCGTCAATGAAAAACTACACTGCTTAGTTACATACACACACACACACACACACACACACATTCTTACACAAATACTGTTTGGATGTGTCGGTATACGCGCTTCCCATGCCAGTTTGGGCAACAAATTATAAAGTCTTTTAGATAAATATTAAATAAGAGATGAGTTAGCAAGGACACACGGTACGCTATGGCAAGATTGATAATGGTTGGAATTTTGCTTTAAACTTTTAAGCGACAGAGAGCGCTGAAAGGGTGGAAATTAAAAGGTTTAAGCAAAATTAATGTTAATTTTTATTGATATCTGTGCTTAGCGGGGAAAAAGAAACAACTCCGGCTGCCATAACCTGTCCTTAAAAGCACACATGTTGCATTAAAAATTTTAAAGACAGAAACTGAGGAAAGCAAGAAAGTAAATAAATAAAAGAAAAGTAAAAGAAAAGAAACGAAACGAGACGAGACTTAACGAAAGGAGTAAATTTTAGCAGATCATTGTTATGGTGTGTGGCTGGTTTTGTAATTTAAGCACACACACACTTTTTGCCAGGAATATCGTGTCATTCACTCACACTCTCTTTGCCTCCAACTCTGGCCAGTTAAGCTCTCAGCTCCTTGGGTATTTAGATTATTATATTCTTTGTTATATGTATATGTCTGTCTGTCTGTCTGTATGTATGTACATATACTACATATATATTTCTCTATATATTTTTTTTAATATGATACTTATGCAAAGGAGGCAGAGTCAGCTTGATTATATCGGTTGGTTGGCTGGCTGGCTGGCTGCCTGTTCGTCCGTCCTCCGTCCGTCTGTTTGCATGCTTTGTTTGCTTGACTGGTGCAAGTTCTCTGCACTTGTCCCTGACACAGCCATTGACGCATGAAATAATAATATTTTCCTTAAAAACCAAAACTAATACACCAATACACTCGTCCAGACATACGACAAGTTAAGCAAAATAGCAAAAAAAAAAAAAAAGAGAAAAAAAGGGATAAGAAATCCAGTTACAAGCAAAAAATAAATTAAATAACAACTATAATGGAAAACCGTACAACACAGGATATCATATCATGCTATTTAATCGAAAAGCAGAGGATAATGCATTGTAATCACGATGAATATTCTGTATGTTTGTATGTATGTATGCATGTATCTTGATAACAGTAATAGATGTAGAAAAAAATTATTAGTTTTTGAAAATAAGCAAATATTGAAATTCTTAAAGATTCCTTCCAAGCCGGTTTAAGCAGAACTTGTGGAAAATTTCTTAAAAGCTATGGATAAAGTGCGACACAGTATATTGTTTTGAATACAGTACAGGCTTGAAAAAGTTAAGTAGTTTTTAAAGGGGAGTGCTTAAATTTTTCTAATTTTAAAATTTTCCGCCATATGGAAAATGCATGTTCATTTACACATTGTACGAGGTGTGTTCAAAAAATAAGGAGACTTTATATTTTTATGAAAGAATATTTATTTATTCATTAATATTTATACAGGGTGGGCCAACTTGGACTGACTGATTTCAAATGCTTAATGGCAGAATTGCCATTGTGGCAATAAAAATAAATAAAATAAAAAATACAAAAATTATAAGCATTTCAAATCAGTCAGTCCAAGTTGGCCCACTTTGTAGTATCACCTTTAAAGTAATCGCTTTTAGATACAATGTACTTGTGCCTAACGCTTTTTCCAATCCTCAAATCACTTCTCAGAAGCACTTTTTGGTTTAACCAGCGATGCAGTTTTTATTTCATCAATCGTTGAAAATCTCCGTGCTTTTGTAGGTCTTTTAAATTTCGGGAACAGGAAAATGTCCCAGAGGCCAAATCCATTGAATATGGTGGCTGAGCCACGATTGCCGTTATGCCTCTCACAATCTGATAAAAATTCAAAAGTTTCGGAACAAACTTTGCTGACAAACGGCTCATGCCCAAAACAGCCGAAAAAAATTGCATAACACGAGTCGACTGATATGCCAACATGCTCAACAACTTCTCTTATGGTTATTCGACGATTTTTAAAAACAATTTTCTTTACAGCTTCGACGTTATCTTCTGTTATTGATGTGCTGGGGCGTACAGAGTGAGGTTCGTCGTCGGCATCTTCGCGGCCATCTTAAAAGAGTTTGTACAACTTGTAAATATTTTTGTTTACTTAAAGCAGATGCACAGTAAGCCACTGTCAACATTTCAAGTGTTTGCGAGTACTTGGCTACGATTGATTCACCAAATATTTCCCTATTCTGACCTCATCTCATTTACTGGCATCATATTTTTCATGGCTGTGAGGAAACCCGCCAATTTGTTGAGAAAACGTGCCGATGTAAAGGGTCTATCAGAACAGTCTACATTTTGTTTATTGAATGAAGACGCTGAAAGTTTTTTGATATACAATTTGCACAATTGTTTTTTGAGCCAACGTTGTCGAAAACATGACATAATCAACAGAAGTAATTGCGGGATATTGGTTGGTTGGTTTGGTTATTTGTCGTGGCCCCTTCATAGGTCTTAGCCCCAGTTCCTACGACAGATGCAATAAGTCAACGTGCCTTCTTCGATCCTGTGCCGTTTATTCTATTTCATTGATAGCTTAGAGTCCACGATGATACCGATCTACTTCGCATTATCCGACAATGTCCGTGCATGGTTTCATTCGTGTATGATACGTCCTTGACTCCCCTATTCTCCCTATTCGATCAGAACTGAATCGATAACGTGCAGCATGAGTAGGGGAGAGATCACCCCCACCTGGGATGCCCTCTTCCCACCAACGTCGATTCTTTGCTGTCGCACAAATTCTCGTCACCAGCATATTTATTATCCCTTCATATAAATATCCCTTCAAACCGCAGTCCTAATGGTTCCGTTTGATACCTGCCCTGGACATATTGTTAAAAGCACCCACTATATTTATGAAGGGCGTCATAGTATATTGCTTGTGTTCCTCACCTCTCCCATTATGTCCAACTACCTCATGACGGGCCGTATACGTCGAACGAATGCATTATGGTTGTCTGCAAGTACATGAGCACCCAACAGTCCTTGCATAATGTATAAATCCAGAAGTCTTTCCAGGCTCTTGGATGGAAATTTTTCACGTCCAAGTACTGCCAACCCACCTTGCCTTTCTCCAGCTAGTCCGGATATGGATGGGGCATAGAAATTTAATCATAGGTTAGATTAGCTGAGGTGACGGTGACCCTCATTGAAGGAGAACGCCCCACTTAGGCCAGAGCTTAGTCCCATTGTGATACCAAAAGGAAAAACCCATGGTCTAGGCAGGAATCCAACACGAACCTCCGGATTGAGAAGACTAATGCTCATGCACTAGGCTACGGAGGCACTCATTTAAATCTTTGTCTGAATAAAAAATTGCGTTCAGAAGTAATTATTATTTCATTCATCGCGCCATTGTAAATCACACAATTTAGTTAACAAACACTAGGCGCTCTATGAAAACAGCTAAAAGTAAAATTTGTTAAATTTCGTACAATTTCCTCACATAACCACTGTGCCAGGAATTGTTATTATTTGAAGTAGTATTAGTAGTGGTATTATAATAATAACACCACTAATACCAGCTACACTTTGTTCACACACCGACGCTCTCCAGCTTACCACCCAATTGGACCAACACTTTGTTCTTATAAAAACTTTATATGCAACAATAACAACAACAACAACAACAACAACAACAACAACAAAATGAGTTAACTTATTAAATAGATTCTTTGTTACTCTATCTTTTTTTTTTTTTTTGATTATTCTCCTGCTCAACGACGTTTCATTTTATTTTATCGTTTAACATTCCAAAAGGGTTGCAAGGAACGTGAGTTTATGGGACACCGACCATTGATTGGCTGTATGAGATAACGAAAACAACAATAACAGCCAATGTTAATGATAACAAGAAATTATAATATTATCGTTTAAGCGTAAAATGCAAAAACATTGAAAGAATATTAAATTTTTAACAAGAATTATAAAAGATTACGGTTAAATAAGTTGAAAAGTGCTTTTAAGGTGTGTACGAGAATGGAATTTTTGAGAAATTTAAAAAAAAAATATCTACTGCAGTCGAACTTCTCTATAACGTAGCAGTTGGGGCCGGTCAAATTTCTACGTTATAGAGAAACTGCAGAAAATTTTGACTACATTTTTTTTATGTAGAAAATATATTTATTAAGACAAAAAAAATTGTTTTTACATGAACACATTAATTTTTGTTTTTATTAATACATGCATATGTATGTGACTAAATTGATGCAAAAAATCGATTGCTAAAAACTTCGCAATAGAGAGATTATTTAGTGTGAACAATTCTATTTAGGTCTTAAAAAATTGTACGTTACAGAGAGAACTTCGCTATAGGGAAGTTCGTTATAGGGAGATCAAAATCTATGAAAATACTCACAAAAATGTTTTGTTCACGAATTTTATTTGTTATAGAGAAGTTCGACTGTAATTTGTTTACAATTCAATTCATTATTGAGCAACACTGCCATATTGTACCAATACAAATTCAAAGGGGATTAAGAAAATCAAGATCGATAATCTGAATATCAAATACCGCCATAAAATTTCAATTGTTAAAAAAAAGGAAAAATATTTTAGGGGGACGTTCAATGCCGAATTTTTGTATAGAGTCGAACTTCTCTATAGGGCGAGCTCCTACAATAGAATTGAAATTATTTAAAGCTTTTTCTTTCACTTTTTCCAAAGAAATTTTATACGAAGAATTTCTGTCTTTTTGTCGCCAAGTAATCAATTATTTCAAATAATAATTAAATATAATCAATGTTGCTCAAAACTCGGAAATAAAAATTATTTGATGCTAATGCCAAGTATTACTGTAGTTCCATCCAGTGTTTAGAAAACTTTTCACTTTCACACTTTTCCCAAAAAAAAAAATTCTACTCTTAACTTATCACAAATAATAAATTATACAAATAATCTGAGCAAAAGCAAATAACAATTTTTAGACAAAGTAGAGTTGAAACTCTACTCTAAGCCTTGACTGCAAATTATTACTGTACAACTCCATCTTAAAACCAATATGGTGTTATGGTATACAATTATGGGCTACTGCCTCCCGCACAAATATGGAAAAAATCCAAAGACAACAAAATAAAATCCTCCGTACAATTACAGCGGCCCCCTGTTACATTAAAAATTCTCGACTACACGGGTATCTTATTGTTCCGTTGGTAAATACCGTATTTTCCAAACTCACCACAACTTGATCTCCACACGAATCCTCTGGCTAGAAATATCAAAAATTTCTCAGGACACACCAGGCTGAGAAGGAGGGACACTTTAGCTCGCTACCGATCTCAACTCACATAAATAATAATCTGAAACCTCTGTAGAAACGCTTCTTTTGGCCTCGCGCTGGCTGGGCTGAATTTATTCTTGTTTTATTATTTAAGATTTGATTACTTATTGTTAGTTCAATATACATTGAAGATTCAATAAATGGAAGAATGAGAAAAAAGAACTTGTTTCCAGTTTTTTATGGTGCTTTTTTAACTCCGCTATACGCTAAAGCTTTCACTCTTCTACAAAATACATAGATTGTTAATATTTTCGTCGTTGAACCTCAGAATTTATTAAAAAGATACTAATAAACAAGTATTATCGGAGCCGCCTCCTTTGTCGTCATTGTGTACCATCATCGGCGAAGTAAAATAATTAAAGAAATGTCTACCAAATACAGCTTCAAAATTTGAATGCGTTTCTTTGATATCAGAAGCATGCAAAAATAGTAGTGTAAGAAAACGAAGATTTCTTCTATTTCTTCCTTTATCGCCACCTGTAATCTCTATTAAGTTTCCTAGAAGTGAACAGCTAGTAGTAGGCAATCATTGCCTGAATGTTTTCCTCTCTTCCTTTAAAAATATAAAAAATATGGATCTTAAGCAGTTCAAAATATTCCCTTAGAAAGAAAGACTTCCATTTTTTTGCTGGGATGCTTTTTCTTTAAATTTTTATTGCTTATTCAATATTTTAATTATAATTATCTTTATATTTTTACTTGTATAAAAAGTTAATAAATTTAAAATTCCAAAATATTACGGCATTGCGGGTTGGGACAATTCCCCTTTGGCAGCCATAGTGTGGATTGCATATATTTTTTGAAAATTTTTATAAAACTTTTTAATTGTTAAGCATTAAAAGCTTAATTGAAAGTGTTGTCTGTAATACCGGCTAACGACAATAGTTACAAAAACTAGGTGTAGTGAAGGTAAGATAAGGTAAGGAATAGTGCTGCCACGCCACCGGAGACCCATAGAGTCCATTGTGAATGCCCTCGAGAAAAGAAAATAGAAGTAGAAAGAGTAAAGACAAAGATAAGAATAGAAAAGGAAGACCATAAGGGAAGAGGAGAGAATAGAAGAGAGGAGAAGAGAAGAGAATAGAATAGAATAGAATAGAATAGAATAGAAGAGAAGAGAAGAGAAGAGAAGAGAAGAGAAGAGAAGAGAAGAGAAGAGAAGAGAAGATAATAGAAAAGAATAGAATAGAATAGAATAGATTAGAATAAAATAGAATAGAAGAGAAGAGAGGAGACGAGAAGAGAAGAGAAGAGAAGAGGGAGTTAGATCCCGCCAACAGTCAGCATCTGATACAATAAGGCTACTGATACCACCGACGTCAGGCACCGAGATATCCGCCAGCTACGTCAGACTGTCATATTGCAAACCGCGGAAGGCTGAAGTGGCACAGTCTTCTCCTGTTTTTGGCATCTGCTGATCATCACGCCGATCGAGCAGTACCCAGTTAAAGCTCCTATCAGAATTCTTAAATCCCTTGCGCTCATTCCCTGTAGCCGTGTAAACTTTGGAATATTCAACTCAAGCCATACGGCCCTCGTGTAGTGTAGTGAATTCGGCCAGAACTCAAAGACTTCTAGACTGTTTAGTAGAGTTACGAATTTGGAAGAAATAAAGCCAGTATCGATTTTTGAGCTTGAATTTGAGCAAGAAAGTGAAATTGAATTTTACAAAACTATTTAGAATAAAAAAAGCTCTTTTCTTGAAATATTTCAATAATATTCACTATTTCAAAAAAAAAAACAAAAATAAATAAAATAATTTAATATACTGCTTTGGGCAGTTTATTTTCAAAGACATTCAATTGCTGGCAAGTGGATTTCTTCACTTGTACTTCTTTTCTCTATTATTTGTTAGCATAACACTTGATAAATGTCCATTCCTTTCAAACCGGAAATCATGCTCTAAAATAAAATAAAATAAAATATTGAAAGCAGGAACTGTACAAAAATATACATACACACATGCAAATACATGTGCACATGTGCATGTGTGGACACATATATTTCGCAAATCTACTTGTAATCACAGTTCTAATCAGAAACTATTTTTAGGGAAATCATTGTCAAACAACTTGTTAAATTCATAGCCAAACTCCACCCTCTGGTTACCAACAGCAACTAAGCTAAACCTTAAGGATAATCTGTCGTTATTTACATACATACATACATACATACATTTCACTTCTTATACAATTTTTCTGCTAAATTCTAGAGTTTAGATAAACATAACGAGAAAGAAAGGTTCCTTTTTTTTTGCATTAGTAGTGTAAGTACGTAAAAAATAAGAAAAGAAAAGAACAAAAAAAAAAAAAAGGACGAATTGTGCATCCATTCTGTTTGTTTTGTTAATGCAGTCAATTGGAAATTTATTCAAGCTTAAAAATAGACATTCAATACAAAACACATACAAACATTCACAAACGACCAGATAAAGACATCAGCAAAATGAAAGAATCTTATTTTAAAATCAATTGAGTTATTTAAAGGTTTAAAAAGAGTATAAAAAAAATAAAAAAATAAGAACACTTTAGCCAAGTCAAGTTTTTAAAGAAGTAAATCAGAAAAGAAAATAAAAGTATGATGTTACATATTGCATTATTTTTTGTGTTTCGCATTAGAGAGGTACGATATATATGGAGATCCTCTTGGCTCCAACAAAACTACAAAACTAGCAAAGCAGCAAAACAATAAAACATGAATACAGTGAATATTCCATAGCAAACAGAGAGCAACAGTCCAGAAAAAAAAAGCTTATAAACTTTTAATAGAAAGGGTTGCAGAATCGACTCGATAGTTCGTAATAGATTAAAGAAAAGTTATGTGTGTTTGTTTTTTTAATCTATTACAAACTGTCGATTCGTTTCGACAACCGTAAGAAGGCCTATTGTTCAGGAATTTGTAGATATTTAAACCGAATCCGCAAAAATTTTTCGTTTTTAAAACGAATACACATACTTGGGTGTTCTGTAAACCGAATCCGCTTAATTTTACTCGGTTTAAAATCGATTAGAGAAGTCCGGTCGAAATTCAATCGAATGTACTATTTTCCTAATAAAAAACTGATGGATGAAACATAAAAAAACAATTACCAATTTTTACTTCAAGTCTTTATTTTATTAAATTCAGTCAAATTATAAACTCAGTAATAGATTTTAATACAAAATAATCAATTAAAAAAACAACTCCAATATTTCTCCATGTTCTTGTTAAAGTATGCCGATAAATTAGATGGATGAATAAAAACACATTTTCACTAAAAAAATTCATTAGAGTAGATCATTAAAACAAACACTTTTAAATAAAAATAAACATTATTTTAAATAAATTTCTTCTGACACGAAATAAAAAAAGCACGTTGAAAAAATTCTTATTCGAATGCTGGAAATCGTGTGATTTTTAGAACACCAAATTATCAATTGTTCGCTTTTGAAAAATCACTCGTTTTTAAATCGACTCATTTTACTCGTTACTATTTGAATTAACATTAAATTTTTCTTCGACGAAAAAGCATTTTATTTTGCAACATAATCTCCTTTAATAGCAATACATTAAGTTTAGTGTTTTTTCCAATTTTTTTTTTGTGTTCCTTCCAAATAATAGATTTTCTCAAGGCCCTCAAAATGGACGTTTGTTTCGGTTTAGACTTCTTCCTTCGAGCCAAATCTCTTACTACCCAGCCATTTCTTCAGGTTTAGAAAAAAAAAAGTTGCGGGGAGCTAAAGCTGGAGAATATGCGTAGCCCAATTCATAGAGTTTTGCCATTGAGACTACACACGTGTGCGTGCACTCGTGCTTTATCTTGATGGAACAGAACTTTTTTTGCACCAAATATGGTCGTTTTTACTATAAATCAATACCAAATCTGTCCAAAAACTCGGAATACTATTGACCGGTGATCGTTCTACCGTTCTCTAAGCAATCTATGTGAATGACACTGCGTGAAACCCCAAAGACTGTCAGCCTTGAATGATGGCTGACAGACCACGTTCTGTCGTCTTAACCATTGAAATTGATGGTGCAGAGTTCCCATAGTAATTACCAAGAGAGTGGCGTTGGTCGAAGTAGTCTGCAAGTTGACTACAAAACGAAAAATTTTCCTGGCTTCAACCCCAGTTTCACACTCATAGAAACATCTCATGTGCATCTGTGTGACTTTGTGTCAGTTGTTGTCGCAAGGCCTCAGTGGCGAAGGCGTAGTCCCTGATCACTGAACAGTAACGGCTTCAGTTGTATCCAATCCACAAGCACATCAGAACGCCCTCCTTCGTCGGTATTTTGTAGCACCATCGAAGTAAAATTAATACCTAAAACGCAGCTTCAAAAATTTAATACGTCCCCTTGACATCAGAGGCGCTGCAACACTGCTGTAAAAACAAAGAACATGCAAAAGCAGAGTGGTAACATAATGAAACTTTACCTTCTGTAATTTCTCTAACTATCACTTTCCTCTCAGTTTCAGCACAATGCATCGCATGTGTAGAGGTTATCTCCTGAGTGTTGGTCCAAGATAAAAAAAGTCTTTTCTTTTCTTTTCAAAAAATAATGCTTAATATCATCACACGAAATTCACTTTTTCCCATTTTTGTTAAAATTCACACAAGGTTGTCTGCTTTTAATGGCTGTCAAACACAAAGTAAATGACGCAGAATGCTCAAAATTTTCCAGTGGTCTACAGGGTGGCACAAAAGGAACTATATGGTTTAAATGCTTAAAAACTTTTTTATTTATGCGATTATTATAATTTTTTTTTTTTAAATACAGTATATTATTGGGTAATTTTTTGCAATTATCTTTGAAAAATTATATCCTGTATGTGATGTCCATTTTCTGTATCGCACATTAGCATAATTTCCATAACTTTTCGCAAAACTTCTGGTGTAATGACCACGACTTCATTTCGAATATTTCACAATTGATTCCCCAAGTCTTCTTCACAAAATGCTGAAAAATAAAGAAAAAATAATAATTAAAAAAGCTATAAAGAATTCAAACCATATATAGCTCATTTTGTGCCACCCTGTATTAATAGATCAAGGCAGCAGAGTTGCATTTAAAGTTACTGCGAGCGAAATACAAAAAGTCACGGAGCAATCAAACAGCCCTTGTACGACGTCTGTTCAAAAGAAAATGTTAATTTTGAATTTTTTTGAAAAGTATCCATTTTGTCCTCTTCAAAGTAGAAAACTTTGCGTTGTAAAAATACACCCATTTTCTGAAAGAGAATAAATTTCGTTTTACAAAGCGAGTTTTGTTAAAAATAAAAAGGACTAAAAATTGTAATTTCTTAAAAGACAATTTTTTTAGTCAATAAATTTAAAAAAAAGGCAATTTAAGGTATTCATAATATGTCCTAAAATAATACGAGGTCTGTTGAAAAGAAAAGGTGAATTTTGATTTTTTTTTGAAAAGTATTTATTTGTTTATCAATATCCATTTTGTATGCTTCAAAGTAATCCCTTTTCAGATATAATACACTTATGCCAGCGCTTCCGTCAATCCTCGAAGCACTTCTGAAATGCGCTTTTCGTTATGGCCATCAGCTCGTTCTTTGATTTTGATTTTATCTCATCAATTGTGGCAAAACGCTTTCCCTTAAATGGTCTCTTCAGTTTAGGGAATAAGAAAAAGTCGAAGGATCTGGTAAATAAGGTGCTTGAGGCATGATTAGGTTGTTGTTTTTGGCTAAAAAAAATCAGGAAAAAGATTTGATGTGTGAGCTGGTGCATTATCGTGGTGCAGAATTCATAATTTTTTTTCCATAATTCGGATCGTTTAAGCCGTTGGATAACTTCCTTGTAGTATTCCTTATTAATCGTACGACCTGTTGGCAGGAAGTCATGATACACCACGCCATTGTTATCGAAGAAAACAAAATTCACCGTTTTTTTGGAACAAACCTCGTATAAGTAAATTCTTTTTCTGAACAGTGCTCAAACTTAAAAAACAATAAAAAAAAATACTCATTCATAACAAATAATAACAAAAAATACATATTTTTTCAATTTGGATCTTCATCATCCATCTATATTCTGTATTTAGTATTAAAATCTCACATCCAAAATCTTAAAATTATTTATTTTACTGCGCACAGAAAGCGCCAACAAAAATAGGTTTGATGTTAAATTTTGTTGATTTCCCTTTCGGAAAGGCGCTCGAATGCGTTTTCCTGTATAAACATATAGATTTACTTGTTTATTTGCAAAATAGTAGGGTGATAATAGATCCAAGTAACATGTAATACAAAACTATATGACGAAATTATTAACAATTCTTGCTCTATTGAACGTAATAATTGATTTTTATTAAATTTAAATTAATAAATTAAACCACAAAGATGATTATTTACAAACGGCTTTTTGATCGAAGTACTGAGTATTTTTCAATAATTCTCTAGTCGCGTAGATATCCTTATAATATATATAATAATATACGAATAAGAATCTCAGAGCCCTTAATATTCTTCTGGGAATAAGTGGAATGGCATTGTGCACATAAATTTTTTTTAAATTTCTTAGGTTTATTTGGCATAAAATTTTTGCTCTTCTAAAAAGCTGTTCTAAACAAATTCAGTGATAGTGGAATAACGAACAAACTCTAACAAATTTGTATGCATCAAATTGTGTGTTGTTTGGCTGCTTAGGCATTAGGCTGGAGCTGGTTTGGGGGTGCATTAGATTTGTGTCTACTTAAAACATCTGTTTACGGTCACATGTTACGTTGTGATTGTCGACGTCATCTTAGTGTTGTCTAAACGTACGAACATACCCACTCATATACACACACTAATGTATGTAAACACATACGTATGGACGTGTATTTCGGGAACATTTTTGTTATTGTGCCTCAGAGCTTTATTACCAACATTTCTGTTGCATTACAAACAGTTTCATGGATCGGCAATCGAACGGGACGGGACGTTCCTTGTTGCTGTTACTGCTGATAATTCTTCTGTTTTTTTTTTTTTTTTTTTTTTTGAATAGTCTTTACTAAATTTGTGTTTTTACCGAATTTCCATTACGGTTTTATTTCTTCTCTTTCCTAACATGGCAATAAGTGGTAAAAGCACATTTGAATTATTTTTTTCTTTTTTGCTAAAAATCTCCCTCCAGGGTTTGTCTTTCTATTGTTTGCTTAACTTTTGCAAATGCCGATCTAATGTTATGACATTTTATCTTTGTGTGCAGTGTAGGTGGGTTTACTAAATGTCTACATATACATTTGAACATTAGGATGGATCGTAAATTATTTTACGGAAATATAATTGAAAAAATATGTAACTATTGTTTCAATTATTCAACGTTAGTCAAAATTAATTACGATTATTTATTTATATGCGATAGAAGAAATTTCACAGGACTCCCAAAACAAACCAAATAGTTTCTTTAAAAAATTTTTTTTGCAGATTAGATTTAAATGTAGATCGATTTAAATCAAGTAATAAAAGTTTTGTTCTATGTTTTGTGTGGTTATATCATTTTAAAAAATT
Organism: Dexiosoma caninum; assembly: GCA_963924685.1. Taxonomy (NCBI): domain Eukaryota; kingdom Metazoa; phylum Arthropoda; class Insecta; order Diptera; family Tachinidae; genus Dexiosoma; species Dexiosoma caninum. The sequence continues at coordinate 80,235,625 of OZ004729.1, read as the reverse complement.
GGGGTTCTATTGTATATGAAATAAGTCTCCAAAAATTGGAGCATTTGAAGCATTATTTCATTTCGTAGATAAGTTTATTTAATTTTTTTGGGACTTATTTCATGGCGCCTGGAAAAGCCGAATATTTTTTCATATAAAATAGAAAATTTTTAAAAAAGTTATTTGGTTTGTTTTGTTTGCATATTTCGTAATTCTGAAATATTTCTTTTGAGTTCTTGCATAAATATGTGAAATTTCTTAGCTTTCTCAAGAATTTGGTTAAAGATCTACTGAGGATTTTGGTAGTAGTACCAAATGAAATGCTGCTTAATGAATTACGACTAATGTTGAATAATTAAAAGATTAGTTACGTAATTAGTTTTTTTTATTTAAAGAAATTTTGTACGAAAAATATTTTTTTTTATTTTAAGTTTATTTTACACAGCACTAAATTGCTTAACAGAAATTATTGAAAAAAATTTGCACCAATTTTTGTTAAATTAAGATGAAATTCATGAAATTACTCCAAATTGCGCCCTACTGGTGGGTTAAAAAATAATTCGAAAAAATTAAAACAATTTTTTTGCTAACTAATTTAGTAAATGTAGCATTTTGGCGGTATTTTAAATTTATTGAAAAACTTTTTTTTCTCCTTCATACAGTGACAACGATCTACCCTAATGTGCATGTGTGTGCATGCTCATTTCTATGTTGGAATAATTTATATTCGAATGGTTACCCAGTCATCGTTTATAAATCTTCTAGATGAACAATATTTTTAAATATAGAAAGAAGACAATCAAGGAAAATTTTGTGCATATAATTTTAATTTTAAAAATGCATACTTTTGCAAAGGCATATTTTTTAATGACAGAATACTTTTCAAAGAAGAAGGAAAAAAATGTAAACATATCGGATTTTTTTAAAGAAGTACATAGAAAAGAAAATTAAATTTTAAATCAATAGTATCAGTCGTTTTTGAGATTTTTTTAGACAACTTTGCGTTGTAAAAATAGACCCATTTTCTGAAAGAGAATAATTTTTGTTTTACAAAGCAAGTTTTGTTAAAAATAAAAAGGACTAAAAATTGTAATTTCTTTAAAGACAATTTTTTAAGTCAATAAATTTAAAAAAAAAAGGCAATTTAAGGTATTCATAATGTGTCCTAAAATAATACGAGGTCTGTTGAAAAGAAAACGTGAATTTTGAATTTTTTTTGGAAAGTTGTGGCAAAACGTTTTCCTTTCATTGGTCAGTTCTTTTATTATTCGATATTTCGTTAACAGCTTGTTAACATCATCAGGAATAATCTATTATTTTATTATTTTTTATTTTAGTCTCACTTCTATTTTTATTTTGACCTTTATTAAAATTTTTTTTTTTTTTTTAATTATATTTATTTTTGAGCAATGGTTTTTTTTATGAAAAGTTTTTCAATAATTATTTATTTCTGAATAAAAAAAAAGACCATTGCTCAAAAATAAATATAATTAAAAAATTATTTTTTATTTTTATTTATTAATTATTATTATTCCTGATGATGTTAACAAGCTGTTAACGAAATATCGAATAATAAAACAAAATAAAATAAAAGAATACCTCAGACTTAATAAATATATTTCAAAAAATATATTCTTACAATTATTCAACGTTTGCCAAAAAAAAAATTTATTTTTAACTGTATTTAATTTATTTGAATTATATTTAATTTTTCTTTTCAACTCTTAAATACAATCATTGTCAATCAAAGTGTTGACTATTTGTAAGAAAGGCGTAAAAAAATTAAATAGATTTAAAATCAAATAATAAAATATTTGTTCTATAAGGAAAGTTTTTAAAGAAGCTTGTATTTATATTTATTAGGAATTCTCAAATATTTTTTGGGAGTTCTTGTATAAACATGTGGAATTTCTTAGCTTTTTTTGAAGAATTTGGTTAAAGGTGTAATATTGATTTTGATATTAGCATCAAATAAAATGCATCAAATAAAAAGACCAGCTAAACGATATAACAAACAGATAAATAATTGTATAATAGTATAATATATAATATATAATAGTATGTAAATACATTTCATATATATTCTTCGGGATAAAGCACAATTTTGCAAGAAGAATCATGTATGAAAAAGGTATTAAAAATTGAAATGGCAGTTTTTGTAGAAATTTAAATTTTTTAAAAATTAAAAAATTTTAAAAATTTCTTTAAAAGATAAATTGTGAAAACTGGCTCTTTATTAAAAAGAGAACTTGGCTATAATTATACCTTTTATTAATGGTATTTTTTTTTTCAAAAATTTTCCATTACTGGTATTTTAAATGTATTTCTAGACGTATTTATTTTAAGTAGTTTATTTTTGTGCAAATCTAGAATTGTTGAAAATTATATTTTCTGAAATGAGCAAATTTTGTAAAAGTTTTTGTTCTTGTGTGTGTGTGTGTGTTTTTTTTTTTAAGATGGAGTTTATTGCTTTTAATTGTGCTTTTGTGATTGAAAAGTTATTTTATTGATAAATAAAATTACCGTCGTTTTGTTTGCTGGGTTGCAGTCACGCATGCATCGATTCGTAGGTTAAAATTTTCTGATTTACTGCAAGGATTTTGGGCTATACAAGTAATTTTTGCCAAGTGTTCATTTTAACATTTCCTCCAGTCTGCTTAATATTTAATTTCTTCTTTCAAATTCTTTCAAATGCTTTTTCGTGTGTGTAGTGTGTTTTTATCTGTTCGTCTGTCTCTATGACCGTCTAATGTTCATGTAAATTTTTTTTTTCACTTTTGAATTTAAGCCGATTTATACACAATTGATTGACAAGCATTTTAAGAGACACTTATGCGTCAGTATTTTATTGAGACATTTCACATGTTTATTTAAGCACTAAGACATGGAAATCAATTCATTATTGATTAAGTGCTCGAAAATTTCTACTTAAGCTTAGAAACATGTTTTTAAAGCATTCTGAAAATTTTAATGTTTCGTTAATAAGAAAAAGTTCAATTTGAATTTGTAATTATTATACATATATTTATATATATATTTTTATTAGAAACGTGGAAAACAAAACAAATGCTCTTGAGCATCCCCTAATATTTTAAATTGATTATAATCTTGAACTTACATTTCACTAATTGTTTCTTTTTCTATTTCTTTGCAGGTAAGTGCAACTTTAAATGCCTGTAAGGATTAATGTAAGTTTTTAAACAAGAAATTAAAAATAAGCCTGAAAAATTTTTTTTACAACTCACAATATCTTAGGTTTCTTTTTTAATGCTCAGTTTTCTGTCATTAATATTTGAATATGATTCCGATTTTATGCCCGGCGACAGACATTCTTCCAACAATGCCATGTTTTTAATGTCCAATTTCCACATACTTTTCGCATAATGGAATTTTTAAAAACTATGTCCATATGTTTGATTTTGTGGGGTGTGTTTCGTTGTTCTATCGCTACTATAATGAGATGTGCTCTAATGAAACAGGGAACTTGTTCCCGAAACCCTATCATTCCTGCGCATCATTTAGAGTGCAACCATTTCTGGTCGATTTGGTAGCGAATCGCACTACGCATTACAGATGGAAGTCATTTTTCGGTCGAACAACGCGTAAGTGGAACAAATTCCTTGCAGAGATCTTTCCTGTAATATTTGACGTAGGAAGATTCAAATGAAATGTCCATAAACACTACTCCCTCTATCCTCCTTCTTATAAATTAATTTCCTAGTTCCAGCGTAATGCATCGCATTTGTAGTGAAAATCCCTTGAAATCTGGTTGAAGATTAAAAAAACCGCACTGCTGACCGATTATGAAGAACTTCGCCTTTATTTTGATAAAAAAAAAAAAAAATATCAGCAATTTGCAAGAATTAAAAAAAAACATTTTTTTTCTCAATTAATAATTTAATTAAATCCATGTTTATTTTAATAGATTTTGGTGTTCTTCCAAGAAAGTGCAATCAAAATGGTCAAATGTAAAAATTTTTTTCAATTAAAACTTTTTAATTGATTCTGAAATCCAATTATTATTTTAATTGCATCTTCGTATTTTTTAATTGAAACTTGATTTAATTTTTTCTGTGAGTACAGTCTTTATAAATGAGCGTGATCTTGGCTACAACACACTTGGCTTGTTCACACTACAGCACACTGAGTATTTTTTTATGTGTCGCTGTTTGAACAATAAAAACATTGCCCAAGTAAAATTATACAGATAATGCATCTACTTAACAGCAGTGATGCAGCAGCTGTTCTCTTTACAGTCCTTCATCAGGTGAGAGATCTGCTACATATTTTATCCGTTTGCTGCAATTAATGTTGGCATTTTTCACAGACTACTTAATGTACAGAAAACATATATTTTATGCCAACATCTTCTACTTATAAAACATAACCGCCATTAAGCTTTTAGTTCTAATCGTATGTTTATTTTTCAATTTCCTAAAGGAAAAAACACTTTCAACAATTTATTTTATTAAAGTCTTACTGTTTTCATTATGATTTCTTTCTTTGTAGTCTCTCTCTCCCTCTCTCTCTCTCTCAAACTTTAATTATTTCAAAAACTAAAGCATATTTGTGGGCTACTTAAGATTTAAAAATCGCTGCATATTTACAAACTCACAAAGAACAAATTTCTTTAACTTTCTTTTATACTTTAAACCATTAAATTAAATTCTTATTCGTGCTCTTTTTACCAAACGCTACAGCTTTCTAAACAAATTTATGCAATCAATATAAATAAAATAAAATTGTGTTTCAAAAAAAATTACCAAAACAAGACGCAAAAGAAAAAGAATTTAACAAATTCTATAAAGCTTTTGTTTATATTTCGTTTCGTTAGGGATTTTCAACTCAAAATCCCCAACACTTTAATTTATTACATTTTCATTTCATTCAAATGCATACATTCATTTGCTCAATTCTTTGGGAGTCTGTGCTCTAAACAAATATAAATCGAGGTCTATGGCGTTTCGTATTACAGCTAGAATTCTGCAAATAAAAACCAAATGTTGAAAAATGCTCGAGTACATGAGGATTATTTGTTGAAATTGGTAAATTCATTTAAGCAGAAATGGAAGAGTAACAGTCTTTTTTTTCTCATCTCTCGGCAAAAATAAAAATAATAAAATACAGTCGAAAAAATTTGTTCAGATAGAAAGAAGATATTCCACCAGAAATCATGGCATGTGCAGATTAAACTACGGTTTCGATAATCTAAACAAACAAACAAACATGTGCAAAACACCAAATAATTTCGCCAAAAATTTTTCGCAACAAGGAAAGAAATTATTTTTTCTCTTCTTTAATTTTAGAATTTGAAATCAACAATTTAAAGTTAGCAGTTTGACAATGTAGAGCGATAGTGATTGTATTACTAATAAAGGCTTCTGGGTTCAATTCCTATTACATTATTATTTACAGTGGTGCGGCCGTGGGTAGAAAGCCAAGCATTGTGCCTCCGATCTCAACAAAATGTATGATTTTTAAACGTTCAGCTAATAAAATCACTGGCTCATTTTTGCGACCATTTCTTTATTAATTGTGGCGATGGCTGAAGTGGTCCAACCAAAACGATGTTAATTGTAATTAGAAAAAAAAAAAGTTTTCAGAGAATTATCTTAATATTTTTTATTATGATAGAAAGATCTTTGACAATTATGTGTGAAATAAAATATCGGCCAAATGATCGATACGGCTTCGGTGGTATATCTCTACTCCATGGTCGATATTTCCAGTGACTGAGACATACGGGTATGTTCTGTAAACCGAATCGGCAAAAGTTTTTAATTTTTAAAACGAATACACATACTTAGGTGTTCTCTAAACTGAATGCGCATAATTTTACTCGGTTTAAAATCGATTATAGAAGTCCGCTCGAAATTAAATCGAATTTGCTATTTTCCTAATAAATAACTGATGGATGAAACATAAGAAAACAATTAGCAATTTTCAATTACAAGGGTATTTTGTTTCGTATATTATAAAAGGAGCTTTTCGATTATCAGGTATTAACGCTTGGAGAAACGAGAATTATTAGAACAAATGCAATTGCTTTGACGTAACTGCCGTCTCGAAATTGCAACATTTGTGTGGTTCGACGGCAATCAGATATTCGTATGATTACTTTACGTTCACGTCATGGCTTTGCAAAAGACGTAATTCTCGGAGGGGATGCTGTTGGAAGATTTATTTAGGATACTGAAGTCACATTTATCTGCGATATAATAGAAATCTTCACTAGTTATTTTACAAACAACTTCGTAAAATTTATGCGCGAGAAGAGGGAACTCAAATATGAAAAAATACTTCCAAAAGCGTAGGCATTTTTATTTCACTTGTGTATTGCTGATAATCAAATTTTCTATTTTTTTTTAGAGGGGCAAGGGAGAGGTGTTTTCATTTGTAATTCAAAAAAACATTCCTTTAAGGGCCACTCGAAATTTAAGTTAATATTTTTTATAGCAATTTAACCGCAAAATATCAGAGACCTGACTATTTTAAAGCAGCCAAAAAGCATTAAAAATTTTTTTTTACATCTTTTACAAACTTCTGCATAAAATTTTTTTATTATCCATTTGTTATGTTTCTTTTTTTCGAGATTTATGTTTTTAATAAAGTTTCGCATTACTTTACTCACCTGGAAGGGTGTGCGTGTGTATGTTTTCATTTTAAAGTGTAAGCCACCCCGCCAGCACCACCCAAAACGCTAAAATTTTTCCACTTTGACTGCCAATTTTGTTTATTGCTTTCAAATCAATGTGTTGGCATCATAAAATATTAAAATTATGATTTTATGTTCGATAGCGGAAGCAAAGAACTAGACATAAAATATTGTTAATTATTTCTTCTGTTCAAAGTCGATGCAAGATGTACGTGCAGTTACTGAAATTCTGCTTTAAGCATTTTTTGTTTAATCACAGGAAAAGACCACATTATATGCATTTTCCAAGAAATAAAGTTGAGGAGAGTGTTCAAAGCAATTTTTTTTTGCTTAAAATCTTCAACCCTAAAAATGGAGAACATATTTTCTATCACTGTAACCATTTCAGCATCTTTCCAAGTAAAATTTCAACTTTTTATTTAAAATCTGGTGTTATTTTCACACACCCAAAATACTGATTTCATTCTTAATAAAAAAAAAATATTTTGTTTAAATCCATGATGTAAAGGTGGACTAATGTAAAGGTTGGACAAATTTGAGGTTAGGAAGTAAATTGGCTTAAAAACACACTTTTTTTTTGACAAATTCAGTTTTATTGATACCAATCTATAGTAGAAATATGGGAATTAATAATGGAATATAATGGCGGGCAAATGTCCACCTCTAGCACGTCGGCAGGCATCCGTTCTTTTCATAAAATTTTTAACCACATTTTGCATCAAGGCTTCACTTATCTCGTCAATGCAGCGCCGAATTTCACCTTTCAGATCGTCGGTTGTTTGTGGTTTGTTCCCGGTAAACCCGATCTTTCAAATGACGCTAGAATAAAAATAATCCAGCGGCATTAAATCACAAGCATGAGACGGCCAATCGGCGTCGACAAATCGAAAAATTATGCGTCCGGGAAATTTCTCTTGCAATAAATGCTTTGTTTAGCCAGCTGTGGGGGGGCATGTAGCGTCGACTTGCTGAAAGCAGAGGTCACTGATGTCAACATTAGCCAATTCTGGTCACAAAAAATACATTATCATGTTTTGGTAGTGCAGAGAATTCGCGGTGACGGCGTTACCGTGCTCATTTTCGAACAAATACGGGCCTAACCAAAAACCGCACCATACGGTCACTTTCTTTGGATGTAATGCTTTTTAGAGGACTGTTTGTGGATTTCGTGAGCCTCATTTGCGACAATGGGCTTCATCACTAGAAGAAGATTTTGTTGAAAAATTAGTTGTTTTCGTTCAATTTTTCAAACAGCCAATTCACAAAACTTCGACGAAAACAATGCTCGGCCGGCTTTAATTCTTGAACAAGTTGAACTTTATAAGCATGAAGATGAAGATTTTTATGCAAAATGTTGCGCAAAGTGCCTTTGGTGGTGCCCAATTGTTGCAAACGACTAGTTGATGTGAAGACTCATTCTCAACATTTTGCTGTACAGCCACTATGTTTCCATAACTACGGCCACTACGAGCGGCTCAGTACCCAGAGCCTCGAATTTAGTGATTAAATTACGCACAGCGGTCTCAGAAGAAGGAAAACCTTTCCGAATTTTACGAAGTGATACCGTAAAATTTTCACCATTTTGATAGTAAATTTTCACAATTAAAATTATTAGTTAAAATTTTGGTTAAAATTTCCCATCTTTTTACTAAAGAAATATGAAAGCATGACAGCTCACTTCTTGACATTTAATCATTTCACAGGCAATTTACTTCGTAACCTAAAATTTGCCGACACTGTGTAACTATAGCGATTTTATAACCACTTAAAATACACTTTAATCAATTTAATTTAAAAATTTCACTACCTGATTTAATCTTTGCAATACAAACAAAATTAAATAAACACTCAAAGTATAATTGTAATGAAAAGAAAAAATAAAAAATAACTGAAGAAAATAACTTCACTTAACAGCAGGCAGCAGGGTATCATTCAAACAGTCAATTGCTACCTGAGTTGCCACGTTAGCAATGGCATTCACAAACAGCAAACGATAAAAGCAAACAGCAGTACGCTCGTAAATCACAATTTGCACCACATAAAAGAATTTGTATGTGTGTGTGTGTGTATTCGTGCATATTTTTCGCGATTTTTATTAAAGAAATTTACAAATGTCCCACATACAAACAGCCTTTCAATGATGACTCTTTTTTTTACACTTCAGCTTTTTCAAAGAAATTTCCTTCGACTTTCATTGTATTAGTTCTATAATTTCCACAGACACATGCATGCATGTTACATACAATGGCGTATAAAAGAAGTTACAAATGGTAACGTGTGATTTACTTTGAGAGGTAAAAAAAAAAGTATTTACCAGACAAGAGGAAATTCAAAAACCAACAACCCGTATACATAATCGTTAGCTACCATGTCGAAAATTGTATAGTTTTATATGCTTGTTTTAATTTTTATGCACTCTTAACTCTATAATTGCCAATTGCTGAACAAATTAACAATAAATCAAGAAATAATCTTTGAAAACTCATGAAATATTGAACTCGCTTAGAATGAAATTTTATTCAAAAACTAGACAAAAGAAAGTTTTATGCAATATGTTTTGAAAAGAAAGTTATACAGAAAAAGTATTTCTAAATAAAGTAACATAACTTTAAATAAAGTATTTAAAAAAGGAATTTTTAAAAAAAGAACATTTTAGAAAAAGTACCTGTAAAAATGGCAATTTTTTAAGATAATGCCTTTTTAAAAAAAAGGTGCGTTTTAAAAATGAGGTTTTTTTTAAAAAAATTAGTAAATTTATAAAAAAAAGTTTCTTTTAAAAAAATTTATTTCTAAAAAATTACCTTTTAAAAAGGTATTTCTAAAAAGCCTACTTTTCAAAAGTACTTAATAATTTTTAAAAGCATGTATTAAGAAAAACATCTTTTAAAGAAAGTAGGTTTTAAAAATTAGTACCTTTAAAAAAAAACATTTTAGAAAAAGTATATTTAACCCTAGAACCATAACGATATTTTATAATACGTTAATACCAACGATACATAAATTGTACGTATATATACATTTCGTTTGATAAATTTCAATAAATGAAAAATCTTCGATAGGATTTCATTTCAATAGTTTTTTTTAATTCATTAAAAATATATATTGAAATTACTTTCTTATAAAAAGTAGAATAATTTTCAAATATGTAAAATTTTCTCTAAATAGTCCCTCGTAGTGCATTGATGACAGCAATAACACGTTTTTATTTTTCATCGGCATAAAGGAGACTAACGTCAGGTTTTCTTCATAAACACAGCGCGATGATCCACAGTGCAGCAAAACCGAGTAGCTCGGGAGTTAAATCAGCCTTGCTCTTTCGTAGTGCGCTAACGTTACGCAAAAATTACGTGCAAGAATTTAACCTTCATTACCAACGATACGTAAGTTTTACGTACAGTCTCTAAGTGCGCATACTGTGAATACCTATAAAACATTAAATATGTGTTGCTTTAACACTTGTAAGCATAGCAGCACAATTAATGAGAGCATAGCTAAAATGAATTGGCGTTAGAATGCCGATCACCTCTTTTATATAAATGTGAAAAAAAAACTGTACGTAAAATTTACGTACATTTGTTTCTAGGGTTAAAAAGCTCTGGCCTTAGTGGGACGTTCTCCTTCGGGGAGTGTCCGCCACCTAACATAACAATTAAAAAAAAGTACGTTTTTTAAATAAGTACTTTTAAAAAAGTACCTTCTCAAAAATTGGAAAAATTGCCTTCTAAAATAACTATTTTCCAAGGAAAGACTAAAAAAGTACCCGTTAAACAACGTGCCTTTAAACATACTTTTTAGAAAGGTGCCTTTAAATTAGTACATTTTACATAAAATTATGGTATAAAAAACTTATTAAAAAAATAAGTTTTTAAAACATGTACATTTTAAAAAAGTACTTTATAGAGAAAAGTACCCTTTAAAAATGTTAATTTTGAAAAAAATCTTGAAAAATCTTGAAAAAAAAATATCTTTTGGAAAAGATACCCTTTTGGAAACCCACATTTTACAAAAGGAATATCATTTTCAAGAGAAATCTTTTAAATGAACAGGTGAAGCTCCACTGTCATCCAGCACTGCTTTCGCAGAGCCTGATGCCTGCTGTGCCTGAGGATTGGTATCAGCCAGCAGCAGCCGATACTGCTTAGTGCCGACGGCTGTGCCTTTGTGTCGTTTCAGAAAAAATGCGAATAGTTTTTATGACTTTGTCCGAAACTGGATTCGAACCCAGGTTTTTTTAGTTTTCTTGTCAACGTGCAGATTACTGCAGTCATCGAAAGTACCGTTGAAAAATACCCTTCAAATCTATTTATATACAGTTGTTCAAAAGAAAGGAGAATTTTGAATATTTCTGAAAAGTATTTATTTATTCATCAATATCCATTTTGTCCCTCTACAAAGTAGTCAACCTCAAATATAAGGCACATCTGCCAGCGCTTCTTCCGATCCCCGAAGCCCTTCTGAAAAGCGCTTTACGGTATGGCCATCAGCTTGTTCTTTGATTTTGAATATATCTCAGCAATTGTGGCAAAAAGCTTTCCTTTCATTGGTCTCTTCAGTTTTGGGAATAAGAAAAAGTCGCAGGGATCCAAATCTGGGGAATAAGGTGCTTGAGGCATGATTAGGATGTTGTTTTTGTCCAAAAAAATCAGGAACCAGCATTGATGTGAGAGCGGGTAATGCAGAATCCATGATTTTTTTCCACAATTCTGATCGTTTGAGCCGTTGGATAGCTTCCTTGTAGTATTCCTTATTAACCGTACGACCTGTTGGCAAGAACTCATGATGCACCATGCCATTGTAATCGAAGAAAACAAAATTCCCCTTTTCTTGTGAACGAACTTCTTGTACGTATCAAATATTTTATATAAAAATATTCTTTCGAAAAGAGGATTTCTCTAAAAAGGGAGCACCATTCTTAAACCCAGTATATGTGTATTATTGGCTTTAATAGTGTTAAATGGAAAAGTCTTCTTTTGTTGCACGACACAAGCGCATTAAAAACATTCTGATTTATTACTATTATAGCTGTTACCTTGTGCTACTTCACTTAATGTAATTTACAGTTGTGAAAAGGTTTTACTCCAGCCGAATTGCAACAGACGGTATTTGCAATTTTAACTACCGCTCGCTAAACCAGCAACTATAAAATTAAGAAACCACATTAAAAGCATTAAAGCCGGCAAACAAGAAGGTTAATAATATCTTTAATATTAATTCAAAATTAAAATTCCATATATGAAAACATTTTAATTTAAACGCCTTTATACGTGTATTTTGAAATATTTATTCATGTGAATAGTTTTAAAGGCAAAAGGCAAATGCAAGACAGCAAGGATGTTTGGCATGAATGCGCTTATTCTTGCAGGTTACACAGTATTTTACAATAATCACCATAACAGGCTACAGAGCAATAAATTAAAGTTAGAAAATACTCGTTATAAATAAAATAAACGATCTTTATTCCTTTTATTTTACTACACATTTCTATTGGTTTATTTCTACGCCAAATAGCAAGAAAAACGAGGAAACAAAACGTCAAAAGAATAACAACTGCATATGGATTTATATTTAAATGGTTTAAGTTGCAGCCATAACCAAGTTTAAGTGCCACTAAAAGATAATTCTCTTTTACATGCAGGCACACACACACACACACACACACAATCTAACATTGTTTGCATGCCTGTGCCGCATACACTTGCACTAATTTAAATTTTCATATCCGGCTACAAAGGAAAAGGAGAGATGTTTAAATGGAAAAATCTAACAAGTTGTACTTGTAGATTTTTTAAACATGAAAAAAAATTAAAGAATTTGCTACAGACCAAGTTGGACCTTACGGAATGCTACAGTGAAAGTGTTGCTGGCTGAGTAAATAGTCAGCGCGTTGATTATACAGGCAGCAGTTCGTGGGTTCAATTCCCCTTCAGGCCAAAGGTTTTTCTGTATACTAACAGCATCCTCTTTCGGCGGTTTTTGAGCAAATAAAAATTGTGTGCAGTAGTGCAAGCATTATTGTTTCCCACCAACTGTGTCTTGTCTACACAATCTCTTTCGCACTAGTTCCGGGGCAATGCATATCATACGTATGAGAGAACTTCTGTGCAGTGGTTCCAGAAAAAAGCTGAAGCTGAAGCTTTGGTTTTTTCTTTTTGATTGACCGAATCATGGGCTGAATTGAGTGTGAGTGTCACTGCTTTGATAGCCTTTTGATTGATTTTCCTCCTCTCGACATATCGGCTGCCTCCGTAGTCTAGTGCATGAGCTTTAGTCTTATCAATATGGAGGTACGGGTTCGATTCCCGCTTAGACCCTGGGTGTTTCTACAGACAAGCTGTAAGAGCTTCGTAGAGTTTGTATTGTCTTAAAAAAAAAAAAAATAATAATCCGCACGATACTCGTACTTTAAGAGTTGTAATAGATGGGATCTTATCAAACGGGTTCAAAATAATTTCAGGGGTCCCACAATTTTCAGTACTTTCTCCTATCCCATTTTAAATTTTTCTATGTCAAACTTCAATGTCTATCTGGTCTTTTGCAGCTGACAGCAGCATGGCATTCATATTCATGGCGGTTATTAGCGTCATGATGGAGAATATGACGGAGACTTTGAATTGAAATCGCGTAACTGTCACAGATTATGCTTATGTCAATAAGGACACCTGTTCTGTTCTTACGCATAAGCGCACGATTCAAAATACTGCGTAATCTATAATTATGGATGGTTTGGATATTAAGGAGCCAGAAGCTCTTGAACTAGACAATTCAGTATGATGTTCGTTAGACTGACCACATTTTTGAGGTCTAGGCTTTTTAAGGCGTTGTAAGAAACACTTCACCTCATGTGATCCCATCGAAAATGGAATAATGGAATCATGTATGGCCCGGCGCTTCAAAGTCTATTTTGAAACTTCTCAACTGTGTACAGGAGAGGGCGAATGGCTCATCGATGACAGTAGGACAGCCAACTCTCTAGACTCGCTGAAGCAACGCCGCAATATTTTATAGCTACTGTAATGAAATGTGCTCTAATGATATCGGAAAACTCGTTTCCGCAACTCGGACATTTCTATGTGCAAAAAAAATTGTTTCGAAAGCGCGTCCTCGATTTATCAGCGTGTCGTACTAAGCATTATAGAGTAAATTCGCTTTTACCATTCGTATGTGTAATAAACTTCCTGCAGAAGTCTTCCCTGTCAATTGCAATATTGGAAAGTTCAAGTCCACAAACACTACTCCTTCTATCCACCTTCACAACACCAATTTTCATAGTTGCGGTGTAATGCCTTGCATATGTAGAGGACATACCCTAAGCATTGGTCCAAGAAAAACCAAATTTACGCGTCTCGTTTTGGTAGCACAATTATTCTGTCAAGCGTATTAATGCTAAGCAAGTCTTCGGGATGGTTCCATTTTAGTCGTCTGCCTTCTAACAAGTTTTTTGGTTCAAATGTCTACACAATAGACATCTTATTTTGATTGCACACCGTCCTTAGCCGATTGATGTCGGAGGTATTTAACTCGTCGAATTATATTTATTTCTACCATAGTTAGCCGATTGAAGTCCGAGCCATATATCACATCGAACAGCGACTTGCGAGACAAAGAACATTCACTCGTGTCCTTCATATCGATTCGTAAACAGCCGAAAAACCTAAATGCCCAATCAGTTCACGAAGTGTATCTTTTCAGCCGTGTTACGAATATAAATCCGCCGACAATCGAACGACACACCTTGGATTGTCACAGAGGAGAACAGAAGAAGAGGACGGCCCCCGTTACACAGGGAGGATTCATATTGCGGCCGAGGTCAACAGTAACGCAAAGAGTTGGAGTGGAAGTGACGTCATTGACACATAATAACAATATAGAAATATGTTCATTTAATCCCTCTGATCCTTGTAAAAATGACCTGAACTAATATTAGCTGCCTATGATTGCAACCATATTACGTCCCCTACATTATAGTGTAACAACTGCTATGGATGTATGTATTCATGCACACATTCATTCCTCTACTATTTCATCTGAATATTTTGCATATACAGTTTAAGGAATTATGTATTTACATTATGTAGATCATATAACCCTTCCCTTAAAACGGAGTATGAATTACAGCATAAAAACAGGCGCATGTAGTTGTTTCTCTTTTTTAATTTTTTTTTTGTACTCTCCAGTATCTCTAACAAGCATTATTTAATACTCGATTTTTACATGTTTTTATTAAAAACACCATCATGTATGATGGTGTTGCCATTTTTATGTTGCAGTTTTTGGTTCCAGTTTGTTTTTTTTTCTTTCTTGCACCATAAAAAGGATTAGGGTTTAGGAGGATACAAAAGAATTTATAAACAAGAGAAGAAGAAAAAAACTAGTGCAAAAAATAACTGTATTATGTCACACATTGCACTACGAGTGGGTAAACTGGGTGCCAAAACGAAGCAAGTGTATAATTGCTAGTGGCAGTTTTCTTTCCGTTCTCTACATTCCAATCCATTTCTTTTTTTTTTTTTTTGTGTGTTCTTCTTTTTGTTTTAGCCAGTGTGTTTATAATAGGGATTTTCTAGTTTTCTTTACAAACATTAGACAAAGCGACAGTTGGATAGGCAAGGAGACAGCCCGACGGACAGATAGACAGACAGACAGCCAGACAGCCATGCACTAAAAGTTGTGTAATTAAACTGTTGAATTTAAATAACCAGGGTGGAAAGAAATTTGGGAATATTACATTTTAATGAAATTTTAATTAAATAAAGCAGCTTTTGCAATAGAACAATTTCAAGTTTTAATGCAAATTAATGTACGAGTAGTTTAAAATGAAGGAGGCAGGCAAATCTAGAAGCGTACTTGCTAAGATACTCTAATAACTTTCGGAGTTGTGCATAAACTCATGTTTCGAGTTAATGTAGGTTTAAAGAAGGTTTTTATCACACCTTAACGTTAGGCAAAAATATTTTTGTCTGAATTTTATTGGTTTTTTGAATATGCCGATAATGCCACAGCACAGAACACTTATTTTGAAGAGTGGAAATATTTCAAGGTATTTCGAAGGAATTTCGAATTTGTGCCCAATTACAATCGGTCATCCAAATCTCTAGAACTCCAGAACTAGTAAAATAGGTTTAGAGGCGGAATATTGAGGCGGTAGCAGTAATGCATATTCGACATGAATATATTTCTCTTGAACTTTGTATGAAATCAAGAGAATATGTTCGATAAGGATACAATTTTTTTGGTTTCACGTAATGGTAACTTTAATTTATTGGTGAAAAAGCGTAGTAGGTGCTCAACCATTTCCTCTTCGTCCTCATTACGACAGCTCCAGCAGAAGTCAATCTCCTAGTATGTAGAACAGAGTGACAATAAACTATCAGCAACGCCACCGTCATCCGGGGTAAACCCCTCAGCAGTTCTCCAAATCCCTGCTCCAAATGCATACTGCTGTATCCCATTGGAATCTCGACATATTCATCGATATGCTCGTCTGATAGACGATCCCCCTCCTGGGCCAATTCATCCGACTGCTCTCGTTCTCAAACACACCGTCATGTCCCGGTACCCAGACCAGCTCAAGGTTCGAAAGCCTTGCCATCTCGTCTAGAGACAGCCGCCATTCACGAGCCAAAATCGATGTCCACCCCGAATCTCCTATCAGGCAAAGGCCTGGGTGAACAGTAGTCCGCATTCCACGGAAGCTCCCCCTACTCTCTTAGCACCGCCGCATGGCCAATGACCGCTTCCCTCCATGCACATTCGTAAGATACACCAGATCACCAGAGCACAAATGGACACAGACTATGACGAAGTTGTGGTGAAGGCGATAGTAAAGAATCGGTTTCCATCAACATGGATCTGAAACGGCTGAGGTTCCTCACCTCTCATTTCTTTTCTTTGCTTGACAGAACTCTCGCCGATAAAGATTTCTGGAATAGCGGGATTTATTTTGATATGGCGCAAGACTTGATATGACCCGACTATTTCTCAGGAAAACAATTGGAAAATTTTCGGCATTTCAAATGATCAAGTGGCTTCAGTTCTTTCGTTAGTTTGATCTTGTAAGGATGTATGGCAAATGTTGTTCGCCAGATACGCCATAATGTAGTGCGATATGTATCCAATTCATGGAATGATCTAATGTGATGAAATTTGCATTAATACACCCACGGTTGCAATACTTACCTCGACTCGATCGGTGCGTTATACCTTTAGCACGGAAAGTTCCCACACGCATAGCTAGTTCTCTGAGAAGTTTATTACGGCCGTACAGCGCTCTGAAAGTTGCAACCACTACCTCAGAACTGCGGTAATGTTATGTACCAATTGGTAAGCCTTTTACCATACTTTCACAATTTAATATTTCATTATTTACGTTTATTAAAGTGCTTTAAGGTTTGAACTGTTAAATTTATTTTAGTCTGGTCAGGAACACACCCAGTAATTTTCAGGAGCATACTCATTCATTCATGACCACTTATCACCTATAATCTCTATCGGGTGCAAAACGTAACTAATTAACGTGCCAGTACAGTGCACGTATACGAGTGCATAAAGGTGTGCTGGTAAATCTTTTGGAAATTATTATAGTGCAAGGCATTGGAACACACCAACAGAACATGGACACACGTGAAATTACATTTAGATTTTTGCTAATGTAGCCTTAATGGTCGCAAGAGCATGAGTGTGTGTGTGTGTGTGTTTGCTTTAATGACTCAAATTGCATTAAAGTGACCAGAAAGCAAATTAGGATTTCAGGCTGATCTCGCATAGTAGATAATTGTATCTAAGATTAAAGTGAATACATGTCGCGAAGACGTGGAACAATGCTGCTCTTAATGCCGACTTTACATATGTGTATCTGCAATGAGGACTCCTTGATGGTGCAAAGGTCACACAGAAGACAATTGAGATTATGACATACTGAGGAGTTGAACCGATTTCAAACTCTTTGACACAAACTGTGTTTGAGCCCAATTTCGGGCAAAGTCATAAAAACATTTCGCATTTTTACTGATGTGCATCAGTGTGTTTGTGTCAGTTGTCAGTTGTTGTAAGGTTTCGGCGGCGAAGGCATATTCACCGGTCACTGAGCAGTACCGTAATAATATTGTTTTATTAATATGGGTGTTCTGTTCATTCAACGCACAGCACACTTCGCCCAAAGTCGTCCTACCGAGAGAAATATTCGCAATGTATTGGATAAATTTGAGTGGACTGGTTCAGTAAACGATCGACTAACGCCCGTAAGTCGATGGAATGCATTATCTGCCGAAAACATCCCGAATCCGAGGGAGTCGATTTCGTGTTCCTCACAAGAACTCGTTCTTTTGCAGAGCACAACTTGGCGAATTTTGAATCGTGACTTGAGCTTGCAGCCGTATAAAATTCAACTAACCCAAGAACTGAATGTAAACGACCATAGACAGAGAGAGGATGGTAATCTCACGTTGAGGTGTTGTGAACTGGCCAACGATATCGAGGATTTAATGCCGTTAGACTTTCTTGTGGGTGTTTCTTAAGTCTGCAATACATTGCACCGTAAAGATAGTGTTGAATAAAAACAGTTATCGAAGTGATAGGAATAGGGCGTATTTCTAGCGCAATGCCGCATGGGAAAATTTATTTACTTGAAGGGGCAATGATCCCTCATCTTATGGCTGTAGCCGAAAGCATTCCCCTGCTGTAAGAATAAAGTCGGTCATTTGAGCAAAAGTCTTTACGAACGTTTCTCAACTTTGAACAAAATCTTTGAAGCCCTACATGCTGGAGCAGAATCCAACTCGGCCAGCTAGATGTTCTGTATATTCCCGTCCTGAAGAGATGGCGTACCGCTCGAAGCGATGTAAACATGGCAACAGTGCATGGAATGATTAAAAATATCCCAAATCATTCGATTCTATGTTGTTTTCATGATTTTGGCATCTCTCGAAGCACAGCATGGCGTATTTTACTAAATGATTTGAAAAGGCGAAACTTTACCAATTGTTTTCTCGAGAAATAGTCGGGTGGAATAGCCACCTTGTTCATTATCATTATTGGGCCAGGAAGCACCGCGATCAAGAAGATCTATTGTACAAAGCCGCACTACTAAACCCCACATCCTAAAGCTTTTAAAGAATCGAAGCACTATTTGCGGTCTGGTGTTCTACAGCTAGTGTGAAGGCACCGTAATTCCACCCAGATGGTAACACCTCTCTACCGACTACAGAACAGTCGCAAAGAACGTGTTCAGCACTTTCAGTGCCACTTTCACAAAATCAACAGAGATTGGTATCGCAGATATCAATTTTGTTAAGTTGGTAACTCAGGCTACAATGGCCTGTGAAGGCTCTAGTCCGCTCTATTCAGCGAAACCAACATATTGGTGATCGCCCTATTTGGGATCAGGAAGCTTTTGGCTTGACGCTGGCGGGCACTATTGTGCCAGTGGAGCAGCGAATTCTCCGTGCTCCCAGTTCTCCAGATCTTAAGAATTTCATTTCTGTGGCTTTTTGTCCTCATTTTGACAGATAGTCCGTCATTTCTTTACCTTCATACCCTCATGGCCAGGCACCCAGCCCAATGGAACGGCGTTAAAGTTCCCCAACTCATTGAGGAGGTTCAGGCACTCACATATCATTTTTGAGGAAGGGCCATAAGCGCTGCCTGACTATCTGACAGTATATGAATGTTGGCCCCCTCTTATACCTACGGAGGCATTCACCCATTCGATTTTCCTAATCGGGGTCCGTTTAGTTTTCTGTTTATGCGGCCATATTAGAGGGAAGAATTATACACTTAACACAGCATTTCAACTCAATAAGCATGACAAAACTGAACCTCGTGATGATAATAGAATATCGGTTTGAATAGAGTAAATGGAACGCCAGAATTACGCTTATTTCAACAAAAAGTTACCCAATCTGGTCGTATGATTATTTAGCCGCTTCAGTTCACCACTTCACCACAATGGCAGGATTGAACTGCCAACTATTTGACTGCTGAGTGCTTCCTCATGCATCAAACTGAATATACGTTATTATAGGAGATGGCTGGGTAATTATTTCCTCCGTATACGACAGCATTTGATGGTGTTCAAAAACGTTGTAAGGCCGAAATCACCTTTTGGAGAATTGTGTGACAATTAAATAAGGGGGTGGTCTTCACTAGTACTATTTTTCACTCATTACTAGCAAATTAGTGGCATTAGGTAGTCAACTACTCCACAAATTTTAGACGAGTCATCTGTTTAACGTATCAAATAGAGGGTATAAGTGGGTAGATACTTTTGTTATCTTTCCTTTTTATTTATTTTTTTTTCATCAAAATCACTCATACACAACGTAGACGTTTGTGCAACTTAACCCAATCTAACCTTCCTCTGGCAATACACATCTCCTTCCATATGCCATGTGGAAAAAGCTACAAGTTTGACTCCTCGACTTTTACAGTTCGTGTACGATTTACATTATAATTGCAGCAGCAGACACATAAATAAGTAGCAAAATGTAACCGATAAAAACTTTGCCCCAAAACACACTTTAACACTTAAATCAGAAGGTTATTATTTTTTATTTTTCTGTTTTTCCACAACGTGCAACAGGGATTCAGAGAGAATGTGAAAGAGAGCAACAGTGAATGGTGGTATTTGCCCTCGTATTTCTGCCTCTACAAATGTGTTGCTTTTACATTGTATTAGAAATAAATGACTTTAATGTCAAATTAAATTGGAAATTAGTGTAACAAATCCTGTTCATCTTTCGCACTACTCGGGCACCTACAACATCTTTCTTATGCATAAACGTAAGGAAACGATTATTATTTTGAGTGGGTGTCTATGTGTGTGTGTGTGTATTTGTTTGGTAAATTTTGGGTGTTTAAAACTTGAACAATAACTACTCTTCATATCACAAATCAATTATTGCGAGCTACAGTCAAGGAATTAAAAAAAACACATTGCACAAACCAGACGGGCATTAGATATGCAGCTTGCAGTTCCAAACAGAAAATATGGTTTTAGTACTGATATTGGCAGCATTGATGTCGATGTTCATGATTGTGTGACTGGTATTGATGGCGTCTTATTTGTATGGTACATGTCCTGAAAGGGTTTGTAAAGTGTATAACTCACTCTTTCTATCTCTCTCCCACACACACCGGCAATTTTGTTTTCTACAAGAAACACATTCAAAACAGCATGCTACTGACTACAGCATGTCAAAAATAGAATACATGTTTAGACATGAGAATGATTATTTTAAGGACACAACGGATACATGGCAATACGCCCATAATTGTAGCCGTGCCCAACTCAATTTAATTTATATTTTTGTTAGCGACCTGCAGAAATTTAGTGTTCCCAAACCCAAAAGAAAAGAAAACCATTTGAAATTAATGAGAGCATAATAAAAAATTACTATAAATTATTCTAAAATCATTTGTAATAAATGTAGTTTTTTTTTTTATTGGTTCAAATTTCCAATTTATTCATACCCATTATTTTATAATTACATTATGGCATTCTTGAGACAATCAAATAAATATCACTAATTCTAACTATTCAAAAAGAAGTACGTACAGTCAAAATGATTGGTCGCCTTTCAATGAAGGAGAAGTGGTTTCTGAATGCATTCCGCGCGGAGGGCTAATAAAGCAAAAGATTTTTAAGGGAAGACAGTTAAAAAGTTGTAAAATCGAATTTCTTTTTAACATGAACTAAAAACGGAGCTTGACCTTTTAGTAATATGTCGATTTCTGATCTATACTGCAACAGAAAGAACAAAAGTTTGAGCCTTTTTTCATATTGTATGTGGAGAATAATAGGCATTTCTCGTATACATTTCTTCCACTCTGTTGGGCTAAATGACTCTACAACTACCTGCCTGTTCACACAAAGGGTACTGGTGACGTCTGTAGTGGCATATGAAATACATATGTATACAGTCGAACTTCTCTATAACGAAATCTTCTTTATAACAAATAAAATTCGTGAACACAACATTTTTGTGAGTATTTTCATACATTTTGATCTCCCTATAACGAACTTCCCTATAGCGAAATTCTCTCTGTAACGTACAATTTTTTAAGACCTAAATAGAATTGTTCACACTAAATAATCTCTCTATTGCGAAGTTTTTAGCAATCGATTTTTTGCATCAATTTAGTCACATACATATGCATGTCTTAATAAAAAAAAAATTAATGTGTTCATGTAAAATAATTTTTTTTGTCTTAATAAATATATTTTCTACATAAAAAAAAATGTAGTCAAAATTTTCTGCAGTTTCTCTATAACGAATTTTCTCTATAACGTAGAAATTTGACGGTCCCCAACTGCTACGTTATAGAGAAGTTCGACTGCATATACGTATTCTACTCAACTGATGTTGGATATTAATAATTGTTTTTTTTTGTCTTGGGCCACCACTCAGGGAATGAACTCCCTATACATGCGATGCATTATGCTGAAACTAGAGGAAAGGTTTAGTGGGAGAGGTACCAGGTTTTGAAGCTTCACTATTTTACAACTTTGTCCTTTTGTATGTTGTTTTTATAGCAACTTTTTATTGAAGCTTTGTTTTATAGTCGCCATTTTTAAGAATTATTTCATTTTGCTGGTGCTACACAATACCGGCAAAGGAAGGTGCTCTGATGTGTCTGTGATTTGGTTACAGCTGAAGCCACTGTGCCTTCGCCACTGAAACCTTGCGACAACAACTGACACAAAGACACACAAAAGGCACATCAGAAAAATAGCGAAATATTTTTATGATGTAGTCTGAAATAGCGGTCGAATCATGGACTCTTTTTGTAGTCAAGGTGCAGACTGCTTCAACCATCG
The DNA here is from genome assembly GCA_963924685.1 of Dexiosoma caninum. Classification (NCBI taxonomy): domain Eukaryota; kingdom Metazoa; phylum Arthropoda; class Insecta; order Diptera; family Tachinidae; genus Dexiosoma; species Dexiosoma caninum. Next base: position 80,213,177 of record OZ004729.1, on the reverse strand, counting down.
CCACCCTCACCAGTTCTAAATCAAAAATGATTTTGTGAGAAATTAATTCATAAATATTTTATATTGTTAACGAGAGAACTACACCACTAATATCAAATATTGTAGATACATTTCATAATCAAGAAGATTGATTTGTATTTGCATTATACGTGATATAAGTATATTTTTAATAAGCAATGTTAATGAAATTTTTGTCGTGTTCAAGTTCACAGTTAATTTGTTACAATATTGTGAAGAAATTCCATTCCTGATTAGAATAAGGGAAAAGGACAGTTAATCTCCAATACGAGTTGAGTTTAATACATATTTGTTATGCCACTACGCATGTGATCAGTAGTCTTTGTGTCAACAGTACTGGGACACTGTGTACATTAACTGTGAACTTGAACATGACAACAATTTCATTAAGTTGTAATAACTACAGTTCGATTAAAATTCTAAATATTTTAAGCGAATGCTACATGATCAATGTTCAGCTTCAATATTTGTCATTGTGTGCGTTATTTTATAAAAAATAGTCACATTTATACGTATTTGTGGGACTATTTTTTTTGTAAAATAACGCACACAATGACAAATATTGGAGCTGAACATTGAACGTGTAGCATTCGCTTTAATAAGAAATTTTATTTTAAAAAATGTAAAATATTTTAATGTGACAATATTGGAAATATATTTCTTCAACAAACAACTATCAGCTGCTTACGGTGTAGCTGCCGGCTTCAAAATAATTTAGTAGCCGACCACATTTAACGTCATAGCCCGTAGCGTGCTGTCTTAAATGTGTCTCATGTATGCCTCTGTCAAATTAACTAATCGTACTAAGAAACTAAAAATTTAACTAAGATTTTTGTTTCACAGCTGTGAAAAATACATACCGGTTTTCATATTTGCGTGAATCTCTTACCACTACAGTGGGTTGTGAACTTTTCTTTTAATTGTTATTGACTTTTTTTTCTCTTCTCTCATAAAGGGTGGTTAAATTTCAAGGGCCGATGTTGATTTTGAATAAAACACAAACTATTTAGGAAATTATTGTAATTTTATTTTATTATGATATATTGGTATTACTCAATTATGTATGGAACAAAATATCGGCCAAATGGGCGCCGCGACCACGGCGGCACACCTCCATCCGATGGTCCAAATATTCGATGACCCTGAGGCATAATGGAGGTTCTATGCCGTTAATGTGCCGAATTATCTCATCCTTTAGCTCTTGAATTGTTGCTGGCTTATCGACGTACACCTTTTCTTTCAAATAACCCCAAAGAAAAAAGTCCAACGGTGTCAAATCACATGATTTTGGCGGCCAATTGACATCGCCATTACGTGAGATAACACGGCCATTGAATTTGTTGCGCAAAAGAGCCATTGTTTCGTTAGCTGTGTGGCAAGTGGCACCGTCCTGCTGAAACCACATATCGTCCACATCCATATCTTCCAATTCGGGCCATAAAAAGTTCGTTATCATCTCACGATAGCGAACACCATTCACAGTAACTGCCTGACCGGCCTCATTTTGGAAAAAATACGGCCCGATGATGCCGCCAGCCCATAAACCGCACCAAACAGTCACTCTTTGTGGGTGCATTGGTTTTTCGACAATCACTCTTGGATTCTCATTCGCCCAAATGCGGCAATTCTGTTTATTGACGAATCCACTGAGGTGAAAATGTGCCTCATCACTGAAGATGATTTTCTTCGAAAATTGATCATCCACTGTTGCCGTGGTCGCGGCGCCCATTTGGCCGATATTTTGTTCCATACATAATTGAGTAATACCAATATATCATAATAAAATAAAATTACAATAATTTCCTAAATAGTTTGTGTTTTATTCAAAATCAACATCGGCCCTTGAAATTTAACCACCCTTTACATTATTGGCAATCATTTCGTTTCTTAACTGTGCTATTCACTGGCATTGACTATGAGGTAATTATCTGCAGACCAGTTGCATTTAAAGGTGGAGAGAAATTTATGTTTGCCAACTAAGGAGAGGTTAGTGAACGTAAAGAGGCTTTTCTTTTGGAAACATGTGGCTTTTTTGTAAAAAAAAAAAAAAAACAGAGTAGGAAAGGGGAAGTAAATGAAAAGAATTTAGTTAAAAGTTATCAAGTTAAGAGTAGCTGTTGAATAGACAAAAAATAAGTCAGTTATAAACTCAATAAATTTTTGCTACACATAGACTTACGTACATCGCCTTTATTGGAACAATGTCATAACGCCAATAATCTAGTTTTACCCAAAATTAAAATCAAAGTTTACACACAACACAATGATGAACTGTAGTCGTTTTGTTTTATCAAGAAATGCCTGAGTATTAATTTATGACACAAGATACCAGCCTATATGTGCTTCATTCTGCGTTATTGGAAACGGGTAAAAATGCAGCTGAACACGACGAGTCGACTCAAGTATCACCCTAGATGACGTTGTGTTATCTGAGCCCCCAAAAACTAAAGGACACCACAGCCATTCTGTCCACGTGCCTCAATAATTCAAGCACAGCGTCCTCGTAACTTCTAAACCTTGCATTAAATGAGATGTGCATCTTCTCAGCACGCGTGCCTATGACCCAAAGACGCATGTAGGCGGCTGAGCGTTTACTAATATGTGATCGAGAAAAACTCAGATTTGTCAAGTTGTAACACAATCATACGGCCAGAGGATTAGTAAGGTGCAGTTTCGAATAGAACTCCAGATCTGCTTACTCTTCCCCCTAAAAAATCCGTTACCTATAACCTCGGACCCTTAATTCGCAAATATGGCAAATCCTCCGAACATGCAGCCCCGCAAGCTCATCGGCCATCTCATTACTTTTATGTCCAGGAACCCATACAAGACCAATGACACCAAAATTCTGGAAAAGTGCTATTTCTTTCCAACACTTATCGCTGTCTGACTATTGAGGAGTTGCCCCTACGCTTTCTCCTCTCAGTAATAGCCCAGCTTGTCATATAGTGAATACCTTGAAGACACTAGGGGTATCCGAAAGTTTGAAGGAAACGTAAGCAGCCATGTAAATGGCGAAATATGAATATGTGAAAAGCAGGCACAGATCAGTATTTTCCTGTAGTAGTGTTCGCCGTGTTTGTGTAGCAACGGCGAAGTAAAATAATAATAAAAATGGCTACTAAACCGAAGCTTTCAACACTGCTATAAACAAAGAACGTGCAGCAGAGCTTTAAAATATTTAATTAAGCTTCACATCCTGTCGTTTCTCTAACTATTCCTTTTCTATAGTTCCAGCACAATGCATCGCATGGGTAGGGGTCATCTCCTGAGTGCTGGTCCCAGATAAAAAAAATTGCGGCGTGCAATAAATCCCACACCTTTGGGATTTACTTAATTTTTTTGGGAATTATTAAATTTTTTTTCTGGGATTTATTTCATAATGAAATTACCCCCGTTATTTTAACTACGAAAAATATTGAATCAATTTGTTTTTTAGGTAATTCTCAAATTTTTTCGTTTATTTCAAATCAATGTGAATCAATGTTAATCTTAAATTAGGTTATTATTTTTGCAGACGTTTAACATGATTTTCATTAACATTATTCATGTTAGGAATTTTTTTCTGTGTGTTTGAAATAATTAAGTTAAAGCATTTTTATATAATTTTTAATTTTTTATTAGCAATTTTGCTTAACACTTTAATATTTTAGTGAGTTCTTTATGGCACATTCGTAAATGAGAATCCTTTATAATTGTCATAGTTGCTGTCCTGGCACAAATGCTAGTCCTACTGATAAGGCTGCTGACTTTAGTGGTTAATGGAAAATATGTTTTAAAATTCCTTTTTCGTTTCGCTTGGCAATTGTTGCTTTTAGCAGGGCTTTCTGGAGGTTATCTTTATTGCCGAGTGGGCTTTTTAGCAACATGTGCTAAATAAGATATTCGCTTTGTATAACAAAGTCTGATAACAAAGCAGATATACTCACTAGTATAAAAACTATATCAGACGCGGCCACTGAAATCTCTGTTTGAGCCATTTATTACCATAGTTATAAGTGAAGATTGCTGTTGCTGGGCTAAGAAAGAAGAAGCCGTTTAATTTAATTTTAATTGACACAAACATTTCTGCCTTATAAATGTTGAATATTTTATGGAACCAGAAATTCCAGCAAAATACTTCAATCAGTTCTGCTTTCTTTGGTTTTGCCAAGTAACAATATTGCATGCCTTGAAGTCGTGCCATTGTTGCTAACGCCCAACTGGATGCCTTTATTAAAAGAAACAACCAAATATTCAACGAAATATGGAATAGAAATGGAGTTTAACCCTTTAATAAACGAAACACAAATACATATATGTATGATAACTGAAAACTTAATGGAATTATAATTCAAAGCAACAATTGCTAACAAGATAATGAACAATTGCAATAAACTGGCATGGAAGGTTGTTCAGCTGCTGCGTCCCTTAGGGAGTTAAATTACTTGCTGCCAAACTTAAAAACAATTTACTGAATTTGGCGTGTTCCAGTTAATAGATTGACTGACATTTTAGCTAAAAGTATAAGTGACAACGTCATGCATGCACGATAAAGTGGATAATTGTGGGTTGGTGGTTGTTGCTTCTTTTTTCTTTTTTTGGTATTTGTTGCACAATTTTTTTGAACAACTTTAGTTGCCGGTAGACAGTGCCAGAATGCAAAATTGCCAGCGATAAAACGTAATTTGACTAAATGGAAAGTGTGCTGAAATGTCACCTTGTGAAATATTTTGTTAGAGACAGACATACCAGCCATTATTTCTGTTCCATAGTTTTCAAAAACCGGAATTCTTTGAGAAAATAAATAGTGCAGCAGTCACAGTATGCTCCCATAAGGCACGCCTTTCAAAACCGTATAACATTACAGGAATTACAGAATGCTCTTGTTTGGTGCCGGAAACGTTGCATATTGCAATTGCAATACATATTTGAAAGGAAATGCCCTTGTATGCACACATTTCTGCTGTATCTTCTGTATATCCACATCTGCTCAAATTGCCAATGAATCATGATAATTTAAAATGTTTTTTAGGTCCTTGAAAAACATTCGATAAATTAAAAAAAAAATCCGTGCAATTAGTTCCCTCGGTAATTTGAAACTATTTCAATGGCATCTTGAACTTCGGCACGTTATACTTTAAATTTTTTCCGCTCTTCGCTCTATAATTTTAAATATTTTCAAGTAACTAAACCAAAAAATTTGTTTAAGGTGAAAGTAAGACCTGTGCCTGATTCATAATGAATAAACAACAACGACAACAAATTAGACATGATAAATTTGACATTTCATTACAAAAAAATATATTAAATAAAATTGTACTAAGGTTTTTGACCCAATTCTCGTATTCAAATTTCTTATAATTTTGTTCGACTTCATTTTTTTCAATTAATTATATTTTTTTTTTTTTTTTTTTTTTTTTTTTTATCTAGGACCAGCACTCAGGAGATGACTCCTACACATGCGAAGCATTGTGCTGGGAACTATAGGAAAGGGATAGTAGGAGAAACGACAGGAGGTGAAGCTAATTTAATTATTTTACAGCTCTGCTTTGGCACGTTCTTTGTTTTGTTTATACTCATAGCAGTGCTCACAAGCTTCGGTTTAGTAGCCAGTTTTATTATTATTTTACTTCGCCGGTGCTACACAATACCGACGAAGGAGGGCGTTCTGATGTGATTGTGGATTGCTATCAGCTGAAGCCGGTATTGTTCAGTGACCAGTGACTATGCCTTCGCCACTGAAACCTTCCAACAACAACTGCCACACAAATACACACTAATGCACATCAGAAAAATGCGAGATGTTTATTTTTATTTAAAAATTTTTTTTTTTTTTTTTTGTCTGAAACTGGGATTGAACCCACGTCTGTTTTTTGGTTGTGTAGTGAACGTGCAGACTACCATCCATCGTGCCATCGCCAATCAAGCTTAAAGTCAATTTTTTTTTTAAGAAAAATTTAATATTTATTCTTTTTTAATAGCAATATTTCGCCAATATCTTTGATTGAAAAAAATGTAATTTTCTGACGAAGTCAATCAGTGATATTGGCAAAATATTGATATTAAAAAAGATTAACAGCCTTATTAATAAAAAAAGTCTTAAATAAGGTTTAAAATACATATTAGTTAAAACGCTTTTTAATCCTAAAACACGTTTTTTTAAAATTCTTATTAATAATCAGTATTTTAACTAACATACGTTTTAAGGTTTTTCAAAAATTAGGATGGCAGCCCTAGATTTTTTAATTACCACTTGACTCGTAATGATGCAAAACCGTGATTATTAATTCACGCAGTAATCGCATCTAAATAGTTTTATTGTCGTGTTTAATAAGAATATTGTTGTTTATAGAATAAAAAATGTTTGATAAGTTGTATACTAATCAAAAAACTAATAACAGTAAAAATATCGCTTGGTAAGATTGCAATTTTAGTGACTTATTTAATTGCAGTTAAAAGAGTATTTGAATAACGAGTTTCATACTATTTGTTTTGATTGTTTATACATCACTACTTAGTCAACATTAGTTTTATTTGAAATTTGTGTAACATTAATAATAATATAAAAAAGCAATAGGAATGGAAAAAAAGGAGCACTGCAAACGCAAACGTTCGGAAAATTGGGTCGAATTTTTTTCCACAAATAACAATCACAATGAAAACAAACACTGCACAATATGACATCTTAAAATAGCTTTAAAACAGAGTCGAACCAATTTTAAAATTTCCATATTTACACAAGGTTTAAAATGTGCATTTTAAGCTAAAATTCGTTTATTAATACCATTTTAATGAATTTTGCTTAAAAATGCTTTAAATTGCGTTTTAAAATTTTTATTAATGCGGCTGTAAATATTTAAATTTTCTTTAAAAAAATTTGCCTTAAGCTTGATTATCTTATAATTATTCTCGTATTTTATTTATAATTATTATTGGGGCGAGAAAGCATCGCGAACAAACTAGATCTATTGTGCAAAGCCCATCACCTTAGACCCACTTCTTAAGGCTTCTAGGAAATCATCATTTGGGGTTTGGTGTTCCGCAAAAATGTGTGGAGGCACAGTAATGCCACCCAGATGGAGAAATCTCTCTCAGTGCAACTTTCACAAAATCGACAGACAATGTTCAAGTTTTTGTTCAGGTGATACTGCAGGCCACTAAGGCCTGTCAAAAGGCTTAAGTTAGCTTCATTCAGCGAAAGCAGCCTATTTGAGACTGCCCTGTACGGGGAAGAGGAAACTTTAGTTCTGATGCTGGCCTCCCATTTGCTAAGAATTTCATTACTGTGGCTGTTCGTAAGTTTACAGAATGGCCCGGGGCTAATTAGGGTGAAATTGGGTCCCCTTTACTATAGAAGGTGACACCAGTAGTAGGAAATCATTGTCTGAGCGTTACTTCTTTTAAGAAAGAAAGACGGTATGATTGCTGCTCGCCATGTTGCCATTAGAATATGCCGGATCCAACTGTGCGGGACATGTTATGCATCAGAGTAGACTTGAGTGGTGAAGAAGAGAATTATGCACTTAATTATTTTATTAATACAATATCAGTGCATTTGTTTATCGTAATTTGTTTATACGACTGAAATACTAAAATTTTATATATATGAGTGTGGTTACTGCAGCCCTAAAGAATTATTTTCAATGCTTTTCTGAGTGAAATTTTTATTATACGCTATTCATATACATATATATATATTAAAAACAACAACAAAAAAACTCAAAAGTTTGCTTTAAAAAAAACATGTGTCACAGTTAATAATGGAATGAAAAATTAAGTAATGAAAAGGACTATTGTAAGTTGGAGATGGTAAATTTAGAGCTTCATTTGAAAGAGAAAAAATAACGTGGAAGTTTTTCTCGTATACTATTTATAGAAAATAATAAATATATAAAACTAATAATTTACATCTACTGATAACGACACACAAAACACGAAGAACGCTGATGATGAAAGTGTAGCAACTTTCGAAAACGGCATGTTGTTTCGTTCTGCTAGTGTATGTCAGTGTAATTTACAATTTTGTTCCTTTGATTTAGTTTGTTTCTTAGTATATAATTATCGCTTGTAATTCTCATTGCCTGTAAAAGTATCAATTATCAGTTTAAACCTATTGTAGAAATGATTATGTACATTAATTGAAGTTTTCGCATTTAAAACAATCAAAAAAACTAAAATTTTTTTTTTGTCAATATAAATATCCGAATCGTCTTCTATGAAGAAGCAGTAAATGTTATTTGTTTTATAAATTTTGAACTTAAACAACGAATTTGTAGCGAAAATAATCTTTCCAGCTGTTGATCAAACCGTCTCGAATTGATAATTAAAACAGTTTAATCACTGCCTGAAAATGGTGGAAATTTTCATTTAAAAAATTAATAAAGTGAATGTAAAAGAAAAATTTAATATTTTTAAATAAATTGAAAACAGCATTCAAGCCCATTTCAATTCAATCAATTTCTAAAACGAAATGAATACGCTAAAAAAATTTCTAACCCATAGTGAATTCTTTCATATTTCAATTCATTTCATATTTCACGAATTTTTTTCTTTATGCACTTTGCAGTCGCTCTTACTCGACAGCCTGACTATGAAATTTGTGTTAGTGTTATACATATATTACTAGTTTTGAATCGCAAACCCACACATCAGCACAGTCACTCATGCATGCATATGCAAGCAACTCTTTAATGCCTTTTCAGCCACCCAGTGAAAATTAGGCTTGTTGTTAGCACATTGACACGTTTTGCATAAATTTGCATTGCAAAGCGAGAAAAAAGTGAATGTATTTTTTGACATTTTATGCAAATGATTTTGAAATATACTTGAGCCATTTAAGTTGGTATCTAAAAAATATAAAATATATTTTAGAAAAAAGCAACATAAATACATGCAGTTTGATTTTTATCTAAAAGGGTTGCTGGATGTTTTATTAAGGGAAAAGGAAAATTTTATATGCAGCCCGTCCTTTGACCAACACCATTAGAATTTAATGTTGCTCTTTAATTTTTTTTTTTGTTTTTTTTGTTTCATTTTGTGCAAATGGACTTTGAATTAAGTTATTCAAACATTAAATATTTTTACTTTTGCAGCAATTATTTTGATTAAAGTAAAACATATTTTAGAAGAACCAAAAAGCAGTCGGAGTTTTTTTTATAAATTTTTTTTTTGTTTTTGCAATTAACATATTCATTTGTAAGTGTCTTTTATCGTGCAGTATGGATAAACAGAACATATGCAGGTACATACATATAAGAATATGTGTAAAAAATAGCGAAGCAAAAAATACATCATTTTTGGGTGTGAGTGTTAGTAGGTCATTATAAACTTCAAACCATAAACTTGTGTCATACAAGTAGATGCTCGTTATCTTTGATGAACTTCAAAGCTAAAATTTCAATTAACCTTTTGGTTTTTAATGGCACACGCCGCAGAAAGTTCCTGCACAAAGTTGAAGTTATAAATAGAAAATGAAAGCGAACGCATTATAATTTTTTTTTTAAACAGCATTCTTTAGTTTAAAAGAATCGCGAAATGTTCAAGAAAGCGGGGTTGTAACAGCAGGTGGGAAAGGTGGCCTGCGTTCTTTACAGGCTATACGAGGAACAGGACGACACTATGGAATACGTCTTCTGTCACTGTCCACGTTTTGAACTCGGCAGGCTCGGTTGGGCCTCAGATTCCTGATGTAGCTGGGGGATATCGTGGCGCCTGATATCGGTGGTATCAGCTACTTTATGCTGGGGATACGCTGGCTATGACATGTTGACTGTGGGGGAGATCGTACTTCGTCTTCCCTTTTCGTCTCTTTTCTATTTCTATCTTCGGCTTTACTGCCCTCTACTTCCTTTTCTTGAGCGGATTCACAATGGACCCTATGGGTGGAGTTGTTCCGGTGACGGAGAACAGCACGGAACGCTCTTCCTTACTTTGCAGTGCCGCTGAAGCTCTAGCCTACGAAGCACTATTTTTATTATTGAATCAGAATACCATCAAATCAGGTGCAGCTCGTATCGCATTGAGTGCCGGTTGAAGCAACAAGTGACAAACCCATCAGACATTGAGATCCGCGTCAATGCCAGCGTTTACTCTAGACTCTATTGACTTCTAACACGCGAGTAATATTTTTGGACTTTCAATCCCATCTCTGAATTATCGCTAGCATTTTTTCTAGAATCCAAAGATCTAACCTTTTATAAAAGCAATTTTTAGTAAAAAAAATTATTTTTACTGATTTGACAAATTCGGAATTTCCTTAAAAAAAATAATTCCAGGGAAACTTGAAATTTTAAAACACAGTAGAAATAATTTATTTTTTCTAAAAAAAATTTTTTTTTAAATTTCGATCTTTAGATGTCACACAGAGCCATCAGAGTTGTATAACTTTGTGCCAATTTTATGCCAAAAATAAGAGCACAGTTGCCATATTATTCATATCTAGCAGCGCCAACTGATCTTATTAACGGAACTCTGTAATCTAAATTGGTTTCTGTCTAGACTTAAAAATTTCCACAAAATTATACCAGAATAGAAATTTTAATTAAGAATTAAGGCTTTGAAGCTATTTAAGTTAAATTATACAACAGTATAATAATATATATATAATAATAAGTTTGCGATAACGTAAACTCATTTTCGTAAGCAGTAAACCAAGAAAAACAAGACATTAACAGCGTTTGCAGATGATGGGAAGAAATGACTGTAATGAAAATATTATATTTCTTTTTTTTTTTAATTCAATATAATTTCATGAATAATAAATAAATCAATGATAAAGAAAAAAAATTTAAATATAATTTTGGAGGATCTAAAATAATTTTTAGGGTTTGATGAAGTCAGGAGAACAATGGCACGATAATTTCACTCGTAGTTGTTCACGTTTCCCAGATGTTCGCACTTCCAAGTATTCACGTTTTCGCGACTGTATTGTATTTCTTTTATGGTATGTGTAAAATTTGTTTCTTAATTATCATATTTTTGAAAATGTATTTGTACTGAGTAAATGGAAAGTAATATTTGCTCTATTTCCACCAAAACTTTAAAAATGGCTAAATTCCAATTTTTTTTTTTCAGTAGTTTCCATTATTATTATAACGACCTTTGTTTTGGAATAATTTATTTTTTTTTTAGAATAGCATTAAAACAAAGTGTGTTTAGAGTGCTTTTATTTATTTATTTTTCACCGTTCCCTTTCTTTTAACTACTTGTCATTACTTTTGCTGCTGATTTCTCGTTTCTCGTTTGATAAGAAAGTCTAAACTGAAAAGCAACAAAAGAAGAAAACACGAAAAAATTATAATAAAAAGCAACCAAACCAAAAGAAGCATCATGGAAAACCAGCAAAAGGTGCGAAACGCCAACATACTTAAAGTTTAATTTTCACATAAGTTGCACAAAGACAATCGAAAGTGTCGCTTTAGAACTCTATTAAAAATCTTTTAGTATTTATTTAAGATGAAGAAACAGCAAACAAACAAAGAAAAAGAAAAAAAAAACAGCAGCAGCCAAATAAAGACAATGACGGTAACGCTGTCAACGTTTGAGTCAAGTGAAAGATGGCAAACATTTAAAAGTAAAATGGAAGAAAGAAAAAAAATTAAGAAAACAATCCAGAAACCTTGAAAATATATTACTAGCATTAGTGGTACCACAGAAAGGAACTAGCAGCGACAACAGCAATAACAACAACTATTAGTAAAACAATAAGGACTAAAATATTTATTTTAAGGATAAAATAGAATTCAGTACGACTTGAGCATGGAGTGAGTAAGCACAGATAAGTACCACTGCATACACTTCGAACACAAGCAAGGCAAAGGAAAATATAAAGACAATATAAATAAATGTATACAGTGATATGCATAAGTAATGCAACACTTGATTCTTTTTTTTATCTTTGAAAGCTCTTGAATAGGTTTCTATTAGAAAACAATTACAAAGACTCTTTAAAAAATAAAAATTTGTTTTGAAAATTAAAACAAAAAAACAAACAAATAATATCTACACACGAAAACCTCCTTCCAAGCACTGTTGACTAACAAAACGGTGAATACAAATAAACAAAAACGTCAAATGCCAAAAAGAAAGAAAGAAAAAATCAGTGTTGAAGAAGAGATAAATTAATAATATCTTACCAAAACTACAATATGAACGCACTGACAGAACTAAAGACAAAAGCACAATACTTAAGAGGCGACTAAACGAACAATGTAGAATAAAGAACAGCAGATGAAGCGCAAAGAAAGTCACCAAAGTAAACAAACGTTGAAGAAAGTTAGACCAAGAAAAACATGACATTAACAGCGATTGCAGATAATGGGAAAAAAATGGCAGTAATCAAAATACTTGATTTTTTGTTAATGCAATAAAATTTCATATTCGATAAATCAACGATAGATAGTGTGACCTCGAGGAAAATATCTACATGCATCTTCTCTGTCATCTTTCGAACTCAGGAAAGTGAAAGGCGATGTAACTTGATTAGATCGTGTTGTTTTGACACTCCCCTAAGGGTCTTCATATAAATATGATTGCTACCCTGTTATTTAAGAGATATGGCCGCGATATATCTTTCTTGGTATCAGCATAAGATAATACTGTAAACTCATTGTAACAATATAGCACTACAGCATCCCCAGATCCTTCCTTATCAACATAATCACTTTCCATTGCTCTGATACCAGACATATGTTCGTTTCACATAAGTTCGAGATATCACTACAAGGTGTAGTCTCCAAACTCAGGATACACCAGCTGGTGTCTAAACTATCCTAAATAAACTTCCTCTGCGGGACCCTTTTTTACATACTACAGTATTTTTTTTTTATCTTAGACCAGCACTCAGGAGAATACCCCTACACATGCGGTACTTTGTGCTGGAACTACAAGAAAAGGATTGCAGGAGAAATGACAGGAGGTGAGCTTCATTATCTTACAACACTGCTTTTTGCACGATATTTGTTTTTATAGCAGTATTGTAGCGTGTCTGATGTCAAGCAGACGTAATTAGTAATTATTTTAATTGGGCGGTGCTACACAATACCGACGAAGGAGGGCGGTCTGATGTGCCTGTGGATTGAATACTGCTGAAGCCGTTACTGTTCAGTGACCAGTGACTATGCCTTCGCCACTGAAACTTTCCAACAACAACTGACAAAAAGGACACAAAAATGCACAACAGAAAAATGCGAGATGTTTTTATGAGTCTGAAACTGGGGCTGAACCTAGGAAAATTTTTCGTTTCGTGCTTTAACGCACAGTTTGTGTAATAAAATTTCATGTTTTTTCTCCCCCCACAACTCGATGAAAGCATTTTCATTATGCTCTACCCAATAGTTTCTTTATCACATTTTTGTTGTTGTTGCTGCCACATCCATTGCTGTAAATTATTGTAGTGACTTTATTTAGTAAATTTTCCTTTATTTTTTATTTCATTGAGCGCAATTTAAATTGTCAGCTGTTTTAAATTTTTTAACTTGGTAGCACTGCCTTTTAAGACATGAAAATCAAGGTTGTATTTCATTAAATGAGTTTAAAACTAATTCAAAAAAAGTTTTACGATGGTTTTAAGAATATATTTTTTTATGGTAAAGCCAGGTTTTAAAATAGTTGGTTTTAACCACACAGTGTAAAAACACTACAACGTTGTTGTTGCGAAGACTACACTATGGTTGACATAAACATATCACAAACAAACACTTCTTATGCTTGTCTTGATATACAAAACTTTCTAACTTGCAACAAAACGAAAGTATGTGGGCTCCTCTAAAACAAATAAAAAAATAAAAATTTTTCAAAAGCAAGTACCACTTAAACGGAAATCATACTCTACGAGTGGAGCTCACCTCCCACCTGCTACGTACGAGTGAGTTTAACTGGCCCAGTAACTAAACGCGTATTGATGCACTTTTTAACTGTTATACTGCTGCAGCAGTATGTGTGTGTGTATAGAAATTTAAAACAACTCGTGTGTGTATATAAATTTTTATTTATTTACAAATGCATTTTGTCTATTTTTTAATGCACACATGCAAAAAAAAAAGCATTCACACACACACACACACTCACACACATTTATGTTAAAGTTTTATTTAAAACATGAAAAGTTTCATTTATTTATTTATTTATTCATTTCTTTTTTCCAACTGTGTTCAACTCTTTCTATTCCATCTTACCCTTCTTTCGGCGTTGTTCTATTTTTTCAAATTAAAAATAAAAATAAAAAGAAAACTTTTATTTCATTCAGGTTTTTGCTGCCGTTGTTGTATTTAACAATTCAGTACATGTTACGTGCAAATTTGTTTAAATCCTTTTAAGTGTTCAAGTTGTTATACGTATGCACGTGGAAGTGTGCGTGTATGCTTTGTAGCCGGTGAGCGTATTATTTTTTTTTCTTTTTCTGTTTTGATACACAAGTATTTAATATGAATAAATGTATGAATGTGTAGTTATGGGCTTGCATATGTATTAGAGTGTGTGTGTGTGTTTTTATGTATATTTTATGGTAGTTTTATGTACAGTTAAAAGCTTGTTCATTTTTTTAAAGCTTTTCATTCATTTCTATATGCGAACATTCTTTTTGAAATCATCATTGGATTTGCTTTCGTTTGTTAGTACAGTGAACGAAATATCATCGAATTAATTTTCAAAATCCACGATCATAAAATATCCAACCAATATGAGGACGCGGTTATTTATGCTTTTTGAGAGACGACTTAATTGTTAATAAAAGTTAAGAAGAAGAACATTTTTAATAATAAAAATATCTCACTGAAGAAGTAAATAAATTGCGAAAATAGTGCGTGAATATCTTACATTTTATAAAATTCCCAAAATGCCTAAATAATAATGAAAATATTTTTTGAAATATATTTATTAAGCTTGAGGTCTTTTTTTATTTTATTTTGTTTTATTATTCGATATTTTGTTAACAGCTTGTTAACATCATCAGGAATTATATAAATTTAATCAAGTGAAAGTACGGTCATACTTGGCATGTGAGAATGGTATGTCATCAGGCCGTCACACGAGTGTATGTCAAGTGAAAATCAAAAACTTTCGATATTCTACTCTCTCTCAGCCAATTGTAACCTTCTAATAGCCGCTTAAGAGCTTATAAAAGCTTCTTTTAAGCAAATAAAAGCTAACACAGTCCTCTTATAATAGCTTAGCAGCTAGTAAAAGTCAATTTTTTAATCTAATCTCCAGCCAAATCTAACGAAATGCTTTTATACGTATAGAAGAGCATAAGGCAATATAGTCTACATGTACGAGTATAAGAGCTCATGAAACCTCATTTTATGTTTTAAGAGTTTGTAGAGAACCTCTTGCATATGGAATGTGTAGAAAAAAAGTTTCAACGGTCACCATCTATAAGTTCCTCGAGATCTATTAGACATGCTGAAGAGCATAAGGACACACCTTCTGTTTGCATAAGAGGCTGCGAAAGTTTATTTTATGATTATAAAAGCTTGTAAAAGCCTCTTGCACGCAGTGCGTGTAGAAGAAAGGCTTCGAGGGGTATCCTGTACATGTAAACGAGCTTTTGAAGAACTCTTTTTACTTGCTCAAGACTATCGGTCTGCATCTGCTACGTATATAAGAGTCGATTTTATGGTTACAAGAAACTTGAAAAAGCCTCTTGCCCATAGTACGTAGAGAAGAGAAGCCTCGGAGGTCTCTTTTCACAAAAGTATTAAAAGTACAGTCGAACTTCTCTATAACAAAATCTTCTCTATAACAAATAAAATTCGTGAACACAACATTTTTGTGAGTATTTTCATACATTATGATCTCCCTATAACGAACTTCCCTATAGCGAAGTTCTCTCTGTAACGTAAAATTTTTTAAGACCTAAATAGAATTGTTCACACTAAATAATCTCTCTATTGCGAAGTTTTTAGCAATCGATTTTTTGCATCAATTTAGTCACATATGTATGTATTAATAAAAAAAAAATTAATGTGTTCATGTAAAAACAATTTGTTTTGTCTTAATAAATATATTTTCTACATAATAAAAATGTAGTCAAAATTTTCTGCAGTTTCTCTATAACGAATTTTCTCTATAACGTAGAAATTTGACGGTCCCCAACTGCTACGTTATAGAGAAGTTCGACTGTATTTGATTATTTATCATTAAAAAACCCTTAGGTGCTCTTCTGCGTGCATAATAACTCATTTATGCCTCATCTTAAATATAGTAGAACTTGCGGATTTTATATTTAGAAGTTCTCTTGAATACCGATACGAGAATTAACGAAATTTTCTCACCGTGTCTCTGTTTGTTGGAAAATATTCATCAAGTTACAAATGAAAACAAAATGTTTTCACATTCATAGATGTGTTTTTGTTAATGTATGTACGAGTATATATGTATGCGTGTGCTGGCATCAGTCGTGTGTACTGCCTTTTTTGCATGTTTGAGGCAAATGTGCGTGGTTGTTCCTCTTATTTGAATGCAAATTATTGAAAAGGAAACAAATAAATACAGCACAACAACAAAAAACAAAAAAAAAACATTCTGAATTCATACATTTGTATGAATGAGTTTAATAATAATGGAAAAAAAGAAACATGATTTTTATTTTAATCACTAAAAATATTTTATTTTAATAGTATTACATAAATGTAAAAGTTTCATTGTGTTCCTTTTTCCGATACCAAACTAACTAACCTTAATACAAAAATATATATATATGTGTATATCTACATGTGCATATAACCTCCAGAACATCTCTGTGACTGCCGAGCAAAAGTTTTTTAAAGGTAATGAAAAACAGCAAATGGTAAAACAAAGTAACTACGATCAAAGCACTTCCGGCATTGCTCCATCTAGAATTTTCTGGATTCACATATTGCCAACATTTGATTTAAAAAAAAATATTATCCTCATACATGTGCTACTTTAATTATTTTCTAACAACACCTTAAAGTATGCTATTAAATATATTTGCCAATTTGTTTAAAATTATTTTTAATTCATATAATTCTTACCACAGCTGACCGTATGTGTATACAAATTGTCACATGTTTGACAAAATGTTGGACACTTGTCATTATGTACAAATTTAATTGATGCCATTTAAAAAGAAAGAGTTCAAACAAAACCATATTATTGTTTTTTTTTAATGTTTGTCCTTTTTCGAATGTTTACGTGTAAAATTTTAAAACGAGCTTTTCAACAGCTGCGATTTAAATGCGATTACAATTGCTTGTGGATGGAATACTTTTACATATGCAACAGAATTATGTAAAAAAGTAAAATATATATAAATATAAATATTTATAGCACAAATAAAAGGGCTAAACAAATTTAAATATTTCATTATTGTTTCTTTTAAAGTATACTTTTTGGCTTTGGAATTGATTGCACTCACAAGGGACTAATGACACGACTATTCATAAAGTTTATGAATATTTATTTATGACATAAACATACATTTGGAAAGACCTATCTATGACACTACATTTTTGCTGCATTGTTCAAATTTTGGAGAAGAGCGCAAATATATTGTAAAGGAAAATCAATCAGGTGCAAAGTGTATATTAAGATAAATGCTAAAACGTCAAACCGTTCACTTGTGTTGTCGATAATAAAATGAGTAAATGAGTCAAAAAAAATTTCAAAAGTTTCAAGTTAAAATTGACGTTTCGAACTTAAAATCTTTTATTAGTTGACAACTTATCGTTTTAGGCACAATGTCTGCGATTTTGAGCTTAGTTTCTGAACGTATATTTTGCTTTAGCGTTTTTTTTTTAATTAACACTTAAAAATTTAATATTATATTATATTATCCGAATCTTACCAGAAAGCGTTTTCTTACACAAAAATTGGGTAAATGAGAGACGTTTTGAGAGAGTAATATTCTTGTTCTTCATGCACGAAACTGCCCGTACTTTTTCTGCGGGCTAGTTTGGGCAAGAACAACAATAATGAAGTAAAATGAAAAGTTTCAATAAAATGAACAAACAAAAGGTAATTTTCTTTGATGATTTAGTTAAAAATTTTTTATTATTATTATTTATATTTATTATTATTATTATATATTATTTTATAATATATTTATTTATGTATGCATGTGTGTAGATTTGTAATTGTAAAGACATGCGTGTACATTTGTATTATACGTACATGGTCATATGACCAACACTAATGTATATACATTAGGTCTGTTCCAGGTGCATATCAAAATTGCCCGAACTCGCACAAATTTATTTTATTTATATATGATTCTAATTTTAAAATTATGCTTTATCCCGAAAAAATATGTGAAATGTATTATTACATACTTTATGATATTCGCATAAAGTATTTTTTTTTATATAAAAGCAAACTCAATAACTGAGGAGGTTTAAATTATCGGCTGTTTTTTATTTCATTAATTTAATTTAATTAAATTAATCAGAAAATTTGCCAAGAAACGACAAAAGTTTTTATTTAAAAAAGAAGATTTTTCAAATAAACTTGAAATTCTAAGTACATATATTTGTGCATATTTATCATTTTATTTAATAAAAAAATGGCTTTTACTTTTTTTTTAATTTATTCTCATCCACATTTTACAGTCGTTGCCAATTATTATACCAGGGACAAGAATTGACCTGTGGTATGAGTGTGGATTGATAACAGACAGAAAAATCAACTACTAATGTCATAAATGTCAGAAATATTTGTGTTTTGAGCATCAGCTGAAGCTAAAGAAATTTAGTTTTTAAAAGTAATTTTTTTTTATTTTTTATTTGGAACGATATCAATTTTTGTTTATTTGGTAAAAGTTCCGAGTGTTGCATGAATATGTGATTTTTAATTTTTTTTTCTTAATTTTCAAAAATGTATTACTAAAAACATTGTTATTTTTAATGCTCCAATTATTAATTTTTAGTATTGAATTATTTTATTTATTATTAAATTAATTAATTAATTTCTGAATTTCAATAGTGATATAAAAGATGTTAAATTGATTAAATATCCTTGTTTCATTCAAAGAGCATAAATAAAACAAAAACATCAACTATTAGTAACACTTCTCAAAAAATCTTCAGTTTGCCATCTCCGATGCGTGAGACCGGCGTCACCATTGATCAAAGTCAATTTTGCGACACCAAAGGCAATACACTTCACGCAGTATTCACTGTCTTTAAAATCGTACCCTTCCCAATTTCCAGTTTTATTTGCTGAGAAAATATTTTCAAAATTATGCAAAAAAAGAAAAAGTTTAAAAACCAAAAGATGTATTTGACAAATCTGAATTTGTATTGGCTTTAGTTAAAAAAAAAAGACTACCATTGCAGCAGCAGCAATAATAGCAGTTGGAAATGGAATAAGAAACTATACTCGATTTAATTTTCCAGTCCAGTTATTTTCAGCAGGGTTGAATGATTCGGTTTTGGTTTTTGGTTAAACCCAATACCATCATAAAAATTTGCATTGTAAACTATCTTTGGCACAGTCGTTTATAAAAGTGTAAATTCATAGCGTGTGTGTGCTTGTCACACAACTGAGGAAACTCCGACTGACTGTCTGTCATTATGTGGGTGTATGTGGGTGTGTGTGTTGGTTTTAGGAAATTTTTGATATTTGAGGTTGTGCGTAAAATTTAATTAAATCACAGTTGAAGCTGTAAATATTTTTTATATATCCTGTTTTTTATAAGTATTTTTTCTTGTGTGTGTTCTCACAATTTAATAGAAAAGGACAGGAATGATGAAAAAGTTGTATGCGAATTGGAAAATACTGCACAGAGACCAGTTAAGAAGAAAAATAAATAAAATTGTAACCAAGTGTTTTAATTAATTCAATTAAAAGGATAAAGATTTGTCTACAGTATAAGTTTTTTTTTTTTTACTATTTACAACGTTTGATTGCAAACCGCTAAAAATATTATTAAAAGTTCTGAAAAAAGGGTTTCGAATTTTGAGCAAAACTTCAACATTGTGAAAGAAAATTGCCATAAAAAATTTATCTTTTAAAATATTTTAAATTTCCATTCAAACAAATTGTAATTCTAATTGAAATTTAAAAAATAACATGGAGAAAATTTCTATAACATGAATAAAATGAAATAGAAAGTTCCTC
Source organism: Dexiosoma caninum (assembly GCA_963924685.1). Lineage (NCBI taxonomy): Eukaryota > Metazoa > Arthropoda > Insecta > Diptera > Tachinidae > Dexiosoma > Dexiosoma caninum. The sequence continues at coordinate 80,193,101 of OZ004729.1, read as the reverse complement.
TAAAAAGAAATTATGAAATATGAAAATATTGTAACACACGAAAATATATACTCAGTTGAAATTTTTTTATACAATAAAACTCACATATAAAATTTGTCTAACTGTAGAAAAATAGGGCCATATCGTCGCCTAAAATGCAAAACGGTCTATCATCACTTTTAAAGCTGTCACAGGAGAGACAAAAAAACTTAATGATATGAAAAGTGTTGCGGTTACAAATATGACTTTTTCGTAGAAGACAGACCGCACAAAATCTATAAAGTTTTAACTATCACTAAAGTTTATTTCATCATTCTAACTATCTATTTCTATTTTAATATAAAATTTAAGTTTTTAAAAAAAACATTTAATTTTGCGCGTATCACATTTATTTTCAACAAAACGTAACAATTAAAAAAACCAAAAACAAAGAATCATAGCTTTTCAGCTGTCAAAAGTTTCTCTACATACAAGCGATGCAGTAAGTGTAGACAATGTCACCAATTTATGCGACAGAAGTGGTGACTAGGAGATACTGCATCAGGTTTCCTTCAGGGTATTACAGATACATAAATATGTATATATACGTATGTATGTACGTATGAAGGTATTTATGAATATTTTGTGTGTATGATGTTTTTTTTTTCTTTTACTGATTCATGTTTAATGGTGTTTTCACACTAACTGTTTTTACAACAAAAGTTGGCTTTGCATTAAAACCTGGTTTTAATACTTTTATAAAACCATCTTAAAACCTCTTTTCTTTCAATTGGTTTCAAGTTGATTTAATGAAATACAATCTTAATTTCCATGTCATAAAGACAGTGCTACCAAGTTAAAAATTTTAAAACATCTGGAAATTTAAATGGCGGTCAATTAAAGGTGCCCGTAGACGACATGTTTCTTTTTTACGTCTGACTTGTCAAATTTCACATTGTAAAATACACACATATCGTGTGGTACCTTTAAAACATTGCTTCTGTAAAACACATGTGTAAACTCATCTGACAAAATTACAATTAAAGCGTATTCTATTTGGATCTGACAAAGCTTCTGATATCAGCTGGTTTTATAGTGATCAAAAGTATTACCAGAAATATATGCCTTGAGAAAACACTCAGCGTCATTGACTTTTGACGTCAGCATTAGCCGTCTGAAGGTAATATTTTACAACGGCAATATATAAATATGTTTTTAACTAGCTGTGTCTATTTAATCAGAATTATATAAATCATGAATTTCCAAAAAAGATAAACTTTAAAAACTGCCAGAGTCGTCAGAACTTCTGTGACGCAGGCAGTAATATTGTATGACGGCAACAGGCTATTTTGGAATCAAATGACTTGGATATTGTGTGAGAAAATAAAAAAATTAATTAATAAAATTTCTTACATTTTTAAATTACATTGATTTTACTTTAATTGCTTGTTATTATTGAAATAATACTACAGCGCAATTTTGTTACATTTTAAATCCATTTCACAAAAAAAAATCACTTTTAACAAAAAAAAAATTCAATAAAATTTGAGCTCAGATCAGCTGTTGCAAAGAAACACGGTCTATATCAGACGTAATTGTACATGCACGTTTGTGAGCTAATATGAAAAATCTACTGTAAAATAACAATTTTGACAGACATCCACAGTTACATTCTGGCCACAAAGGTGACAAGTCAGACGTAAAAAACATGTGGTCTACGGGTACCTTAAATAAAAAAAAATCAAGGAAAATTTGGCAAACAAAGTCACTATAATATCGATTCATGGTTAAATTATAGACCAAACCGAACAAGTTTATGAGTAACATGTTACACGGCGAAAACAGCTGCGCTGCCAAAATCAGTGTTGCTAAAAAATCACATTTTATATCATAGAAAAATATTCCACTGAAGACACTTTTGCATTAAGAAATTCCACTGACGATAGTTCTACCCCTTCTACAGAACAGTTCTCACGCCTGATATTTTTTCCTTGGATTTTAAATGTTTAATTATTTTTTTTATTATGTGTCCAAACTGCATAATAAAAAAAAAAACAGTTAAGTCTTAATTTTCTATTTAAATCTGTTGTTTCTGTTTAGTTATTTATGCAAAATATTTTGTACAATTTCAGTCCATTGTTGTTTCAAATACAAATGCGTCTCCATAAACAGAGCCAACTACTTACTCGTACACACATCCCTGCAACTGTATTTTCTATGTGTCTGTGTCACAATTGTATTGCTGTATTTGGTGCCATTGTTGTTCATATCCTTTAGGGAATTTTCAATTTATTTTTGTCACTTAAATCATGTTGAATAAAAACCAGTGCAATTGTGTATCCGTATGTGTGTGTGTGTGTGTGTGTGTGTGTGTGTGTGTGTGTCTGCATATGTATGTATGTATGTTTGTGCGTAAGCATGTACATACATACATGTCATTGTTTGTAGTTATTTAGTACGTTAAAGGGAGTTTGAAATGTACATTTGTTTAGAAATAAAATTAAGTTTTAACTTTATGGTTTATAGACGTTTCTGTCCTCCCTTTCTCCTCTTCGCATTTCTCCCCATTGACGACAAATTTACAATTGTCCTTCGCCCGGCTTGATAAGTGTTTTGTGTGCATATGTGTTAGCTAAAAGCTAACGACTGGTTGTGTGCCTTTGTCTGCAAATTAGTGTACGTGTGGCTGGGTGTGTGTGTGTGTGTGTGTGTGTGTCTGTTTCTTTTTGTATATTGTGTCCTCTATTCATTATTTTACGATTGAAGTTTCCTATTTCCGGTCGTTTGCATATACACATTTACATTCATTATTGTTTATGAATTAACTCACTCGCTCAGCACAACATACCCTTTTTTAGATTTTTATTTTATATATGTATATGTATGTGTGTTGTATGTATGTGTGTAAATGAATTCGATGGTGTAAGTGGCAATGGCTAACGAAAAAGGTTATTTCCTGCTTTATTGTCATACTGGTAATTCGTGTTGTTGTTGTTGTTGATGTTTTTTTTGTTTATCTTTGTCAAGTGTTGCATGTTCGTTATTTTGCAACGAAAAAACGAAAGCGAATATAAAAGAAATAAGACAAATGAAGCGGTTTTCTCTTTAACAAGTTAATTTGAATATGCTTTGCCAAGACTGTTTTCTACATTGTCCTTACTATTGAAATTCGGTTTGTGTTTAATTAAGCATGACTTTATATTTCAATCGAGAGAGCTTCTCTATGGCAAAATATTAATTGTTATTGTGCCAGAGAGAATATTTATATTGAAAAAATGTCAGCGGTGCGATGACATGCTCAGAAAAATATTATCAATGGCCAGAGATGTCAATATTGGGGATTTTCCAACATTTTTGTGGACGAAAAATTTCGTGTAAGGAAAAGGGATTTTTTTGGGAATATTCAATAAATATTATGCGGATTTTTTGGGGATGAAATTCTTTAAAATTGTATTTATTATTAATTTTTTATTATTCTCGTATGCATTTTCCTGAGCTCTGACGGGTTAAATAGATGATATTAATGACTTTACAATTACCTCCCTGTTGACACAAAGAGTACTAATGACGTGTATAGTAGTGGCATAGAAAATAATTCTTATACTCAACTGGTGTTGGTGATTAATTGTTCTTTCTCCCTCTAATCATAATATAAGTTAACTGTGAACTTGAACACGACAAAAATTTCATTAATAGTAAATTTTTTATTATAATTTGTTTCGCAGTTTTTAGGTATTTGCTCAATTCACAGTCATATGGTTTGCAGTTAAAAAAAGAAGACGGAATGTCTTTATGTGCTTGTGAACAGACGCTATTTTATCTTATTTCTTTACTTGTTATTGTCTTTGATACGAATAAATTTTCCGCGATTGGTTGAATATTTAAGTAAAATTAATTTTTATGATTCTAATTTTAAAATTGTGCTTTTTCCCAAAAAAAGTATGTAAAATGTATTATTACATACTTTATGATATTCTGATAAGGTATTTTTTACAAAATCAAACTCAATAACTGAGGAGGAAAGCATATCCATATATACATATATATACACTGATGAGCTAAGTAAGCATTAGCGAAATAGTACTATATGGATCAGAGATGTACATGAGTTGATTCACTTTTTTTTATATGTATGAACTGACTGCTTTTGTTTTGTTTTCAATCATCAACATGTCTAATAATATTGCTTACAGTGTTTGCGCTCTCACTTTTGCTTGTCATTCTCTCAATCACTTTTTAAATGCCGTTAGCAATACCAAATCAAATCAATAATTATAACTGTGTTTGGATTTGTATGCAAAGCATTCAAATGATTCATAAAAGCTCAATGATAAGTTGATTGCATAGTGCAAAATCAGTGCGTTAATTTGTTTTTTCTATCATTATCCTTATTATAATACATATGTTTAAGCACTAACAAATAAATAAAAAGGAATATGCAATAAATATCCCCATAAATATAATCTTTAATTAATTCAAACATACGTATATAGGAGAGTGTATATTTACTCAAAAAGCTCTGCCTATATTCATAACACTCATACTGATTCAATGCTTTTGTGAATGGTAAGAGCTTACAGAGTTATCAAGCAATTACATGCATTTTGTAACAAACCACTTGCTGTGGTGAATCATGCAATGGCAGCTTTCGTTTAGTTTATGTATAGTGATAACTCAGTATTCACTTTTGCAAAATAATAAATATGTCATTTGAATGGTGTTCATGCACATCTCTGATATGGATATGCTTTCCTCCTCAGTTATTGAGTTTGCTTTCGTAAAAAATACCTTATGAGAATATCATAAAGTATGTAATAATAAAAAAAATTCACACGCATACTTTGGGATCGGGTTTTATCGACGGCGATATTGTGTTAATTTTCATATGCACAAATGTGTTTTATTTCTGAATACGAAAGTTCGCAACGAAAAATTCGTTGTATTTCCAGCCTTATAATTAAAGAGATCAAGGATATATTCACAGAAGGGGAGGAAAAATGCTAAATTGAATTTAAAAAAAATTTATAAATAAACTAGATCACGGAATCTGTTTACTAAAGAGAAAAAAAATAAGTTTTGCTGTTTTTAGCAGACGGGGCAAACGTTGTTTAGCCATGAATATTATCATATTATGAAAGGTCAATTAATAATATAATTATTAATATTTTTACTATCAACTGTATAGTGAGAAAGACAGGAGACCGGCTTCGTTCTCATTCCTTCAGGGTCCGTCGCCATATTGGAATTAAGGTTGATGATAAACTTTTCAAAATCTCCTCATCACACCCTTTCATTTGATACCCATATTGCAAAAAAGGAAAAAGGGGGTAAAAAAATAGTGGGAGCATAGTGGGCGTGGTTAGTTTTAGGGTGAAGAAAAATAGATGTTGTCCGATTCTCAGACCTATCCAATATCGGTCGAGCCGTCTCGGAGGAGTTTAACTACAAACACCGCGACACGAGAATTTTATATATTAGATTTTCGTCAACAATATTCAGCTAATTAATTTTAAAAAAGCCACCCTTTTCTTAAAACGATCAATATGGCATCGATGGTATAGGCTAATACTTAGGAAGCTTATGCCACTATAGTCATAGGTTCAATTCACACCAAACCTTGCAGTATCTCGCTGTTCTATTCTCCCCAACTGCCGCTTTGCAAAATTCTAAATAAAGCTGCTTCTTACTAATTAGCCCAGTATTCAAATGATATAAACTTCATCTATACACGTTCACTTTTGTTATTGTATTTGAAATGCTTGTTGATTCTTTCTTTCACTTTCCTCATATTTCTTGAGGTGAAAAGTGTGGTGTGTGTGTGCGTAATTGTAGGAGCAATCCTTCGTTTTGTATTTTTATAATTGAGTTGTTTTGTCCTCATTAAGTCAAGTAAATGTTGTTTCTCTTACGCTATTGAGGATTTGTTTCTTTTTTTGTTTTTTTTTTTTGACAACTTTGTGCAACATAACAGCAACATTCGACTACAGTGTAACTAAGAGTACTTATGTACGAGTATATGAATGTATAAATGTGTGTACAGATTTTAGTGTTTTGTGAATAAAACTTCATTTGCCGTCCTTTCGTCTAACTCATATCACATACAAAATACACTTGCCTTTCACGAACCTTACAAATGACTGCTCATTAGGAGTCATTATTCTTTAAGAAAATTAAACGTTGAAGATATTTTCTTAGCAAATTACGCTTAATTGCAAAATTTCGCTGTATAATTTGAAGCGGCCAGATAATATGCAATATCTTAAATTATTTTCTCAGTCTTGAGTTTATGTTTCAAAAATGTCCTCTGCAATGTTTTAGATAAAATTTTTCTATAGAAATATTTTTGCATTAATGAAAATTTTTTAGACCGACAATATTTTTTTATTATAAAAATTCTTCTGTTTTTATGTAGAAAAAAACATTGCTAAATATTCAATTCTTCAATAAGTTGAAACTGATAATTGATACCTTTACAGGCAATGAGAATTACATGCGATATTTATTGCTGAATATTAATATTTTCATTGCAAGCATTTTTTTATTATTTGTTTCATTTATTTTAATATAAAAAACGGTTTGAGGGTGCTGCTGCCTAAAGGGGTTAGCAGTTTGACTCGCCAGCTAGAAAGCCCAAAAATTAGGAAAACATTTTTTTTCTTTGAAGATCACTATTTTTTTTAAATCCGCTGTCATCACTTAAGTACAAAAATCTTCATTATTTTTTTCATTTGCAAAAAATTTGTAAAGCCGTTTTCGCCGGTCCTCAAATTCGAAAACTGCCCTACACCTTATTATCACTAGATGAGAAAGCTGCCTGGAATTCATGTCGACAAATTGTTTCTAACTTTTTAAGAAACATCAGAAGTCCAAATTACAAAGAAATCGTACATGATTTTATTGAAAACTATTCAAAAATTGGTAAATTAATTTTTGTAATAATGTTTGCTTATTTTTCGAAATTTCTAATTTTAGGTGTAAAAATGTCACTAAAAATATATTTCTTGCATTCGCATTTGAACTTTATTCCGGAAAATCTACGTGCCGTAAGCGACGAGCATGGTGAACGACTTCATCAACAACTTAAGACCCTGGATCAACGTTATCAGGGACTATGGAATGAAAATATGATGGGAGATTTTATTTGGTACCTTATTAGAGAATCAGATAATCAAAATCACAAGAGACTAAACAAAAGCCGAAATTATTTTTACATTATGCTTTGTTCATCTTTTTGATTAAAATATATATTGTTGTTAACTTTGTTTGTTAAAAAGTATCTATTAAATACTGAAAAATAAACTGTTCTTTAAATTTATGACAGTGCTAGTAAAAAAATCGAAAGTGGGTACTTTCACTTAATCGGCAATAAAACACTCATTTATTAATGGATTTTCATGACATAAAGTTTATTTTATTTCTATTATATTCACCTTTAAGATTAAGTACTAAAACTGGTAACTATTTTGTGCTTTCTATTTTTTAAGAATTTTTTGAATTCAAAAATTTGGTAATTTTTCCACCAAAAAATATTTTTTTTTTTTACTTTTTCATCAATAACTCCAAAACTAAGGGCTAAATACAAAAGTGATAGTAACGAAACTTAAAGCTGGTGTAATTTAAATTTTTTTGATGTATTGCATAACAAGAATGAATAAGAGTTTCCAAAGTTACAAGCAGATGTAGGAAGGAACCTCTTGAAAAAACCCCAATTTTAGAAAAAAAAAATTTTTTTTACAAAAAACCATAGCATAGAATTTGAAATAATGATGATTTTTGTAGTTGGGTACCACAGCGGTTTAAAAAAAAATAGTGGTTATCTGTGCAATTTTTCGAGTTGCATAGTTGCATCTTTTCGTGCTGAGTATCAGGTCCATTTTCTGAGGATTTATATGGAAGTCAGTTTCCATACTGCTCCTACAGATAATCCTCAAGGCCTTCCGCATACGCTGTGAAATGCTATCGGCTACTGACCTGTACATCATACGCTCAAGCTTCTTTAGTAGTAAGTTTCGAGTGAGGTTTCCCATTTGCATTCATTGTATTGAAATCCTGAACAAAAATATCCTCTTGGCATAACAATCTTTACAAAAATTTTATATTATTCCTGCAATTAGTAAATGTAGTGCAGGGGTAGTCATTTGAGTTTTTAAATTCAATTTGAAATTTTAATTAAATTTTTTTTTTTTTTTTTTTGGGTATTAAATTTAATTTTAATCATAATTCTGCTTGTCATAGCTTTTCATATTTATAAAATATAATTTTATTTGCGCTCATTTTGATTCCATTTCATTCTTGTTTTACGCCAAGTTTTATTTTATTATTTCATTTTTTGTTTTTTCATTCGCATTATACAAAATAAAGCAGTTTAAGCTTTCGATTTTCTTTTTTTTGTTATTCCTCTTTATAAAATCAACACTTGAGCTGAGTTTGGTTTAAATTTGGGCCGTAGTTTTATGTTGGTGCTCTTAACGCACTCACAGTTGTTACTGTTGTTGTCGCTGCCTATAAACTCCAGTGTAACGTTCTTGTATTGCAAATTTTCTGCTGCCTTTTGGTGGCGTTAAGAAAACACTTAATTTAGTTTTTTTTAATTTTTTTTTTTTTTTTTTTTGGAAGAAAAAAAGCCCCCAAAAGAAAACAAAACAAAACAAGAAAAAAAAAAAGGAAACAGTGAAAAATGAAAAATGAAGAAAAATTAATTTACATGACGCGGAAGAAATCAAATATTTTTTAAATATCTTTTTCGCTGATGAGTACAAATTTTTCTTTTAGCTGCTTTAAATGGTGATATTATAAGCTTTAGGAAAGCGAAAGCGTTTGTTATTAAGAATTTCAGCAATAAAAGATTTGGTGATTTCCATTTTTTTTTTCTTTAGAAAAAAGCCCATTAACTGTTATTAAGAGCCGTAAGAGGATTTCTTTAGAAGAGTGTTTGTTTGGCTGTGCCTTTTCGCTTGCTCGTTTCAAGTACAGCATGAAATTATAACAATAAAATAACGAGCGACAAATCTGTATCATTAGAAGTTTTGACAAACAGAACAGAACAGCGCAGCATAAACAAGCCTAGCAGGATTTGTTAGTATCCTGTGAAGATTTAATTGTATCTTAAGGAACAGTTTTGGTTGACTGTCTTATTCAAATCCAAATACATACTCTCTGTTAGTTTACTTGTAATCCAGTTGAGCCATGGGAGGTTTAAGAACAACACACACGCACATATGTATGCATTGTATGTATATAATTTAGATGGCAATTTTTTAATAAATCTTTTCATTTAGTTTCATTTACAATTTGACTTGGCCATTTGCTTGGCTAGATTTTTATATTTATGGCTGCAATTTAAATTTTTCGTTTTCTTTTTCCTTGTCATTTGCATTCGTGTTCATAATTTGCGCTTAAAGTCACAATTGCAAATTGCAATTAATATTTTTTTTTTTTTTTTATTTATCGTTTCATCTATTTTTCAACAACTTTTGCTAAGGGGTGTGGCTTATTATTGCTCTGCTCAGCTCTGCTGAAAAAAAATTAAATTATACTTACCGCACAATGACTTTGTAATGAAATGAAATTTAGCGTTAAGGACCAAAAGGGAGGTGGTTATAAACAAAATTATGTCAGCAAATTGCTTTCAGTCGTGCGCAGTTACCTAAAACGGAAAAATCATAAGAGGTAAATGAAAAGTTATTTAAGATTTTCCTCAATTCATATCTTAACAGTTAAATTGGATTTTTCTTTTTTTTGCTGATAACTACGATTTGACTAAAAATGAGAAAAAGGAATGCTCGGGCTAAAAATGTGTCATTCCATTTGAGTTGGGCTTAAGTTTTTTTTGTAAATTATGAATAATGAGCGGAAACATCCAAAAAAATAATGCTTCCGTCTGTCAAGCGTTGGAATTTTTTTCCACACGTACTCAACACCACATCAAGGTCGAGTAAATATAAGCGTATGAGGAAAGACCGGACTTATAGTGCGTGGGCTGTTTGATAACTCCCTGACTTTTAAAATTTCCCTAAGTAACTTTAAATGCAACTCTGCTGACATCAACCACCATCTATTAATAGACTACTGTAGAATTTTTAGCCATTTGCGTCATTTACTTTGTGTTTGACAGCCATTAAAAGCAGACAACCTCATGTATTTTAACCAAAAATGGAAAAAATTGAATTTCGTGTGCTGATTAAGCATTATTTTTTCAATTAAAAAAGCATCACTGAAACCAGGGAAAGGTCTTGATAAATGCCATGGGACTCTACAGCATCAATTTCAAAGGTAATGAAGGCGTTTACGTTCCGTTGTGGTGGTACCAGCACAAGTGACGCCTTTAGGTCGCCCAAAGGAGGTCATCACGCCAGAATGCGTCGATAAAGTTCATGGGAAAGAACGATAGCGGGCCAATATTATTCAGAGCTTTTAGATAAATTCGATATTGCTTTGTAGCAAAAAGGAAGACATTTGGCGAAAAAATTGCTGTTCCTTCCAGACACTGCACGAGTGCATACGTAGATGTAGTCAGTATGACAAAAATCCATAAATTGGGCTACGAAGTGCCCCAACAGATTCCAGCATATTCTGCAGATTTAGCTTGCTGTGCTTATTTTCTTTTTTTTTTTCTATATCTTGGACCAACACTCAGAAGATGATCCCTACACATGAGGAAAGGTATAGTAGGAGGTGAAGTTTTACTATCTTTTAGCACGTTATTTGATTTTTTATTTTTAGCAGTGTTGTAGCGTCTCTGATGTCAAGGAGACGTATTAAATTTTGAAGCTTCGTTGTCAGTAGCAATTTTTTTAGTAATTATTTTACTTCGGCGATGCTACACAATATCGACGAAGGTGGGTGTTCTGATGGGCCTGTGGATTGGATACAGCTGAAGACGTTACTGTTCATTGATCAGTGACTATGCCTTCGCCACTGAAAACTTCCTAGAACAACTGACACAAAGACACATAAATGCACATCCGAGATGGTTTTTATGAGTCTGTAACTGGATTTGAACCCAGGAAAATTTATCGTTTTGTAGTCAACGTGCAGAAGTACTAGCTGAGTGGTAAGAGACTTGGGTCGAATGAAGAGGTCTTAAGCGAAACAAACGCCTATTTTGAGGATCTTGATAAAACTTATTATTTGGAAGGAGTAAAAAATTGGAAAAACGCTGGACTAAAAGGAAATTACGTTGAAAAATTAAACTTTTTTTAAGCCAAAAAAATATTTTATTCAAATTGTCACGGAGTTAACAAACGGCTCTCGTACTTTATCCCTAAGCTAATATATTTTCTGTATATAAAAAATAGTCGGTCCATATACAGAAAAATATCGTCATTTATACAATGAATTTTTGCATTAATACAATGAATTTTATCATTAAGAGCCTATTTCACCAATTCTATTTAAATATCAATTCATATTTAAATGTCGATTTTTATTTTCATCTAGATATACTCATTGAATATTTAAATACTGTTTAAGTAGTGAGCATTCTGCATTTAAATATTGATTTTGCAACAGCATGAAACAGCTTTTTAAAAAGCTGTAAGTTGCCGCTATCATATTAAATATCAGAGCGTTACCATACTTTCTTGTGCTTCATTGTTTCACTTGGTGACAATAAAATTTTTTTAAACATACTTTAATAAAGATCATTAATTAAATTAAATTGTGTTTAAATATGTTTGGTGAAAGAGACCCTAAAAGTCAGTCACCCAAAGATCGTCTTCATTGGATCAATGAAAGATGTTTCATTACATTTATGAATATGATTTGGGTGCGTGTTTCATTAATGTAATGATAATAATAAAACTTGTTCATATATAAAATGTAAATATTTCATTGATATAATAACGTCACATAAGAAATAATATTGTTGTTATCAATGCAATGAAAGTATTTCATCAATCCAATGCAATATCCTTCATATAAAATTACGTATGTATATATGTTTTGCTGTATCGTTAACTTAGTCTCATCAGTAGACCTCCAACCAAACTACTTGGAAAATCTAAAAAAAAATCAACATGTCACAAGTGTGACGGAACCGTTACCGTCCATTCATGAAAACTGTCTTTCTGGGCCTTTAATTAGATTACGAACTGGGCGATATGTGGTTTCAACAAGACGGTGCCACACAATCCGACGGATTTTGTACATTTATGCTGTGGTATCAGGTAGAGAGTTTCATTTAAGTCCCTCGGCAAGAACTCTATGTCATGCCGTATATCCTTTTTATTGATTTCGTCATAAAACCAGGAAATGTTATCATGCAGATATTAATTTTAAAGAGTTAGTGATCGATATTAGAATTATACAAATATATTAAATTTATAAAAGAAAAAAAAGTAACATTTACAAGGCCATTCAGTGACTATTTGCGGCAAGAATTTATAAATGCAAATAGATTTATGCTGTCGAGCTGTAACATGCACTTCATGGCCTATAAGTACGTTATGTTATAGTCGTATATATCCTTTCTTTATAATATTTACAGGTTGCGTACTATTTCTGTAGTTTTGTGTGTTCCAAATTTTTAATTAAAATTTTTTAAAGCAGGAACATTTCGCTTCCTTAAAGCCTGCCTTAATCACCTCAGCTGTAAAATAAAAAAATAAAAAACAGCGTTGAAACATTCTGAAAACAGTACAACAACAAGTGATTATGTACAGGGTGTCGCAAAAGTAATGTTTATAACATCAATTGGCAACAATTTTTACAGATGACGCCCAATGTCAGTGTGTAGTTAACAAGAGCCTTGAAGCGATACACATCTAAAGAATCTGGAATTATTGTTACTTCTTGATTTGAAGATAAATTTTCAGTTGGTTGTTTGAACGCAGTGGTCGTACTGAGCACTTGAAATCGACTTGAAATATTGGAAGAGGCATTGAACTCTCTCAAAGAGACAGTTTGATGCGGCATTTTCAGTTGTCGAATAAATCTTTCGCCTTTTACTAAAAATTATCGTAGAGAGGAGCGCTGTAATGAGGCTCTAACTTTAATTTTTGTAATATCAATTTTTGTCGGAAAGCAATTCCTAATTCCTTCGCCGGTATTGTGTAGCAGAATCAGCGGCGATGTAATTTATAGAAATTACGACACAAATGAGGCGCTGCAATACTGCTATAAAAACCAAAAAGGAAAACTAGTTAATAAAATAATGAAGCTCTGCTCTCTCTCTTTCCCTGCACCATGCAATATATTTTCTATCGTCTCAAGCACACGAGCAATATGTTTGTCAATTATTGCCGAGGCAACTGTCAAATTTGATTGCCAACATAATATATGAACGTGTGGACCGCAACAAATATGTGTTAGAATATGTTTTCTGTAATAATTGCTAGAAGATATTTCAAAGCAATAATCTCCAACACAAGCTGTCAAATTTAAATGAAATTTGATTTTTTTTCGCAAAAAACAAAAAATTTTCAACAGTGTTCGCCATCTATAAATACAGTGTTGGACAATACAAATTTAACGCCGTTGTTCTGCCGACGTTATTGTTTATATTAAGACGCAAGTTATTGCTCGTGTGGTCGGGGGATATAGAAGTTAAGACCAAGTAGTAGGCAATAATTTCCTGAGTGTTACTTCTCTTTATTTAAAAAGAAAGTATTTGTCATTTATGTTTTTCAAGATATCGATGTCACCACCATAACCATAACTGCGGTTGTGGTTGCTGTCTTCTGATTATTGTTGACTTCAACCGGACACAGGAATGATGATGACTTTGCAAGGCCAATTTCCATGCGGGGTGATATATCGTTTTCAAGTTTTGAACTGACCATCCAGATTGCCAGACAGTTTTTTTTTTGGAGATTTTGAAAATTTAGATTTTACCACAACAAACCATGATCCTTAAAAGTTGTAAGAAAAAAGTCGCCAATTTGGAATTGCTGTTGGCTTAGTAGATCGCGTGTTGAACTTGCAACCTGCAAGATGCACGCTTGAAGACCCACTCAGGCTAACAATTTTTAAATCACGGCCTCCTTCTTCCGTATTTGAGCTATAGGTTAGGTAAGGAAGGCAGGTCGCCGGTGATAATAGAGAGCCAAGTCCACTTGGGTTCAATTCATCATAGTCCCGTTGTGATACTTGTGGAGAAGAAGTGTAGAGGGATAGAATAGAATAGAGTAGGATAGAATGGAATAGCTCAGGAAGAGAGATGCGTCACTGGACGGATAGAGTGGGAAGAGTCGAGTAGGACTCAAAGAAACCGACGGTCCGACAAAATGGGCGGTGCTAACACGGCAAGCAACCGCTGCTCCCGATAAATTCGCACAGCTCCCTGAGCCCCGTATCTGGCACGTCCGATAGGCTGCCTAATATTGCAGCCCCGGCACGTCGAGGAGCAACTACCTGAGTGCAGGGCACAAGCAGAGTAAGTGACCGACACTCTCGTCCTCCTTCTCATCGTTGCACCCAAAGCAGAATTAGTTGTACGGCTGACCCATACATCTTGTATGAATCCCAATAGGCCAGTGTCCAGTCATCGTGGCGGTAAGAAACTCTAGCAGCTGTCCAGACCTCCTGAAATCAAACCGAGTGCCCCGCATTCGTACAGGTCGGCTCAACAACGAGCCTCCCGAAGGCAGTGCTCATCCAAGCGCCACCAGCACGGCGCGAGAGAGAGTTCGCAGAATCTGTCCACGTACCCGGGGTGATCACTCCTCTCGCCAGATCATCCTTAACCTCGTTGCCCCGCACGCCCCCCCGCTGAGCTATAAAACGTCGGCGAAGTGGCTCTACTTCAGCTTAAAAATGTAACTCCAGAGAAGCAGCAAGCTCGCTATCCTTGTTGAAACTTCACTACCATTCTCTGTGCGATATTATTCGTTTCAAGTAGTTGCGGTGCAATCCATTACTTATCTCAGGGACATCCCCTGAGTTCTGCTCCAAGAGAAGAAGAATTTGTTTTTGCGAGCAATAATTGAAAATGCCTTCAGATGAGCGAAGTTAGGCATCAACTTCAATCAACGATGTGATTTTTCTTCTTCAATGTGCTGAAAATTGACAGCTACGTGAAATTATGACATTACTTTTGCGCCACCTTGTTTAAACATACATAAGTATATGTCTGTAAATATATCTTGCTGCTTATTTTTTTTTTTTTGCTTTCCAGGGCTGAACATACAGATGCGCTTCAGGCGTGTTACACTTGGTTTATTTTTTGTTTTCGTTATTTTTGTTAGACGTAAGAAAAACGTTTTTTATTATTTTTACACACTTTATTTTGTTGTTTTATATATATACATATATATATATATATATATATATTTTTTTTTTGTAAAGTAAATTTATTACTTTTAGCCGGATGGTGATGCAAAAACACATTGCGTTTCACGCGCTGTAAAATTTTTAACGCCATTTGCAAAAGAAAATTCGTATGTGTGTGTGTGTGTGTGTGTGTGAGGGTAGAATCCTTCAGCTTTATTTTCTGCAGCTTTTTATTTTCCAGTTTTTGTGCTTATTGTTTCTTTTTTTTTTGTTTTTGGAGTTAGGAGTTCATTTTTGTTTGGCACAAAGCTTCTTAAGCAAATTAAGGTGCATTTTTGCTTTTCGAAACGAATGTCTTTGTTTCTGCCGCCTGTGCACGTGAAATGTTGCACGTAACAAAGCGAAACTATGAGAAAATAAAAAGAGAACATTTTAAATATGAAAGTTATTTTCTTTGTTAGAAAAAAATTTGCTTGAAAACTGTGTGAAAATTAAATAAGTTGTAAATGTTTTTCAAAAAAAAAAAAAACAGGAAGAGTATTAAACATTTGGCAGATACTAAAGTTCTTTATAAGTATTTCTAATGACTCTTTAAATTCCCTTTCAGGGATCAAGTATACCATTGCAGCAATACTAATATTAAAAATTTTAATATCTTCTTTTCCCAATTCTGGTCACCTTTTTTTTCTGTACGGAAACCAAATCCTTCTGGCATTTCTGTGCATTTCTTTGACACGTAAATATTGTCTACACACACTATTTTATTTGCAGTTATTTGAAATCTAAATTTTTGTGAAAAGCAATTTTGTGTATTTTTATTTAAAACTAAATGACACATCAGACACATTTGCAAACAGTTTATTTCAAATAAATCCAATTCTTATGCAGCAGTAGATTTCTTCGCCAACTGTTGCTCAATGAAGTGTGACAATACGAAAAGGAGAAAACCTTTTATTAAATACTGCATACTTTAAAATGAAAATCAAATAAATCTCAAATGGTTTTTTATTAAATTCAAGTACAGAAGGGATAAAGAAATACTTAATAAATTAAAACCCTGCTTTGCAATAACGCCTTTGTGACTGATGAAAAAATTCCGTTCAAAATTAATCGGAAGTGCCAGTGTTCGCTAAAGGATCATCTAGAAGAACAAAAACTCCGCTATTGCTGAAAAAGCGTAAGAAACAGTCGATGCCGCGCACTGTAGATCAAGCGCCGGGCGGTCAGAAAATACTGCCAAAAATTTCTTTTATGGGAACCGAGTACCTCCAACAGAAAATAATTTCCCTTTATTAAAAAAACAGTTTATAAACTGCAGAAACTTCAATAAAAATAGTTTTTTGTTTTATTACTTTTGTTAAAAAATTTGCAACTTCAGACTTCTTTTTCTTAAAAAAAGTCTGCTTTTCCGTATTGAAGTCACCTCGTGCCCGTTTTCCGTATTTCTGGCAACTGTTAAAATTTTCCTAAAACATTTGAATTTTAACATGAAAGTTAAAGTTCATTATATGTAATTATTTATGTGTAAATTTGTGTATTGCTTAAATTGTAAATACAAACAAAAATCTTAATTGTCTCCTTTAATCCTCAAATTGTGCTGTGCATATTTGTTCTGTCTCCCCTTTAATAATTCACAAATTTATCCCTCGTGATGTTTATCAGTAGCGTATAATTTTAATGTTTGTTGCAGCAAATAGTAAAAGCTTTCACAGTCTGCACTCCCGAAGGTACTACCAATGGCACCTATTTATAAATATTTAATAGAGTTCTATTTTTTTTTTGCCAATCTAAATCTTTTGAAACTGTCTATTAAAAGTCTGAGAGAAATGTTTGCTAATTTTTTTCCTACACTGAAGAATAATTTTCTCTGTGAAATATTTGCCTCACCTATTCTAGCATTTAGACTTTATAAAGTGAAAAAGAAATCAGTTGTATAAACCCCAAACATTATTATGTTCAATTTCTTTCCAACGCCAGCATATTTTAAGTTTGTCCATCTCATATTATAATACCTGTTTTTGCATGCTTCAGCATGTCAAGCACATATGCACATATTCATATTGTATGTTTACCATATATATAAAAACTAACACTTTGTATATGTATATGTGTACAGGTGTATATGTGTAAATAGTTGTCTTTAGTAAGTGGAAAGTGTAAAGTCGAAAATGTTTGTTCTCTCAATGTAACTTGACAGTAAAACAAATAGGGCAGCGCATAAAGTACCAACTTAAATTCGCAAAGCAAGTTAGTTTTTTAGAAGTACAGCTACTCAGCACAATAGTCCAAATAGCTTCTGCCTGATTTTATTGGGCATGAAGGTGAAGGTGTTTAAAGATTATTAAATGTAAATGTTGTCGGCGGCAACGTCGCAGGTGGTTTAACCGTCAGCTTCAATTTTGTCGTTCTTTTTGCAGTATTTCGGCAGCATGCAGTGGCAGCTGTAATGCTGTGCTCCAGGGCTGGAATTGTATGCGAGAGACTTTACGTATCCCCACAAAAATAGTCAAGTGCGGTCGAATCTCATGATCTTGTCGACCAAGGGACTGCTCCAAAACGCGATATTAATTGCTGACCAAACCTGACCTCTTATCCAAGTCAAATTTTCCATTTTGTGGAAAAGGAAGTCGGTAATCATCGCACTGTAGCTTGCTCCACTGACAATAATGTTGTCTTTTTCATTATTATTGAAGAAGTACGGTTCAATGATGCGACCGGCCCACTAACCGCACCAAACAGTGCATATTTCGTTCCATGGACAACTCTTGAAGACTATTACTCGATAAGGAATAGAATTCTGATAATTAATAAATTGCAATCGTTGATCCCTTGTAAGTATATTCGAGGTGAAATGGCAAACCTTGCTGAGCACGTTTCTCCATGCCACATGTCGTAAAACATTTTTTATACTGAAAAACCAAATACCAAAAAAAAAAATCCCCAATATTCTTGAAAGAAAATACGTACATACTTACACTGAAAAAAATATTACTTTTTAATTATTAATTGACAGCTTAAATTTTAAGTTTCGTCAAATCAATTAAATTTTTAATTAATTTATAATAAATAAATAAATAATTTATTTGTTGTTATTTAACTGATTGTTTTATTTCGTATATGCACCACTCTTTAAACAAATTGAAATTATTACCCAACAAGCATTCGAAATGAGTTCAAGTGATTTTTTTTTTCAATTTCCAACTTTATTTAAAATTTAATTCATGTAAGTCAACAATAATAAATTAATTTAATTGATACTACTAATTTTTTAACAAACAAATTTTTAATTCTTTAATTGATATTACAAAATTTTTAATTACAATTTTGTTTTATTTTTTTTCTGTTTACATATACGAGGTAAAATAAATAGTAAAAATAATAACAAGTATTAAAGTTTTAAAATTTTATTATTAATTTTTAACATTAACTTCCCAGTCTCGCAGTCTCCATCAAGGCAAAGACAACAGTCCAGCCAACGTTACTACCAATGGCCAAACTAATACCATCAAAAGAATACAAAATTTTACATTTTTTCATAGAAGAGCAAACATTTGTACGGTTTTTTTTTCTATTGAAAGCTACGTAGTTGATGGCTAAGAGGTGACTGTAGATAACGAAGTTACCTTCCACGTAGATAGTCAGGCGTCATGAAGGGAACACTGTGAGGTCGAATGTGGTTAGGGAATGCAGGAGGTTCTTACCGATGTGATACGAGGTTGCAGTATGGTCTGACTGTGCTGGTGTACCGGGACTTTTCCGTTCAGTTCAGTTCGCGGTAATGAGTTGGCAAGGCTGTAGTCGTCGGTAGGCGAAAAAGAGTGGTACATACTGGTGCAGCCACCGATAGGGGACTAGGAGATGGGCGGTAGAGAAGGTGAATCATTCCTGGAGGCGTAGGGGTATTGCAAGGTTTCGAGAGCCTTATGGCGTGGGCTGGACAGGGCAAGAACCTGACGGCTACTGTTAATGTGTAGAAGTGACTTTAGGGTTCTGATAAGAGCTCTGTCTGGTCAGCAGGGATAGTGGCACATTTCTCTTTGCAAGTTATACGAGGAAGCCATGGAACACTTCATCCGTTCCTGACCTGGATAGCAGTAAAGCAGGCTGAGGTGGCTGGTCAGCGGTTTCCTGGGGGCAAATCTTCGCATTCGAAATCGATTGCGCCTTCGTGTAAAGCAACGTTTTGCTGGCTGCAAAATGTAATTTATATTACCTACTACTATTTTTTACATTGCTGTAAGCATATGACAATAAGAAAAACAAAACGAAAAGGGAAAACAAAAAATTAATAAATTAGTGAAAAATTATATAAAAAAAAAAAATTTAGAAAACTTGAATTAAAATGGATCTAAATATTTTTCTCTATTCCTCATCTTCGGAATCGGAGGAAGAGTCGAATATAGCCATGGCAAGAAGTAATATTCGTGACCAAATTATATACTTTTTCATTACTTTTAAGTTGAGTAAGTGGTGTCTTTTGAAGTGGATGATTTTTATTTTTATACTTTATTTGCTCTGGAAGCGATTTTTTCATTGTTTATTATTTTTGTCCTTATTTTTTGCACAATCTTGCCTTGATATTCACTCTCCCTAGAAACTATTGAAATTATATTTTTAAATTTAACTTTTTGAAAAATATCTGCAAAATACTTAAATTTTTAACTACTTCGATGTTTTCGATAATAGATTAGCAATCGAGTGCAACTTCGATGTTGCGTTAGCTAATGGTGTATGGAGGCGGGATCTGGCTTCTTCTTTATCTCTTATTCTTCTTTCACTCTACTGTTTTCTATTTTCTCTATTTTTTTTCATTTAATCTTTCTTCTATCATCGAAGAGGTTCACAATCTACACAAAGGTTCTCCAGTTAGAAGTGTCCTGAGCCATTACCGTTCTATACATAACCTAAAATAGTGTTCAATTTAAATTGTTCCTCTCTTATAAATTTGTTGCTCCCTAATCTATATAACCGCAATTTCCTTCGAATACTGCATATATTATTTGCACCATATCCATATATACTATGTACTGTATATACCATAAATTTATACAAACTATACGTATAATAATATATGTATGCATATGCAACAATATTTAGATACATCGATCGACCGAAAAAAAAAAACACAGAAGTGCACAACACACATTCAATTGTTGTTATTTTGTACAAAACCAATTGACAATTTTAAATTAAAATGTCCAACAAAATTATGTTTTTCTGAACAAAATGTAACTTTTTTTTTTTTTTTTTTTACTCACTTTATATAAAATAGATACTGATGTGTTTGTATTTGGATAGAAAATTTAATACTCCAAATTGTATACAAACACAATTTGAGGGCTTTAATAGAAAATAAAAAGTTATGTATGTATGTATATAAAATCATATTCATACAAATAGATGAAATTTTTGTGGTTTTAATCGTACCGTAAAAGGAGAAGAACAACTTTAATCTTTTGCCAACAACAATTTTGTGAAGAGAAAGGTTTTGCAAAAGTATTTTATTTTTACTATAAAATAAAATATGGGAAAAATAAAATTAAAGTCTGGAAAATGTTTACAAATAATAAAAGAACTTCTTACTGGGAATTAAATTTCCTTTTTGATAACCAGCACTGAGCCTCTGTAAAAAATAAATCTAAATTTTTTTTGTAAATGGGAAATTGTAATTAAAACTGGAGCTAAAATATAATAGTAATAATAAAAATATAAACTAAAACAAACCTGATAATATCCCCAGAGCGGCAATGTTGTGAATTCAAACCATGACGAACGGACTAAGTTGGCGTATTAAATAATAAAACCCGAAGCTTCACGCTGCCAGACCCGGTCAAACTAAAAACTTTAGAATTGTGTGAATGGTGCTAATTCAGGCTACAGTTGAAGTAACAAGTTTATGCAACACTTGTATCATTCATGTTGCTTTGTAGTGTAACCATGTCGTCATACAATATGCACTGCGAATACGCACCAACTTCAACTATGTAACGTGACGAACAAACAAATGTGTCATGTTACAAATATGTTATTTTATTGTATATTGTATAACACATGAAACAAAATATAACTTTGAATTCTTTTTTTTGATGACTCGGCAAAGCAGGTGAAGGACAGTCACCTCCTCCTCAAAATCATCACAGCTCCTGAAATAATTTTTGAAACTCAACAACCGTGTGAACTGACAACTTTTTGTTGGCAAATAAATTTATTATATTAACTGTGTGACAATGAAATTCTAAGGTCTGAACTGACAATTTATATTTTCGTGACAATTTTCCATTGTCAGTACATTGCCTTAACATTGTCATATCTTACAATATTGTAATATCTCTACAATTGTGTGTACATAGCTGTACGATTTGAACTAACTATTCATTAACTATAAACAATGTTACAACTTTAAATATTTTGCTATTCATAGTGGATTAAAACTCATGTGTTTTATGCGAAGCAACATAAGTTTCATTCGCATATGCGAATTAGACAATTTTTTTTTGCTTTAGAAACAATTCCTTTTCAATAAAGTATTTCTTCAATTAAAAATATTTGTTCAATTATAAATTAAAGAAAGCAAAAATAAACTCAAACACAATAGAAATTTCCACTCTTCAACTCTTCGTCTCTCCCTCTCTCTACATTTTATTTAGTACATTAGTTTACTTTTAAATTAGTTCAGGTTCTCAACAATTTCATTTCAGCGTATACGAGTACTTGGCGAAAAGAATGAAAAACGTGAAAAACTTTTCCAAAAACCAGCTGAATGCATTTTAATGTAATTTTTTTTAGGCAAAAGAAGAAATACGCAAGAAAAATGTGTAAAAGAAAATAAAAATTAGGAATTGAAAAAGTTCTCCCCCTCCCTCAAAAACCAACTCTACAATGAAGTTTTCTTCTATTTTGTTATTGTTATTTTCTCCAACTCGTTTTTTTTTTCAACTGGAACACAAAAAATATTCAACTTTGCCGGATAGAAAAAAGCATATAAATTGTTATTTTCCGCGAAATAGCAAATATGCATCTGTATATATATCAAGTGGGAGGCCAGGTCCGGCAAAGGATTAAAACATTTAAATATTTAAGCACAAAACAAAAATATATTTTAAATATAATGAGACTTTGATATAACGAATCTGACGGGGATCCAATATTACTTCGTTATCGCTGTCGAAGCTGTCGGCGATAAGGCTCAGGAAGCTAATCAAATTTATTGGGGGCAGCGTTTGGTTGTCGCGTTATCATCTTCATTTTTTCCACTCTGTCGCATCCTAGTTCAGCAATGCATTTCTCGCTAACTACTTTTTACCTTCGTACTCACAGGTATCACAATAGTATCTTTATAAATTAGACCCAAGACCTTCCTACCTAATCTAATCTCAATCCAAATTTCTCCGTCAAATCGACTAGATAGTCAGCGATTTTTATCGATTTGCAAATTTGACATAAATTTGTTAAGTGTTTCGAAAGATTTTGACGTCGAAAATTTTCTCTATTTTTTTCTTGTTTTTAATTACCCCAAATTAACTGTCAAATCGATTTTCAATATGCATTAATTTTTTTGAACTTAAAAACCCTGCCGAATTGTTTTGAATGAATTAAATTTAAAGCGAAGTTTGACCTATGGCCTTCAAGATTAACCGATTCGCATATGTTTTTCAACAGATCTTAAGCAGTTGCATGTGTATTGTGTTGTTGGATCCTGTACTTCAGGAAATATTTGCCGTTTACTTTCTCTAGCGGTTGTGACATTCTCCATTCCTTCATGTAATCCTTTGTCCTGCTCACATTATCTTGTGTTTTCGTTATTCCTATATTCGCTAGTCTTTATTGCTCAGAATTATTTCGTTGTAACTGAAGGTGTTTTTTTTTGTATGATAAACTTTCCAATAAAAAAGTTTTTTCAATGGACTCAGTAAAACATTCCTTACATAGAGTTTTTTGTCATAATATGTTTCGTTATAGCGAAGTCTCACTGTATAAAGTAGGAAGTATAAATCTCTGCTGATGATGACTGATGATCTTAAAGTGAAAGTGAAAACCGTAGCAGTACTATTTTGAGTGTGTAATCAGGGGATGATGAAAAGTGAAGTGATGAAAAATGCCATAAAACGAGCCCGTATAGCAATCAATTGTGACGGCGCCCATTTGGCCGATATCATCTTCTCGACTTGACCAATGAAATTCTAAAGGTTCAGATAAACATAATCAAAAAACACAATCAAAGTTTTTCATTTAGAAAAAAAATGAGAGCCAAACAACATCGGATGATTTCTTTTGGCCCACCTTGTATTAGTATTGTTATTAATTTTACCCTACCCTCCTCCCCAACCGCTTCCCGCCGTCTATAAATTCGATTTTAGGACGAGTGATTTCTCAAAACCGAATAATTGTTAATTTCGGATTTTATAAATCACACAATTTGCTGCATTCGAACTTGTTAGCAACAATGTGGTGCCCATGTTGAATTAAAATTTTGTGATACTTGACAAATAAACAAATTTGAAGGAGTTTTTTTTATAGATTATTTTCTACTTCCCACAGAGCAGGGGAGCAGAGGTTGCCATGACGTGGCTCTTGAAGTCGATTGGAATGGCTCCTATACACAATATTTAATAATGTTGTGCACAAATTTTAATAAATTTATTAATAAATTAAAAACAAATGTGGAATGTAGAGAGGAAAAACAAGTTTGCATTTTATTTAAATGTTTTCAATTAAGCTGACAGCCTTGTATGCGATCAGAAATTAAAAAGTGCAATTTCAGCAATTCATTCTCATTCCACTTTGTATGCACTCTTGCTTTAATCTGATGCACGACAAAATTAGATCAAATAAAAAAAAATTAAAATTCGACGCGTACTAATTTCCGCGCAATTGCAAAGACCCACGGCCAGGGCCCAGTCAACCTTCCAGGACTCCCGGAAACATTGAACTGGTTGAAAGTAGTTTACGTGAAAATCCGCGACTTTCAATATGGAAAAGAGCAGCCTCACTGAGACTTCCAAGAGCGATTATTCATGAAATTTTAAAAAAGGATCTGGATGAAATACACTTTAAAAAATAAAATCCGCATTTCCATTTTATCCTTCAATGCCCTTAATAAAACTTTGTGTCAATTATTACGTTCTTTCTTTAAGTTTGAAAATATAAACCTGCTACCAGACACCCTTTACATATGTATATGTATTGTTTTCAATAATAAATAAATGACTCTTTAAAATATTAATTCCTAAACATGG
The DNA here is from genome assembly GCA_963924685.1 of Dexiosoma caninum. Lineage (NCBI taxonomy): Eukaryota > Metazoa > Arthropoda > Insecta > Diptera > Tachinidae > Dexiosoma > Dexiosoma caninum. The sequence goes on along the minus strand of OZ004729.1, from coordinate 80,168,697 downwards.
CTCCGGAAGTTAATGTAGCTGGCCACCCTTGCTGTATAATATAAAGAACATATAAATTGATAAAATTTAATAAAAAAAAAGACTTTAAATTTAGTAGAGTTATGCGAACTCGGTTTACAGAACACGTTTGAAAAAATTTTGCACACTCGGTTTACAGAACACTGGCGATTATTATTGTTGTTATTAAATGTTTGTCTTAATATTTTATTCATTCATTCATTTATCGCTCTGCTTCTCTCTGCAAGTGTGTGTACATGAAATTCTCAGTGAATATAGTCAGTTTCCATATTTACACCGTTGTTTATCCTTCTGCTATATTTCAAGTTTTTAAGTGCAATTAGTCCTTTAATAGCATAAAAATTGTAATTGTAAACTTGCACGAAAATCTCCCTTATGTTTTATTACAGTTGGTTACTTAAGCCACATGAGAATGGAGAATCAAGCAAAGTTGAAGAAGAAATTATTCAAATTTCTACAAACTAATTTGCCAATAACAATAATCAGCGAATTTTTCAAACATTTTTAAAATTAGTCAGATTTAAGTCTGCATTTGTCAAGTTCACGGATACACGGAAAAAAATAGAACAACATTTTAATAAAAAAAAATTTGTAATATTAATTAAAAAATTAATTGGATTTTGACCAGTAAAGCAATATTTAGTATCCATTTAATTATTATTGTTGTTATAATTTTCAATTAAATTTGGAATATTTATAATTATTTTGAAAATTTCAAATAAATTTTTAATAGCAAAAAAATACTTGGAATTTAATTCGAATGTTTATAGGGTTTGAATTTCTATTTGTACACAGTGTTGCAAAGTAAAAAAAAAAAAAAAAAAAAAAAACAAATAAGCCGTTATTTTGTGCACTTTATAAATAAAAAATTAAACATATTTTTAATTATATTTATTTTTGAGCGATGGTCTTTTTTATGAAAAATTTTTTAATTATTATTTATTTCTCAATATTTCGCTACCAAATAGGTAGCATCGTCAGGAAATAATAATTTGTATTAACATATTTTTTTTTAAGTTTGATGCCCATTAAAAAATTGTTTAAAATTTCACCAGTAAACAAATTAATAATATCAAATAAATTTTTATACTTAAATAAATTTAAATATTTTATTAAAAACTTGATAGGTTGTTATTATATTTTTTTAATGATTATATTTATTAACTACTGAACTAAAAAAATTCAAAACTTTTAATTATTTTTTTAATTAAGCGATTTAAAAACGATGCCCTTTCTAGCTCTCAGGTAGCTAATGCTTTTTAAGTAATTAAAAATTTAATTGTATCAATTAAACTATTTAATTGAAATAAAAATAAAAATAAAAATAAAAATAAAAATTATGTAAGGGTTTTAATTTAAAAAAAATATTTAATAATGTTTTCTATGCAACCCAACTTAGTTCAAAATCAAAAGAAATCCTAACACCAAGCATTTTAAAGTAAGGAACGTTAAAGAAATTTGAAAGTGTTTTATAAATTCATATACAATTTACAGAAATCATAGCAGTTCCTATATTTAAAAAAAAAGATTATATTATTATAATTCTACTTTATTTTTTTAATTTCTCAAAAATCCATTTGCTGCTGTTACATTTAATAAAATTTTATCATAAATAAAAGCTTTAAAGGTAAAAAAAAAAAATTCTGAAATTTTCTAAACTCTATAATCTGCCCAACATTGCATCCAAGTTGCCTTCTTCTTCTTCTTCGCTCACCAATAAACTTATCCCCTCAGCAGTATTTCTATTTCATTTCCATGAATTAAACTTAAGAAAATTTCACTTGTTTTGACACAAACCGTAGCAAATCGCATTTAAATTTACCTGCCAGATCTTAAGAGACATTTGCGTGAAAATTTTCTAAAGTGAAAATGTTTCAAGCTAAAGAACATGTTTTCGTTTTCGTTTTCTTTTTTTTCCTTCAAACTTTAACGCGCGAAAAAGAAAAAAAGCAAGTGAACAGTTGATAATTTATAGCATTTAATTTTCCAACAAACTTAAAAATTGGTGTTAAGAAACGTTTCGGGTAGAAAAGGAAAATATGCACAATATTTACAACAGAACAGACTAACACAATTATAAAAATACGTACCCTGTAGGAAGCCAAGGACTGCTTTGGTAATTTTTTTTGGGGACATTGCCAACGAATTGCCGACAAGTTTTATTTTGTATTGGATGCTGTGACGTTTTTGACGGATGCAAAACGATAGATTTGTGCAAGCGAAATGAAATTTTTCATAAAAAAAATATAATTAATTGCTTTATCTTGCATTTATATATAGATACAAGTGAGTATCAGGTTTCAACATGGTTCCACAAGCACCGCCTACTACTGCTATTGACTAGATAAGACTCACTTGAGTAGTAGATTTTCAATCACACGCACATGTCAAGAGTCTATAGTAAATTGTATTGTCTGGGGTTTAATAAACCACTGATACTGGTGATAATGTCAATGGCAAATCGTTAAGGTATGTACAGACGATTGTCATTTACTACAATATTGACAGAAAAATTGTTACAAAATGTGCAACAACCGATGTGTGGCCACATCGTCACAAAATGTATTATCACTGCACTGTATGCCAATAATATTGTCACAATTCTGACAATCGTGAGAACACCCTTCATTTCCATGGACACACAATTTACAGTCATTTGTTATTGTCGCATGTGCTTCATTTAGTGCACCGTACAATAACACCATTGACAGATAAATATTTCAGTTGGCAATGCTGCCCATAAATATTCAGATACAAAGTTAAACATCGGATCTGGCAATTCTGCCGTGCAATAATCTAACAACCGTGTGAACGGTCAATTATTATTGGCTGAAAATTTTATTATCGCAAATTGTATGGTTTTCTTTCAATAGTGTAAACAGACAAATTACCAGATGAGAACAATTCATTGTGAGTGCATTGCCACCATATTGCCGTATACTACAATATTGTACGATCTGACAATCGTGTGAACATAGCTTTACATTTTTACAAAATCATTTCCTGCAGGGTATGTAAATACACACACACATTCAATGGCTGTTATAGTACTTCTTATTGCTTATTGTTTTGTTGGAATTTTACAGCTGGTTAGCAGAGATGGGTAATTGTGTGCTGCAGAATTTTAAAAGTTTTTTTTCCTATTTAAATGAATTTAATTAACGTAGAGTAACTTCCAAACACTCGGTATGAGCGAGTTACCTTCAGCTAGATCACGGCACTAGTAACATCGTAGAGTATGTTAACTGCAGACTATAGCTGGAGGGGGCTGTAACGAAGGCACATATTTTCTGTAAAGTTTTTTTTTATCTCGAACGAGCACTTGGGGAATGAACCCTACACATGCGATGCCTTGTGCTGGAACTAGAGGAAAACAATAGTTAGAGAAATGGCAGGAGGTGAAGCTTCACTAGGCACTTTTATTAATTATTTTACTTCGCCGGTGGTACACAATACCGACGAAGGAAGGCATTCTGACGTGCCTGTGGATTACCATTCTCAATTTTTAAGCTGAAGGATAGGTATTTAATTCATTATTTTACATCGCCAATGTTTTATTGCTCAACTGACGACGAAGAAGGCTGGTGCTAGCGCAGACACAATTAAAAAAAATTTTTTTTGTCTGTCACATACCCTGCAAGTAATGTGACTTTTTCACACATGCATGTATAGTGTAGTCCACTGAACACTAGGACTAGTCCAATGGAGAAAACATGGCGTATTTAACATTACGATCTCCTTGGGGTGGACCCAAAAACTACTCCTCAGAGAGTAATTTTAATGTCACGAAGTATGAAAAAAATCACAAATACTCTTCTATTGTTTTTAATGTAATGGTCCACGGCTGCATTACATAGGACCATGTTTGTAAACAGTCCATTTCAGCTAAAATGTACGTGGTCCATTCAATATTATTTGCAGGGTATTCCGTGTGCTGGAAAAACTTTCGGCAATTCAGGTAACTCCCTTCCAAATTAGCTTTCACTCTATCTAAACTAATTCAAGCATTACTAGTTACATCCCTGATAGAAGAGAGGGAGAGGAGCAATTGTATGAAAATTAAAAATATGTTTACTTCTTCGGAGGAAAACATCCCAGCAATTCTCATGCTCTTCTTCCGTTCTATTTTGTTTCTAGTTTTCAAATAAATTTACAATGGCTGATAGTGGAATTTAGATTTGCTGAAAATCCATTGGAATAGCAAGTGTGGCTATACATACATACATACAAACATACATATGTATGTATTCATGTAAGCAAAAAGGTAGAAATGAAAGCTGTTAGTTCCTTTTGCTTTTGCAAAACGTAAATTTTAATTTAAATTTTATACGCGGCAATAATAATATAAATTCATTCCTGCACGCATCATAAACGAGTTCAACTGCCTTCGACGTTACAGATAAAAAAATAAAAAATAAAAAAAAAAATTATAAATTTGACTTTTGTTAAAGTCACATACATATACATACATACAAACATGCACACGCTCGACACACACACACGCTGAGGTGTAGAAACTTTTAAATTCATATTAAGAATGAAATAAAGGACTTGCAATTGTTTTGAGTTTATCATTTCAACAGCAATGGAAATTAAGGTTCGAGTTATTTTTATGGTTTGTTTTCACTGTTGCTGTTATTGTTGTTATTGTTATTATTGCCATAGAGCCAAGGGAAATGGGTACGACGCATACGGCTGTCTCCTTACAAATTGCGTGCATTTAAAATTGTGTTTTCATTCATTTCATTGCTGTTCTTGCTTTTTTTTTTTTTGTTTTTTTTTGTTCTCATCTGAAAAATTATATTTATAGTTGTAATATATGTGCTGTTTTGTTCTCGCTATTTTATTTATAGCACTTAATTTATTTTCCAGCTTAAAAGGAAATTATAACAATAAAATAACGAAAACATAGAAATCATGGTAAATGAAATTTTTGTTCAACAAAACAAAAAAAAAAAAAAATAAACGAATAATTTAACCCCTCTAAATTGAACTGAAAAATCCAATTAGTCGGGGCAATTATCAAAAGCAAATTTCATATACTATTTTAACAAGTTATGGAAGGGTTTTTGTTATAGAAGATTTTTGTTTTTTTTTTTTTTTTTCAAATATAACAAAATAATTATAATGAAAATAAATGGTAAATAACTGTAACTGAATATTCATTAAAATTTTTTAAATTGTTGTCCGCAAAATTTACGACAAATTAAATAGAGTGTACAGTCTTGCAAATATGTACAGTCAAACGGCAATAATTCATACTCCATTAATTAGAAATAAACAGCTGATCGCTTGAGAGAAACCCTTTAATTCGTAAAAATTTCATATATTTTGGTGTCCTCGTTAATTCGCATTTTTTTTTTTTAGCAGTTCAAAGTCTAATGACACTTCTCAGGAAGTTTTAATAAAAACTACATCCAAATAAGTAATATAAAACTGATTTCTTTCCACAGAACTAGAATTCATTTGTAAAAACTTCCGATGTTGCTTCATTAAGTAATTAAATAAATTAAATAAGGAAATGCTTTATTTAATGTTAAAATATGAAGTTTTCATTTAAGAATAAAGCTAAGAAAACTTTCAAAAACATTTAATGCTGAATATCGTGAGATTAAAATACTTATTATTATTTGTTTCCTGGTTGTTTGTTTTTGTCAATACCGAAGAAGTACAAATATAGAATGTTTGGTGTTTATTATTTTTTAATAAAAATCTAATAAATAATATTATATTGTAATTTATTATACATATATTTTAAAAACTTTAAACCTAACATTTGCATCACGAATTTTGGACAATGGGGTTAGTGTTTGCTGTGTGAATTATTTTATATATTTCAATAAATCTCAGCTGGAGTGCCTTTTTCATTAATTTTAACACTGCGTGCTTTGGTACCCACATACATGCCAAAAGGTTTATCCTGCGAGGTTAATTGCATGACCTGTTTATAAGAGCGATCTGTAATACGGGGCGTATTATTTTATAATGACCATCTTCAGCACCAAGCTGACGTACGCGAAACTTGAACAGTATTAAACAATAATTCACCTTCTCATTGTTCGTTCTTGCTACCTTAAACAGCAGCTTCAATTTGCATTTGCTGTGCTCTAAAAAATCATACGTATAATTTAGTTCTATTGATCTGATTAAAAATTAGCTTTAAAAAAGTAGATTTACTTAGCATCGCGAGCAGTACTTCGGAGTCAAAGAAGGGGCAGAGAAAAAAGGAACTTCTTTCAACGACAACCTTTTGCTTTTTTTTTGTGGTGGGTACTTTACCTCCCCCCTTTCACACAAAATAAAACAAAAAATTAGTAGACCTTATGCAAAAATAGTTTTGAAAATTCGTCCGCAAATGGCGAAATTATTTGATAATAAATTGTTGGGGCGTGTATTTTGTCATCCGCCCTCCCACCGGACTATTTTCTGGACTATTTTCAAAAATTATTATGAAACTTGGTACACAAATGGAAAAGTTATTTGATAATCAATTTTTGGGGTGGGTAGTTTGCCTTAACCACACCAAAAACAAATTTCCAAAAAAAAATTTCCATTTTCAAGAATAATTTTGAAAATAGCTCCATAAAAGGCCAAGTTAAGCTCGTTAATATTATAAAAACTGTTAAAAACCATGTGGAAGGAGTAACATAATTTAAAAAGTAGGCGTAAAAGTGGGCGTGGTTAAAAAAGATTAATTCATAATTCATTAAATGTTGTGAATATTTCGGGAAGATCGGTCCAGCGGTCTTCTTTATATATACAGATAACAAAAAAAAAAAGATTTAATAAATGAATTTTGTATGAAAATTGCATAAACGAAAAAAAAAAAATTATCAATAAAATAATTGAGCTTAACGTAAAGTTTTTAATTAAAACAATATAAATGCATCTCCAAATAGAGCGATATTGAAAAAGTTTCAATAAAATATTTAGATTTTCAAAAAAATTGCTAGAATTTATTTTGCTGTGCTGTAGTAGCGAATTTATAATACGAATCCTCAAATTAGCAACTACATTCAATATTTTTGTTAAGGATATTTTTTAAGAAATCTTCTATTATTTAAAAGATATAAAATTACTGAAAGATCACCATGCTGCCACCCAACCACCCACAACAAAAAGGACAACATTCAAAAACATACCTCGCACGCGGACGCAAATGCGTGTATAGTACTGAAATGTAAAAATACAGACCCTATCCTGCCTACCAGCCAAAAATAATCCAATACTTTTATACGTAAAATGTCCTTTTTCACCGAATACTTTTTCTGCAATTTTTTTTTTATTATTACAGTGCACTCGCGGTAATATGAAGAACCCAAAATACGAATACCCTAAAATTCTAACATTTCCATTGACTATTCTAAAATATCAACTTGTGCAGAGCTTTAAAACATGACCAGTTTTTTTTTGTTTTCTTGAACTTAAGGCTTGTTCTAGACAGTCTTGAACTCTAAGTCAAGATATTAGTGGTTAAATATTGCTTAATAATTTGGGGATTTCCCCAGCTATATGATTTTAAATTGTTTTCCATTAATGTTAATCAAAATGGAGATGACTCCTACACATGCGAAGCATTGTGCTGGAACTATAGAAAAGGGATAGTAGGAGAAACGACAGGAGGTGAAGCTTAATTAATTACTTTGCAACTCTGCTTTCGCACGTTCTTTTGTTTTTATACTCGTAGCAGTGCTGAAGCTTCGATTCAGTAGCCATTTTTATTATTGTTTTACTACACAATACCGACGAAGGAGGGCGTTCTGATGCGATTGTAAAAAGAAGTAGAACTAATACGATTTTTCACTACTTCGGGATCACAAGTTCAGCATTGTATTGACTTCTTTGGAAGCACAGTTTTCACTGGGTGATAACTTTTTCAATTTTAATTTCAACTGAAAACGATTTCGCCTCTGTGACTAATTTTCTTAGTTTTTATAGAAAATGTTAAAACATTTAACATGAAATGTTGCAGTAAATGTAAAATTTTTGTGTAAAATATGTGCAATATCCCACCCGGGTGGGTTTCGGATCAATACGTACATAAAGAACTTTGGACGTGCCAAGGTTAATTGTTTAAAACATCTTACAATTTGTAATAAAATCCAATGTTAAAAAATAAAATTAGAAAACCAATCGGGTAAGTTCTGTAAACCGAACTGAACCGAATGAACTATTAGTTCAATCAGTAAATAGTCATTATTTGCTTTTACTTCCCATAAATTTATTTCTTTAACTTATATTTTATACATATGTATGTATAAATAATTTTAAAAATGTTGTTCTTATTGAATCCAACTTGTGAACTTGTTATATTGTAAGAAAATTTTAAATTGCTAAACGCCGTTTACACGTACTTAGTGTTAATGGTGTATTGTTAAATAATTATTAGTCTATCTATTATAATTGTTTGTAAATAACCGATATTATTGCCTTATTCTATTATTAATAATATCTATTTATTCTTTTCTTTTCAGGTATGTTTATTTTGTATCTTGTATATCATTTGACGATAAAAGAATTCGAGAAGTAAGATAAGTAATATTTGATTATGTAATGTCACAAACTGAAGTCGAACATTGACATAAAAAGAATACATTTAAAAATTCGTAAAATTGTAAAAATAATTATTGGTCTCTTTACCTCCATCTAAATGGTGTTAAAAGTTAATTTCTTGAGGATTATTTTGGAAAAAAAAAACATTTTCCAATTTAATGCATTTTAGCTTTAAATGAATGACAAAATGAAAGAAAAATATATATGGATATTTATTGTAGCAATATTTTCAGTTGCAAATGTAAATGGAATGCATAAAGAAATTCTCATACATGAGGGTAGGGCATTCCTTGATTGATTATTGAGAAAACTATTTTAGGTGGATAGTATTGCAAGTTCTTAAAAATAATAGCAGAACATTTCAATAAATACTGCGCGAATGAAGAGTAAATAATAAGAAACTGCTAAGAGCACAGAAGTACTTACGAATTGAATCTATAGATTGACAGTCTGGAGTTCAAACTCTACGTCAGTCATTTTTTTATTTTATTTTATTTATTTAGTTGTATTTACAATAATTTTTCTAGTTTTTTGACATCTTTTTATATTAATAACACTAATTATTTAACAATACTTCGATTGTTCAATTATTTAAAAATTCATAAAAAATTAAATCAACTCATTGTTGACAAAGTTTTCACATAATCGGGTATGTTCTATAAAACGTATCAAGAATAAATGTGTTAATTGCATTTCTTAGTGCTGTTTATTGAATATAATGCCGAATTAAATATCTACATTTTATGTGTCACTACATGTTTAGTGAGCGTGCTTTGTGTCATTTACTGCGGCCTATACAGTGGCATTATCGAACAGAGCAAAATTAAGGACAATGTCGGCCAAATTATGCCTAAAAGGGGCAAAGAATATTTTTTTTTTTTTATAAAATACGTGATTGCACTCACATAAATATTAAAAGTTTTAAATTATTTGCATGCTTGTGACGTAGAATGTAACAAAAAAAATATCCATTTTATACTTTGGTCTTGTTAATTTTGTGGTAATTTAAATTTCTAAATCATTTTCAAACTGACCTCTTCTGAATGCCTTCGATCATTTATTAGATGCTAATACACAAATAACACAACTAACAGACCACAAACAGTGCATTAAACAAAACGCATCCATTCAATTCATTCATTGATTCATAAATTGACAGAGAACACTGCTCGTAAAGAAAATTTCCTCATTGATTTTACATGAGCATAAATGAAAGCGTTTATGCCAACACATTTGTGCAGCAAACAATATTTACTCGTATATATATGTACATATGAGCATATGAAGGATATGATACATTCATGCTAACTCGTACACACAAGTACAAGAAAAATGGACCATCTACTGCATTTCTATTGCCAGACGAAACCAATACGAACAACAGCAACAAGAACAACAGCAATAATATTGGCATTAACATAAGTGAAGAACGAAATTGTGAATCTTTAAATGTATCGATGATATATGCAACAATAAAGGATATATATGGTTGAATACACACATTAGCACAAGCTTATGAATGGATTTGTATACGTTTCAATCGATGTGTTCTACATTCGTTTATGTGCTGAAATGAGAAATTGTGGGGTACGGGTTCATATTCACAATTTTGCTCATGAACAAATTGTCTATGAACATTATTGTTTCTAAATAAAAACTGAATATTTGTATCAAATATATTAAGTTCATAAAGCGGAGTTACAATATGCATTCACCTATTTAGGAAAAATTTGGGTTAATTACATTTATGCACTTGTTGCAGCATTAAAACAAGAATATTTGAAAAAAAAATGTCTTAAAATTTCTTTCCTTTTTCCTAAAAATGTTCAGGCTATCGCCAAACATTTATAGCATCGTTTTGTAATCCACAAACACTCATGGTCAAGGACCAAGGCATTCGATTCGAATAGAAAATATAAACAAAATTTTAAGGAAATGTTTAGGTATTTCGTACGATATTGTATTTGTACGATATGGAATTTGACCCAATCAGAACAAGATTTTACTATTTTATATATATTGAGTAAGGATGCGATTTCATATACAGATTAATATTTTATATCTAGTATATCATTTTACACATTTACACAAACACTTATACGCAAAATTGTACATGGTATTTTACCAGACTACAATTTTATACGACGTTTACTGTCTCAAACTACTGTCTTAAACTGAGATTATCGTCTTAAGCAGTTTATGTGACAATCCGCGACTTTCAATATGGAAGTGAGCAGCCTCACTGGTTCTTCCAAGAGCGATTATTCATGAAATTTTTAAAAAGGATCTGATTTCCAAATTCTATCGTTCAATGCTCTTAATAAAACTTTACATCAATTATTACATTTTTCACTTAAAATACAAATCAGCTACCAGACACCCTTTATTATGTTTAGCGTCTTATACCTAGATCACCCTTTCAGACTCACTTCCTACACTCAGTTTACCGCATCAGACTATCTTTTTATACTCAAATTACCGTTTCAAACGACAGTCTTATACTCAGATTACCATCGTATACACACATTTTTATTATCTTATCATGTTAGATCCCCCCATACTAAGCCTTCTGAAGAATACAGGCACTATTTAGGAAATCTCTGTTTGCCGAGTGCAGGATACGTTCACAAAATCGACAGATCTTGGTCTCGGAGATAGTTCTGATTCGGAGTTGTGCTGCTAGAGCGTTGTCGCTTAATAGCTGCTGACCGTTCGGCAAGCTTACTTACTTGCTTCCTCAATATCATGTCCCGCTTTCGAGCGGCCATACTGAGTCGAACCTTCTCGTCCTCAGTTCCTAAGCTTTAAATAGAAGAGGTGAGGGGTTTATCCTCGACTTCTGCGGTGATGTTGGAGGCTTCAACGGGCATTAGGTCCACAGAAATCTCCATTTCCCTTGGTTCGCAGGCCACTTGCAAGGCTGTTGGTTTTTGTGAGGCACTGATACTTCTTTTATTGTTTTTACTTCGTTTTCCTTTCCATAAGGGAATTAAGGGGATGTGGTTGGTCGAGCCGCGACACTAAACCGGTGTCACGATAATTACTACCAGAGGGTGCCCAGTATCTGAAGGTCAGCGTTAGAAGACACACTAACGTAGTGTCATTTATACCGGTACGAATGACACCTTGGGTTGCAGGTTTTATCCTGTTTTTTTCTCTAGGTCCGCCATTTTCAGTCGAAACCAGGGACACCCCCTGCAGTAGTGCCGAATAACTACAATGGTCGATCTTTAAACATTTGGCAATTACCGCCACATGCCTCCATATCTACTGCCCTTACATGGGACGCACTACGAATCTTCACCCCCAAGATATTCAGATTATATGCCCCTATCATGATTCACAACTGAACTAAGTTGAGTTGTCAATGGTACAACTCAACTAATTTTTTGCATTACGATACACAACTAATTTCAGTTGTGTTCGTTGAGTTGTTAGTAACAACTTGCTACTGATATTATGATTTACATACATGATAAAATATTAACGAAGACAACTAAAATTGGTTGTGGACCATAATACAAACAATTAGTTGAGTTGACTTGTAACATTGACATTAACAACTAAGTTGAGTTGTGAATCATGATAGGACCATTAATCTTATACTCAGGTTGCCATTTTATACTCATATTTCCGTGTCAGATTAACGTCTTACACTACGACACACCGTCTAAAACCAAACAACCGTATTTTACTAAGACTAGCGTCTTATACAAAGACTAAAGTCTTATACTGAGCCTAACATCTTAATTATACTCTTAGACAATTTTCCATACAAAGTTCAATCAAAAAACCTTTTGTAAATTGAAAAAATTTTTATGAATACGGGTGGCGATGGCTGAATCAGTCCGCACGTTGACTACAAAACCAAAACATACCTGGGTTCAACACCAGTTTCAGACTAAAATTATTTAAACAAAAAAAAAAACATCTCGCATTGTTTGTCAGTTGTTGTCGGAAGGTTTCAGTGGCGAAGGCATAGTCACTGGTCACTGAACAATACCGGCTTCAGCTGATAGCAATCCACAATCACATCAGAACGCCCTGCTTCGTCGATATTGTGTAGCACCGGCGAAGTAAAATAATAATAAAAATGGCTACTAAAACCGAAGCTTCAACACTGCTATAAACGTGCAAAGGCAGAGCTGTAAAATAATTAATTAATTTTCAGCTCCTGTCATTTCTCTAAACTATCGCTTTCCTATAGTTCCAGCACAATGCTTCGCATGTGTAGGAGTCATCTCCTGAGTGCTGGTCCCAGAAAAAAAAAATTCATACTTTGTTTTGCGATCTGTTTTGGCAACACAGTTCTACGAGTACTTTAAAGTGCTGAGTAAATTCACCCATGTTTCTTTTATGCATCTGGCATCTTTTATATAAAATTTTGAGTTTGCATGCATGAGAAAGAAAGAACCTTCATCAATAAAACAGACATACATATGTACGAGTAAGTACAATGGACTCAGAAAGCTATGGAATTTGAATAGTTCATTTAAATTTTTCGAATTATTAAGAAATACAACGGACAGTTTTGTCATCTTTTAGTGATTATTCCATTTTTATTTATTTATTTTTGTTTTTTTTTTTTGGTGCATTTAATTATGTTTTCCAAAATTTTTTGTGGCACTTAAAAAGGTCTACAATATATTTTTGTATGCTCTTTTATGTTTTTCACTAGTCCATTTAGGGCTTTTACATTAAATACGTACGAGCAACCTGTGCACGAGTATTATAATTTACTATCGACATGTCCATATGTACATCAAAAAGCAAATTCCTTGTGTTGCATATTACGTGAGCCAATATTCGCATAAATAAATGGACAAACACACACACACACATCCATAGGTATGTACATACAAGCATATAGAGATATGTATACAAGAACAAATTGATACCCTGCCCATATTGAAATTGTATGGACGTATGTATGTATGGATGTATGTATGTATGCATATGGATTATTATTTACTAAATGCAAAACACATTCTGATAAGGACACAAACAAACACACGCACGCCCACACACACACGCTCGTGTATAATTATCGTGCTGTTATGCAGCACTATATGAAATCGTACATGTGAAAATATATTTTTTGGTCAAAACGTTCAATTATGTGTATTTGACAAGTATTATGTGAAAGTTATATACAAGTTTGTGTGCGCCAATAATAGTTTCATACATCCGGTGTATAAATACTGTTACGATGGTTGATACAAAAGTTTTGGGGTATTTTAAGCGTTATAAACTGTATTTTTCCAATCACATTTGATTTGTATTTTGTGTTGTATTTTAAAGAAAATTTTTTCCTTCTATTCTTATACTGCGAGCTATAGCATTTGCACATATCGAGCCTTTGGTGCAATACCGTAGTAACTCAAAATTTGAATTTTTTGAGCTGGGTATACAGAAATGATCTTTGGGGAAATATATATCTAAAGGAGAAAATATTATGGTTCTATTTCTAACTGTTCAGATTCTACAGCTACAAATGTCTTTATTGGCTCAAGCTTTTGCCAACAATATTTTTTTTTATTTGCAATACAGGCCTGTTCTGCAAACCACGTGATTTGAAATCACGAACCGTTTTGAACCATGCCGACGATTTGAAGCTGGTCTGTAAATCACGCAATTTTACATTTTTCGGCGTGGTTTTAATTTTTCGAAAACACCAGAAAACAGCTGATGTTTTATATTTGTTTATATTTCTGCATTGGCGAATTAAAAAATATTAGATGAAATAAAGAATATAAAAATGTTTGGAGCTAGTTTATTATAAAATAATTGCTTTAAGAAAAGCATCATTTAAAAAAAGACCGTGAAGCTTTATAAACCATAAATTTTTTATTAACACAACCAAATACGTACATATGTATGTATGTATGTATGTATAATTGCGAAGTTGCCAGTGTTTTCATTAACGAAATTTGCTTAAATTTTGCATTTAATTATTTATAAATTTGCACAAAAATGATTTAATTATTCTTAATACTTTTTTTTTTTTTTTTTTTTTTTATATCGAAAATAAATATAAAAATAATAAATAAAAAGAGAAAAAACCTTAAAGCTTAAAAAAATAGATTGTTAAAATTGATTTAATTATTGATCATATTGATTTTTTATGCAACAATATATAAAATTTGTCTTAAATAAAGAACATGATGGTAAAATATCTATATATATTGACATGACTTATAAAGAATGTGTTTGTTTGGCAACCTCAAACACATGTTCTAAAAAATTAACCAGCAAAACAATTATTTACAAAAAAAAAGCAGTGTTCTTACAAATTTGCTCATATTTAAGTTTTTATATGTAGCAAACCCAATTTTATTACAGAAATAAATAGAAAAGAAATCACATGAAAGATATTATGGCATTTTCATTAAATTCTAAACGAAATACATAGAAAAAATAAGCAAGTGATTTCAAATCGTCAGTCATTTAGCTGACGATTTCAAATCACGAGCTTATTAAAATTTTTGTGTGCAGAAACCAACATTTCCGTGATTTCAAATCACTTTGACAAAAAGTGGTTTGCAGAACAGGCCTGATAATGAAATATTTCCTTTATGACAAGAAATTTACAAACAGAAAACATTAAAAAAAAAAAAAAAAATCTGTCATATTTCTTCAAGTTACTATTTTCAAATATAGGACTTTATGAGCACCTTGTGAATGACCTAATTGTATGAAATATATGGGTAGCTCTTTAACACAGTATACTATCAATCGATGGAGGTTGCGAGTTCGATTCCCACTTAGTCCCTGGGAGGAGTTTTCGGCAAACAAACGTGTATATTAAAAATTAATGAAATCTCATTCAAGTATATTATATTTCTAAATTAAAAATTTGTTGTCATTATTTTACAATTTTTCAGTTTTATACTCTCGCATAATTTATCCTTGACTTTTTCTCTTGTCCTGTCCCCCCTCCCCCCACCGCTCCTTATGTTGCATTATTCTCTTGCTGTAGTATTTCGTTGATGAAGAAAAAGTCTATTAACGCGTAGTGAACATTTTCAGAGAAACGTCTGGATATTTATGATAAATGTTAATAAATGACTGCGTTTAGTAGTGCATTATAATGACAACAGAAATGTATGAAAAGCACACACACCCTACCACACACCAGTACGCCCTAACAAAATGGTCAAATTGAAATTTACATAATTTATGTAAACAATAGTGAAAAATTACATTACATTACGGAAAACAAAAATCAGATAATCACTTTTAAAGCAATATTATTGCAAGTGAAATACAATTTGCTATTGTTACCGAATGGTTTTGTGTGTGTATGTATGTACGTACGTACATATGTATGTTTATGAATACATTTATACATATATATGTGCGTGTGTGTGTGTGCATATATGAGAATATGATTTTAAATTGTTCATATGCATACACACGTACTAAGTAGGTGAATGGGCAACGGTTGATGATATTTAAGGCACAAAATTAATTAAATGTGTTCCATCGAAAAATCTAGAAAATTTAAATTAAATGACATTGTACAGAGTATTCAATTATATTTATGGCCATTTTCACAATGTCCGATTATTTGACTTTTAAGAGAAAATTAACTAACTGCCGGTTTACTTAACAGGCACTATTTAATGAACGGTTAATATTTTATGTTTCACCATCCTTCAGTTACTAGAGCCCGTATCACGTTTTTTTGTTCGCGATATATCGGAAATAACTAATGCAAATATTACAAAAACAATGTGTTTTTTTTTGGACGTGAGACGTAGGTACAGCAAAAAATTGCCACCTGTTTTAACAACACCGCCTTGTTTGAAACGCTTTTGGCCCGCAAAACACTACATTTCTTTTTCATTAATTAATATAAAATGTATAGAAAGGGGCAGGCAGCAGCAGCCAGAAAGAAATAAATGCAATATAATATTTATACAGGGTGTCTGGTAGCAGAATTATATTTTGAAATTTAAATAAAAAACGTAATAATTGACACAAAGTTTTATTAAGAGCATTGAACAATAGAAAGGTAATGCGGATTTTATATTTTAAAAAGTATTTCATCCACATCCTACTGATACAGATAGAAACCATCACAGTCACCGTGTAGCCAACGTGTAGTGAGATAGTTTCGTACATATATTCAGTTTTACATACCAACGTTTATTTCCCTAAAACATGTCTGTCTTTCCGAAATTTGAATTAGTAGCAATGAATTAAAATACATTCTCGTATCAAGTATTTAAAAACTAATTTTAATAATAAAAAAAATGTTTTTCTTTTTTTTGTAAATCTTCCCCTTCTTCTTTCAACCCCCTTTTCAAATTTGCAATGAAATTCCATTTCATCCTAACAAGGGTTATTTATTTTGTAAAAGTAAAGTATTAAAAAAGAAATGTCAAAATATAAATGCATGCAAATTAGGAATAGTATTAAGAAAAAAAAATATTTATTAGATTATTTTTGGCATAAAAATAATTTCAAGGAAATTAATTTTGCTTTCAACATTTTTTGGTGTCTGTGCAAAGGTGCCTGCGCTTTCGTTTTTTTTTTTTTTTATTAGACTCATAAATTACGTTTCATGAAGCGATATTTAGCCATAAAGAAAAATTATAATTTTATTATACTTTGCAAAAAAATAAAATATAACAAGCAGTCATTTTAATAACATTTGTTTTTTTTTTACGTTCATAAAATAATAAATTCGAATAAATGCTTTGTGTGTAGTGTGTAGAATAGAATGCGTGTGTGTGTGTGTGTGGCATAAGGCATAGAAGGGTATTAGGGTGATGGCAATTAGCATAGCGTTCGAATGTTTGTAACAAGTAGCTTCAGCACAACTAGTTTATCGCCCCAAGGCAACAAAATAGGCATTTCCTAATGCGAAAAAAATTTTATCTAATTTTTTTTTTGTGAAAAATCATACGATTTTGTAGCATTAATAAAAAAAAAAAATATTTGTTTTCAAGTTTCTGCATGTGTTGTATGTTTAAAGTTGCAACACCAGTCAGTCAATTTTATAGCACCATAATCTTAAAGGATTAAAAAAGTACAAAATCGATAACTTAGAAACTGAGACAGAATAAAAATTACAAAAGTATATAAATGCTGCTGACAAATAAGCGGGCATGTGTTTCGTTCTCTTGCCCTACATGTGATTTTTAGTGGGTAAACTCCACATAAAATATTAATTTTGGTATCTTTCTTTGCAATCATATTTCTCCAGAAGTATTGAACAAAGCTTTTTTCCATAATCTTTTCTTCTGGACTTTTCTTTTATTTTTTTGAAATTCGAAAACATATGGAGCCTTTGGTGTAATACCGCAGTAACTCAAACTCAAAATTTTTTGAGCTGGGTATATATCTAAAGGAAAAAGGATTTATGGTTCTATCTCGAACTGTTCAGATTCTACAGCTACAAATGTCTTTATTGCCTCCAGCTATTTCCAACAATGTTTATTTGCAATAATGAAATATTTCCTTTATGACAAACAGAATGCAGTGCATCGCATGTGTAGGAGTCATCTCCCGAGTGCTGGTCCAAGATAAAAAAAAAAAGAAATGAATTGGTTCCAAGAGTTTAGAGAGGTCACCTTTCTTCTTCTTCTGTTATGGTCCCCACCAAGCTTCATTTCTGCGATTAAGATGTTAAAACTTCGGCAAAGGTATACCAATCTGACATTTTGGAAAAGATGGTGAAGTCACTAAATAGCAAATTATTCAAAGACGAGCCGTAGACCTTTCAACAGGACTCTGCCTCAGGCCATAAGGCTAAAACTAGTCTGAACTAGTTAAAAAACAATTCTTTAAATCTTATTTCTACGGATCATTGGCCACCGGGTAGTTCAGAGATCTGCATCCTTTAGACCGTTTTAGAAGGTATGGTCTGCACTACACAATACAAAAATTTGGAATCTGTTAAGCGTGCTCTAATCAATGCAGTGGTAATTTTCCTCATGTATGTCGTGCGTATTATAATAAGATGATTGGCCGGTCAGACTTCGGTAGTGTTGGAGGTCTAATGTCGGCCATTTTGAATGGTTTTTTTTTTCTGTTATATTCTAAAAAATATTTAATAAACCAATATAAAAATGTTCTTTGTGAAACTCTCTTGTTTGTTTTTTATCTAGATATAAAAGTTTTGTCTTCACAACAGTGATACCACCCTAATATGCTGTTACTGTTCTAATATACTACATACGTTGTAAAATTGTGCTTCTCTAAAGCCCCTGCTCACATTCAAAATGTGTACTTTAGCATCAGTGACATTTTTATGTTTTTGATTTTGCTAAACATGCTGCAGTGACGCCTGATGAGCACCACTTTTTAAAAACCCATTACCCATCGCACACCTTTCTAAAGATTAAAAACTGAAATTCTTTTTTAACCATTCATGTTGATCTTTTAGTAGCAGCCGTAACAGCCCTTATTTCGCTACTTATTAAGTAATTTTTGTTTTAATAATATTTCAAAGCTTTTTCCTTCTCTTCTGTCCAAAAATTCTTTATTTTGGCAGTGGAATAGTGCGTGATTAAATGCTAAATTGCTTTTGTTTTGTAATTTGTTTCCAAAATATTGTTTGATAATAAATTTAAATGTTCATTCCTGTTTGCTGTATGCCAAAGTATTCAAGGGGAAAAAAGGGGTCGATTGTTTTTTCTTTTTCGGGAATTTTAGTTTTAATATACACATGGATTTTTTTGTTGGCAGTGCCAGTGTTTAAGATGTACCAGCATTTGATAAATGTTGTATTTTATGGATGTTTTCATTTTAATCGTTTGCAAATGTTGGTATTTAAGTCCAAGAATAGTATAGCTTTGTCAAGTTAGGAGGGTGGGGAAAGTTGGTTCGAAGGCGAAGAAAATAAAAAATTAAAGGAACCATTTTCATGCAGCACAAACAGCAATAATTTCAGGAAAAAAAATTTTAAAACGCATTTAAACAATCACGGTCACGTCGGAGGTTTTGTTGCCAAGCTGCGTGGCCAGGCTTCTAGCATATTCAAAAGAAAAACTGTGTCAGCTGTTGAAAGAAAGTAAATTTTAAATATATTTAAGCACAAGAAAATAATTCATACAGCACAATTATAAACTTCCATTCATATCTCAGCAAAATCTTATTTTATGCAAGGAATTGTGTGTGTGTGTGTGTGTGTGTTATTCTGTGCGTGTTTGCCCCTTTTTTTCAATTAGTTTCCAAACAATAAGCCATATATCACTCACACTCACTCATTCTACCCACTTAATGTAGTTTTGAAACAAACTGCATCATGGCATTATTATATCGAAGCAAATGATTGATATTTTTACATTTTTGAAGTTTAAAATGAAGTAAATAAAACTTGAAGGGTATATAATTGACTAAAAACAAATCCAAAAAAAAACACCAACCAAACAGATGTTGCTGCAAAGTACCCCTTTTTTCAAGTGTCTATTAAAGCTTCAAAATATCTTTAACAAAAAAGTTTTCCCTGCCATTGTCCTGTTATGAAAGAAAGCAAAAAAAAGGCGCAGAAAATATTTTTAAAAAATGCTAATTTCACCTCATTCATTGCAAACTTTTTTTCTTCATTTTTAGTTTTAATTTCATTTGAATGTAATAGGAATGGCACACGATTTGAAAAAGGAAAAAATTTTTATATACATAAATATGTATATAAAAAGATTTTTTTTTAGCTGGAAATAGAAACAGTAGAACCTAAAATCAAAAAGGAAATAGATGCCACTAATTCAAAAGGATATTCAAATAAATTTTTTTCGCCATTCATTTATTTCGAACATCCGTCACTTTTAGAGTTTCCTTAAATAAAAGACTTGGAAACAGGCAAAAGAAAAAACAAAATTGTTTTAAAATTTTTATTCTCGTTTTTTTTTTTATTTTTGCCGATTATAATAACTACCCTACGGTAGGCATTTAAAACAATGTAACTACAAAAAATGTTACCTATTTTGAAAAATTTTTATAATAAATAATTTTTTCAGAGAGTGTAGCAAAGTGCCAAGGTTTCAATTACCCTCCATCTGTGCAGTAACAGCTGTCACTAACTAATCCTGGTTAAAATTAAGCGTTTACGTTAAGGAAATTAAACAAAAGAACGAAAGTTTATCGGATGCATTTCGCACACATTCGTAACAAACCATGAAGTACATGGTGAGCTCAATATCGCTGTTAATTGTCCAAATTGCCGCTTGTTATTGTGAGTAAGCACTGCTAAGTTTATGATTATGCTGGGCACTGACTAAGACGAACATTAGTGTCCCATTCATGAGGCAAAATCGTCATTAATCGAATTAAATTAACAAATTTTAACATTTCTGATCACTCCCATGGTAAAAACCGTAAAAAAAAAGTAACACATTAAATGCCCGTTCATAGAAAGCGATTGAAAATAATCGTTAGGCCACTTATATTGATTAATTTCACTCGGCTTCTATGAACAGTCAGTAAAACTTGGGTATTTGAAAATTTTAGATGTCTTTAAACAATTTCGAAATTTCGAAATTGTGCTAGAGTTTCCAAAAATTTAAATAACACCATTACTAGTAAATGCAGAACGAATTTCTTCATTAACATTAATATTTCGACTATTCGAATATCACGAAATAAATAAATTTTAATTCTTAAAACTTAATAAAAAAAAACAAATGCATTATTTTAAGCCAACAAAAATGGAGTAGAAACAGCTTTCAAAATTATTTTAAACAAAAACAATTTACAAGAATAAAAGTCTCTGGAGAATATTAAAGCAAAAAATTTTTTCGAAATTAAGTTCGAATTTTCGAAAATAATTTTAACCATCAATAATGACAACAACTTCTCATTTAAGAAATTTAAAGCATAAAACTTTTTTTCTAAATTAAGTTCGAATTTTCGAACATATTGTTAAATGTGAAAAACTATAGCATGAAACACATTCGCCACAGCAGGCTACGTGCTATAAAGACTACAAATTTAGTTGGCTGCATTCGTTCCCTTGTAGCCGGCTACTTAATTATTTTGAAGACGCCAAGCAACATAGTAAGCAGCTGATTCTGAAGTTTAACAGAAATTTGTTTGAAAATTTAATAAAAACTAAAAGTTTTTAAAATAATGGCTTAAGAAAATTCGCTGAAATTTATAAAATCTATTAATGAAATAGTTCCTATAACAAATATGGTATATTTAATTAAAAGTTTTACAGTATGAACAACTGCTCATCACAGAAATGTGTATTTCGTATATTTCAGTGGTGCCATTTTAAAGCATTTCAGTTTCATAAAAAAAAAACTTGTTCCAAATATCCTCATTCCACTTAAATATTGAAAAACATACCAACTTATCTATGCAAAACTTCTTTGTTGTTAATATATGAGTTAATAATATAATACATTAATTTTTGCTGTTCTTTTCTTTTCAAATAAAAGTAAGTATTTTTAAGCTGTTACATATTAATAATTTCTCATTAGATTGGCAGCACTATAATTGCATATTGTCGCTTGTCAAAATCAAGAAATTATCCTAAGTTGGCGACAGCTACAAAAGTGGTCGTGCAGCCGTGTAGCAGTGATGTCGTCAAAATAATCGTTTCCATATAAACGTGTGTATTTTAATTTTGACAGATTGTAGCTGGTAGACTTCTGTGGCGAATGTGGTTCATGCTTATGTCCAAAATGCAGAAAATCATTTGAAAATCAATTTTTTCTATTGAAATTAAAGTTTTTAAAGCCATTCGAATATTATGTAAAAGCAATGGCGTCCAAATATCTGAACAACTTTTGACGGCTCAACGATAGTTGATGGTGAAAACATAATTATGAAAAAATTCATCATCATTATTGAGCTGGTGGCTGAGTAGTTAGCGTGTTCGATTTCGAGCCCGTTCAAGTAAAAGAAAATTATTTCCATATAAAGATATGGTAAAATAACGGTATTAAAAATTTGTCTGTTCACTAAATCCTAATTCCGAATTTTTTAATTGAATTTATAAAATTTTATAGTCGCCTTTATAATGGAAATCTAATCCGCAACCTCCATGATTGGCCTAAGAAATATTTATTCTGCTGCATTTTGACCGCCTGCATCACTTTCAGAAGTAATTTATGTTCTATATGGCAATTATTTTAAGGCTGTCACAGACTTTAAGCTCCGCTAAAAAGCACTCAACTTGGACACATAAATCTTTGGGTAGTGAATTTAAATCGACCAAGAACTTGCATTATTTCTGCGTTCATATTCTTCCTTTAGATTTTTGACCATTTATAATCATTGGCAGTGGCTGTCGTTTTTAAGTTTTCCGCTTTGAAATCTTTTCCATTTTCTCTTCTTTATTTTCTGTTCGCTGGCCAAAAACTTTTCTTATTTCGAACGGTAGCGAAATTTAATTAATTTCAGTTGTTACTTCCGCTTTGGCTGCTTTGTCGTATAAATTCTATGTAAAAATTTTAGCCCAAAAGAAAACAAAAAATTAGCTTTGTGTGTGTAAGAGAGAGAAAGAAGGGTAGAAATGAAAAAATAGCAAAGAAAATTTACATATTATTCGAACAGCAGATACGGTTTATTTTGTTTACCAGCCCAGCATTATATTTCATTCACGTCCTTCAAATTTAAAATAAATTTTTATATTGAAGACGAAAAATAAATATTGTTTTCTAATTGCAACTATTATTTTCCAAAAAAAGGTAACAAAAATTACACGTATATTGGAAATGCTTAAAAATTCGAGGAAGAACTTGGGATGTGATTCTTTTACTTTGCTGAAATTTAGCTAATTCTATTTAAAATTTTATTAATAAAAAAAAACAATGTGAATAGGCTTCCACTGTCTGAATATCAGAGGCCACTGGCCACGTTCTGGCGATAAACGGACGGAACACAGCGTTAAAAGGAACGAGAGAAGCATTTCATGATCGGCAGGCATGCCGGCAGATTGGGTTTCACTCTCAATTTCAGCAAAAGAACTTCGGGTGATGACTTTTGCCCCGGATGATTTCTTTGGGCCCACCTCTTATATATATTAAAATTTCTTTTTTCTTAATTGCTCGAATTTTAGAAATTGTTCAATTACCATTAATTAATTTTTTTCATTTTAAATCTGTATTTAGAAAAAATCATGTTTGCTTTAATCTTTTAAATTAAATTTACAACGTTTCCAAGAATACATATTTGCTGATTACTTTTACTTTCTTCACTTTTATGTTGTTTTCATTCGTTTTTTATTTTTTATAGCAACATCTGTTTAAGATTAATTTTTTACACTTTTTATGTTGCTTAATACAACCTTCTTTTAGTGCCAATGTTTTCGTTTTTTTCATTTGTGCATTTTAGCATTTTTCTTAGCTTTTTTATGCTGTACAATATTACTTTACACTTAACCTAGTTGCAGCAATGTTGCACGAAATATAGCAACATCATAAAGCATAGTGCGTACGCACATACATGTATACCGTCACACCACTACATGCATTATATTGCACAAATAGTGTTAATTTTGCAATGTAAAATTAAAAAAAAAAAAAAAATAGAAAAGGAAAAGAACCATGATATTTTTTAATAAAAAGTAACATTCCACTCGACATTTTGAAGTGCTCGTATGAACATACTACGTTGAATTTATGTAAAGTGCACTTGAAAAATATTCTCACATGTTGTGTTATATTTTATACGGTAGAATTTTTATATGACTAAGCATACCTGACCAGTATGTATGGCTTTTGCTTTCACACTCAAAACGAGTCCGGGCCAAAGGAAGGAAAAAATAGATTTTAATTAGATAAAATAAAATAAAACTAACAACAGGGCCAAAGAATAATAATAATAATAATACTGTTAAGACACTGACAGTATAAAGGGCTACACAATATTTTTTTTTTCATAATATCGTATCATCATGGTACCATTGCAAAAAAATATTTAGCAATTATTTCAGCTTTTCTGCCATATATAATGTCTTGTTCTACCAAAAGCATTATTTATTTCTTTCATATTTATTCAAATCCTTGTATTACATTATCAAATAGAAAAATCCCTAATACTAATGCCAAAGTTGCTCCCAAAAGGGTCTTAAATTCTAATACCAGCATTAAATATATATACAAACATAAATACAAACTCACATATATGTATGTACAGACATAAATTAAAGGACATAAATCATTTACAGATGACGCTATTTCATTATGATTGCATTGCACTGTTCAAAGTATAGGTGTGATTAAATATATTCAGATGTACACACGCATGTGTATTAGAGATTCCCATACATTTTGCAAATTATGGGAGAGTTGTTTAGGGGAAATACTTTACATATAGATATTATATCCCACTAAGATTTTTAAATGCGAAATACTACAAAGCATTTGAAGAAGGCAAAAAAAAGATTCCTTTTCAAGTTGTTTCAATATTTTATCTTTTTTCTAAAAAAAAAATGTTTCAGCAAATTTTTTTTTATAAAAAAGTTTCAGGAAATTTTTTCTAAAAAAAAATGTTGCAGCAAATTTTTGCTAAAAAAAAAATGTTGTAGCAAATTTTTTCAATAAAAAAAATTTCAGGAAATTTTTGTCTATAAAAGAAATTTTTTTTTATAAAGAAAAATGTTGCAGCAAATTTTTTTTTTTTAAAAAAATCTAATAAAAAATCTATAAAAAAATGTTTCTGCAATTTTTTTCCAAAAAAAATGTTTCTGCGATTGTTTTCTAAAAAAAAAAAATGTTTGCAATTTTTTTACTAAAAAAAATTTTTCTGCGATTTTTTTTTTCTATAAAAAATGTTTCTGCAATTTTTTTCTTTAAAAAAATGTTTCAGGGAATTTTTTCTATAAAAAATGTTTCTGCAATTTTTTTCTTTAAAAAAATGTTTCAGGGAATTTTTTCTATAAAAAAATGTTTCAGGGAAATTTTTCTATAAAAAAATGTTTCAGGGAAATTATTCTATAAAAAAATGTTTCAGGGAATTTTTTCTATAAAAAAATGTTTTTGCGATTTTTTTCTAAAAAAAAAAATATTTCTGCGATTTTTTTCTAAAAAAAAAAAAATGTTTCTGCGATTTTTTCTAAAAAAAAAAAATGTTTCTGCAATTTTTCTACTAAAAAAAAAGTTTCTGCAATTTTTTTTTTCTATAAAAAGTTTCTGCGATTTTTTTCTATAAAAAAATTTTTCAGGGAATTGTTTTCTATAAGAAAATGTTACATCATATTTTTTTTTATATTAATGTCAGCATACGTTTTATATAAAAAATGTTTCAGCATATTTTTCTCTACAATGGAAAAATGATTCTGAAATTTTTTTTTTATAAAAAAATAGTTCAGCAACAATTCGACACTTTTTCTTTTTCCTACAAAAAAATATTAGGACGACAAATTTTAATCTAAAAGAAAAAGTTTTGGACAAATTTTTGTATATAAAAAAATTTTTGTATACAAAAAATATTTCGAGAAATTTTTTCCAATCTAAATACAATGTTTCGAGAAAAGTATTTCGATTCAAAAAAAATATCTCAACATATTTTTGCTATAAAGCATATGTTACGCAAAATTCTTCTCTATAAAGAAAATGTTTCGAGAAATTTTTTTCTACACAAAAAATATTTCGACGTATATTTTTCTACAAAAAAGAAATGTTTTGACAAAGTTTTTTTTAGAAAAAAAAATGTTTGGACATATGTTTTGCTATAAAGAAATTTTCGACAAATTGTGCAGTAACAAAATTTTTTTTTATTGAGAAAAAAAATTTTATTTTTATAGAAAAAATTTAATTTAAAAAAAATTTTTTTTAAACAAAAAAGGAATTTGCTTAACATTTAAGTACTCTGTCAATAGCCAAATTTTATTCTGGAAAATTTTTTAACATTTTTTCGCTTAAATTCAGTCAGTTGTTTTATGAAACTCACTGAAATCCTAAACATTTGTTTCGTTCATCTCATGCGACTGTTTATCCTTTTTTTTTTTTTTGCTTGTTTTAGATATAAAGACATATTAAGAACATGCTTCTCTTTTACAATTTTGACGGTTTGGAAAAAAAAAATCCTTTCATGGAACAGCCGTGCAATGCCACATTAGTTTCCATGTTATGTATCATGTATCATTGTAAATATTCAAGGATGTGTTCAAACTGGTACACAAAATGTGGACTTTTTTTTCCACACTTTTGCAAAAAAAAAAAAGAAATAGAAATAAAAACAAAAGTAACAAAAATTAAAAGTAAAGATATGGGAGAAATCCTTCTCACCAGTCCTTCCTTGTATTTATGTTAATGCCTCTGCTGTTGCCTGATTTTTGTGTTAAAGCATGCATGTCCTTTTGTTTTCTAATACAATATTTACGCTGTCAAGCAGCAGTGTGTGACACACCGAAAGGGAAAAAAAATGTAATATGGCAAAAAAAAAGTGTTTGTCATAAACGTTTTCACACATGAGTTGGTTAAAAAATTATGAGGGTCGTTTAGGTTTTGCACCAACTGCCATAACCCTGCTAAATCGTAAAGCGAATTTTCAGTCTTTTTTTAATCCATCTTACAGCGATTTTTCTTTGTTGGATTCATTACTTTTAAATCTTGGAGTTAAGGAAATGGCAATAATTTTTGTTTTTGTAATGAAAGCAGCCATGCTTGAAAAAATCTTATGGTAAAATTTTTTAATACAAATTATTATTATTATTATTATTATTTTTTTTTGTATACACAATTTGTGTATTAAAACGTTTAAATTTTTTATTAAAATACTTTTATATTTGTTTATTTTGTATTTTTATTCGAAACTTTCTTATACGAGTTTATTACTGGCACATCATAAAAATGCACTGCCAGCAACATCAGCTTCAACTACAATTTTTATTTTGTTTTCAAATGCAGCATAAAAAGTTGAAAGAGAAAAATCCCTGGCATTTCAAATATTTTTGGCAATTTGCTTTTATACACGATTTTGCCACAATACCATCAGCCATATTTTGCATTTGTTTCAAGTGAAAAAACTGAAGAAGATTTTTTGTTTCGCTTCGTTTTGGCACCGGTTTATTTGCTAAAATATTTTATTATTTCGTTTAAGAAATGAAAAAAAAAACAAAATTGTCTGTCTAAGTATGTTTGTGAATATTCCAAATATTTTCTGTTGTTTTTTTTTTGTCAGCACAAAATGAGTTTAGCACCTGCTTAGAACATTTTGTTTCATATAAATACTTTATTAACAACGTCTTTTTTTTGTTTTTTTGGCAAGAATATTTCCAAGGAATCCAGAGAAATATGCAAAATTGCCGATCTTTAAGAAAACGTCATCTGGAGTAACAAACAATGGCCGTTTGAGTGAGCAAAGCAATTGGGTTAGTTTTTTGTTTCAGGCATTTTAAGTTGAAATTGAATTTAGTTCCTTTTGTGCAAAATATACAAAAAACAAAAATGGTCGTGGAAGAAAACCACAAGTACGTTTCATTTATTGCTTAATATTATTCATATGTAGTACTATATGAATAACATAACGAGCACAATATAGAGTGTTTATGTCATATGTTGTTACAAACGCTTAAATGCATTCACTCATACAGCAACAATGTAATCCTTTACAAGCTCATTATTATAACCATTCAAACAATAATGATGAAAAAGAGCAACAAAAATACAATATCCTTCACATAGACTGCGATTACCAGTCCATATTCATTTCTACTATCGTACACATACATAAGTACAGCACACATGCATACATGCATACACGTTTTGTCACCACGCAGTCAGGCAT